>JAECWJ010000358.1:0-1200000 GCA_018150375.1 Drosophila sturtevanti
ATGGGAAAGCGGTAATGTTGGAATGGGTAAGCGTCAATGTTGCTAAAGGTATGCATCATACTTGGCATGTAAAGTCTCATATAGGCATGGGTATGTGTCAATGTTAAGCCATAGGTATGTGTCATGTGGCCGTGAGGTTAACGTCAATGTTGCCAATAGGGTATGTGCCATGTTGCTGCAGGTAAATTGACCGTTAGCCAATAGTAAGTGTCATACAGTATGGTATGTGTGAATGCTGCCAATAGTAACGTTCATGTTGCATGGGAAAGGGTACTGGAATCGGGTAAGCGTCAATGTTGCTGGGCTGTATGTATCATATTGGGTAGCGGTAAGTCCTTATATAGGCATGGGTATGTGTCAATGTTGCCATAGGTATGTGTCATGTGGCCGTGCAGGTTAATGTCAATGTTGCCATAGGTATGTGCCATGTTGCCGCAGGTAAACGTCACCGTGAACACAGGCAAGGTCATGCTGCAGTGGCATGTGTGAATAAGGTTGGCCAGTAACTGTCGTTGCATGGAAAGGGTAATGTTGGACGGTAAGTCGTCAATGTTAAGCAAAGGTATGTATCATATTGGTACGTAAGTCCCATATAGGCATGGGTATGTGTCAATGTTGGCTAGGTATGTGTCATGTGGCCGTAGGTTAACGTCAATGTTGACAACAGGTATGTGCCACGTTGCCGTAGGTAAATGTCAATGTAGCCAATAGTGGCGTCAGCGTTGCATGGGTATGTGTGAATGTTGCCAATAGTAAATGTTCATGTTGTATGGGAAAGGGTACGTTGAATGGGTAAGCGTCAATGTTAAGAATATATAAAATTACATTGGCATGTGCAAAGTCTCCATATAGGTATTGGTGTGTGCTCAATGTTGCCATAGGTATGTGTCATGTGGCCGTAGGTTAATGTCATCGTTGCTTACTAGGTATGTGCCATGTTGCCGTAGGTAAATGTCAATGTAGCCAATAGTAAGTGTCATGTTGCATGGGTATGTGTGAATGTTGCCAATAGTAAATGTTCATGTTGCATGGGAAAGGGTAATGTTGGAATGGGTAAGCGTCAATGTTGCTAAAGGTATGTATCATATTGGCATGTGTAAGTCTCATATAGGCATGGGTATGTGTCAATGTTGCCATAGGTATGTGTCATGTGGCCGTAGGTTAATGTCAATGTTGCCAATAGGTATGTGCCATGTTGCCGTAGGTAAATGTCAATGTAGCCAATAGTAAGTGTCATGTTGCATGGGTATGTGTGAATGTTGCCAATAGTAAATGTTCATGTTGCATGGGAAGGGTAATGTTGGAATGGGTAAGCGTCAATGTTGCTAAAGGTATGTATCATATTGGCATGTGTAAGTCTCATATAGGCATGGGTATGTGTCAATGTTGCCATAGGTATGTGTCATGTGGCCGTAGGTTAATGTCAATGTTGCCAATAGGTATGTGCCATGTTGCCGTAGGTAAATGTCAATGTAGCCAATAGTAAGTGTCATGTTGCATGGGTATGTGTGAATGTTGCCAATAGTAAATGTTCATGTTGCATGGGAAAGGGTAATGTTGGAATGGGTAAGCGTCAATGTTGCTAAAGGTATGTATCATATTGGCATGTGTAAGTCTCATATAGGCATGGGTATGTGTCAATGTTGCCATAGGTATGTGTCATGTGGCCGTAGGTTAATGTCAATGTTGCCAATAGGTATGTGCCATGTTGCCGTAGGTAAATGTCAATGTAGCCAATAGTAAGTGTCATGTTGCATGGGTATGTGTGAATGTTGCCAATAGTAAATGTTCATGTTGCATGGGAAAGGGTAATGTTGGAATGGGTAAGCGTCAATGTTGCTAAAGGTATGTATCATATTGGCATGTGTAAGTCTCTATAGGCATGGGTATGTGTCAATGTTGCCATAGGTATGTGTCATGTGGCCGTAGGTTAATGTCAATGTTGCCAATAGGTATGTGCCATGTTGCCGTAGGTAAATGTCAATGTAGCCAATAGTAAGTGTCATGTTGCATGGGTATGTGTGAATGTTGCCAATAGTAAATGTTCATGTTGCATGGGAAAGGGTAATGTTGGAATGGGTAAGCGTCAATGTTGCTAAAGGTATGTATCATATTGGCATGTGTAAGTCTCATATAGGCATGGGTATGTGTCAATGTTGCCATAGGTATGTGTCATGTGGCCGTAGGTTAATGTCAATGTTGCCAATAGGTATGTGCCATGTTGCCGTAGGTAAATGTCAATGTAGCCAATAGTAAGTGTCATGTTGCATGGGTATGTGTGAATGTTGCCAATAGTAAATGTTCATGTTGCATGGGAAAGGGTAATGTTGGAATGGGTAAGCGTCAATGTTGCTAAAGGTATGTATCATATTGGCATGTGTAAGTCTCATATAGGCATGGGTATGTGTCAATGTTGCCATAGGTATGTGTCATGTGGCCGTAGGTTAATGTCAATGTTGCCAATAGGTATGTGCCATGTTGCCGTAGGTAAATGTCAATGTAGCCAATAGTAAGTGTCATGTTGCATGGGTATGTGTGAATGTTGCCAATAGTAAATGTTCATGTTGCATGGGAAAGGGTAATGTTGGAATGGGTAAGCGTCAATGTTGCTAAAGGTATGTATCATATTGGCATGTGTAAGTCTCATATAGGCATGGGTATGTGTCAATGTTGCCATAGGTATGTGTCATGTGGCCGTAGGTTAATGTCAATGTTGCCAATAGGTATGTGCCATGTTGCCGTAGGTAAATGTCAATGTAGCCAATAGTAAGTGTCATGTTGCATGGGTATGTGTGAATGTTGCCAATAGTAAATGTTCATGTTGCATGGGAAAGGGTAATGTTGGAATGGGTAAGCGTCAATGTTGCTAAAGGTATGTATCATATTGGCATGTGTAAGTCTCATATAGGCATGGGTATGTGTCAATGTTGCCATAGGTATGTGTCATGTGGCCGTAGGTTAATGTCAATGTTGCCAATAGGTATGTGCCATGTTGCCGTAGGTAAATGTCAATGTAGCCAATAGTAAGTGTCATGTTGCATGGGTATGTGTGAATGTTGCCAATAGTAAATGTTCATGTTGCATGGGAAAGGGTAATGTTGGAATGGGTAAGCGTCAATGTTGCTAAAGGTATGTATCATATTGGCATGTGTAAGTCTCATATAGGCATGGGTATGTGTCAATGTTGCCATAGGTATGTGTCATGTGGCCGTAGGTTAATGTCAATGTTGCCAATAGGTATGTGCCATGTTGCCGTAGGTAAATGTCAATGTAGCCAATAGTAAGTGTCATGTTGCATGGGTATGTGTGAATGTTGCCAATAGTAAATGTTCATGTTGCATGGGAAAGGGTAATGTTGGAATGGGTAAGCGTCAATGTTGCTAAAGGTATGTATCATATTGGCATGTGTAAGTCTCATATAGGCATGGGTATGTGTCAATGTTGCCATAGGTATGTGTCATGTGGCCGTAGGTTAATGTCAATGTTGCCAATAGGTATGTGCCATGTTGCCGTAGGTAAATGTCAATGTAGCCAATAGTAAGTGTCATGTTGCATGGGTATGTGTGAATGTTGCCAATAGTAAATGTTCATGTTGCATGGGAAAGGGTAATGTTGGAATGGGTAAGCGTCAATGTTGCTAAAGGTATGTATCATATTGGCATGTGTAAGTCTCATATAGGCATGGGTATGTGTCAATGTTGCCATAGGTATGTGTCATGTGGCCGTAGGTTAATGTCAATGTTGCCAATAGGTATGTGCCATGTTGCCGTAGGTAAATGTCAATGTAGCCAATAGTAAGTGTCATGTTGCATGGGTATGTGTGAATGTTGCCAATAGTAAATGTTCATGTTGCATGGGAAAGGGTAATGTTGGAATGGGTAAGCGTCAATGTTGCTAAAGGTATGTATCATATTGGCATGTGTAAGTCTCATATAGGCATGGGTATGTGTCAATGTTGCCATAGGTATGTGTCATGTGGCCGTAGGTTAATGTCAATGTTGCCAATAGGTATGTGCCATGTTGCCGTAGGTAAATGTCAATGTAGCCAATAGTAAGTGTCATGTTGCATGGGTATGTGTGAATGTTGCCAATAGTAAATGTTCATGTTGCATGGGAAAGGGTAATGTTGGAATGGGTAAGCGTCAATGTTGCTAAAGGTATGTATCATATTGGCATGTGTAAGTCTCATATAGGCATGGGTATGTGTCAATGTTGCCATAGGTATGTGTCATGTGGCCGTAGGTTAATGTCAATGTTGCCAATAGGTATGTGCCATGTTGCCGTAGGTAAATGTCAATGTAGCCAATAGTAAGTGTCATGTTGCATGGGTATGTGTGAATGTTGCCAATAGTAAATGTTCATGTTGCATGGGAAAGGGTAATGTTGGAATGGGTAAGCGTCAATGTTGCTAAAGGTATGTATCATATTGGCATGTGTAAGTCTCATATAGGCATGGGTATGTGTCAATGTTGCCATAGGTATGTGTCATGTGGCCGTAGGTTAATGTCAATGTTGCCAATAGGTATGTGCCATGTTGCCGTAGGTAAATGTCAATGTAGCCAATAGTAAGTGTCATGTTGCATGGGTATGTGTGAATGTTGCCAATAGTAAATGTTCATGTTGCATGGGAAAGGGTAATGTTGGAATGGGTAAGCGTCAATGTTGCTAAAGGTATGTATCATATTGGCATGTGTAAGTCTCATATAGGCATGGGTATGTGTCAATGTTGCCATAGGTATGTGTCATGTGGCCGTAGGTTAATGTCAATGTTGCCAATAGGTATGTGCCATGTTGCCGTAGGTAAATGTCAATGTAGCCAATAGTAAGTGTCATGTTGCATGGGTATGTGTGAATGTTGCCAATAGTAAATGTTCATGTTGCATGGGAAAGGGTAATGTTGGAATGGGTAAGCGTCAATGTTGCTAAAGGTATGTATCATATTGGCATGTGTAAGTCTCATATAGGCATGGGTATGTGTCAATGTTGCCATAGGTATGTGTCATGTGGCCGTAGGTTAATGTCAATGTTGCCAATAGGTATGTGCCATGTTGCCGTAGGTAAATGTCAATGTAGCCAATAGTAAGTGTCATGTTGCATGGGTATGTGTGAATGTTGCCAATAGTAAATGTTCATGTTGCATGGGAAAGGGTAATGTTGGAATGGGTAAGCGTCAATGTTGCTAAAGGTATGTATCATATTGGCATGTGTAAGTCTCATATAGGCATGGGTATGTGTCAATGTTGCCATAGGTATGTGTCATGTGGCCGTAGGTTAATGTCAATGTTGCCAATAGGTATGTGCCATGTTGCCGTAGGTAAATGTCAATGTAGCCAATAGTAAGTGTCATGTTGCATGGGTATGTGTGAATGTTGCCAATAGTAAATGTTCATGTTGCATGGGAAAGGGTAATGTTGGAATGGGTAAGCGTCAATGTTGCTAAAGGTATGTATCATATTGGCATGTGTAAGTCTCATATAGGCATGGGTATGTGTCAATGTTGCCATAGGTATGTGTCATGTGGCCGTAGGTTAATGTCAATGTTGCCAATAGGTATGTGCCATGTTGCCGTAGGTAAATGTCAATGTAGCCAATAGTAAGTGTCATGTTGCATGGGTATGTGTGAATGTTGCCAATAGTAAATGTTCATGTTGCATGGGAAAGGGTAATGTTGGAATGGGTAAGCGTCAATGTTGCTAAAGGTATGTATCATATTGGCATGTGTAAGTCTCATATAGGCATGGGTATGTGTCAATGTTGCCATAGGTATGTGTCATGTGGCCGTAGGTTAATGTCAATGTTGCCAATAGGTATGTGCCATGTTGCCGTAGGTAAATGTCAATGTAGCCAATAGTAAGTGTCATGTTGCATGGGTATGTGTGAATGTTGCCAATAGTAAATGTTCATGTTGCATGGGAAAGGGTAATGTTGGAATGGGTAAGCGTCAATGTTGCTAAAGGTATGTATCATATTGGCATGTGTAAGTCTCATATAGGCATGGGTATGTGTCAATGTTGCCATAGGTATGTGTCATGTGGCCGTAGGTTAATGTCAATGTTGCCAATAGGTATGTGCCATGTTGCCGTAGGTAAATGTCAATGTAGCCAATAGTAAGTGTCATGTTGCATGGGTATGTGTGAATGTTGCCAATAGTAAATGTTCATGTTGCATGGGAAAGGGTAATGTTGGAATGGGTAAGCGTCAATGTTGCTAAAGGTATGTATCATATTGGCATGTGTAAGTCTCATATAGGCATGGGTATGTGTCAATGTTGCCATAGGTATGTGTCATGTGGCCGTAGGTTAATGTCAATGTTGCCAATAGGTATGTGCCATGTTGCCGTAGGTAAATGTCAATGTAGCCAATAGTAAGTGTCATGTTGCATGGGTATGTGTGAATGTTGCCAATAGTAAATGTTCATGTTGCATGGGAAAGGGTAATGTTGGAATGGGTAAGCGTCAATGTTGCTAAAGGTATGTATCATATTGGCATGTGTAAGTCTCATATAGGCATGGGTATGTGTCAATGTTGCCATAGGTATGTGTCATGTGGCCGTAGGTTAATGTCAATGTTGCCAATAGGTATGTGCCATGTTGCCGTAGGTAAATGTCAATGTAGCCAATAGTAAGTGTCATGTTGCATGGGTATGTGTGAATGTTGCCAATAGTAAATGTTCATGTTGCATGGGAAAGGGTAATGTTGGAATGGGTAAGCGTCAATGTTGCTAAAGGTATGTATCATATTGGCATGTGTAAGTCTCATATAGGCATGGGTATGTGTCAATGTTGCCATAGGTATGTGTCATGTGGCCGTAGGTTAATGTCAATGTTGCCAATAGGTATGTGCCATGTTGCCGTAGGTAAATGTCAATGTAGCCAATAGTAAGTGTCATGTTGCATGGGTATGTGTGAATGTTGCCAATAGTAAATGTTCATGTTGCATGGGAAAGGGTAATGTTGGAATGGGTAAGCGTCAATGTTGCTAAAGGTATGTATCATATTGGCATGTGTAAGTCTCATATAGGCATGGGTATGTGTCAATGTTGACATAGGTATGTGTCATGTGGCCGTAGGTTAATGTCAATGTTGCCAATAGGTATGTGCCATGTTGCCGTAGGTAAATGTCAATGTAGCCAATAGTAAGTGTCATGTTGCATGGGTATGTGTGAATGTTGCCAATAGTAAATGTTCATGTTGCATGGGAAAGGGTAATGTTGGAATGGGTAAGCGTCAATGTTGCTAAAGGTATGTATCATATTGGCATGTGTAAGTCTCATATAGGCATGGATATGTGTCAGTGTTGGAATGGGTAAGTGTCAATGGAGGCGTAGGTCAGTGTCGGTGTTGTTATGGGTAAATGTCAGTATTGGTTAGTATATTAGTATATTAGTTTTGTTATTTTTGTTGGTAATATAGTGTTTGTGGTATATGGTTTCTTTGAAAAGCATGAGGGGAAAGTAAGGTAAAGAAAATATATGGTGACGTCAGAAAAGAAAGATCTCAAAATGGTACTCACCTTGTCAGGGTATCGCTGGTTGGTTGCTGAATAAATTCATTTTTTTCCAAATTCGCATTCTAGTATAGTTGTATTTTTTATGTTGGGTATTCTTGTTGGTGAAATAAATCCAATTTTTTCTATAAAATTCACTTTTTTTTTAGAACCACTTGTGTTTATTTATACTTTTTGGTATATTTTTCACACTTTAATTATAATGATTTTTGGTTAAGACGCCGTTTTAGTAATAATGCTTTGCCGCTTTGCTAAAATGACACAATAATTGCGCGTCACAAATTTTTTTAAACACAATTCTTATTTAGTTTCTTTTTATGGGCACTGATATTTACAATTTTTTTCTACACGTATTTTAGGGCCACTTGTATTTTTTTATAATTTCTCTTTTGTATTATTCCCGGTTATTTCCGCTGATTTTTTTAATATTGTCCGTTAAATTCAAATTTTTCAATTGCCGCTGGAATACAAACGGGTAATATTGATTCAACACAATTCATTTTTATTCACAATTTACACAACTTTTTTTAATTATCACGAATAAAATTAATTTTTTTTTAATAATTTCCATTTTAAACGACTTTAATTTATATAGTTGACACTTTTGTTACTTTTTCTCTTGAATATCGGTTGCAGTTTTCCGTTAAGACGCTTTCTCAGTAATGATTCTTGCCGTTAAGTTTGAAATAAATGCGCGTCATAATATTTCTTTTTATTTAATATTTTTTTTTTGTATTGGCATGCTTTTATTTAAATTTTTTCTTTAGCTGATATTTTTAGATGCACTTGAAATAATTTTTTAATTTTTATTTGTTTACGTTTTGCAATTAATGTTTGGACGACAACACACAAATAATATTTTGCCGCTTTGCTTGAAATATGCACTAATGGAAGCACAAGAATAATTTTTTTATTTAAAATTTTTTATATTTATTAGAACTGATTTATTAAATTTTTTGATGATTATCACATTTTATTTTTATTAACACTAGAACACAAAAATTTTTAATTAATTTCTATTTTAGACCACTTTTGGTTTTAATGTGAAATAATTTTGTTTTATTTTTTTTCAAATATCAATTGCAATTTTCTTTTTTAGTTGCCTTCTGAGAAATGCTTCTTAATGTTAAATAATTTTGTTGTATTTTTTTCGAATATAATTTGCAATTTTCTATTTTAGTTGCCTTCTAAGAAATGCTTCTTAATGTTAAATAATTTTTTTCTATTTTTCTTCGAATATCATATGCAATTTTTTTTTTAGGCGGCTTCCGAGAAATGCTTTTTTATGTAAAATTATTTTGTTGTATTTTTCTTTGAATATCATTTACTTTTTTTTTTTAAGTCGCCTTCTTAGAAATGATTATTTATGTTGAAAAATTTTGTATTTTTTTTTTTGTATATTATTTGCAGTTTTTCTTTTTAAGACGCCTTCTCAGAAATTCTTTTGCCCATTACGTTTGAAATAAAAAATAAATGCGAATCAGAAAACTTACCTTTATTATTTAATAATTCTTCCTTTTTGTTGCAATTTTTTTTTTTTGAGCTAACACTTTTAGTTTAACTTGAATTTATTTATTTGATTTTGTTAGGATTTGTTTCGCATTTTGTTTTGGATGTCAACACGCAATAAAAATTTTTTCCGGTTCAAGTGATAAATGCACTAATAAAAAATCATAATTTTAATGAAAACTTTTTATTTATTGTTACTGATTTTATTTTATTATTTTATTATGTTCACTTTTTTATTTTTTTTAATTAAACACAAACATTTTTAATGAATTTTTCTTTAAATTATTTTTATTTTTACACTGAATAATTTTGTTTTATTTTTCTTTGAATATTTTTCAGCAAGTTTCCCTTAAAGTCGCTTTCTCAGAAATTCTTTTTTGCCGTTTCGTTTGAATTGTGATCAATTGCGTGTCACAAAATTTTTTTTTGATTTACAATTTTAATCTTCTTATTGACACTCTTTTTTTAAAAATTTTTGATTGCATTCACTTATTTAAATTCACTTTTATTTATTTTGTTTTAATTTAATATATTTTGTCTTAATTTTTCTTCTTTTTTTTTATTTGTTTAGACGCCAACACGAAAATAATATTTTGCCGTTTCTTTTGAATTATGTGTTAATTTCGCAACAGAACATGTATTTTTTTTATTTGGAACTTTTTCTTTTTTTAGCACTCTTTTTTTAAATTTTTTATGGAGTTCACTTTTTAGTTTTACTTGTATTTATTTAATTTATATTTATTTTTTGCATATTTTGCTGCAGTTTTTTATGTGGACGCCAACACCAAAAGAATAATTTGCCACTAAGATATTTTTTTTGGTCACTCGTGTATTTTCTTCCGCGGCCGCTTGCACTACTGCTTCGTTCAGACGTCAAAACGGAAATGATAAATCGACGCCAAGCTTCAATCAGTTGATCGTTGCGCTCATTTTAATTTCGCTTCTCAATTACAATAAGAGCGTTTCCGGCTGTTAATTTACAGTACTTTCGGTTTTCTCCAATGAGCTGTTAAATATTAACATTCTATGTTGTTTTGCATTTACTCTATTTGACACTGTAAATAATAGATACTTACTATGTAAATAACATTGCTGTTAAAATATGAGGTTAACATTGCCGCCAATTTTAAATATTCCTAACATATATTATCCAAGGCTACATACGGTATCGATTTTTCTTTTGTGCCCTCACTAATGTTAAGCATTAACAGTTTGCTGTTAATTAATTCGCTGCTCAATTACTCATTGGCTCACCATTAATTCGCTGTTCTTTAAATTCCGCTTTGTTAATTCGCTGCTCATTATGCGCGGTCTTTTTAAATTGCTACTCATAAATGAGTCGTCGATTAATTCGCTGCTCATTTATTTGCTACTCAATTTTGAAGAGTTTATCGATACATTATTTATGGCTTATTGATTAAATTTCGATTGTTTGCCTATCGATGGCGTATCGATTACATTATTTGTGGCTTATCGATTATAAAAACGTTGAATTTCGATACATCGACTTTTAGTATTTTTTGCATTAGGCGGCAAATTTAAAATGGAGTATTTTTTCTTGTTGCAGTAAGTATTTAACGGATTTTTAAATTATGAAAATTTAAATTAGCCGCCAAAGTGAAAATAGACAAAAATTGGAATGTTTAATGTGGATTTTGCAGCTGAATTTTGTAGTCATATTGAAAATAATTATTTTGCTGTTGATTTATTTGCTGAATATTAAAAGCACAATTATTGCTTTACTAAGCTATAATGTTGGAATATGTTGTTGGTGTTTTGTTTAAAGTTAAGGCTTAGGAATATAATTAAATTCTGCTTTTGATAGTACTGTTGGAAATTGTTTATTGATGAAATGAGAGAGTAATTTTGTAAAATGAATTTATTTTTTATAGCAGTCTTTGGTAGATGAGTTGTCTAAGTGGCTTAGTCATTTAGGCAACTGAACAAGGAGGATCATCCGGAGTCGAATCCCAGGCTAGAGCATGGATGTAGTCTTCGTCTAAGCCGAATGCCTTAGCTGCCAGTGATGTAGAATATAGTTATGTTGATAGTTTACAACTATATGCTATACTTTAATAATAATAATAAATTATTTTATATTTGCGTTAATGTAATGTTATTAAAATTATAATTGGTTTTTGTACAATATTTACAATATTTGCCACACGAGTTCGTTTGGATTGAAGATTGTCGTTGAAGCTCTATTTAGTTTTTAATATTTTTAAAAGCATAATTATTCCTTCACTGTATTACAATTTGACAATAGAATGTTGCTGTTTTTGTTTAAACTCAAGGCTTTGGAATATAATTATATTCTGCTTTTGATAGTACTGTTGGAAATTGTTTATTGATGAAATGAGAGTAATTTTGTAAGCTTAAATTATTTCGATTTCGATTAATTCGATTCTTAACTTGTTGATCACTAGTTCCGTGTTTATAAATTCAATGAACACTAAATAATTGGCTTTCCTTTTTATGAATATCAGTAATTGCCGTTTAGTTTTTTGAAAATTAAATAATGAATAATAAATTTATTTATTTATTTAATTGTTGCGAAGAATTAATTCTACTTTGGAATTTTAATTTACAATGGCGGAGCAACAAAGGCCTTTAGGCTGAATTAATAATTAAATTTGTATACGTTGTTTATTTCTGAATTTTATAAAGTTTTTTATATTAGGTAGGTTGGATTCTTTGATAAGGATATTAAGTGTGGGAGAGTTGAGGGAGTGAGAAAGGTTAATAACATGTTGGCATTGATGTAAAAGATTGTATTGAGTAATAAATATTTTGCCATTTGTTAATATTCCGATTTAATTTTGGTGTATATTGAATAGCTAAGACTTGTGTCTAATAATAAATTGATTTATTTATTTAATTGTAGCGAAGAATTTAAATTTATATTAGCGGAGCAACAAAGGCTTCAAGGTATCTTAATAATTATATTTGAATACGTAGTTTATTAATGAATTTTATAAAGTTTTTTATATTAGGTAGGTTGGCTTCTTTGATAAGGATATTAAGTGTGGGAGAGTTGAGGGCGTGAGAAAGGTTAATAATATGTTGGCATTGATGTGTAAGATGCAGTAGTGTAAGATTGTATTGAGTAATAAATATTTTGCCATTTGTTAATATTCCGATTAAATGTTGCTGTTTATTGTATAGTTAAGACTTGTGTACTGACAAATTTTCATTTAGTATTTTAAAAAGGCACAATTATTCCTTCACTATATTACAATTTGGCAATAGAATGTTGCTGTTTTGCTTAAACCCAAGTTTAGTAATATAATAAAAAACTGCTGTTGATAGAACTGCTGGAAATGGCTGATTGATGAGAGAGAGAGAGAGAGAGGAGTTGGATTAAATAAACTTTATATTTGCATTGCTGTAATCAAATGTTATTCAAAATTATAATTTGTTTTTGTAGTACAAGTATATTTAGAATATTTGCCACACGAGTTCGTTTGGATTCTTGCCGTTGAAGCTCTATTTATTTGATGTTGAGAATAGGACACCCGAGATTCATTTTGAAAAGGTAATCATTAAGTCGGTGTTGATTAATCGAGGTTCATTAACTTACCAATCTTTAATTTGTCGATTCTTAACTTGTTGAACACTAGTTCCGGGTTTATAAATACGCTGAACACTAAAAAATTGGCTTTCCTTTTTATGAATATCAGTAATTTGCCGTTCAGATTTTTGAGGATTAAATATTGACTAATAAATATTTTGCCATTTGTTAATTTTCCGATTAAATTTTGGTGTATATTGAATAGGTAAGACTTGTGTCTATTGAAAAATCGTCATTTAATGTTTATTTAGATTAGTATTCATATTTAAAACTCATAGGTCGGTCATAAATGTTAATTTAAAGTTTACTTTTTAATTATGTTTTTTCAAGTTAATTTATGAGGTATTTGTATGTACTGTTTGAACAGCAGCAGATAAAGAATAGTATAAGTAGAATAATAAGTAGTCCTAAAAAACATATAAGAGAAACAACCTGAAGTTATGTTGCAGTTGAATGTTCGTAAACAATGAAGTTAAAATTATCCGCAAACATGTTGCGAGCGGGATTAGCTCCACCGGATCGCCACGACAATCCCGGGGGTTTAAGCTACGTTTAGTTGCTAATGTGAGTAGTTGTGTAAAGGTTGATAGTAATAATGTTAAATAAAAGTGACCCAGATGGTATATTAACACCCTGTCTTAATCTCGTAACAATTCTGGAAAAAGCTGTAGGATTTTTCATATACTTTTCCCTACAAAAAATGACTTTAAATGTAATTAAATTTCGTATTTAGATAAGATAGCAGGAAAGGTTTACGGCCTGTACAGTTAATTTTCAAAGTAAATCACTTACACTTGTGTAAATATTGTTTCAAAATAAAGTGTTCATTATTATTAAATTAAATTTATATTCAAATAAACGTGTTTTTTGCCTCGCTTCGCTAAGCTAATGATGTTTTTGTCAATAATTGTTAGAACTCGAACAAACGTATTCACAGAAAAGGAATCTACATTAATGTGGAATGGACTTCCAAAATAATATTTTTATAAATAAGTATACGTATGTATATAGTTATAATTCTGCAACTCCGCTTGGCCTGTGCCTTTGGAAGTGGGTTCCCTATTAACATAATTGACTTTTAAGATAATAATTTCATAAATAGGTATACATATGAACATGTATGTAGAGTTTTTATATTTGTGTAACTGCGCTTGGTCCGTACCTTTGCAAGTAGCTTGACGACTTCTAATAAAATATTTTGATAAGTATACATCTGTATGTACATATATAGTTTGTACAATTTTGGAAAAGCGATTTATCCACCTCGTTGCGAGAATCATTAAACTGAATTAACAACTATAAAGCTGCATAACATTATTGTCTATCAATAAAAGGAGTAGATGTTTAGATTTAAATACTATACTACGTATTCGCCTTTGATAAATAATAATTTTGAAATGGCAATGCTAACACTAAAAGCGATGGTCCTAGTTGTTGTATACACAAAAGATTATATCAAAATATTGTGCTTGGTATTAACAAAGGAAATGAATTACAACGAATTATAAGAAGTTAATGGGATGTATTTGAAAATGAAGAGAGACACAGGTCTTACACTGCAGTTAATAATTAGATTTGCTTTAATAAAAGACATGTTATAATGACGAAAGTCAAAGAACCATAGAGACAATTGCAGACAAATAACAATAAAGAGCGACAAGAGCTAAGTTTTAAATAATCAAATTGTAATGAGTTACTTGTTTACATGTATTAAGAATGTACTATAACAAATATATGGAAGTTTCAAAGATTCCAGAATATATATCAATTACAATTAAGTATTTGTGAAGATATACGGGTCAGGCAAATAATATTACTTAAAGTAGGTACTTCATTGTTAAGGAACTGCCTTTTGAACACAGATCGAAATGAAAAGCCAAGATAGATGAGGTTATTACTAAGTTTTTCAGTAGTTATACATATCTTTAACTAAATGTTTTATATTAAAACAATAAATATAACAGGAGGTTGCTTCTATTAGTTTAAAACTGAGCAGAGGTCATGAAGACAGAAAACACATTGGAAGAGTTAGTTATGAAAGATCGCAATTTGTTGTACACACAATTACTAGACTAGAACTAAATACAAATAGTACATGCGATGTAAGTTATGGTAATGATTAATTGTTGTGTGCCTATATGATATACAAAGAAGTAACTTTCATATGAGTTGCGGATGAGAATGTAGAGAAAAGGTGTGTTTGCCAAAGGGATAATAGAAAGAGGGAATTCATTATCTTAGTATTGGTAGTTATTGACGTAGGTTACTAAACGTGTATACTTACTAGCTTTTAGTTTTTCCATTGCACCTCATTATTAAGCGATTAAACTATTGACATCCTGACTTTATGAGATTTTAGTTTGCTGGAGTACACTCGAATGGGATTAGGCTTAGCAATATTGTATCCATACAGGAGACATACGTGATCGGGTTTTGCTAATTTTGATAATGAAGTTGATGTGATAAGCACATTGGGATAGTTACGGGTATTTTATTGTATATTGTCGTTATAGAAGTGGTACTAGGCTTTAAATAAAACAATAATTAAAAGCTGGCAATAAATTTGATTGCCCAATTGTATACCTTTGGAGTTTTTTTTAAGGACAATTAAGAAGTATACATTGCGCCACACATTGGAAGTAAATTCGCCTGAATAAAGTAATATGACTTACTAAATCTAAAAAACGGTTAAATAGTATTCCAAATAACTTAAAAATGTTTAGAAAATGTATCTTCGATGAGAAGCTTTACTTTACCGAGGCTTTGTTTAAGAGAAGTATGTTATGATTAAGCAATACTGATCAAATTTGACTAGGTGATTAGAATATATAGTGAAATACTTAAGGGTACCTTTGGTGGGAGGTTTGTTAAAAGAAAACACACATTCATCGAAAACTTAATGCTTTCCTTTTAGTATTGCAAACTTCTGATGACTATTTGCGGATCCATTTTTAAAGGATAAAAAATATTTCATTTTGAATTATGGTGTCACAACACTTACATATTAATAAATATTAAAATTTTAGGAATGGCGACAAATTGTTGCAAAGAATAACCATTACTTCTTATATTTGTATATATATAGTCAAGCGTTTAAAAATTATGAAAAACTTTATCTGCTAATAGTGGAATTAAAGAATACGTTAAATCAAAAGTAAATAGTTTGTATGTATGTCACACTGCCACTTAACATTTGTTAACTGACCGTTATGTTGCTTAGTAATGTTTAAGATGCACAAAAAACAATTGATTACAAAAACATTTTTTCAAAGCAATAATAAATCACATTTAGCGATGTGTACAGATGCGTAGTCTTTCTGTAGTTTTTTAAGTATATCACTATTGTTGAAATCTTACACTTACTTAAAAGCTGAAGAAGGGTTCCCAACACATGTTCAGCTGGACAAATAAGTAACTAAAATTTGAGTTCGGTGATAATGTCAGCCACATCGAAGTAAGAGCATATCTCTATGTAAATTGTCCACTTGACAAATCATTGTTTTGAAATCTTTTGTGTTATATTAGCAATAGGACTTCGAACCGACTTGAATGAATAATATTTGACCAAATTTTTTAAAATGTTAACAGTGGAATACATTGTAAGCAATTGAAGAAAACGGATTCAAGTTAGGTTTCTAGTTTCTTGCAATTTAAGAAATATGATTAAGAAATGAAGCAAGCAAGTCGTCTCTGTCGACTTGGAGTATACCCTATCAAAAAGGATATTTGATTTAAACAGACTCCTTCCAAATCCCCATTAATTGAATATAAATTTTTGAAAAATTCTCGCAATAAGCCAAAACACCAAATTCATGTTTTGCTCACTCTAACAGTGAACGAAACTAATGCGTCATTCGGTTCCAAGCAACATGCGCATGCTATCTCGCTCACACATTTCAGCTGCTTCCCTAGAATTTCAGTACAAAACATTTATACGTATTATCTCCGATATTTATTGACCGATTTCGGTCAAAATCGGTCAGACGGTACATATTGGCTATATAATTAAGTCTACTAAAAATAAATACTGTAGCTTTAATACAACTCTAGTTATAGTTTTTCTAATTTGCGGGGGAAGTGGGCGTGGCAAAATTTGAAACAAACTTGATCTGGTATGGACTAGGTGGATGTTGACACCAAGTTTGGTTGCTCTAGCTCTTATAGTCTCTGAGATCTAGGTGTTATACGGACGGACGGACAGACGGACAGACGGACAGACGGACGGACAGACGGACAGACGGACAGACGGACATGGCTATATCGACTCGGCTGTTGATGCTGATCAAGAATATATATACTTTTGGGGTCGGAAAATTTTCCTTCTGCCTGTTACATACATTTTAGCGACTTTAATATACCCTTGAACCCTATGGGTACAGGGTATAAAAATCAAGATGTAGTTATAGAAAATCAACAAAAACTATATTATAATAGAACGTTTGAAATCAGACAAAGTTGGAATGAAATAGAGCCTTCGATTGCCATGATGATTTGTTTTTGCATTAATTTTCTGGAAAACTTTTGTAGCTAAAACCTTAATAAAGCATTAAAAAAATCAAGTTTTAATTCTAGTAGATTGAGAAATGAAATGTGTTTCTTAGCAAATATATTTTTAAACTAAGTGCATTTATGTCAGGTGTATTATGTTGTGTGCTGTTGTGTATTAAATATATCTAAATATTTTGATTTTGCTGTACAAGGAAAAAATAAAAGCAAATTATATATTTAGTTTGTTCAGTTCAGACTGAAACGTTTTGATGAATAAATTTATTTTACCTGCGCACACCACAAATTTATGGTGACAAGATCCAGCACGTGAAATCCGGTTCTGCAGCATTTAATCGCATAGATTTGTTATACCTGTCTGTTTGTACCTAGAGTTGTGCTTATTGGTGGTATTGACTCTAATATGAGGTTGGAATATTAAGGTTTAAATATTAACTGGAGCTGTATAGAAGGAACTCCTTTAGATTACGAGTTTTATTTTGGACATAAGTCCGTTTTGATACACATATAAATGTATATTTATCACTCCAAATAGATACCTTTCTTTCTTTAATAAATATAATAAAACATGTATTTTTTTTTTTTGTAAATTATCTAATTTCTTTAAATACATAGGTGTTGCTTTTTACATTTAGTACAAAATACGAAAGTCACTCGATTTATTTACATATAACATTTTGTTAACATTAAGCGCTACATTACAGATGTGGTTGTTCCATACAAAATGTTTATATTATGTACGTTGTATAATATTAGTACTTATTATGTTATAATGCTTGCCATATCTGTTTGAAAGCCAATTAATACTTTCACGTATTCATTCATAACGTGTTCAACTTATGCATAACTGATAGTTTTGAAAGTTTCTTTTGAATGACACAGTGATTTTGTTTGAAAATGGGCAAGTACCTGTTGGCAAAAATGACGCCTTATCTTATTTTGTAATGATTTTAATTGTACATATATTTATTTTAGGTATAATGTACTCTCTGAATTAAAAAAAGTATTGAAAACATAATGAACTATGTGTGCAGACTGTGTAATATGTAATTCAAATATCTTTCAATAATATGCTGGTACCCACTTTCATGAGAAACAGTTAAAATCTCAATTATTTACTTAAATGGAGTCAGTTAACATAAACATAAAGATATGTTCCATAGTGTTCATAATAAAAATAATTGTATAAAAACTTTTAGCTCAACATTAGGAAAGTGGATCCAAAAAGTTCGAAAATTTCTTTAGGATTAATAACAATTCTTATGTGAATTCCGCAAAAAGAGGATTTCTGCTCATGCCATTTTTATATATATTTGGAATCAAATTTTTTTATTATCAAATTACCGTTGTGCACTTCTAATAATACGTAAATTCAGTAGTAGATGTTTATCACAAGTTAATTGAAATTATTGAACAAAAATGTTTTCTACAGTTTTATAGAGTGAAAAGGTATAAGAAGTATGCTTCTGTAAACATTTTTTATACCTATGTACATAAGTAATAAAACTTTTCCAATCTGTTTTATGCAACATGGGTTCAACTCTAATTCAAGCATACACAATTATTTAACCTACTTTTAAATAAAAATATATGGTCCCATAATAAATTTGAAATTAGACAAAGTTCTAATAAAAGGCAAACAATAGGATTGCGAAGGATTAAAAAAAATATGCATGCGAATTTTTTAGTTCATATGTATATGAGTATAGATAAATAATTTCAAGTAACTTAGGCCAAATACTACCTTATCTATAATTGCTGCTTTCTTTAGCATTTAAATTATTTAATTATAAGGAAAAAAATATGTACCGAGTGAATTTTGCATTTTGAGCTACCGATGATATTTTGATGTCTATAATTGCAGACTATCTGCCCGACGAGGGTTACACTGTGCTTATTCCGTTTGAAAATCAGATTTTCAAGCCGCCGCTTCTTCAACTTCGTTGTCAATACGGGATGACCGTATGCCTGACTTTCCAGTCCATGGATATATATCGGGGCAGGGCTGGCATGTTTTCATATAACGAACTCCTGACTTGTGCCACAGGTTACATACTTTTGGATTATTGCAACGTTTAGGGCGATCCTAAATAATAGGTGGGTGTTAGGCAGAACCACATTCCAACTATAGAACACATTTACTTACTGAATAATCACACTGGAATGGTTGGAATGAATTTATACGGGATGTGGGCGTTGGATCTCGGACCCATTGTAGAGCCTGCCAGTTGGTAATTATCCAAACATCAGGCATTGCATTAATGGCATCAAGGAATTTTATAAATCCCTCCTTGTGATGTGGTTGGGTGAACCATGCGGCGTGGTAAAATAGCCCGAACGGAGCTCTGAATAAATATATGCATATGTATACGTTATTTAAAACTTCTTTAATTGGGTAAAGTTTACTAATATTTTTTAATCATATATTTAACTCCAACTACAGAAATATTTTTCATGTTATCTATATGATTGTGTGTCTTTATAATGTGCTCACCTGTTGGTTGTGTAATGTCGTTCAAAATTTTTCATAATCATTTTGGTAACTCCATCGGCATCACTTGGATTTGAACAGGCATCACCCATAGAGCAGCGGCCTCCATTTAAATCCTGCCACATTACCATTGGCACTTGCCAAACACCTGGATAGCTGCGCGTGGGACAGGGCGGAATCATGCAATCATGGAAGATTTTGTAGTCCAAGGTGTATGGCCAGGAAGGTGGTCGATTTTCATAGACGGGCATCGATGAGTCGTAAGTGAAGTTTGAGTCGTATAACATTTTATACATTTTGTTGCCACCAACTGAGAGAAAAGGTGCACGCATCCCTCGTACATCGGACAATTTAACACCACCATATGCTGCAAGAATTTCTCGTTGGCCAGCAATTTCGCGGGTCCATTTTTTTTGTGAGAACTGCTCGCCAAAACTGTGACTACAGATTGAAGCATATAGAAAATATATAAGTGTTTTCGAAAATAAGAAATAGTTAACTAAAATGCGTATTTGCTGAACGTGTGAGTTGCTGGTATTTGTTAACAGTCTAATTTTATCTAGTTAACAATTTAATTTTATATGGTGTACCATTATACCGAATGTCGTGTTGTGTTGTGGTGTTGTGTTGAGGTGTTGTGTTGTGAGTGATGGCTACTTACGAGACTGTATGCGATGCCATTTCATGTCCATCGGAGTACAGGTTTTGAACCTGACTGTAATCGGTCCATTCATGGGAAACATAAAAGGTAGCTGTTATAGGACAGCCATTAGGATTGACACGCCCTTTCTCAAACAGATCCGTATACAATTGTTTATTCAAATCATTTACAGAATCATCAAAAGTCAAAAGAACAATCTGTGGTATACTGTCAACTGGTAGTTCCCCTATTGTTTATGATGAAGAGATTATGTTGATGGGGTAAATAGATTACGGATATAGGGCAGATGAAAAGAAAACTAATAACCAAAGCAAAAAATATTGAGGAAAGGAAAAAAATATGATTACTGCATTGATTTCTCTTCTGATGGTTTTCTGATGGTCTGCTAATGTTGATATATGTATATATTCACATGAACTAATGGGAAGCAAAGGTCCAAGCTTAACTTACGAAACGGTATGCGATGCCATTTCATGTCCTTCGGAGTAAAGATTTTGTACCATGCTGTAATCTGTCCATTCGTGAGATAAATAAAATGTACCACGCCAAGGACAACCATTTGGGTTTTTACGTGATATGTTATTGAACAATTCCTCGTAAAGTTCAATATTAATTGTGTTAACGGCATCATCAAAAGTTATGAGAATAATTTGTGGCGTATCCGTTACATTAAAGCCGCCTAAGTATTGGCAGGGCTAGCCCTGTGTAATAAAATTCCATCAACTTAATGCATTCTTACTTACCAGGAATATCCTTGCCTCCGCAGTAACAATCTGGCAGCAGGCATACATCTTTCCTGCACTTAGCGGCTGTTTTGTCTGGCGTTGGCTGTGGATAAAGGGGCTCAGGTCGAGTTGGCGGATATCGATATATATCCACAAACTCTTGAGCCTTAGATACAATTGTTCCAGATGGCTTTAATGTTGGCCGTGTTCTCCTTTAAAAAATAACAAATATATATGAAATGTGTAATATTTTTCTCAGAAATTAACCATTTAAACTTACGGAGGGTGTGTTCCTCGGTTAGGTGTAGACACAGGCACTATATCACGATCCTGATTGTATGTAGAACTACCTCTGTTTCTATTGTTATTTCTGAATATAAAAGTATTTTATGTATGAGAAAATAAGTTGCGAATGCCACAACAGATCAGTGAAACGTTGAAAAATATTTTGTGCCAAAGAACTACATTAGCAAGCACAGACAGTTTTTTTATATTACTTATACGACATACAGGTGTACGTGTATACATTTAAGTTAAAATCCGTGTTAGTAACTAGAGGAATAAAAGTAGTTGTTGTCAATTATATTACCCGTAACCTTAATATACTGTATATGCATACACATACATACATATGTACAATTTTATTTATATGTACATTTAATTAGCCAATTAAAAAAGAAACCGAAGTAAATAGTGAGAACGGAAAAGTTATATAGTTTACTTATGGGTCACGTGTTTGGTGTTGGGCAATAGATCTAAACTGAAAATAAATAAATATATAAATTTTACGATTTCTCTTGAATATAAAGGCTAATTAGGGGAATGTCATGCCTATACAAATAATCCTAAATTGCTGCCTAATACTAATTTAACACAAATATGTTTTAGTGCAACAATTACTATACGATTACGCAAGTCACTACCAAATCAAAGCTCGGTAAAATGTGCCATTCAGAATTTTGATTTTCACGTTAATATTAGTTCCAGCATAGAAATTTTGCTTTGTCTATTTTTAGTGGTTTAAAAATTTTTTTATCGAATTCAGAATGATAAAATAAAATTGCACTGCCAATAATCGCCCAACGCATTGATTGAACGTGCAAAAGCCACTGTTAACTTCTTTGTTCTCACTTTATTTTTGTGGCAAAAATTATAGTAGATGTACAAGAATTTTGGAAATCGTGCACAGGGCAGCTTTATAGAATATTTTTGCAGTATACAAAATTGAATAAAATAAGTTAAACTATTATATTAAAATTTACTAAAAAATATATTTCAAGAAATTAATTAAATAGCATTATTCTGCAATATGACTGGCCACCACCTGTACAGTAAACGATTAGAGAATCAAAACACATCACCGATCGTATTTGATGTTTTATATGTAGTTTTTCTTGCAACACTTTACACATCAGCTAATATTTAGTAGGTACTTGTGTATCTATTGCACTGAATTAAAGTGAAGTTTTTTTTGGCAATTCATACAAATCACAGATAGTTTAATGTACTTTGAAGTCAAAAATAAATCCAACACTTAACAACAACCAAATAACTATAATTACATAAGTGGGGGAAATGTGGGTAATGAGAATCGAAAGCTATAAAATATAAAATTATTTTTGGGGAAGAGAGACAATGACTATGACTGTGTTCAAAAACGAAATTACGGTGAGTTCTAATAGAGAGAAAGAGAGGGAGAGTGATGATTTATTTTAGGAGCTTTAAGATGGGGTCGGTCTTAATACCTTGAGGGGATTTCGTTGCATTTCGGGCTCAATATGCTATCAGAACACTTGACCGAAGATGTAGCAGCATTCACAGAAGTAGGCGCGACATTTTTGTGGTTGCTTTGGGGTTGGTAGTTATTATTGTTGATAGAGGTTAATCCGTATTGAAATTTATTTGATCGAACTGCAGGTTTTTGTAGTTGATTGCTCGATAAAGTAATTGGTAGCGAACTAGACGGTTGGACGGCAGCAGCGGCAATTGACGATTTTATAACATTATTCACCCTCGAAGCGCGCGTTGTTGTCGGTGGAAAGACATGTGGAATAATTGTTGTTGCAGTTGTCGTCGAGGTGATAGGAGGGATTCTGGCAGTAGAAGTATCGGAAGTGCTCATCGAGTTCTTAGAAGTGGGTGTGGGATCAGTGCTTATAACACTCAAAGTAGAAAAAGGAGGAGAGTGATATTTAGATTGGTTTTGGAACAATTTTGGTGTGGGCTTTGTAGATTGTAAGGATGGAGAAAATGTCACAGGACGCAGTGTAGTTGATGTGGTTGGTATGTACAGCTGTTTAATTTCATCTACGGCCGAACGTATTTCGGGCACGGAAAACTCATTGACAAACTGCGATGAGCCGCTTTCATTGCTGTCACTTCCGCTTCCAGCAAGGAACTCTTTTAGATGCTCTAACACGTTGGTAGCTCGAAGTTTATTATTTCTGCCGGCTACTGTTGTTATATATCCAGCATTTTGTAAACTTTCTGCTAATGTGCGTTCTGCTGTTTGATGACGATACTTATTTGAATAAAGGTACTTGACCGTTGGACGATTAGAAACGTCTTCACTCTGCTCTGTGGAGAACGATACATTTTCCACTAAAGTGCCTAACTCTATACTGTTATCTTGCTTTGCTTCAAGTGATCGGTCAGCAACTAATGCTTCTGCACGAGGGGCATTTGATTCCACGATATTGGCTTCATTCTCATCTGGTTTACGTTCAATTTTTTTGTCTGGTTTTGATGTTGCCGTGGACTTCAGCTGGCGTTTATTGTTAACTATTCGGATCCGTTGCCCTTTGCGCTTGGGATACACATTGACTGTTGGACTTGTCAGTATAAAATGATTGGTAGACATAAACTTTGGTGCATATGTTGTGGGCTCGTCTATATTGTCTAAAGTAGCGGCCGTAAAACGTGAACGACCGCGATGGTTTGCCTGATAATGGTTCTCTTGAATAGATGTCGAGGATTGAGAGGGTAAAATTGGCGTTGTGCCTTTTGGTACAATTTGGGTGGTAATTTGCGGACTAATAGTACTTAGAATTAGATCACTGACACTAAAATTACGAGAATTTACCGCAATCATGGAAAAGTTTCTTAAAGGTTTGCTTGTGGTCTGCAAGAAAGGTGCAGCTATTGGACTGTGGGCATTCATAAGCCGGGATCTATGTTGGCTTTGGCGCTCTTCATGTAGCAAATTCTCCAAACTCTTGTAAGGCGAGACGAAACGCATTGCTGGATTTGCGGTAACACGATTAATAGTATCCTTGAAATTGCTCGTACGAGTAGTTAACAATGAGGGTTTTGTAGTAAACTTAAATTTCTCAAACGAACTTGAAACTACTGTTGGTGTTGTAGATTTAATAGATGCCTGTTGAATTGTAGGACGCCCATTGCGCCATGTTCGTAATGGTGGCGCATACGTTGTAGGTACCACATTTGCAAAAATTTCCGAGTCAATATTTGTTGAAATAACAGGTGATAAGGTTGTAATGGCATCATTATATTCAGGCGACATTTCCAATGCTTTTTCTTTTTCAATCTTCGCCCCGTGAATGCCTAGTCCAAGTAATCCGCCTTGAGCACTGAGCTGGTAAGCATCATTTGTCTTCATGGTGCTAGAACTGTCAAATATTTCTTCCGCCGTATTCTGGTTATTCGATAATTTGAAGCTCTGCGGTGCAATTTCAGATTGCACAAAGTTTTGTATGCGATTTCCTTGTTGTAATATAGAAGTAGATTTGCTTGAATTTCTATAGTTATCGGCATTTTTGTTAGAAACGTCCTTGTTTACAGTATGGACTTGGACTAGGTTTCTTTTTGACCCGGTTGCATATGCAGCTGTATTGATAAAGTCCAAAAACTTGGGGGATGTGCTTGTTTCAAACAAACGACTCCGGCTATTGGGAGCCACAAGTTGCACAAGTTGGCTCTCATCGGATAGAGTCTCTACGTTATCCAAATGACTAACGATTGTGTTGTTAACAGATTTAACCAATTGATCGGTCTTTAAGGGTAAGGCTGATGAGGAATTCATGTTTTCAGGTCTACTTTGGTTTTTTGATACAAAGCTGACCAGAGAATTGGCTAATGTTTGCAGTTTTGATTGCAGAAAAGGATTGGAGATATAGGCAGTGGGAATAGGAGTTGGAGTATTGTGAATTGATTTTGTTGTAATTGATGTGTTGTGTCCAGGGACGTTGGTTGGCTTATACTTGTTTTTAACACTAAGAGAATGTTTTTCATGCGCTTTTGAGCTGTTGAAGAGATGTGTATTTGATTAAATATAAATTTATTAGTGTTAGTAGCTTAATAGAAAAGTGTATTCTGAAAATCCTAACCTGCTAATCAGTCTATAATTTTTGTTCTCATAATTTCAACCGCTCGGGTGATCAGGAATTAGTTCTCAATATCCAAGTGAGAAAAATCCGAAAACATAATTAGCATTGGTATTTACTTATTAAAAATTATAAGAATTTTGAATAAACACTAAAGATTAGTAGTAGAAACATGCTCATGCGTATTTTGCAACACCTAACGCTTAGAAAAAAATTCATGCAATAAATGGGTCTCAAATTTATCATTGGATGGTATTAGCACTTTTTAAAAATTTCCTGCAGTATCTTTCTGCCATTTTTCAGAAGACCATACTTGTTTGCAAAATTTTATGCAATCTGTCAAAATATATTTATAGAGCGTGTGTGTGTGTGTGTGAATGTATGCAATGTTTTAGCCAATCGTTTAAAAACTCAACTATGGACTTTAGAAGCTGTTGCTGGCTTAAATTTGTGAAACAGACTTACTCATATATGTTTATATGAAAGGTGATTTAAAAATACCTTGGCAATTTGGAAATTGTTGTTGGCGGCAGTGGTGTCGTGTTTATTGTGTTCGATAGGGGGCGTGTAACCCTAACGAATGGTGTGGTGATAGAACTCTTTAGCGTACTGCTGGTTGGTGTTTTTGGCGTTGTTTGTAAGTGGGGAGATGGAGTTGTGTTTAGCTTTCTCGTTGAACCTACTTTGTCGACGATTAAACTATCGTTATCCGTATCCATTATCGGATTTGATTTTACTAAAGAATGATCCCTTTGATAATCCTCAGAGAAACCATATGCATCCTCTACAGAGCTAGAGTACCTATAATCAGCTTCCTTAAGTCCGGCTGATGGATTTTGTGTGGTAAGCACATTGTAATAGTTATGCGAATTATAATCTGGATGTGCCGTCGTTGTGTGTATGTTGCGCTCATCTAATCTCTGTATGGTCACCTGTTTCGGTCTGATAATAAACGTATTGCGGTTTGGTGTATTGTGTTGTTTTGAAAAAGGTGTATTATGATTAAAGCTGATTTGAATTTTGATGTATTACATATTATGAATTTGTAAAACGAGTGTGAAACTATACTATTTTAGCTGGCCAACGAGTAATTTGATCTTGAGTCTAATTTTAACAGTTTTTTTATCTCGTATGTTTACTGATTTAATGGGATATGCTACATTTCTGCGAGCAATTTAACTTATGACATATGATTTTAAATTCGAAGGTTTTGCTTAATTTAATGCAAAATTGTAATTATAAAGAGGTTTATTGCTTACCTTTGGGGGGTGCGTGTCGGATGATCAAATGCATTTTCCTGTTGAATCTGTCAATTGGAATTTATTATTTAAATAACGTATGTATTAAGAATTAATATGTTTACCTGAACATTAAGATCCTCGTCGTAGTCTGTACTGTATCGCAACGTCGGTTCGCTGTTATAAGATGGCTTTTGTGATGGTGTTGATAGAGCTAATTGTTCCAACGGGCGGTATGTTGATTGTTGTTGCTGCTGCGTCCGCAATACCGGCTGGTATGAGTGTATAGACTGTTGTTCTTTTTGTTGCTGTTGATACTCAACATCCCTGTATAAATCAATGTCGTCGTCATAAGCAGAATAATATGATGGATCATAAGGATTTGGGACAGTTTGTGCTTGCTGTTCTGATTGATGTTGTTTTTGTTGAGGTTGTTGGAATGGTGTTGGCTGCTGTTGGGTCTGTTGTAACTGGTATCCGCTCCCTTGATTAAATATGGTTGATGATGCATTGTAGATATTACGGTTAGAAGCTGCCAGTGGCAACTGGGCTTGTGGTGTAGACGTTGGCTGTACAAAGATATTAGCAGTTGTTGGCGTCCCAAGTCCCGATGACGGTGAAGATGATTCAACTCTGTACACATTGTTGTGATTGTGTGATTATTTACATTGACATACATACATATATATTGAATGAAACATTAACAGTATTGATGATGAAAGTTTTCAAATTCAGGCAAATAAAGTATTTGCCACCAAAATTGCATTATATGTAAAAGAGTTCAAAATTTAAATTGAAATCAAAACGAAAACCATTTAGTAGTGGCTTTAGGTATTAGAGGTTTTAGTTAATAGGCAAGAAAAATAGGTTAGAACAGTTTAAACTGAAGTTAGCAAAACCCAGTCTATAAAATAATTGTTAAGTCAACTGTACAAGTTCAATCTGTTTAAATCGCTTATTTAGGAGTCCGAGCCTAAACGTTATAGTAGTTTCGCAAGCCTGGCGGTAGGCGTGGAATGTAAGTAAATAGTTGGTAAAAGAATAATATATATATAAATATATACATAGTTTTATGTAGCTCCTGTAATACTGTTACTTATATTACTTCTTGTGTAATTGTGTAGTGGCACATATATATTTGTCAGCGTTTTACAGGGGCGAATTTTAATAGCTACCTGGGTCTTTCGGCACTCAAGTTGACATGTATTGAGTTTAATTGTAGGCCGCCTACACTGCTCTGCTTTCCATTGCTGATCAATGAATTGTTTACGTTTTTATATCGTTCTGTATTGGTTTCTACTACGGCCATAGCTGAAGGCGTTACAGTCCACTTTTGTTGGCCACGTTGTTTTTGCGGTCGAACAGTGAAACGTGTACGGCTTGGCGTAGGCGTCGTATTTGTTGTAGGTGTGTTAAAAGCCTGTGTATTACTCTCCGATATTGAGCTCGATGAACTTGTTTCGAGAAGTATTGGCACACGATGTTTTAATTCCTGAAATATATCACTAGGAAACGTAATAATGGGAGGCACAGCATTTCCAGGAGTTGAGTGATTTAACCGTGAAAAGTTAAGAAAAGGGCGCCTTGTTGTAGTAGCTTCCATGAAACCTGTTTGAAAATTGGGATGTGATATTCCAGATTTTAGAAGTGTGGGTCCTGCGGAAGGTGGGTGTTGGCGCGGTGGTGCCATGGTTTCCGACAATGGCATATAAGGAGGCATATTTGATGGTGGTAATATTTCAACATCTTCGTAGTCGTCATCATAGTAATCAATGCTCTTCGGAGTGGTTGTAATTATTTTTGAGGAAATATATTTAGGTTTCATTGTTGATGGTATTGGTCGAGTGTTCTGTATGTCAATTTGCTTTTGAATACCTTTTATAAAACTTTCATAACCCTTTAAAACAGTCGATGTAGTTGACTCGATTGAAGTATTCACTGTTGATTTAGGCTTAGAGTCAGATGGACTTGCTGATGTAGTCCCTATTGATTTGGGCTTATTGCTTGTGTGTGGGTAGGATAACGACTTAGTACTATTACTAAGTGGACGACGAGTTAATAATGCATTTCGCAGATTGTTGTTCCCTTCACTGCTAACTTGCTTAAAATACTTAATAAGCGGGTTGATTGCTGGATTCACACTTGCAAGATCGCTTGCTTTCAGGTTTTTCATAAATTCACTTATGTTAAATTGAAAATTTGCCGTCATTGGTTTTGTAGTTGTCGAAGGAAATATGGGAACTGCTGTAGAGCTTAAAGATTTTGTGAAAGTTTGATAGGATTCAGGCATGGTGACATTGTCCGCATAAGTAATACCCACAGGTACATGAGAAAATTCCCGGAACGGTGCCTGCTGCAATGTATTGGCCTTGTTATACGCTAAATTGGGAGCCAATACGACATTTATATTAGGTGTAACTTGCAGAGGTGTGATCGGTGGTCGTACTTTTAGTGGAATGTGTCCTATTTGATTTGGTGTTGGCGTGCTGTATACTCCCTTCATTTTTTGATTGGCTATAATATTGTACTGAAAATAATTGCTCTCTGTTGTGCCTTTTTGTTCAGCAGATGTACCGATACTATATTGGGAGACAAGCTTACCAGCTTGGTTGTTGTAAAAACCACCCATTGTGCTGAAATGGGCTTGATTATTTGGATGGGAGGTTGATGTATAACTATCGAAAGGTGTTTGAACTGTTGTAGGCGGCTTAGGTACGACACGCTGATTGTCTAGATGGAAATAGGCGAAATTTTCTGTTTGTAAATGCTTGCGTTGTTCCTTTAAGTCCCTTAATTGTTGTATTAAATATGGCAGTAAGTCGCCTCTGTTTGCTTGCTGTGCCGGTGTTCTGGGAGTAGAGTAACCTGAACTTGCTGCGCCGTAGTAGTTGCCTGCAATTGGTCGAAAATCGTCTTCCAATGGAGGCGGCGGTAAAGAAAGATTGTAACCCGTATATACAAATTTGGGCTTTTGATTTTGAGGCGAAACTTGTTGAGGGTATCCTTGATAGCCAGGATTGATTTGATTATAGTTGTAAGTACTGCTTGGTGGTGTTAAATATGGATTAAAATTACCAAAGCTAAACGAGTTTTGCTGTGAAAATAATTGTGGTTCTACTGAACGATGGGCATTTCCTGGTGGTGACCCTGGCCAATTTTTCAAATCACGCGGTAAGGGACGTAATTGTCGAGGTTGTCGTTTCGACTCGCCAGTGGCCACATCATCGTATATGCCCATGTCACCGTCATCGTTCTCCACCGAATCAACATACTCGAATGCAACTGGTTTCTTAATGCTCAAATTATGTTGTATGATTTTTGAAGAGAATTTTTTTGGCTTTTCTTCAATGATTACAGATTTGTTATATTTTTTATCCGGGTTGGATGAGCTTTCCAAAGAGTCATCAGTGCTTGAAATTATGGAAACACTTTGTCGATCAGTTAAACTCTTCCCAGGCTTTTCTGTGATTTGGCTTATACTTCTAGATGTGGTCATTTCTCCTGTGAGACTAGTAATATCACGTCGTTTACGTAATCGATTATGAGGAAGTCCGTGTTCTTTAGTCACGTCTTTGTTTAAGCTTTCGCTGTTTGCGTACAGTTTTGGGCCAATAGCGTTATTGTCGATTGGTTGGTTGGTTGTAATATAGATATACAGATAGTGCAGTTTGCAATGTATGAGAAAAAAGAGTGTGTAACATGAGTTGCAGAAAATTTGAAGTAAATTTCAAAGGTAAAATAGCGTCAATTCATACAAAATTAGTTCAAAAAGCGGCAATAGATGAAAAGAAAGTTACCAGGACAAATTGTTTACCTATATGCTGTTCCAAAGGCGTATGAGCCAACCTTTCCAGATTGAGGAATGGAGTTTAAGCTGGCTTGTTGCAAAATGCCATCTCGATCGCGCTGAACTTGATTAACCGTACTTGGCTGGCCTCGATAGACGCGCTGCTGACGGTCGCTGTCCTCCTCCTCCTCAAGCGGGGGAAGGGTTTCTTGTGCCTCGGCATATAACTATCAAGAAAATATATGACGTAAATGCTGATATTAAAATTAGTGCTTACCTTTGCAATATCTTCCTGCGAATCTAACAACTTTGATTGTCCTCGTGATGTAACGACGGGATTGGGTGGTATGCGAAGTTCAGGTGGCGGAGGTATATGCTCTACCTGGGCCTGTATAATTTGTGGTGGAGACCGGTGGTACTGAGGCGGAATCGTAGGTGCTTTTGGTGACGGTGTAACGGAAGGACTTGAAAAAGCCGCGCCAAAGCGCACCCTACTCGGAACGTGCTGCTGCGGAGGGGCGTGACCACGTAATGTGCCTTGCTCTGTAGATGTATCAACCAGCTCACACCCCACATTTCGAGGCCAATCGCATGTTTGAAGCTCATGTGAGTACATTAAGCCACCGGTGCAACTTTCAAGTAGGGCACCTCCGAAAACGCAGACATAATATTGTGTGCAGTCTGTTGGATGCGGGTAATAGCCAAATTCCTCTGGGCAGTCAAAACTGATTCCATTAGAGCTAGTTGGCTTAATATTGGTTCCAAAACTTCTGGAGCTTGTGATTCGGGAAGAGCGTTTACTCTGCGCCGTTGCATTTCCTGTCAAATATAAAAACGAATTACCGTAAAAATTTAATTATAAACCAAAGTTCTACTTTTATTCTACATGTTATATTTATATATCTAATATTAGGTAGCACATATTGAAGTATTCGAACATATCTGCAATACTTCGAATATATCTGCAATACTTCACAAAAATAAAAAATTTTTCGGAATTACAACTTGTTTCAGGAACTAAATTTCAATGACTTAAGTTAAAACCAGCCACTCGGTGTTATGTTAGGGGAATTATATTGTAAACCCACAATTTTCGTTTAAAATATGATGATTTGTCGTAATAAAAAAAACTATTATTACTATACTATATATCCGACTCTTGCCGTTGCTTGACGGTTGTTTAAAAGTCCGCTTCCAATAATTCCTGTATTTTACAACAATGACGTCACGAATATTTCAGTTGACATGCCATGGTATTAGAAGATTATTTAGCTGCCAATTTGCACTCACCCCACAAACACCAAAAAAAAAGAAATAAATTATACCGAACATGCGTTAATCCTTTCGACTTTTGATGCTGATTAAGAACATATTTAAAAGGTTTACTTATGCTTTTTATGGTTATTTAACCTTGACGATTTTGAAACAATTTACTGTAGTGCACTATTTTCTGGCTGTATTTATAGCTGCTTCCCCCAACAGCGAAACATTGAAAATCAGTGCTTACTAGATTTAAAAAAGTTTTCTGATACTTTAAAAAACCCCATTTTCTAATGTTCATTTGACAGTAATAATGTCAAGGCTGCTTTAAGAGGTCTACATACATACTTAGCATGCAGTGGCAACGGCACGCTTCACAAATTGTGTAATTAACAGTCACAGTCATAGTCTGAGTCTTCACCTGACAACTTCGCACTGCTTTGACCGAGTCTGAGTGATATATTGCGGTGGTGCACAATGAAAGCTAATCACGTGCCAATGGCGATTGTCCGTGCTAGAGCCTAGATTCGCCATCAGCATGGATGAAATTTTGTATATGTATTAGGTAGATCCGCAGTTACCACGGCATATTTGTTGATTGTTACTGAGTTTTTTCCTGTGTGCTGCTATTGTGTTGTACTTTCTGCTCCACTGAATAAACAATGTACATACAATAGGTCGCTGTATCCATGTACATATGTACAACAGAGTGCTGGTCTTACTTGGCTTTGGCCAAAGCTTGTCTTGGCTGAGTTGTTATGCAACGTTAAGTAAATCGACCATAAGGTTGATTGGCTTTTTTGCAAGTTTGCATAGAGATTGTCATTTGCTTTTGTTAGTTTTTTGCTGTTAAAAAAAATGCAGCATATTACTCCATTTTTATTGATGCATATATACGTAACCTGATAAATAAATAGCGTTTATATTAGCCATGACGTCGGCGTCAAAATCAAAATGGTGCATGTATTTCATTTGTTAAGATAACTGTAACCCATTTACTCACACGACATAGGCGGAGATGGACAGCATCACGTGTATTGATACAAATTTATTCAAATGGTACCCTCTTAAATGTCGTTGAGCATTTGAAATCAATAAAAATGTCTTTATCATAGCCTTTGAATATTTATAACTGACCCACAGCTTAAAGAGTTACGGATTTGAAGCGCAAAGAAGCGATGTCACAGATTACTAATTTTTGTCATACCCTTTCATGGGGTATAATAAATTGAGTCAGATCTTTGTAACGTTCGTTTGCATGCTTGTTTCTAAAAATCTTACAATCTCATTTTTTCAACTACATTTTTAAACGTATTTCAGTATATAAGCTTTTTATCAACGGGGAAAGGTTAAATTGTTGAAGCAGGAGCATTAGGCTACTAAATTGTATATCCACTAAAATGAACGATCGAATCAAACGTAATGTACATATATATTTACATTTGCAATTATATATCATTACCGATATGAAAAATAAAAATAAAGCATAAATAGAATAAAATGAAGTCATAGAAAAAACTATTACACTATCATCAATTTTTCACAATGATTATGAAAGTATTTTAAACACGATTTTTAGGTTGAATAGTCTATAACTGCAAGGGCATGCAAACATCGGCATATTTCGAAATTTTTTATTAGTTAAGCACTTTTGGTTTCACAGGTGTTAATTTATGTTAAACTTAATTGGATTAGTGTTTAAAGTTTTGTCGCCTAGGTTAAGCATATGAAAAAGATATAAACACATACTTTATTAAAATTAGAGTTTAAATCAAACTTGATCAAACTAACTAAGAGTTTAACAAATATTCCTCATTGTTACACCATTCGATTAGTTTAACGCATTGTTCAGAATAGTTACTTGAGTTTAATAATTAGTGGTCTCAAATTCGGGTATCGGTTATGTTTGGTTTTATTGTTTTCGAAATAATTACTTTACTTTACTTCCGAATGAGCGTATCAAACTTGAATATTTAAGTGGGTAAGAAATCATAATTCCGCAGCCTGAATTTTGTTTCGCTGGGTGTGGTCCGATATTAACCACATGCTTAATTCACTACGGAACTGTGTATAAATCATTGGTCAGTTTTGGTTATCTTTTCAAGCAAATATGAAAATATAAGGGTTTTATAACGTTATGTAACAAAATGTGGTGATGGTAAATCCATGCTCAATTATTGCACTAAGTTAGTAGATTATATTTTGGGTTAAAATTGCGGCCTGAATTCACAATGAACCCAACTTAGTCAATCAAATTTCTAATAGTTATGTTAAAATAATAATAGGAAGCTTTTATTTTAAATAACAAGGGACTTAGTGTAGAAACAGACATTTAACATGTCCATTTAAATTTTCATTGGACTTAAACGTCGAACGTTTCGAAAATAAACTAAAATTGCCTTAAAGAACAAATTAGCAAAGAAAATCAAATTTAAGAAAATGTTGCCATTCAGTGAATAGTTGTGTGAAAGTACTACAAAACAGGAATTAAAAGGCACCTGACCATGGTCTACTTTCTTTTTCGGTGAATGCTATACTTAATGTGTTGCTGGTTCAAACTGCTTAAGCTTTTGACTATTATGCAACACGACAATTGCGCTTACTGGCTCAGTATTTGAACCAAATATGCATTATAAAACACATAAAAAATCCCAATACCTGCATTCATACTCGAATGTACATATATGTACATAAAGGCTCTTCAAAATGTGTGATGAAGCCATGGGTATGAAGTCAAAAAGTAAAAGTATATTTCGGCAGTGCCGAAGCTTATATAACCTTGCTAATTCATATTTTGACCAATTTGTGCTACTGCAGCTTATTTTGCAAGTTTTTTGTAAATCTGAAAATGAATCTATTGTAGAGAATAGGTGTTAATGCTGAATCGGTATATACATATACCCTATTGGGTTGCTAAAGCTATAACAAACTAGAAGAATTGGTTAATTTCGTCGGTGCCGAAGTTCGGCAGATTGCCTCTTTGACAACTATATATAATTTATCAGAACCATTAAGAAGTATACAACACTAGACAAATCTATATTTAATATCTATGCTAAAGAAAAAAAGTTTTCAAAAAAAATTTTTTTTGGTAGCAATAGCTTACAGCAGACAAATTCTGTTAAAACTTAACAGACATATTTCTATACATACCAAACTTTAAGAAATCCCAAATTTCATTCCCCTGACTTGAGAAACAAAATATTTTCCATACAAACAAATTTTTTGGTCTGATGATAAAGCTATAAGATAAAGCCAACTTTTGATAAAAATTGGTGAAAGTGTTAAGTAGTATATTAACTAATTCAAAAATTTTAAATTTCTTTTGTTTTAAAAATTATTTACTATTATTCATTCTTATTATTATTACTATTATGTTTATTTCATTTAAATGATTTCTTTAAATGGAGCAACCGATCGTATCTGTACACTTCTAGGAACATCTGGCAAGCGATATGGATAAAATTCATATTAACTATATGAACTATAATATTAAAATGTTTATTTAAACCAGTTCATAAAATGTTTGGAAAGTAATTAAAGCCAATATAAACAACATAGTTTGTTTTTTTAAAGGATTGATTTAAAATAGTGCAGGCTTAATACAATAAACGCCAGTTTTCAGGCAAAATAGAAGCTGGGTGAATGTTGTTCAGACAGCACACCAAAAATTGGCGACAAAAACTTCAAAGTAACAACCATGCAAAAGTGGGTCAAGCTAAGAGAATGTTGCATAACAGACAACACTCACTAAGCCTCGTATTTCAATTTTTTAACTAGTTGCAGCAGCTGGACCAGCGGCTTACCGTTGCCACAAACGACAGCTTAGTGGCGCAAGGCCTCAAAGAGTGCATTTAAAATGCAGAGAGCCGTGCCACGCCTACTTCAAAATCGATCACTTTCGCTTACCTAAGTCGCAATATGTATCTATTGGCAATGCAATGTCTGCGTTTCGTGTGTCGCATTAGTTTCCTCTGGTCTGTTATAGACTAGACCATATCGACAGTCAGTACCTAGCTCTAGCTTGTACATGAGTGGGGAAGGGGTGTAACTGCGATCGAGTCGCGTGATCTACTCCATAAATATTAATTTATTTTGATGTCGTAAAACGCTTTGAAGGGGACCTTTTCCACCAATTGAACATTGTATTGTTTTGTTGTACATGGGAGATGTTTGTTTTTTGCTACAGACCCTGTGGCAGTTGCTACTTACATTGCAATTAGAGGGTATTAATTGTAACCAAATTAAGTGAACTATGCATGTGCCAAGCCTAAAACGCTTATGAAGGAAATCTCCACAGTTCGTAAAAAATGAATTTACATACAACTGTAAAAGTGTATGCTTCAGCAAACAGTTACAGCTGCAGTTTTTTATGGCTAAACCCTGATACTGTCTTAAAGTTCAACTTAATTTGAAAGGAAAACGCCCCACAAACTAAATTTTTTGAATTGGCCCCAACAGCTTGGATGGGTCAAGGTACTGATAGTTGAATGGACAAGCATGCTGTGGTGTTTGCAATTTCTTGCCATCTCGCGATGCCAACAATTCGTTATAGCTCGTTAAGGTTCGTGCCAAAAATTGTTTTCAGTATGCAAGTTATTGGCTTTCTGGTAAATACAAACATATGTTTGTAGGCAAGTGTAAAAAAAGAAATAACGAATAACGTCTAAAGTCCTGTGGCATATGAAGCTTTGCAACTTTTGCATTCAAAGTTAAAACTGGATTAGACCGCATAGATCTACAAATCGGAGCTCTATATAGAGCACGGAATTTGATTAGATATTAATATACACAGAAAATAGGGAATCCATTTATATTAAAAGTGCGGGTGTAGATGTTCACATTCATCATATAGTGTAATAACCTACACGTCAAAGATGATTTAAATGAATTCTGCATTATTTGCCCAACTGACTTTACCGCCTAAAAATAAATACTTGATATTAATTTTTCGTTCAATTTTTATTTCGCGGCAATTATTCGCGATTCAATTTTACGACGTGTCATGTTTTTCATTTTATGTCGTAGTTTTGCTTTAACATGAATAGTCTTCGTCTTCAAAATTAATTACCCATTGCCAGGGATAGGAGAAGCGATGTCAATGATGGCAATGACTAATGTTGACTTAGTTTACTTCCCTTCACGAGATTTCGGCACAGAGACTGTTTTTCAATATCTTTATATTAAAGAAGTTTTGTAGGATAATGGTAACGCGAAAAGTTCTGAACGCCAATTTTTTTCAATAATTAACAGTATCTAAAATAAAACTAAAACTATTGACAAAACAGACAGTAAAATTCTGCATAATGTATTGCCTCAAGATTTTACAAATAAATGTATTTTCGACATCTTTTATTTTCAACTTTCAACACCACAAGTCACTGATATCGACACTTGATAGCAATTTTTAATTTGTGTCTGTCAAACTCTTGTCAATTTTTGCAACAGCAAGAGTACTCGTTATGATTACGTATAAGAAATTATGTGTAAAGGCATATTTAAGTCTTCCGCATAGCGTTCAATTGTAGCAGCACAATAAATGATTTCTTTGCCCATCTTTTTCACCGATGGGAAATCCGTAGTTGATTTGGCTTATGGCTTTCACTGCAAAATAAACATTCCAAAATTGGGGCATTCCAATTTGTCGTGCCGTTCATCGCAATGGGGTTACCCGCCTCACAGGTATGTTTAGGAATGATGGCGCTGTCACTCTTACTGAGCAATGCGTGGAACGTTTATAGTCATAGAAGCTATCTTTAAACAATCGTGAAACTTTTGTAATAAAACAACTAAACTCTAAAAAACGAATTACTTGTTATTGTATGTATAATCATTGCAAGCTAATTGTATTAGAGTTAATGTATATAGTTGAAATAAAACGATATGTACATGCATATATACATACATACATACATACATACATAAATACATACAGACGTATATACACGGTTTAATGCTGTCTATACCTTCAATAATATGGTTGTAAGCTGACAATAAATAGAATTTAAAAGTGAATGGCTTGCCAATTTTAAACCGTAGCACATTTTGGGTGTGCCAACGATTTGGGCTTTGAACTGAAGTCAATATATATTCAAAATATTACTAAAGCGCTGGTTCACTGACTTGCAAGTTTTCAGATACATTATCTTAATGATCCTTGTGCCCATTTTGTGCAACTCAATTAAATAAAGCACCCAGAAGTATAAAACTTTTGGACTGTCACCGGCCGAAATTAAGCTTTTTTTTTTTTGGGCAAAACTGTAGTCTACTCAGGCTACTTTTTCAAATGACATTTTAATAAGGTTTCTACGTAGGTATTAAGTAGATTAAATATGCTTTGTTGCTAACCATTATTCAATAACGTTCTGAGAAACAAGATTTTGAAATCGTTTCAGGGTCATTTCAACGCCTCAGCAAAGCAGCGGCCTATTAATGGCGATAGTATCACGAGTTGTTGTTTTGCAAGAGAACAACGCCAACATACAGCAAGAGACAGAAACTATTATTGTTTCTACAATAAATGGTTAGTCACCCAGACCCAATCTGTGTCGGCGTCAGCATTGGAGCCAAATTGAATCTGCGGCAATGGGCTTTACTTTAAACTTTAACTGCTATGACAAAAAGTCTTACAAATAATTACATATGTGCAAGGTATTAAAAGCAACTAGAAGAGAATAAATTTTATCTTTATTTCACAAACAGTTAGCATATGTATATAAGGACAACTGTATACAATTTTTTCTATTCCATATAATTTTCCAGTCATAGTCATTTACGCAGATCTATTTTTATATCCTTGATTGCATCACAGCATCTCTCATAATTATTCCCAGCTTTTACATCTAAAATCCGTTAAAAGCAAATAGTCGTCATGATTATCAATCCCCAGTGATTAAAACAAAATCAAAGAATTTAAAATAATAAGTAACAGAAAATTATTTATTATCGATTATGGAGTATGATTGCGCTGTCTGAAGTTTTGGAAAGCAAATACTCGTAAGCTCCCACATCTGAAACACACGCTTACATTTCATGTCATGAAAAAATAAAAGATGACAGCACAAGACTTTTTGACTTTCTTGATTTAATGTATCACTTAATACTACTTGAACAGCAAGCATTCCCAAATTCGAACTCACATAATTTTGGAATAAATACTAATATCTCTGCAACTTATAAATCCAAAAAAGTTATTCCAAAGCATCCTTCTATACAATTTATCGTTGAACTTGAATAGTTGACAAGTGTGTTTAGTGGGAACAGGTAAAATCAGTCAACAACGTAACAATGACAAAATGACTAAAATGCCAATGCCGAAGAAGCAAAAATAGTGTTTTCCAAGATGCTGTGTCGGTTTTCAGGTTTTCCTGCAACTGGTTAAACCACTGTAAATTACAACTTCGGCCATGATACTTTCGTTTGGGGTCATATACCTACAGCATCACTTTGTTTGTTTATCCAACTAATAGGATCCTTTATTCGATTAGTTTTTGACTATTACAAAATTCGAAAGAGCTTTTAAATTATGCAATGACGAACTTCAGCTACAACATTACTTTATTTTCAGACAAACAATGTGGCTATTACATCTTCGTTTTAACTAATAGGGTCCTTTTTCCGATTTGTTATTGAATTATAACAGTATTCGGAAAAGCTTCCAAGTACAGCAATTACCAATTGCTTAGTTGTCTAACGAAAACAGGTGCATTTCAAATTTTTATAAAAGCTATACTTTGGGCCCGAGTTTTTTATCTGTGCCTAACATTACCAATCATTGATACCCAGGTACATATCATCTCAGCTCATCGTGTTAATCAAAAATAGTATATACTTTATATAATCAGAGATGGAATGACAAAAGATAATTAACAACATTTTATCAATTAACGCATTGGCAAAATAATACCAAAATTTTCATACTGAGACATATGTATATACATACTTGTATAAAGCCATAAACATACGTATAAATGTACAAAAAGAAGAAACTTTAACGAATTTTAGAGCCGAATAAATATTGATGTTAAACAAATTTTTTAAATTAATTGTGCTTAAATTTATTTGTCAACTATTAAATAATTTTACGTAGTGTTAACAAAACCTATTGAATTTTGTACATTTATAATCGGGCTGTAATCGCGCAGCGTGAGAAAAGACCAAGGCAAGGTCAAAAGATGACTTCAGTTGAAGGGTCAATTAAACCTTGTGAACTATTCAGCTCAACGTTTTTTATCTCTCTGCATCTTACCCTTGACAGACAAGTTCTTTGGCTGCTCACATTCACAGTTTATCGTACATATCAGCAAGTGTTTCACCTGTTTGGATAAACCACTTTTTCGATTATCTGCTGGTTAAAGATTTTTGATTTTTGTTTGGTTTCGCATTATTTTGATGTCGTCTTTTAATAACTCGATGACTAACATGTGCCTTGCGTTCATTAAAGCAGACAACATTTTGTTCAAAATTATTTGCCTTTGGTCTTTTATCCGGTTTGGTTGATTGCGTAGATCTAACATTTTCAAGACTTTTTGATTAAATATGCGAAATTTTAAACGGCGTTTCGGCGTAAAGAGGTAGTCTTATATCATAATAACTTTATATGACATGTGACTACCAAAGCATTTCAAGGCTAATTTTTAGTCATAGATAATTTTAATCGCTCCTCTATTAAAAAGTTTGACAGGCTATTCCGTCATGTTCAGAAAGGACTATTGTCAATATTAACAACAGTTTACACTTTAGTGCTGCAGTCAATGCCATGAAATCAGCGAAACATGTACGAACATACATACATATGTAACGCACTTATCGGTGTCACATCTGCCATATTGAGCTACGCTGTACCCGAGTCACTGTAGAATGTCAGGACATGAGTTAAAGAATTAAGGCGACTGTGGGTTGTATCTGCATAAGAACACGTGAACATTATAGTTGGTTTGTAATCAGAGCAATAGGATCACATAAACTACGGATAGGCTGAAAACATAGCATTGACGGTGAATGCCATTGGCAGTTAAGTGTGGATCCTACGCAATTCTGCAGCGCTCCAAGGTTTTTGACAGGCCAGACTAATTTATAGCTTTTTCTCGTACTTCTTGTAATTTTGTGTATGCTTGTATTACCCTTATCCTTCTCTCACTTGTATATACATATATATACCTTGAGTACAATGAATTCGGTTTTTATTTTATTTTTTGCCAAATGTATGTGATTTCTTTGTCCGGCAAACCAAACATTTCTCACGCTGCAAGTAAATTGCAGGCAAACCGACACACATATATTATTTTACAGGTACGTAATTAACTATCTTAACTTAGATATAACCCAACCACAAAATGGACACCGCACATTTCCACAAGATGTTAGATCTAAATATTTAAATTTACTGAACAATGTGCATACTTATTTACGACCCTGGGTGATACAGATGTGTAAAGTTTAAACTGTTCTTGCAGTTGTAAGAAAGTTAATGTATGGTTGCTATTTAAATTAGAAGGATGGGTTAATTTCGTACGTGCGATTGTTTCTTTTTAGAATTCTTAACAGGATAAGGGATACAATTACAAATATTCAAATACAACAGCATTAGCGAACACAAATAGGGTCATCTGTACTATGTTTAAAAGTCAAAGCCTAGCTCGAAATGCAACCATTCGTAAATGAATGGAGTACGCATAAAATAATCATTAAAATGAAAAGTTTTTTTTACGTAATATATGCTTTGAGCAAGAGAAAGACGCTGAACTGGGGCAGAGGCATATATGAGTGTTAAGTGGAGCAGCGACAATACCATCAGCATAGAGTAATGGGACTGCGGCTGCAAAGGCACCAAATGCCATAATCCACAATGCATTTGCTTTCTGGGGATTCAAGTTAAGACAATGTCTATAATAGCTTACTCATTGCAAAATAAAAATAATTTGCTGTCATAATTATAATAAATGTGTGTACACTCAATGCATTTCAAGGTGAATCGGGGGGTCTTTGTAGTATGTGAGTGTGGGTGCTGTAATCTTTTGTATCCACAAAGTATTTCAAAATTTTGACGGAATGTAACTGGAACCATTCAAAATTCAGGGACTATTTAAATTATTTGCAAATTTGTTCATGCTCAAGTTCGTTGCCTAAGTCTTTTGTTTCGCTTCATTTTTTGGTGCGAAAATAAAAATGCACTCTAGTTAGTTGCACCGAAGCCATACTTTGCTTCACAGCAGCGTATGCATACATGAGTGTGTGTAAAATGTTTAAATTACAATTATTGTGAGAGTAGCGAACCATTGTTTAAGTAGCAGCTAGTATCCATGTAATTAAATGCCACTCTTCCGCATGTGCAGTTACTTTCACACGGTAAGCATTGACACCGCTATGGGCATTTTACTGATGTTACTTTAATAAAGGGAAATACCAATAATAGGCGTTTTTTTTTGTTTTTCATTTTAAAATTTGAGTTCATATAGACTTGAGAATATTGAACGATTCCTTTGCATTATTGGCAGCCAAACAGTATAACTATCATTGTTTTTACTTTCGCTTTGGAGTTTCATAATTACTTTCGAATGGTCAGGCGACAAGTTCATCTTTACTTTACTGACCCGCATTTTCCATACAACCTGAACACAATTTCTCTGCAATAGTAGTGCGTGAAAATATTTTTAACTGAGTCAAAGTCACAGCGCGTTTTAGTTTTTACAGTCCTCAGTTTCGTAAAGTCAGCGAAGCAACACACCAACCGACCTTTCGTTAATTTGTAAAAATAACAACAAGTTTTACTTTACTCAACGAAATGGAAAGTATTGTCACTGTGCCACTCTGCTATATGCTATGTTTTACGGCTTTCTTTTTACCTTTTCCTATTTATACTTGAAAATATTATAAATTTTATTGAGCCTCATAACGAAAAATTTGTTATGGTCCGATTATTACACTTTTTGGAATTACCCTCAATAGTTAAATTTGTTGAAACGATAAGAAAAGTAATCGGAAGATTTAAATAATACTTTCATATGCAAAATGTGGGTATTGCGCCTAGTATAATTTTAACCATTCATACAGCCATCAACGTCATCGACCAACGATGATATAACTCAAAGAGTTGTTTTAATGTAAAATCGAAAATCACTTTCACACACACTAATTTTATAATAAAGGACAATTATTTTCTCTGTCTTAATTTCAACATCGACCTTCTTACATGGTACATACAAAGTACATGTTTTTGTAGTATACATCTTTTTAGCTATGAAAGTATTCCCAGGAATGTACATATAACCTATGACGAAAATAAGTTACGTGCGCAAATTCGTACAAATTTTTTAATTTGTTTGGGTTCCATTACCATTTAATTTGATTAGATTGTTGTAAATTAAGAAAGCTGATACTTGAAATTAAATGAGTACATGCAATAATTTTATTAAACAATACATTTCCTTGGAGGGCAATGATATCTATTATATGAATTTAAGATAAAAAAGGTATATTTTTTCAAAAAACGTATACTTGGAGCTTTTTTAATGGAATTTGAAAAGCGGACTACAACAACCAGTAGCTTGCTTTTGGTACATTTAAATAAAAAAAAACAATTAAGTGAGCTGTGAGATATTAACAGTTATTATAATCGCAATCTGCTGGGTTATATAGACAAAGTTACAGTCACAGTCACTCTGTCAAAACACTTACTTAACTCATTCAAGCCAATCCAGTCAATTTTTATGTATATATACATATTTATGTGTATAACCATACATACATATTGTGTATGCAATTAATATTTCTGGCATAAGCTGAACTGGCTGACTGATTGGCATAACTTATATAAGTCCCCACTGTCATTACCAAGCATAAATAGAAACCCCAAAAAAGTCGACTCTATGATTTCAAAATACCCTGTATGAAGTTCAACAGTTACTATTTGGTATAATTTGTAACGCATAATGTTCAACTTGTTGATCAGGATTTGATTAATTTAAATGTAACGTTACTGCAGAATTCATATATTCTACATAATATGAGTATATACGTAACACATATGAAATAGGTGTAATTTATTTATTATCTGACAGCATCTAGGGAACTGTCAAATAATAAATGATACTTTCGGCGTTGTAAGGTGTTCCTTCAAACGTTCATTTAAATTTTTTGTTGTTTAAAACATTGCATATTCTGTTGCTCGAAAGCTTATAATTACCAAATATTTCTCGACAATATTTGGCAATGAACGAATTCATACTGAGGACAATACAAAAGAAAGAAGGTTGAACTTCAGCTGTGTAGATATTTTTATCACACGTCAGACTGTAGTGTTATTCAAACCAAAACAAGTTTTTCTTCTTCCGCAGTTCGTTGTATCTGGATATTTCCATTAAAAAGAATATATTAAAACAAGCACAACTGATTTTGTGTGTAAGCAGCAAAAGTTCGGCAAGTAATCTTTTGGTGATGAAATTCATCAGTTTAGGCTTCTACTTCTAAAATTCAATATTTTGCCGAATAAAATTATTCAAGTTAAAGATAACCTGATATCGTAATTAAAAGATTTGAAATTCACGTTATCGGGTATAAAAATTTTGCACTTTTGCAAATGTGCAAGAGCTAAGCCCAACTGAAATCAAATTTTAACCAGAAACTAAATTAGAGCTGGCCTCGCCATTAGTTCGTTGACCACTGAAAATTGTGATTGCAACAAGCACCTCAACCGATTTCATTGTTGTTTGTTAGGTAAATTGAACAACATCCGTCAAGTACTTGCCCAAGTGCCACTAACTTGTACCTATGTATGTGTGTCTGTACGGGTGTGCATGTATTTTACACAATTTTCTGTGTGGCCTGCTCTCCAAGTCCTATTAGAATATTATCTCAAGTTTCCGTTGACGTTTGCATAAAGTGATTCAGCTCTTTCTCTTGAATTAAACTTGGTACTAGGCATATTGCAGTTTCAACTTACCCGTTTTCAAGAACAATAAACAAAATCCCACCAGTAAAAATAAGTTTAGTCGATGTGTCGAAACCTCCATGATGGTCCTGTTGTAAATTCAGCCCGTCGTCGTAACTATAACTGTAAATTTAATTGATGTTGGTGGTTGGTTACTGCACTTGCTTTTTAAGATTAGTTCACAAAATGTAAAATACCAAAGCGACAATACATTGCAGCCGCAGTTGCAATAGCTGAGAAAAGCTCAGTTGCAATCGCATATAAAGCTAAATGAAACTCAGCAAGAAAATAATGTTGCAATCTTGTAATTCCGATTTTTTCGTTTTTAAGCTTTTGTGTTACAATTTTCTTGGCTGTTGATTTTGATTCAGTTGTGGCTGCTGCTGCATTTTATTTGGCTGCAGTAGCTGTCCCTCTTATTGGGGCTTGTGGTTTTAGACACAACGGCAGCGGCGAGGCGACGTTCACACACATTGATTACAACACTTAGATTTTTTTCTGTTATTTTTACATACAAAGTTGTTTGATTACAACACTTAGCCTTTTTCTCTATTATTTTTACATATCTGCAAAGTTGTTTTTATTTTCCGTTTTTCCTTTTACGCTGTAGCAATTGGCGAAAGATTCGAAATATGGCAAAGAAGTAAACACAACACAATTATTATTACTATATAGTACATACTTTTCTGAAATTCATATTTTTCAAACCCATATAGTCGTGTCGATACTCGCAGTCAATGGCAATGCAAAAACGGAAAAGTATGCGTGAACTGGTCTGGTATATGCACATATACATTAACTAGTAGAGTTAAAAAATAAGCAAAATAAAAACAAAATGCACGTTTTTTACTTTATTTTTTTTTTTTTTGCTGTTTTTACGTTTAGCAAAACTTTCTTTTTGAGTCTGCTCAGGCTTTGCTTTGAACCACAAAATGCAGTTGGGGCTCTTGGCTTTCTTTATGCACGATTTATTAGACGAGTGGAATACCCGCGTTTTAAGTTAAATTGCCGAATAACGGATTAAGCGTCTGCGGTTCACCACCTAAATTTTTTATTTAATTATTCTCTATATTCTGGGTAAGTATTATCCGCTGACATAATGCATGATTTCAGTTGTCTCGCGTTAATCGTTTCTTACCATGCGCGAAAGTTACCACACGTTCTAATCCGACCAACTGCAAAACGCGACTGTGCTGTGGCAAGTGTTTCAGTACCAAGTCAGACGTGGGCTAAAGCTGAATGTGAGTTAACAGAGCCGTTTTACTTCGTCTTCCAACTTCGGCTCCAAAGGTGTCTCTTAAGCTTTTGAAAGTAAGAGTAAAGCGTGTTTCATTACAAACCCGAAGCTTTGTGACTGAGTTATGTGGCCGTGCACAAACATACATGCAGAGAATGGATCGCAATTCAAGTCGCTCTTATTAAACAGTGGATTATCTACAAAAACTTGTATATTATATTCATTTTATTCCACCACATTACTTGCTTTAGGTAGAAATATTTGTGTGTATGTATATGTGAAATAATTTTATATTTTTACAAAAACTAATTATTCACAAACAAATTTGCCTTTGAAAGCGCTTTTGAGCGCAATCAAAAAAATACAATTTAAATTATTCTATTCCTTTTTTACTCTGCGCTTTGTTCTTTGTATTCAACATCGCCACTCCCGTATAGATTGCACCCACCGTTACCGTCGTGCATTGCAACGAATATTTTCCCAAAATTTATGCTGATATTCGTATAGCTAGGTTGGTTGGGTGGTTTTCTTGAGTACAAACGAAAACGAGTACAAGCACACCTGCCCACCAGCCCGCCTTCCCAGACAACTGTTTGCCATGCGCCTGGCATTTTCAATAGTGATTGTGAAATGTTGTTACAATTCAAACATTTCATGTCTGAGTTTAAAATGCAGCTCACTGTTGACTTTGCCACAATACTGAGAATATCTGCAATACAAATTAAATGCAACGCATAATTGTACAAACCTATTTTATTATCAAGAAAAATGTTTTCCATTGTAGCTTTCAAAAATATTAGAAGTCGATAGAAGCGTCAAGTTGGAGCGTTGGAGCGTTGGACGTTAGACTCTATGCTGAATTCACGTAATTTTGAAAGTGAACAACGGCCAACGACCAACGGCCAAGAACTGGGCCAAATCAGTCGACCAAAACAGAAAACAACAAGCCAAACTTAACAACGCGAATAAGTAAAAGTCAATTCTGTTTGTGAGTGGCAGCCGAGACTCGGTGGTTTTTTATGCCACACATAGACAATTCTTATTAATTTATTTATTTTGTTTCTTTATTATGCTTCTCACGATTTATACAAACTTATGTACATATATACATATATGTATGTATATAAAAATATGGGAAATAGATATACGTACTTATGTTTTATATATGTATATAATTATTTTTATGTTTCCGAAATTGTTTCATTTTCACAGTCGAGGTAATATGAGGTCAATGTAGATACTTCTCATTTGCCCACATATATGCATAGAATATCTTCTAGAAACATAAAGTGAGCTAATATTTAATTAAAACTGAGGATTTTTGGCTTACAAATTACAAAGCTCACACCAACCAGTTTATTTTGGTCAACACTGTCACCCTTTTTTTTAAATTTACTAACCAATTTGTCGCAGTTTAAAGCCAGCAGTTATAACATACAATGAACAATTTTACAAACGAATTTTTATAATGCTGCTTAATGTCTTAATTACGAGATTTCAGCCAACGAACGCTTACAAATGTCTTAGTCGTTTTCGAGTTTAAACTTGCGTACAATTGCAAAAACTGTAACAACGCCTCTTAAAATATTTTCCCTTCACTTTATACATGATTTAGTTTTGTTTTCATTAAATTATAAATTTGTTTTAAGCAATATTAGAACATTTGACTATGGGAGTAAAAATAAAGGATTAAAGCGTTCAATAATAAAGGATATAAAGAGCTTATACTATTGCGACTTTAGCAGCAAACGGATTTAATATTTAACCTTATTAAAATTTTATGTATGTACATACCGCACACTTTTCAAAAGACCTTCATTTCTGAAAATCCCATTCAATTATCAACATTGTTGTAATTTGCTTATTGATTGCTGTCGGGAGGCCGATTGTCACACCCTGTTGGAGAAGTTAATAAAATTTGGGATCCTATAATTAAACTCATTCTAAATTATAAACATGCCAATAGCAACGTTTTGAACTGCTACTTAATACAATCTTATTTCTGATTTACAGAACATTTTGGTAAATTAAAAATATTGGCTTTGCATTTGCAAATCAATGTATATCTTTTACCATTTGTGTTTGTCTATATACCCAGTGATATATAACGAGTGGTAATGAATTTTAAGTTTTGATGCGATTCATTCAGATGTGAGTGACAAGTCAATCAAAATCAGTTAGTCAGCTCTTATTTGAGCGTGTAAAAACAAAGTAAGTACGTCTAAAACTTATACACTTGCAGCGATATTCCAAAAAGACTGTTGCGAATTTGCCTGAACTTTTAGCTACATGTGACTTTGAAACTCACTACCAAAGTATGATAATTGAGTTGCCCTTGTCAATACAATTCGCTTGACTTTGGTCACCTGTATTTCAATTTATTGCATCCGTTATTGCGGTAGTGATACAAAAAGAGGCGTGAGTTTCATGAAATCGGACTCATACATACATACATAATACTATTATAGAGAACAATAAAAGTAATTTTTGGTATTTGCCTTTCTAATATAATTTAAACTAATGATGTCGACTTCAAGCACGCATTAACGACAGGAAGTAGCCATATGTATATGTGTGTATAGTCAAGTAGTCACCCTTTTTGATAAAATAAGCTTTGCTAACTTGTTGACGCAGAGATTTTTAGGCTGCAACTGCAAGATACAACAATAAAAATCTGTAACCGTTGTGAATGCAACGAATGCCAAACAAAGGTAGCTTACAAGCGACTTGCTGACCTTCTCTTTCCTTACAATGTGGCGTGACGGTGTCGCAATCGACAAAAAGTCAGAACTGAAGGCACTGCAAATTCACGTTTTGAGAACAGCCAAAGTGGAGCGATGGGGTAGAGGCGCCGTGTGGTAAGGCTTGTGCATTCATACTACACCAATGGATACACACACATATGTGTTAAATATTGTATATATGTAATATATGCATACCTATGTATATGTGTGCTTATATATTGCACAGACATTATAAATCGAGCTGTTGCGCCATTTAAATGGTAGCAACTAGAACTAACGACAACCAGCTGGGAACGGCAATGAATACAACTGGTCCAGCTTACCACGCCTTGTTAACGACTAGTATATATTGAATGATATTTAATTGTGCACACGATGGACTTTTACTTTTTCCTTAATTATAAATGTTAAGCAGCAAAGAGAAACAAATTATTTATTCTGAAAGGAAAAAAGGATTCTGGCAGAAGCCCTTGTCATTGTCGAAAAAGAAAAATTTATTTATCATATTTAGAATCCTTTGCTACTTACCTGGAAAAAATTTTTTTGTCATCTATTCATTATTGAAAACAAAACGATGTATTGAACAATTGTTAATTTTTTAATTTTTTCATTACGAAAATACAAATTTTAGTCAATTTTTTACTTTGCAGTTTTAATAATAATATCACACTCTCATTTTAAGCTAAAAAACAGAGCAGCGTTGTGAGGTTTAAAAAAACCGGATTCCATTGACACTACTACAGCAATTTTCAACTACATTATACAAGCATAACCATTTCAAAATTAAGAAGCAAAAGCTTATTACGTGTTCCAAGGTCGTTCGCCAACTTGGAAATCAACATGGGTAACGGGGCAGACCTTCTCAACCAATAAACAGGATCTCATGTTAACTGTTCTCCAAGCCTCAAAAAACCTTTCGATAAGGAAGTGAGTTTACCTTCCATATTACCAAGAGTTAATCTAGTATCTTCATAACTACAGACAAGGGCACAATGTTAAGCCTCACTGCGACTAATTTTAAAAATTCAACTACCCAGAAACATACACCGCTATATGTGTATGTACCTACGAATATGTATATTGTGTATTATGTATGTGTACAAGGCCATAAAGCGGACCATTATAGCTTAATTAAAGAGAACACAAAATGGTCCGCAATGTTGATTTCAAAGCATGGCTTGATCCGCTTTGGGAGGGCGCATTTGGTTTGCTTTTCTAATGCTCACAAAACATAGTTGCAGGGCTGGTTTATAGCCAATGCATGCTAAATCATTTCCAGATCACACTGTCCAAGCTTGAATCATGGCTATAACGAATGAGTATTATTTTTATAGAAAGGCAAACTCCACCCACAATCTGGCGTTTGCCAGAGTCTGTATTCTGCTTTCAAAAATCTCCCATAATTGAACGGCACAAAAAACAGCTCAATCTTTCATTGTATGTTTGTGGTTACTTGTTATACCCTGTACCTGTAAACGGGTATATTGAAGCTGCCAAACTTATGTAACCTTTGATATGACTATGCAAAACACCAAAGATCTTCCGCCTTCTTATTTTCTTAGCTTTTCATAAAAGCATGACCTAAAATTGGACAGGTGAAAATGATGAAAGTGGGAAATCTCGACTCGATCAAAATTAATCCAACTTTAAAAAACATTCCATTCGTCGCGAAATTTGATTAACTTTTAGTTTTATTTAAAAAAAATTGAATCCATCACTATAATATTTCTGACATTTTTAATTAAAAGTTACATATGTCTCTACGAGGTACACACAAGTCCCCACTACATCTTGCTTATACCATTTATTTTTTTACCGCGTTTGGGTCTGTATTTCTTTCAGGTATTCATTTCATTGCTATGACTCGTAACTGTAACAAATTGTAAATCAAATTGCTGAAATGTTTTGTTGCGCTTTGTGTGTGGTAATAGCAAACTGCTTTAATTCAACCGGGAGCATTTCGAAGGGTCACACTTTCCCCCTCACTCTCATTCCAATGCGAAAATTTAACTAAAGTGCACAATTTCATTAAGAACAAAAACAAATCTTTAATACAAAACGCGTAAACAAACATTAACGTTTAAGCTAGTTTACCCAACTATACGCCTCACTTCGTTTTAAATAGCATCGCCACCTCTCCGCTATATGTAGTGCAAAATCATGAAAGCAGGAGTCGTCAAAAGCACACTTTGTAGCCAATTAATTATCTTGGGCTGTTTGAATGTTGTTTTACCAATATTACTCCACAATATTCAGTATACGTAAAAATCATATTTATGTATGTACAGCAGTTTGCATTTGAAGTAAAGTTTTCGCATTTTTTTTCATTTTGCATCTTTCAGGCTGCACGAGAAGACGGCTACTCACTTCGACTGAAGCAAAGTTTGTATAATCTTCCAAATAATCCATTTGAAGAATCAGACTAACGAGATCCTTAATGTACAGCAACAAATCTTTTTTAGACCCCTAAGATCCATTACTGCATTGAAATTCTGTGCCCAAGTATTTTATACTTTAGTCGAACTGCGACCTTCATTATTATCTTTCGTTGGCAGCAACTAGACATGGTGCCAATGGTACACAGCAGATAATTAAGTATTCCACATGAAATCGGCTCGCTCTGAAGAAACCGAACCATGTAAAACACATTCGCAGCTTACATTTTTAAAAAATATTTTATATATATAATGCTTGATCCAATGGGATCCTAATTTTTTTTTTTTTTTTATTTAGCCCTTTACTATGCAATTATTGCGGGTAGGATTTGGTCGTACTTTGTCACTGTCCTCTCAGTGCGCTACAGTGCACAGAGATATATATAACAGAATACATATTGTTTATTACAATACAGAATACATTTTGTTTATTACAATTGCAAATTGGTATTGCAGTTATTAAAATCACTTGAAGCATCTGTTTTTTGCTTACCTGTGTGTAAGCGAACAAATATTTATACTAACTCGTATAGGTTTATCTTATATAGAATATTCTTTGAGACACCTTTTAATATTACATGTAACTCTGTGTGTCTCTTCAGGGTATAAATCGCCCTGAGTTTGAAGCTGAATCTTAGATAATAACTTGATCGGTGCTAAGCTCTGTTCCTTTATTCCTTAATATTCATATAGTTTTGTTAAAAGATAAAGTATCCACAGAACGTTTTATAATGTTGTTGGAATTGCAACTTAGAATTCATATTCCGTTGCACATTGGGTGCCTGTGAAAAATTTGGCAAAAGCGACAATATTTCTGATTATAGTGCATATGCGTATTAATAACCATGATTAAAAACTGGATGACACTATTGATGCTCAGCATGCTGAATTTGCGGTGTATAGAAGGGTCTTCTCCTTTTTTAAGTAAGTTTAATCTCTTGTACCGACAAGTCGTAGTTTAAATAAAACAAAATAAATATAAAACATTGAAAAGATTAAATAAACCAAGTACATTATTTATTAAAAAAGAAACAGACTGTGGTTCTATGTTATGTAGTTATATTCCTGTATTACTGGGGTGCTTTTGGTACTGAATAATAAAACGCCAAACGTAGATCTGCCAATACTAATAACTAATGAGGTATTAATTACTGTAATACGACAAGTTGAGGCATCAACTATATACATCTTATGTTATTGTTATTACAAACACCAACTGCATTTTACCAACTGGACTGCGAACGATTTTTAACGAACATTTTCTCGTCCAAAATCGGTCACTGTCCTTAACTTGACGAACATACATACAAAAGTACTTGCCAACGTTTTACTCTGCTCACGGGCGCCATCTACCATTAAAAAGACTCCGCATGTTAAGGTAAACACACACTAAATATTACATAGAAATTTATTATTGAACGCAACGTCCATAGTTGACTGGCATCATTTTGTATACATAGTTTTGTATAGTTACCTAAGTGTAGCAGATTCTGTTAAGTTAACAGTCTGTAAGGTCATGCATTTTTTTAAAACACATTTTCGTATTACATGTAACTGAATTTTGTGTTGACGCTACGATAATCGGCCAAACCACTATGTACTTTGGCAAATGTTTCGCCATGAGCTTGAAGCTGAATCTAAGTTAATAAACTGATCGATGGTAAGTCTTCCTCCGTTATGCCTTTAATTCATATACTTTTCATAAAAGATAAAGTATTTAGAGAACGTTTTAAAACCATTGCTCCAGTTTAATGTTTTATCTCTTTGCATAAAAGTATGCAGAAAAAAAAAAATAATAAATACAATTTTTTATGTTGCATCTCTTGGGCTGCAATTCAGTAACAAAAGGCAATTTCATGATAATTAATAGTCCTTTGAAGCGATAGTAAACAATATTGTCTAACAGTCTATAGCATTCACCTAAAAACTATGCGAATCGCCTTATACAGGGAAACTCTTACATTACTATATTAAGAACTGGGCCAAAAAAGGAGCTGGTACGCAATTTAATATATAGAGCATACCTTTAGAAGTGTAATGTGGAGTGCTGTATTAATTTAATGTATGAATGTGTAAAACTTATATAGTTGTTTGGACACATATGTACACAGAAATTCAAAAAGCAAGCATATATGTATGTATTTGTTTATAACATGGAATCAAACTGTTTAAAATTACTCCATTTTTCAATAAATAAATTATTGCATACTTCTTGTTTAACATACATATGTGTGTATGTATGTACATATGTATGTAGGTTTGCATCTAAATCGAATTACACCAACGGGCAAATATTAAAATTAAATGAATTCTACGATTTAAAACAACATTAAAAGGAATTCATAAAATTCATGAAATAAAATAAATAAAAATGCGTATGTATGTATGTATGTATGTTTGTATGTAGACGCTTATGTATCTGCATGTTGCCTATGCCATGACGAACTAACACAAAGAAAAATCATTGGGGCCACACGGACAGAAAACTGGCTGGCCGCCATGAAAGCGCGACAGAGAAACGACCGACGTTTTACACACACAAATGCAAAAGGCAAAATATCATGAATAGGAAGAATGCGAAGTTAGGTGAAAAATAAAATAAGTAAAAACAACTGTCAGACACGCACACACTCAAACTGAAACCAAAGGCCAAAGCAGGCACACGAAAACAACATCGGAGAGACGAGGCAAGAGAATATGCGTATGTAGCCGCTATGTATTTGTGTGAGAGAGTGGTTTTGCGAGAATACATGTGTATTGAATTTACGCGTGTATATGTGTGAATGTAATAGCAACAACGGCAGTTCGGCGTTTTTTCAGTTTTCTTTGGTTCGTTCATATAAACGCAAGTGCTGGTGAAATCGCTGAGAGGAAAATCTGCGCAAAGCATGAAAATTGTGAATAACAAATAAAAAAAATACAAAAATATTAAACAATAACTTAAAATTGTATCAAAAAAGATACAAAATCAAACGTAACTGGTAAACGGTTCAGCTGAGACAGACGCAAGAGATCGGAGAGAGAGAGAAAGATCGGCCGCGCGTTCTCTCTTTTTTGCTGCTTCACATTATTCAATCCAGTTTGTTGTTATTCTCTCTCTTTGAGCTGAGCGCGCGACTTTCACGAAATTGTAAATGTAAAGTTGTGTAAAAACTTAGTTGAAGTAAAGGAAAAACCATGACAACAACGAAGCGTGTGTGAATTGAGTTACTACAAAAATGCAGTTCTAAATTAATTTTAGCAACCATAAGTCTGAAAATAGAAAAGACCGAATATCGTTTTTGGAAATGGATGCCCAATTTGAGAATTTGTGTCGCGTTTGTGCGGCAAATACCAAAAACAAGAACAATTCGGTGGTCGAAAGCGTTTTTATTTTCAAAACAGCTGGTTTGAAGGATAAAATATCGCGACATCTTTATTTAAACGTAAGTCAACCACGTAAATATGTTTTGAAAAGTGTATTATTATCGTAAACAATTACGTAAAGACCGACGATTTGCAAAAGCAACAAAAAAAAAAAGCGTCAAAAGCTTCTAAATATAAAAACGACTTACAAAAGCCACAACACATCTACAAAGAACACACACATAAGTATACAAATGTACACATATACAGTACATAATGCATCATATATGTATATACATATTAAAAATATACATATGTATATATGTATGTATGTATGTATAATACGGAGGCCATGTGGCTAAAAATCGTTTGCATGTGTGACGGTTGAACAAAGTAGGCAAAGAAAATTTTAACAATATATACCCACATACATACATACATACATACATACATACATAGATATTGCGTGTTGCCGCAAATTTTCTTCTGAAACATACGTACACACAGTAATGTTTCATTTTATCTTGTATTATAGTCAAGCATGCTGAAATATACATATATAACTCTTCATGATTAACTAAACACATGTATATACGTTTGCATATACAATATTGTCGCGCCTGATTAAAAATTAGGAATGACTTACTTCGCCTAAAAGCAAGCTGCAACTTTTTTACTCCATTTACTCGTAATGTAGGCATATTTAATATTGTTTATTTTTAATGAAAATTCGTTACATTTCAGGTTGCCGAGGATGATCTACTACCAAAAGTGCTTTGTAAATCCTGTTATCGACAAGTGGAAGCTACTGCATCTCTCTCTAACATAGCAAAGCACACACAGCTCGTTTTTCGCGATTTTCTACTCAGCACAGTGGTAACCAAATTATTAATAATATAAATATGTACGTTTTTATTTATTCAATCCTGTATTTTCAGCCAAAGTCTGCACGCGAATGTACAGCAAATGAAGTTTCTGCACAAGAAACCCATGATGATAGTGCTAGAAATGCTGAAAATCGTCGAAGCAACATAGAAACGGATGAATTTCGTCCTATTTTGTTATCACGTGGTCCAGAGACAAGTATTACTCTGACAACCTCTCAAAAACGAGATGAAATTGGCAGTCACAGGGAACCACATTCGATGACAGCACATCAAACAGGTCTGGCTTCTAGTTCAAGTACAGGTAATCTTGCGCAATCGGGACGTCGCAACAGTGTTTTTGTAGACTCACGTTATGGATCAACTCCAATGTCTATAGCACAAAGATCAATGCAACAGTTGCCATCTTTGGCACCGGAGGTCACGCTTTTAAAAGCAACTAGTAAGTGCAGTCCAGAGAAAAAACATTCACCTGCAGGAGTCATTAACTTTATACAGACGCATGGACGCATCACAGGAAAAGCTACGCCTACTATTAGTTGCGGAAAGCAAGATGAAATTAGGCAAACTTTAAAACATGCTAAACATCTCCCATCTATTAGTGGCAACCTATCGAATCTCCCTAATAATGTTTTGCAACAAAAACGCCGAAATCTCAAAAATGCTGTAAACAATATCAAGGCCATACAAAGTGGACATGGACAGGTTTCGCTATTGAAGACTTCGCAACCCAATTCTAATCGTATTGATCAGACAGTAGTAGATGGTGTTCAACCCTTGGTTACAACGACGGTAGTTCCACATCAATCTTTGTACGGCTGTGAGACGTCTGTGGAAGAAGCTCTGCCGGAGCATATTATAATAGCGGCACCAAAAAAGAAAAAGGAAGAAACAGAAAGTTCCCAACCTCACCCAACGGGTATTCCACAGAAGTTGGCATCGTGTCCTCTAAAATCAAAAACATCAGCATCAACACCAGTGAACGTCGATCTTAGTCCTCCAACGATTAAGACAGCGTCCAATGTAAGTAGCCTCACAGATGCCATTTCGTTGGGGAATGTCATAAGGGATCCAGATCTGTTGAAGCTTATATTGAAAGCTCTTAAATGGCCGGTTTCGTCTGGCAATTGCGAAGAGCAAATGACACGACTAAAGAGTTCAAAGTTTGCGGTAATTATGTCGGACCGAAACCTTTTGCAGGACACGGATTTGACACAATTGCTTGGACCATATTTAGGCCCAATGTTGGCAGTAGCTCAACAGCAACAACATCAGCAAAAGCAGCCAGGCACTAATGTTGCTGTCGCGGCATCCGGTAGCCCAACTAAAGCGATAGCTAACGAACTTGCAAGCGTGACAGATCTATCATGCACTATGCCGTATAAATTACCGCCGGAAACTTCATTGCAATTAGTTCCATCGAGCCCCACAGAGCAGGAGCCGCCAACGCAACAAATACTGCTCGCAAAGCCAACAGTTAAGCGAACCCAACGGAAGTCCCGTAATCGTGAGCTGCCTACTCTTGCGAGTGAAGCGTTTAGCACAAGCACATCAAATGCGGCGCGCGTGGCTAATGAACTACTAAATATTAATGCGATGCTTTTGTCTCAATTTGGTTCCAATCCGGCCGATGCCTTAAATGAGGCGCTTGTCTCTATGCTAAAAGAGCAGCAACAAGAAACGACAAATGTTCAAAGTCGGCGTCATAGTGCCTCTCCTGCAAGCGCTGCAGTTATAAATTTGGAGGACATTGTCCTTGTTGAGCCCCAACCATCGTTTGACGAACTCGAATCAATAACAGACCAAGAGATCCGACAGCACTCAGAGGTGATTGTAGAACAAAAACCGCTACAACTACCATCTCGACCTATCATTAAGCGACGTAAGACCGTAATTCAAACATCAAAACAGGTAAAACCAAATCCATTACATAGAGAATGCCCACAATCGCCAATCCAAAACGAACCTCAGATTGAGGCAGTAATATCTAGAAGTGCGAGGGTTGTTGAACCTTTGAATATAACGGGAAAATGTAGTGAGACTGAGACCAGTCCAGTTGACGATTTGGCAGTCGAAATACTACAAACACCAACCAGCACCGTATTAGAAATCACAAGTCCTCAAGGGGAACAAGAAAGGGATGGTATAGACGGCGAGACTACGGGCACTGGTGGTAATGGCGAAACTAAAAGCATCCGGAAATCTGATGTTAAGGCTGTATTGGGACAAAAACTCTTGGAAGCAATTGGTCTACCACACCAAGGCAAGGATGTTCCACCTGAAGCTTCACGGGATTCTCTGAGAACCGCATTAAAACGTTCCCTTAAGCAAGCCCAGGAGCAACAGCAACAATTAAAACGGGTAAAGCAGGAGGAGCCTGTGAAACAGATGGCCGACTCAACTACTAAACCAAGTCTTGCTGAATCTGCCGCCGAGGAACATAAAAAGGCTATAGCGGAGCGTGAGCTTGCGCTTCTAAAACGCAAGTCAAAAGTATCAGAGCAAATTAAAGTGACAGTAAAAGAGTGGGTATCAGAATATGGTTAGAATCTCTTATTGAGTCACCATTATTTGTAACTTTATCATTTTAGCGAAAAATCGGAACGCGGAGACGTTAGTTCTTCGTCTTCGCGTAATCGTCGAAATCGTAAACCCAAAGGCGATACCAACGAGGAAGACTCCGGTGCTGATGACAAAAAATCAACTGAAAGGTGGGATGAAGACGATGACTTGCCCTTGAAATCAGATGGAGATAAGTTAAATCGACCCACACGGACCAGTAAAACCATGTCGAAGTATTATAAAGGGCCTGCAATGGCGACCCGCTCAACTAGGCATCGCTGAGATAGCACAGAACTGAAAAGCGTTCCAACTTCCCTGTCATATCATATATATAAGAGATATGGCTTGAAAATTTCCCATTAGTTTATTGATCCTATTGCAAATCTACATAAATTTGTAAAAAGGATGTACCTAGAAGCTGGAATTATAAAAAGTTATCGTTAGTGAATAGTAAAACTATTCTACTGAGCAATACAATTTAAAATTTATGTTTGGTATGATAATAGTACTACATAAAATGAAACAAAATTAATATTAATTCTACATCATAGTTATACAACTATTCGTATAACTTTGCATCATAGGCCGGAGAAAATTTGTGAATGCGTACGTTTTTTGTCCGCTAATTGATACAGAGAATTATAACTTTGATAAATTAACATTAAGACAGTAGATTGTCAGATACTTTTTTGGAAGCCAATCTAGCGGTGTTGCAAATCGAGAATATGCAGCGAATCTAAATTTCAAACTTATTTTTATAGCATCATACATGAAATAATATGCATTATTTAAATACGTTTGCCTAGATTATATTGAGGAGCTAATATACAAACATACAAAATAAATACGCAACTAACAATTTAGTTAGACTTTTCGAAGAAGAGGGCATTACTGCAGCTAAATAAGCCCCACCCAGAAACGACACTGACTCAATGAATGAAAATGGACAAGGTTTATGGCAAAAATTATTAAAAGCGAAACATCAGTTGGAAAGTGATTGCGACGTGCGTCGGTTGCTGGTGTAGATCGCTACGTGGGCACACTTGCTTGTATTTTTAGCTCAAAAATGTCTTACCAGACGCTGTATATATGAGCAATGTTTCTCTTTGTGCAAAGCAAAACGATTTTGGTTTCTGTGAGTAATTTTATCTAAAAAAAAACAACTTGCATTAGCTGATATCAGTGCTGATAAAGTTGCTTGAGCCGGAGGTATCAATTTTACAGTAACATATTTAAATCTGAATGATAATGAGTTGCTGTTGTGGGAAATCTAAGGAAGAATACGGCGCAGAGGAAGAACATCGTCTACATGTTACGGATAATGTGAGTAAAATATCTGGTATGTATGCAAAACTTCAGAATTATCCTCAAAATATAAAAAATCTCAAAAACGTAGCTAACATCCAAAGGCAAATCGAAAACCTCTGGCAAAGGTGTAATCACCAATATCTATTAACTATCTATACATGATAAAAAAAATATTGCTTATACATGTAGGCATATATACACGAACATACATAAATACATATGTATGTTAGCCGACGAAAGCTTAGTACTGTTCACTGCTAGTTAGTTATTAGTTGCGTGTGACATCAGCTGTTTAACTTTACAAGTGCGGGTACTTCTTACTGAGATATGCTTAGAAATAAAAACGAATTAACATAATTGTCAGCAAGTTTTCTCAGCGAGAGAAAAGTATCCCGCGTGCTGAATTGGACTACACAGTGAGAGAACGTGAGAGAGGTCTTAAGCTCCCCATTTAAAAGTGAGAAGAGTAGTGCTGCTGTTATTTACCTAATTCGTGTTGGGACTTTTGTTAGTATGACGGCAATAATCGTGTTGGTATGCCAGTCGATTCGCGAACTCTTAGATCTATCGGATGCACTTTTACAAAACGCGTTTAACTTAAAACGCAGTTTAAGATACTATAATACCAAGCGTCGACTGCAGCTATTCGAATTTCATTGTAGAAAGCATTGGTTACGTCAATATTTTGACAAAATTGACAGCATGCAACGTAAACTAGACATCGATTTTGCAGCCGTTGAGGCTCATGCAGAGTCATTCCAGGGCATTGATGATTTTGATGAAATGAGTCGTGGATATCAGACAAAATTTCTGGAGACGGAGCGACAGCATGTTGGCCAAATTGAAGTAGTTAACGGAAGTGAATTTAATGTACGTAAATTACATTTTCAGTTGTATGTTGTTGTTTTCTTTTAATTGTACGCACATATACATACATACATCCATATGTATAATTCCGTTGTGAATGAGTGGGTAAACTTTTTCACGGTTAGTAAGCTTTACTGTTTCAGTCTCTCGCAAAAGCTTTTCAGTTCTGTCGCCACATTGTTAGTCTCTTTGTACGAGTTGTTCGCGGAATGTAAGTGAAGCAATAGAATGCATAGTGTATTAGGAGCATAAAGGATTTCGAAGACTTTACTTCGGAATCAAAAAATTAATCAAATCTGGAAGAATACATAAGTATCTTTGTAGCTATATGTATATTTAAAGCAGACCAAAATGCGTTCGTAAAAGCATTTGTGATAATCAATGGAGGCCAACTAAATTTTTTAAAAATAAATACGCTTTCTTGAAGTTTTCCTACTTTTTTTTTGCTAAATACGAAGGGGAAAATGTGTTTCAAGGTACTGGGTGGCAGACTGTGGTGCTGTTGTTGTGACCACGGGAAAAAGGGCGGATTGAATGAGGTAAGCATTTAGACTTGGAGTTTACTTCGAGTTATTGATTTTTAAAAGCAAAGCTCGGGAATGTCGTATGATATAAGTCAAAATTGAAAATTTTTGTTTTCGCAAACTTCAAAGTTACTTTGTTACATTATTACTTCACCAAAATATTACGGGATTGAAACATTGGTGATATAACTATTATGGATATCCATTCTCGAAACAACGACAACAACTTACAATCGAAACAACTTAGCACCTGCTACCCAAAAAGGTGTTCAAGAATGTGCAAACGGAGAGGCTAATGTTCAGGGTGACTACTATTATACTACATTGCACACAATATGTACATATATACATACATACATATATGTACATATAAATGATCTTGAATTGCTCATTTGTTTGACAAGTAATTATGAAAACAAACCTGCATTACCCTTTCTTGACTTGTATGTACATATATTGAAAAGGTAGTACCATCCACTAGTAAAAATAAATATAACTGTCTGTAGGAGTATTTATACTGATATTTTTATGAAATTTATATTTTAGGCCTCATTTTATGAATATGTAGACCCAATGCCAAAGTACTACAACAATCAAGTTGGCAGTCTAGACGAAGGTGTTAGCTTTGCTTTCAGTGGAAAAATATCTATTAATTGCGAAAGGTGAGTATCCTTAATTTTGATATACATGCATACATCTGTGAAAACACCTGATCAAAACCAGTTTTTTTTATTTTCTTATAGATTTTCTATAAACTTTGTGCTCGATAATGAATCACAGGATGTGGCGTTGCACATCAATCCTCGATTACCTCAAAACTACATTGTTCGTAATACAAAGGTGCATGCAATATGGGGACCTGAAGAAGTCTCATCAGCGCTTCCTTTTTTGTTGAATCGTGGCGAACGATTTTCCATTCAAATTCTCGTCACTGACGCTTGTTATATGATCTCAGTAAATGGCCATCACTTCGCAGAGTATGCTCATCGAATCCCCTATAATGAAGTAAAAATTCTTGAGGTTAAGGGAGATGTAGAAGAAGTTAAAATGCTGCGCACTATAGTTCAAAGTTATCCGGAACGTTTGGCTGAATCAATGGCCAGAAACATTCAAATCCACTTAAGCGCCGATGCGCCTGATGAAATTGATGCCAGCGTCGAGGAGGAGACAATCAACATACCTGCTGAATGGTGTTTAATCAACACGCCGATCCAACAGATCGAACCAACGTCCCCTGAAAAAGCGCAAAGTATACTGCAGTTACAACCATCTACAGATGAAGGTCTTACCTTACCCTATTATGGAGCAATGCCGCCGGCATCACTAACAGAGGGCAGGTGCTTAAAAGTTGAGGGTCGCGTCCGACTTCTACCTCATTCATTTTACATCAATTTGCAACAGGGTCAAAATATTTGGCCTCATCCTACTATTGTATTTCATTTAAATCCACGATTTTCGAAAGCAAGCAGTGGTGCATTGGGAAAAGCTGTCGTATGCCGCAATGCTTGGTATAATGGCAATTGGGATGAGGAAGAGCGCTCAGAGCTTGACACAAACTTTCGTCCAGGTCGAACATTTAGTCTAGTCATTTATTGCGCGAAGGATTCATTTGAAGTGTATGTTAACAGAAAATTTATTACGGCATTCAAATATAAAATTCCGCCGGAATTAGTGGACACAATTTACATACAAGGAGATGTTAAGCTATGGAATGTCACTCTCGAACACAATCCATTTCTTAAGGGTAAAAACATACGCATTTACCACAATCCGATATTTACTGAGGAATATTAGTGTTAGTCTTTTGAATTTTGTTGGTTTGTACAAAATGTAATAAGATACCATGTAGCGACAATAAAGAAGCGTTAAGCTCATTTTTTATTACAGTTGTCCACAATTCATAATTAAACTTGAAAGATGGACTTACTTCGGCCGTGCCGAAGTTCGTATACCCTTGTAGATTTTCTCTATATAATTCACCAGAAGCATTATTGTAAATTATACATACCAAATTTACAAATTCAAAATTTTGAGCTTGAGCAAAAAAAATTTTCATACAAAATTTTTTTTTGTACCGATTGTTCCTATAACAGCTATATGATATAGTCAACCGATTCTGATAAAACTTGATTGGTTGAAGTATCAAGACGCATATTAAACTCACAAATATTAAATATTAAGAAGTATATTAAATTCACAAATATCAAATTTCGTGGCATTCGGTTGAAAAACAACAGAGTTATTGAGAGTAAATCTTATTCATGATCGATCGTTCCTATGGGAGCTATGTGATATAGTCGTCCGATCGGGATGATTCCGAGATATGCAATGCGTGCAGCAAAAAGAAGCCCCAAAAGAAGGCCCTTAAGTAGTACGAATTAGGCAATCGTTTTTGATTGATACGGATATATCGTGCAAAAATTATCTTTTTTACAGATGTGTTGTTACTTAGCGCGCTTGGCATTAAAATTTTTGAGAAAATATGAGCTTTACCATGTCCAGCTAAAAACTAGATTATCTAATTTTGTGTAAAAAATCTTAAACCATATCAAGTAAATAGCAAATTGGGGTAGTCATTTAGTTTAGAAGACATCAGTCTAAAGTAACACGTGCTCTTGTTTATTTAACTCTCAAATCAATTTGCCTGTTTATAAAAAATATTTCATTTGTTGTCGGAAATGTTTGATTCTGCGTGTTATATAGATTTTGACAACTTTAATTTCCCATTTGTTGTTTCAATTTTGTTGTTTGAGTTCGACTATGCACAACGATGTGCATGAACATTTTTCCCGGTGCCCGCATCATTGCGTTGCGGCGTGATCTGGACGCCATGTCAATTTTTTATGAAGAACGAAGTGCAGCTAATCCTCGCAAACACTATAAATTACTAGAAACGCCAATGCCCGGATTGACCTTTTTTTTCCATGGTATTATACTAAGCGCGTGTGAGCACTTCACCATTGATTTAATCGGCGTAAGGGCTCTTAAAGAGGAAAATGATGTTCTGTTGCAGATTGCAGCGCGGCTACCGCAAAACTATATTGTTCGAAACTCTCGCTTAATGGGTAAGTGGGGAATCGCGGAGAATTCGTCGAACCTTCCCTTTCAGCTGATCAGGGGCAAGTCGTTTTGGATGCAGGTCCTCCTCACGGAGGAATCCTTTTACATTTCCGTAAACGGCTTTCATTTTGCGCAGTACCATCATCGTATGCCCTACAGGTGGCTGACGGAAATAGAGGTACATGGTGATGTGGCAGAAGTTGTTTTGGATAATTTCTATGTGAACGAGTATCCGATTCGGCTTTCTGAATCACTAGCTCGGCCGTTACTTTTTGTGTATGATTCGGCCGTTATTCATTGGGTTCAAGACGGACGTTTAATGCCGCGTGAATGGCTGCGGAAAGATGCTTCAGCTCAGTTTGGCAAGCTAAATAAAATATTGCGCTCTCAACTTGAGCTTCCCTTTTACGGAAGAATGCCTCCGAATGAAAAACTTACTGAGGGTCGGGCGGTACGGATTGAAGGGAAAATTCGTCTTATGCCTCAGAGTTTTAGCGTCACCCTGCAACGAGGCCAAGAAATCTGGCCTCAGCCCACGGCAGCATTCTACTTCAGTCCTAGCTTTCTACGAAACAGCCACGATAAAATAGGAAACGCCATAATCACGCGGAGTTCCTATTTCAATGGATCTTGGCGGAATTGTGAAGTATCCCGTATGTATACAAATTTGAGGCCTGGTAGCGCGTTTGTCATTATCATTGCATGCCGTCAAAGCTACTACGAGATGTTTGTTAATAGTGAACAACTTCTAAAGTTCAGACATCAAATGAATCCCGACATAGTTGACATTGTAAACATTCGTGGAGATATAAGGCTCTGGGACGTAGTGATTGAAAGTGCTGGGCGTACACAAAATAAAGGTGAGTAGTGTAATTCAACTAATATTGGCATTCTTATATTTCCTTTTTCCTTTCAGCTCGTTTGATCCTTGGACGTGCCATTTCCACCATACGGTAATTAGATTAACATTGTAGTAAAACATAGTTTTATTGAAAATTTTAAGAGTTTTGACAATGTTTTTTTTTTCATTTTTTACGGTTTCTTTCCAGCTAACTGTTGCTAAAAACCAAACTCTGCTGGCAAGTAGCCTACTCAAATAACCAGCTTTTGGTACCTTTTATATACATACACGTACATATGTAGGTGCTACGCTGCATGTTATGACAATTACAAATAATATTTTCACTAAATGGCAAGCTGTCGAAATTCATGTTGAACAAATTTATGGGAATACTTGAATCTTCCGCATACACCGAAAACAAAGTTAATTAAATGTTACATACTTTCTCTTAAAATTCAAGATAGCGGTATTTTTAATAATGGCATAGTAGGAGAGATGGGGCTTATAGGATATCTAGTGACTATCAAATACTGGCAGCTTACAAATAGTACTGCCAAATTTGAATTAGACTGGTAGCAAATGAACATTGATTACGGTTACTAGTTGGAGGTACATGGTGAAAGTTGGATTTGGTTCAGTCGGAATCGCTGACCAAAACGTTTCAAGCATTTCCGATGCAGTGACCTGAACAAATAGGACTTTTTAAATCATTGTTTTTCTAGTATGTATTTAAAAATATCAGTTTTCGTATTAATTTCAAAAACTTTTGTCTTTATCAGTTTTTGTATTTCAAAAACGGTTGTCCTAAAATGACAATTTAAATTTACATGCTAAAATATTTCGAATCTATTCGTTTTCTCTGAGTGTATATTTTTGGACTATATTAAACGACTACACGCCTGCCACATACATACATTTTCAGTAAATTTATGATTTCACTTTACCCAACATAGAATTCTGCAATTAAAATAGCCCAGCCGCATAGGGAAGCCTTGCGCGGCGCTTTAACTCATAAATGTCAATGTGCTTTTATTGTCAACTTCAACTGATCAACTGCCCATATGCAGCAGCAACAAACCAGACCCGAGCCCACGGATCGTCAGAAGGGCCTCTGAAATTGATTATTAAAAATGATAATCGATTAAGGACGCAGGTCTTTAGCGGGCCCAGCAGGCTGACGTTTATGTCTACATATGTTTAGCAAGACAGTTGACATTGTTTTGGAATGGCCAACAAAAAAGTTAAATAAATCAAAATGCAGCGGCAGTGTCAGCGAAATGGCAATGCCGAAAACGTCCAAGTGTATGACAAAAATTTCCCAAGGCTTGAAAAAGGAAGTTGAAGACAGCCTGCTAAGGAGCAAAAAATATTATTTATGGTTTAAGCTCGGACGTGCTATGCATGAATCGGTACTTTTCTGCCAATGAAGTAGATCATTGATTGGTTGTTTTGGCTTTCATTTCAAATATGCACTTGAATTTTTCTTTTCATAGACAAATGTATTGAAGTCCACACTAGCTTCAAGTAGATCGAACTCTACCGAATTAATCATAAGAATTTATTATCTTCTATGATTTTATGTTTTTATGAGATATTTACTTATTGAATTATGGAATATGAATCTATCAGATTGCCTTTGTTTAATTACTTGTGACGTCATAATAAATTTCAAGCCAGGACTTTGCGCTTGCAATTCATAACGATTGAATTAAAATGTCGCAAAGTTCGTGCAAAAAATGTCTGCTTCAGCTAGTTAACTGCTGCCACCCATTTTGTGGAATCAGTCAAATTCAAAATTAATTATGAGCACATAAGAGGCATCAGCAGTGATTGGCCTCAAATTCAGTAGCGTTGCTACCGTTGCAATTAAAATGTCCTCGCACCCGAAAAAATTTCGATTCCCCAGTTTATGCTGGATACCCAACAACACAAATGCCCGTTGCACTACCCAGCTTCAACTGACGTTTGGACGATGTCTCAAGCGTCCGCTAATTATCTCAGGTACTAGCTGGGTATTGGGCTTGGGCAACTGTTCTTGTTTTTAGCTTCAAAATGTTATTAATTATTGATTTCATATTTTGTAGGTAGCTCGTGTTAAGACTGCATTATTTTCTTATTGCGGCGCTTTACTCATGCGTTTAACGTATTTTATTTTAAACAGCTCGTTCAGTACAGCAATTCGTCAGTCTGATTATGTTATTAACTTAAGTGGTGGCTGATTTCTGTGTCAAATGCTTGATCAAAGACGTGATATATACTGCACAAATTCAAATAATATATATCTTCGCATTCCTTAAACGTTTAAACACCATTACAAAATTAAATTGAAAATATTTTATTAGCAAGACTTTTACAGAGGTATTTTTTCAGCAAGGCTGTTTATCCATGTAGTAATCTAGACTGCTGCTCTTTATGAAAAACCAAAAGGTATTAAGAATGAAAATCCTTTTTATAAACTGTTTAAAATAAACAACCTCACCATCATAGCAAACAACGTAAAAAATGGTAACAAAAACATTCACACCAATTTACAACAGCTTCCGCCTTGATTGTCTCAGATTAGCTGACTACTGATCGGCAGAGGTAGGGGCTTATCAATATTCCAGATGTGTGCACAGAACACAGAACCAATTGCCAATCAATGCCCCCGTAGTGCGATACAAGCGCAGTCCAAATTAAACGCAAACCAATCGCAATTTTTTAAAATGGTCAACGGAATGCAACCTGTTTTGTTGCTTGTCGCCAGAATTTGGAGCCGTCACGAGCTCCAAAAAAAGGAGTCAACGAAATATTCTTAGACTGTACATCTGTATCTATATATATTATGTATCATGCTTATGTATGTAACACGTAACATAGTAAGGTCAAAAGGTTGAGCTATAAGTTGATAAAAACTTATAATTTAGCCCTTTCAGTTAAATAACTGAAGTCTGGCTGGGAACATCAATCACGTTTTTAAGGGAGATAACACTTCTCTGCAAAAGTCGTTTGCAATGGATGATGCATGATCCATGGTCACTATATTTGTGGTAATTTAAGAGTAGGTCGAATAGTAACAGCCAAAGAGGAACATTGACTTAAAACGCCTTTTCAGTAGTAACAACAAAGGTCTGTGTGTTTTCTGAATGCTGCATTTTCAGTTGCTAAACTGATCCTAATTCACTTAAGCAATTGTATGTATACATCTGTGTAAATATATACATATGGGTATTTCGGTGTGCACGTCCTGACCAATGGTACGCCAGACACAAGTTTTTCTTTTCTCAGAATATCGCCAGAGATCAATCTTACATCCATCTGATTGCACATTTTTATATGGTAGTTGGGCACATCGTTCGTCTGCATCCTTTTTCGGTGTTGTCGTCCCCATTTGTCGGCGTCTCTTTCTTTCTTGTATCTTTTATTTTTTTCTTCATTCGCTGGTATATTATACATTTTGAAAAAGGGTATGTGAATGTAAAACAGAAGTTTGGATTTCGGATTTTCGGTTTTATAAGTTTTATATACTTTCGAATTGATTGACTATCATAGAACTTCTATCAATTCGATGGGTCAAAAATAAAGTTTAACATCATTAACTTCATTTTTAAATCAATTGCCACAAAGTTTGGTCTTTATATGTTTGGTGTATACAGAAACATTTCTAGTTAATGCAACAGAATCGGACGACTATAGTTGCCATATATATATATATTTATGTTAACATATAAATATTTGTAAACGAGACAACTTGAAAAGTAATATGCATAATCTTAATTAATTGCCTGGGAAGGCATCCCGAATACCATAACCCATTTTACTCGTGTTTCTTAGATGGATAAATGTTGCAGTGACAATATACATATGTACGTATGTATGTATGATATTTAAAAATGCTCACGATTGAAAATAAAAACGATGATGGCTTTTATTTTTAGCCCTGTCATTTAAATGAGTATGCGATAGTAGTAAATTATTGGTTAATTATCAGATTGGTTTAGTCAAAAACACTTGTGTTAATTTAAAAACGCTTGACTGATGAACCGATCACGTTTGAGCCCGTTTCTCGACATGTGATATCAAGATGATGGCATAGCTGCTCGCTGACACTGACTCTTTTTGTTTTCACCCCCATAATATTAAATGAATGTCGACTCACGCACATCTGTGCTCCAAAATATCGTCTGGTAGAATCACATGTACCAGATGGGACAATATTTAAAATTAAAACTGTTACTTCAACTAAATTTCAAAAAGCAAGTGCAATTGTCACTATAATAAACACCTTTTGAAAAGATATTTGTAGAAAAACCTTCCGACTTACTACCTTAAAATAGACAGCGTATTGGCATGAAATTTAGACATTTTCGTCTCATTTTATTATTCAAGAGGCTAAAGTATACAAAAGAGTTTCGACTTTCTTCTTCGAGGTGCTAGTAACGATAGGGATAAAGGATATAGTAAAGTCGCCAAAATGTATAAAACAAAAAAAATATATTACCTTTCCGACCCTATGAAGTATATCAGCAATACCAGCAAACAACCCAAATTTATAGAATTGTACCCTGTAAAGGTAAGAGGGAATATGAAAGTCGCCAACAGGCTGAAGGAAACATTTCCGACTCCATAAACTATATATATTATTCATCAGTACGTCTTTCTGTACTATAAAAATTATAGTAAATTTGGTGACAACATCCGTCTAATGTCCACGCAGATTACGATACCTTTAATTGGACTTTGGTTTTTCATTTTTAACAAATATGTGGCCGCAAGTGGGTTGTTTTGCTCTAGTTCTTATAGTCTCCGAGATCTAGGTGTTCATACGGATAGGCGGACAGACGGACATGGCTACATAGAATCGGGGTCGGAAACGTGTCTTTCTGCCTGTTACTTATATTGTAGCCACCTTAGTATAGCGTATATTTACCCTGGGGATACAGAGTATAAAAATATAGATTTCATTAATTTCTCTTTCCTAATTATTCAGTTAAATTATATACAATTAGGAAAGTAATAATTTGCAGGGATATACGAAGTTGGTTTCTTTGATATTTGACTTGAAACAATTGTTTAAGCGAGTCCTAATTTCATTCCTTGTGTCTGTTTTCTTTAGTTGTTGAAGTTTGCGACAGTGCGAGAAACAACAATTTTAATATCAGAATAAGCCTTATTAATACCAATGAGCTGTTTTTTGCAGTTACAACATTTTCCATCGATCTCTGGTTATGGCTTTCGTTTAATTTTTTTCGTTCCTTCAATGCGTTGACAGAATACGAAATCAGTTTGGTCTCCTGCATTTTAAATGCGCTTGCAGAATTTATTTTGTTAATTTTTGATGATCATTTTATGATTGCATCAATTATACTGCTTTGAGAATGATTCTTAAGCGTGCACCCAAAAGTAAAGTAACTCTGAAAGTAAAAAAGTCTTTAAGCTAGGTGTGGTCGATAAAGATTTCGGGTCCCCCTCGCCTGGGCATTCCTCCAACCATTGACTGTTGCCCATACGTATACAAAACAATAAATCGACCAAAAGTTGACAATCTACTAAATATATACATGGAATCATCAAAAGTGTGCTGCCATATGGCTAACGAACGACCGCTACCAGTCAACGAACTCGCATATTGCACATTGTGCAAAAAATAATTCTTACTGCTTTATAGGTAAAATGGTTAAAAAGCACTCCAGTAGATAATTAATGAATATATTGTTGCCTGTTTTTCATAAAAAATCATAATTTAACATTTTCAGTCAGAACCAATTGAACAAGTCGTCGCGTCGACTTGTGTATACCCCATATACATAATACCAAATAAAGCCAAGCCAAAGGCAAAAATTGAGTAAAAACACAACTTGTTCATCTGGCCGACTTAGTCAACTCGAGTGTTGCTGATTAAAAATACATTTGAGACGTTGACAATGCTTTATTCTCGATTTTATAAACATTTTGGTGATTTAAGAAAGGTGTTTTCCCCGCTAGGTGAAGGGTATGAATCTCTTTAGCGAATAGAATTCAATCGACAATAAAACTAGTCATTGCAGTTGAGTTACATTGAACAGCGCATGACGGCCGTGTAGTGTACCGCAATAGAGTTGCTTAATTACATCAGCTAAAGTTTATGCAAAATTTACTACTGAACGGTTATACATATTAAGTGAAAACAACATTAATATTCGTATTACTATTTTTTTTTATGTAAAATCAAAGTTGGTCAATTAGTAGAAATAAGTGTGAAACGTTAGCATAGACTTACGATATACGCACTCATGGTTTTCGTTTGGAAACCTTTTCAGTCATTAAACCCTTTCAAGAATCAAACTTTATGGAATCGAACTTGAGCCAGGCTGTCCTTTCTCATTTTTTGTTTTATTTTTTTGAATATAAAATTTGCAAATCATCAGATGGTCATCATTTGACCGATAACCTGTCCGTAACATTTAGTTCATCGACACATACATATATATGTACATACATACATACACATATACGTACGCACATAAATAGACATATGTACATATGTGTATAATATATGTATTTAAATGCACACATGTAAATGTGCACATACGGGAATAAGATTATATACTATAAACGCAAAATCATTTACCTATTTCGAAACGTATCATTTAAGCTGCTGAATCATTGGTGCTACCATTTGCAAAAAATCAAAAAAATATTAACTCAAATCAAGGTAAAAATATTAGCAAAAACATGGGACAGATTATTATTGATATGTTCGATATGAACATACATAACACCTGTCTAGGAGCGGTTAAGTGTTGCATGATTATAGCACCATTTTTTTAGATCGGAGATGGTAGCCTCTATCACTTGACGAATAACCTGTTTATAATCGCATTTACAGAAGCTGATGTAATTTGACCTGGTTATTGCATTAGCTCCACTAGATGGTACCTAGAGACCTAAGTGTAACAGCTGGGATCGTTATTTTCAATTAATTTTGAAATTCATCTTAAAAAAAGTGGATGCATGCAACTACTTTTATTTCTCTAATTTTAAATTATTTTATATTCATTATTTAATCTTTGATTTGACATAAAAAATATTAATTAATTTAATAAACTAAGTACCTTTCAAGCACTTATTTTTCTACCCTGGACAAAGGCAACATTTCCGCCCCCATAAAGTATATATATTCAGTATCAATAGCGATGTTGATTGAGACTTGTCCGTCTTTCTGTCTGTCTGTTTAAACATCGAGATTTTGGAGCCTATAAGACAGAGATTTCGTTTATAGATCCGTCTAATGTATATGCAGATCAAGTTTGTTTCACGTATATACATATTGGTGTTATCTCATTGAATATTTTAAATTCATCGATCGGACGTCTATATCATATAGGTCACATAGGAACGATTGGTTGGAAATAGGGTGTAACGTCAAGAACTTTATTGATCTTCAAGCAAATATCACTGAAGTTTTACTACTTAAGAATTTTCTTAATATTCTTCGATATCTATTAACTATTTAATATAACTCCAATAGATATAGTCAATAAAAAATAAAGCTTTAGATAAATAACTTGTTCGTTTTATAAGCGATAATCAGAATATTTCGAATTTTTTGTTTGGTATATAGAAATCTGGGAATTCCGTCTCATTTGAATTGTATTCATTTGTAACTGCCGTAGGAGCAACATCACCAATAAAATGATTGGTATGAAAACTTCTTTCTCGAGCCACAGAGATTATATCTAGATTTTACTAGTGCTGCTAATGTGTTACTTCGTCAATTTTCATGTAAATCATACATAATTGTTGCAAGGGTACGGCACGGGAGACTTTGGGTCGGTCCTTTTTGTTTTATTCACCACATTCGGCGGATGGAGCTAGTCAGTTCAAATAAGAAGCTGCTCTGCAGCAAATTTGTCCAAAAAGCTATGGTATTTCTTCAACGCCTTCCTTTACTATCAGATCATGTTAAAAATGTATAAAGAAGTAAACATACGGATATAACCAAATTGACTTCACTATGCTGATCAGGAAAATAAATTTACCAATGCTGTCGGAAACACGCTTATTTCTTTGCGCAGAAAATATCTGGTTTAATTTATTATACACTTATTTCATGCTTTTTTATATTTTATAATATTCATCAAATTTATTGGTGCGAATCAGTCCTCTGTAGATGAGTTGTCTAAGTGGCCCAGTCATTTAGGCAACTGAACAACGAGGATCCGGGTTCGAATCCCAGGCTAGTGTATGGATGTAGTTTTTCGACTAAGCCGAAGGCCTTAGTTGCCAGTGCTTGTAAAAATATAGTTAGGTTGATAGTTTACAACTATATCATATACTTTAATAATAATATTGTTGTGATGGTTGCGACAACATACATATGATATATGGTGTTAAAATTTATATCTTGTTAGCTAGCTAGGCATTTGTTCTCAATATAAGCCAATAGTAAGCGTCGCCCTAACCAAAAAATGTTGGAATCAGCAAGGCCTAAAAAACTAAACTAAGTATTGAGTACACTTGCACTGTGACGACGATATCGAAACACTTTTTTGCCTGCTCAGCTAGATTAGCTGACAAATTTATTTCTGAACCTGATAAGTGGGCGCTAGTATGCTCTATGGTGTGCCAAAACGCGTTTATGACTGCTCCCGGTGCATTTGAACCGGGCCCATTTGCCGTCTGTTGTTATATCGTTATGTGCGCACCTGTTGAGTTTCGATTGGGTTCTACCACCCTTACCGACTCCCTTACCCCCTCTTAAAGCATTGTAGCACCAAATGGCTTGTTGCAAAGCGATAAGATTATTTAACGTATAAACATAAATTACCCCTACACATCGTGGTAGTGGGTGACAGGTTTTGTACAATTGAGTACGCACGCACCCAGATGACTAATGCTAATGGGTCAGCCCCATTCTCCTTAAGGGAGATCCAGAAACATACCACAGGAAAGTCTTATATTTCATGTTACAGTCAGTTTTGTATTTTTGCTTTCTGCTTTTATGGCACTTATCTTACATAACTATGAACAATGAGATTATAATTTTTAGCACAAGGGACTATATTTACATAAAAGACTAAATATATAAAAATCCTTTTAATTAAATATTTCAAGATTTTTTAATTTCCCGTAGGCTCACATTCATATATATATTTCTAAATCCTTGATATTAATTAAGTGACTTGTTGGAATTCCTGACTTTGACTTCTTTTTATAAATACATATGTATATATGGCTATTTTGAGTAAAAATAAAATATGTATTATTGTCTGTTTTATTGTATTTGATTGACTTATTCTTATTATTTATAGTTATTGTCTTTTAAAAAATTTCATATCTACTGGTATTTGGCATTTCTGACTTTGTACTGCCCAAAGACGTTGCGCTTTTCCAAAATTAATTCATTTAAAAAATTTTAATATTGTTTTTTGTTGCAATAAAATGCGACTTTATCACATCGCTGAATTTACATTCTAAGAAATATCAATTTTATTTTAATGCGCATCGTTATTTCCCCTCTACTCTTAAATCATAAAACGAACATATTTTTTATATTATATTTACAAAAGCAGCTTTGGAAACTTGTAAAGCTATCAGGCCACATTGTGTCCTCTATGTTATTAACTTCGACTGTCATTTCAGGAACTACTAAGTGCTTCATCAATGCACGATAAAAATCAACAGCTTATAGCAACAGTAACTCAGTCATGTTAAAATTAAAAGGAAAATCCGTAGATTTAATCGTCTTTCTTCCTCTTGACCTTTCCCTCGGTTTGAATTGTCGATGTGACAGATTCAATGCAGTCTGCAATTGATGGCTCTGACTGATCGGCACTGTAGTCCTGGCCAGCCATGCGACTAAGTGTTAATATGTAGGAACAGGCCACACGCAAAACAGACAGCTTAGACAGTTTTTGGGAGCTGGCGTACGCTGGAACGGCACGACGCAATGTTTCGTATGCCGCGGAGATGGTATGAACCCTGGTCCGCTCTCTTGCATTGGCCTCGATGCGCCGTTCACGTGTCATGTTTTTGTAGTTACGTTGTTGTGGTCGTGATGTAGAAATGTGCGTTCCGCCACCAATTTCGCAAGTGTCCTCCTCATCGAATTGTTGAATGGGGGATTGCGATAGTTTTTTGTAAGATGTTTTCTTTGTTAAATCTGAGTCACTGGTACTATGTGTTCCAATCTCATTCTGAGGCAATCCTTTTTTTGAAACCAAAGAGAGCGGCTCCTGCTGCTCGTCAGTCTGATCCATTTCTTTCTGTGAACGATGCAGGGTGGTTACGCCCGGATGACGAATGAAAATATGTGCGGGATTCGGCATTGTTTCGTGAGGTACGGAATGAAGGTTATTGGAATTCATATTCCATGTAATTAAAGATGGTTGACTACTATTGCTACTGCTAGGACTTGGCTGTGGAGAGGCTAACATACGAGATGTCAGCACCACCGCTGAATCCGCTGAAGATGTATAGCGTATACGTTTCTTTAAAGGACCCGTAGCAGCACTGCATGCGGATTGATTTTTAGAATCCGTCGAATCTACGACTTTAAAAGGTTCCGTGCTTTTGCGTTTATTGCGCACTAAAAGTGCTATTGGCTTTAAATCCACGCTTTCTGTTTGATCCATTTCTATTGGTTCTATACTTGTGGCACGTTCTGCCATCAGGTCGTCTCCACCTTCGCTTTCGGAACTTGCGGAACAAAAACCCGCATCGCGATCGTTGGAATAGGGTGAATCTGAAAATATAGTAAAATACTAATCATTAAAAATCTTCTAAATATGTATATTGAGGAACCGGTTTTATTATATTTTTTTTTTGCAATTTTCAGCTTTAGCAATTTAAAAAAAACCCCCGATTTCGCGGAATCTACGTCAAACCCTTTTCACAGCAGTAGCTATTGTAAAACATATTTGTCTGTTTGAACAAATCGAATATTTCAAAATGCTAAAATTTGTCGACGGCTTCCACTAAGAGTTTGATATCAAGTTTGTTTGTGATCTCAACCAAAACGTTTCAGTATGCGCTATGTATATCGCAGAACTCATGTAAACATCCTGGCGCACTGTCTATTTCCATTTCTCTTAAAATGGTTAAGGCAAGCAATTGTGTCACATTTCAATATACATAAATAAATAAAATCCCCAAAAATGCAAATTTGAATTATGTACCGCGCATCATGAAAATGAAACCTGTTTTAGCTCCGCTCGGATCGCTTCACCAACCACTGACCTCCACAGGTATTTAAAAAACGTTTAAGCGTAGCTTACTTGCTGAATATACGTTATTTATTTTGCGTCTGGTGAATAACGTCAGTTCAAGTTCACCGGCAGCTACTGCACCAGAAGCAGAAGCCAACAACCCGGTCAGTAATTAAATAAAATCCAAACGAAGTAAATATGTACATATGTATGTACATATAAAATACATACATACATACATATGTGCCAGCATGTCTTCAAACTGACACAGCTTGAATAACAGAAGTTCTTCAATAAGGATATGATCGACTAAAAATATATATGAGACAAATATCTTTTTCCTATGTTAATCTTGATACAATGCTTATTCGAGTTTTACACCTAGATACTGATATACATACATACCTATTGTACATGCTGTACATTAGCAAATAGCTAGGAACAGCAGTTTATCTTAACCGCTCGCATACACACACATGTGACTGATGGTAGACTTGGTCGGTTTTGCATGTTGACACAACTATTTATAAGCATATTACTTTGCTATCTTTGCTAATTTTAGACAGACAAACAACGAAACGAAATTCAGCAACTGACTGACATTGCAGCGTTTCGAAATCAGGCTGTATAAATACAATATCTCCAGCTTCACCAGCAGCCCCCTTACCCAGCGTTATAATTTATATTTAGACAAATGTTTGCTTTAGCGTTTTAATGTCGGTGTCGTCTAAGCCAAAACACCTGTGAGCGTTGTTGACAGCTACAGTTGCCACAAAGACCTATAAATTATTAGAAGAAAAGGTTTTTGTGTTTCCAGCACCAGAATGTCGATGCAGTCCGTTTGCCTGTCTCAACCGCCGACTTGATTATGATGGGATTATTTATTTTACTTTCATTTCAAGCTATTTCAGAGATGTGTAACATCATCGTTCGGCATCAAGTTTTTAGAATATAAATGAAAAATTGGCATTCAACCTATCTGAAGCGTCTTCAGACCATAAATCGGATGGTGATGTTTTAAATTAAAAATTCCTCGTAGTTTGGCTGTTATGGGCATTTTCTTCTAAGAATGAATAACCCGATGTGAAAATCAGCTAAAACGTTCTTAAATGCGGCACACACCAACTGTCCGAGACAGTAGAAAATCCCGTATTCACGCCAAAAGTCAACCGGGGTTATCATTGGTCCACTGGGAAGCAAGTCAGCTTTCCGTGTGTGGGAAGCGAGCACTTATCACTAAACATATACAAATATAAATATGATCAGTGTAAAGCATTAGACAGCAATCTTGTGTATAATTGTAGTAAAATGACGCGACATTTTTATGAATGAATCGTGGCAACAACAACATATCTCTAGATCAGAGTACTTTGGATGCACAAATACTTTATCCAGCTAATTGTGAAATCGAGCTTCTTGAAGATCCTTACTCACTTTATCAGTGTTATTAATTTTAACCCCAAACAGATGACGCCTAGGCAAGAATATTAAATCCGAAAATAAAATGAACGAGGAGAAAAAGAAGAATCACAATTTACTGTGTTGTACCGGACTAGGAAATGTATAAGCGTCAGCCGCGGGCACAAAAGAGTAAAGTACGCTTTGAAATGTAATGGCCAAATGACGTCGGGTCTTTCGGACTATATTTACACCGTCAAACTATCTTGTAGGAATTATTCAAAGATGCAACACGAGATAAAATAATTGGTAGCGCCAATGTGTTTCCAACAATTTTGCTATGGTTTCGGTTTTTGTTTTTTCAAATTGTGCGTCTTTAACTCTAAATCTAACTCTTCCGTAATGTTGGTAGAACTGGTTGGAGATGTGTGGTGTATTCATCAGTATCTTGCTTCTTATTTCCACGTTTTCGATGGCAAATGGCGTCCATCTATGAAACGTCTACAAAAAGCACAAATTGCCAATATGTCTGGCGACATTGTCTCGGCCTCCTCTTCCTTTCTCCATGGATGTTGGGAGCTGAAGGGTGGATGACATATGCGTCAGAAAACCGACGTAACAGATATAGCAGAAATCATTAGCAAGGGCGCCACAGAGCCTCCACTGGCAGACATTTAACGGTCCCAAATAGTTACCACCCACCATTTTTGGCTCTAACGTAGATTTCTGTTTATTGTAAAACCGCTTCTGTTTTTGCTTATGGTTACTGGGCTAAACTGAATGTGTGTATCTGTAGAGCAAGCTACTACTAGAAAAAAGTTGTCATCAGTAAGGTTTATTTTTTAAAATTTGTATTTAAACTTTGTGTACTGTCTGTTTTTTGTAACAGCGTCCAAAGTTTTACATAATAACGTTTCAATTTCAGAGATTTATTACAACGCCAATGTAACGGGGAGCGATAAATTTTTATGACGAGTGAGAGCTAACAGCTAATTTTCATTCTGGCCAATATGAGAACAGCTGCTTTTTTTTAGAATTTAATTTGTAATTCCATACAGCATTCAAAATTTTATTTCTGAAAGGTTTTCCTTTAAATTATTCTCCTTCAACATATTGGACACAATTCGAACCCAGTCTCTTTAAATTTGTACGACTTTTGGTCAGGTCAGGTGAGCGATTAAAAATACGTATACAAACAAAGCAAACAAATGGAAAATAAGAATATTCCTATAATCGCACCCAAACAATAAAATGCAAAGTTCTTCAATTAACAAGGCTGATGCGAAGCCATCAGAAACAAACTACTGTCAATAAGTTAAAATCAAAAAAATTTTGCATCCAGTCAAAAATGGGAATCAACTTGAAATACAGATGTCAAAAAATTTGTATCCGACTGCCCATATTGCTCACATATTTTTAAATGTACGTTAACAATTACCACGCCGTCTGCATATATTTTTCACCTGCCAACAGGTGGGCTAAAAGCAAGCTTTAATAGTTCTAAATGAAACTTACCTTTCATGATTATGGCCGCTAACTCCGCTGCATTTAAGTGCATGTAGAGTTTATTCGCTTCCATAGTCTATGCTTGAAGTACGCGTAATCCAAAGAGCGGTTCGACTGTTGAGTTTTTTCACTATTTTTTGTTTTAATTTCCTTTTTATTTGTTTATTTATTTTTTTTTTTTTTGGTACTTTTTGGAGTAATTTCACTTGAGAAAACTGATAAGATATAATAGCCTTATTGATATCTACTTATTTGTACACTCCCGCGAATCGAGAGGGCAAATACACTAGAAGGCTCCAATTCACTTCAATCAGTGAATAAAATATATTTTATAATTTCAATATTGCCTTATTTAAGACTTTTTAAATGTATTCACTTTGGTCCGGCCACACGCAGAGCTACAGAAAAGTAGCACGTCCGTTCACAACGAAAGTATCTTGGTCTCTGTTAAAACATTTTGCACTGTTAAAATACATTTCGTACTGTTAGAGCCTTAGCGGCCGGCTTCATGCTAAAAACAACACGCGGTCGAACCGGGTTGTGGTTGTGTCACTGTGGTTCGGAATTGTCGTCCGAGTTGGAAATTGGAGCAGAAGAAAAATTTTTGGGCATATAGTCAAATTAAAAATTACAGCATTCAACCAAGCCAAACGGATTCTCTGATTTTTTCCTGGGAATTAAATTTCTTAACATAAAACTTTTGTACTATAACAAAAATTTAGCAGAGTTAGTAAAAATAAGTATGAAATATACACAATGAAAAACTAGTCAACAATAAACAAAATAAATATGTTGATGACAAAAAAAAACCAGCACTCCAGACCACTGTCTTAGTGACGTCAACGATGAGGCAGCAATTCGTGTAAAAATAATGCTATTAAGATGCAGATACAAAACACAATGTTCGACATTTTCCTAATGTTGCCTTCTTGGGATCAAACATGTTCGAATAGCGTATCATAAATTTTATGAATGAACTTTCTACAGAGGAACAAATAAATTAAATACCAAAATTCAACCATATTCGTAAGAAAATCATCTTTCAAACTTCTCCATTTCCATTTAGGTTTAAAATTGTACATTGTATAATTTCCAAGAGCCAACGCAGCAAATAGTTTAAATTTACGGATTGAAAATTGCTGAATAGCCGACCATTACAAGAAGTGGTCGGCGACTCTAGCACCACTTCACTTACATATGTTGAGCCCACGTCTGACGGGGTAAAAGGGGTAGACGGCTAAACATGGAGGGCAACCCCTTTGTCTGCTGATGCCTGCTGCTGCGGCGCCAGTAGTGTCACATTTTTGTCCGACTGCGTTTGGGTGTGCGTTCCACTCTTTCATGTTTACAGCAAATAGACGCCAGGGACAAATCAGACAAAAGACGAACAGATTTCAAGGCACAACTGGCATTGGCAAGATGTCTGGAATCGCTTTTAGTCTGTTCTGTGCCATGCAAACGAGTTTGAGTTGTTGTTGGGCCGTTGTTGTTGTTATCTGTTGGTTGTCCACACAAGCGAATAAATTCAGCAAGCAATAGACGGTTTTCTAAAAAAAAGAAAATAATAAAGGTTGAATTGTACGGAAGAAACCCTGCAGCTTACGGGCGATGGCTTAATTCATCGATGCGAATATCAAAAGTATACGAAAGCAACGTGTAAGTAGTGTCCAGTAGATTGAAACTTTTAAAGATTATTTGCATATGATTTAAACAATATGAGCAAAATTCAATCATAAATAGTTTCCAGTGATCTATAGAAGCAAAGAAATGCAAATTAAGTGACAAGAGACCAATCTGCTGCACATTTCCAAAATTCCAAAGAGAACGCTCCTACGGTCAGGTCCCAAATGGGTTTGAAACCGGCTATTCATTAACATTTTACCAATGCCAATAAACGACTTGCAAGAACACAAGTGAAGTAAGGAAGTATCGAAAGGTAACAAAGGTAGCGGCCGGTGTAGTGCTTTGGTCTGTGGCGACATATTCGCCATAACGTCCCTCCACTCGTGATAAGCAAACAGTTCATGCAACAAGTCAGGTATATTGCATGTTCAAAAGAAGCATAATTCGATAAAACCTTGGCCGAAGCTTGAATACGCTTTAGATGTTGCTAGTCTAACAGGATACCTGCTATTTATACCTAAACTTTGAATTCTGTTTATACTATTCAGACTGCCTAATAATACATACACTAATGCTTTTTCAGTTACGACTGGCCCAGTCAGGAAAATGAGGATAAATAAAAGAAGAATGATGATGGGGTATCCTAAAAGCATATGTACAGATGTATATATGTATATATTGTGAATACCAGAGAGTTTAAAAACTTGTTCGAATCTTAACAACAAATAATGCAGCATGTGAATTGGCCTAATATACCCTGCTCGTCATGAATTCTAGGTATAAGGAGAATTTCTAGGAAAATGTTTAAATTTCGCATGATCATGCCTTCTCAAGCAGCGGCACAAAAAACAAAACAAAACCTGTCCAAGTATGGGGACCGCAACAGAAGCGTAGTTGAAGACGGAGACCAAGCCGGAATCACTAAAATCGTTTGAGCTCTTCTTCCCTCGTTTGTGTGCTCCCTGATCTTCGTCTGCCCCATTCCTTGAACAAACATATTCAGCAGATGCATAAGTCTGTGGCTGAAATACTTTTTGAATGATGACTTACGTTTTAGGACTTTCGATTTGACTGCTGGTCGGTTGGTTAACCTGTTTACTCAGCTCGTCGTTGGAAACGGAGACGCAACCCGCAGCATGCCATTGCCAACTTTGAAGTCCCTTTCGTTTCTTTTTTTTCTTTTCTCTTTTCTTTTAATTTTTATCAAACTGCAAGTTCAAGGATAACACAGTTGGCAGGCCTGGGTTGGGTCTTTACCAAGTTCTTTTGTTTGTATACGTGTCGGCGAAATTTGATAGTGCCTTTTAAAAATCAAGCGGTTCTTTCTGCAATCGACATCCAAGGTAGAATTACTTACGACTTCTCTGATTAACTTTTTGGCAGTAGCTAAAGTTGGCGACATTGATTTGGCTTCCTTATGAATCGTCTGCCTAATTTCTGACCAAGTTACTTTAGATAATCTGATACATCTACATACATACATATGTATGTACACATATGTATATGTTTATGTGCTCAGTCTCATCTTTGTTATGCACCGACTGAAAGTAGTTCCGAGTTAGCATTTTCTACCTGATACAACCACATGAACATCACTGGTCTCTTCTTTCTTTGACTATTTTGCCAACGCTAATTGCTTTCAGTCTGGTTTGACTAATTACCAGCACATTTCCAGCCGCTCATTTGATCGATTTTCAGTGTCACCTATTATGACAGGTAGTGCCATTTTCTAGCATTTGACCATATAATTTTGCAAGTGGTATTAATATTCACATATACTGTTACTGTATTCCCCAAAGTGAATTGATTTCTCACATTTTGAAAGTATTAAAAGTAAACAGCATTAGTTCTGACAGAAATGAGTTGATAAAGTTAATCTTAAATGTACCTACATATGTATGTATGTACATACATGCATACGGATGTACGTATGCATGTACATATGTATGATCAATTTACTCATGTGATATAGCCACATGCATATGCATATCAGATGCCTGCTCCAGACCAGCTGTGAATTCGACCACAGTAAATTTAAACTGAGAAAATCAGCTGTTAGCACCACCAAATGCAGGTAAATAGGTAAGACAGAAAATTTTTTTATATGATCAACATGGATAAATGTTAAGTTGCAAAGAAATGCCAAGTTACCCAAAATAGATATTTTCTCTCTATGCCCACAAACTGGCCTCTTTGATTAATATGTTCTTATTGTTCCTGTGATAAGACCACATATGTGTGTCCATACATACATATGTATGTACATATGTATGTATGTATTTACTATTTCTTTTTCTACTGATTTATGTATGCTCAAAAGCGACACCCCTCCTTAATATTACGTACTCTCAATTTCACGGACGAAATCCATACGTATGTACATACATATATACATACATACATACATATGAATGCATGTATGTACATATGTATGTATTTATGTAGTTCATTCTGTGATGCGCACATGTTCATGCATGTGACGTCACAGCGAAATTTGTGTTACGTACATATGGTTTTAAGATTGCAGGAGTCAAGAGCTGTTCACCTTTCATATAGGTATGTACGTATGTATATATATATGTATATATATACATACGTACATAAGTACATATGTATGTAGATATATGTAGATATACATATGTATATCCACGTTTATATGTATGTATGTTTGTATGTATATGTACATATGTAGATATACATACATATGTGCCACACGGGTTTCGGCACGTGTTTAGGCGACTGACTGACTCTGTTTTTATACCTTTAGGATAAAAACTTTAAAGTTTAAAGAAGAAAGCTTGCTAGTCAAGGTAATAGTCCGGTTTGAATATTTTGATACCCAGCACCCATAGGGTAAAATGGTATATCAAAGTCGCTAAAATGTATGTAACAGGGAGAAGGAATCGTTTCCGACCCCATAAAGAATGTACATACATATGTATGTATATACAAACATATGTATTCTTAATCAACAGCCGAGTCGATTTAGCCATGTCCGTCTGTCCCTCCGTTTGAACACCTAGACTATAAGAGGCAGAGCTACCTAATTTGGTGTCGACATCCGTCTAGAGTCTACGCAGATGAAGTTTGTTTTAAATTTTTGCCACGCCCACTTCCGCCCCCACAAAATAGAAAAAAAAGTTTCTTTATGATACACTCAATTATGTAGGTAATATATACCATTTGACCAAATTTCATTGAAATCGGTCAATAAATATAAATGTTATTATTATTATTATAAGTATAGGATATAGTTGTAAACTATCAACGTAACTATTATTTTACAAGCAATGGCAACTAAGGCCTTCGGCTTAGACGAAAACTACATCCATGCACTAGCCTGGGATTCGAACCCGGATCCTCGTTGAAATGTTTAAGCGAGATAGCATGCGTACGTTGCTTTCTACCAAATTACACATTAGTTTCGTTCATTGATAGGAATAAGCGAGAAAGCATGATTTTGCTGTTTCGGCTTGCCATGAGAATTTTATAAAAAAATTTATATTTAATTATTAGGGATTTCGGAGTCTGACTTTATGAAATATTTTTTATTGGTACATGGTATACTCCAAGTCGTCAGGGACGACTTGCTTGCTTCATTAAAATCGGAAACAAGCAGAAAGATCACTCGTATATAGGCATAGATGCATCCTCGTACATTTATACATATGTATGTATGTATATATGTAATACATATCTATGTACATATGTATGGTTTAAAAGTTTTTATACACTTTTGACAAGACAATGAAAAATGTAGAAACTAGCTTATATTTATATTTATTGTATACTATTTAACTAGCCTGTTTTAAAAGGCACATACATACATATGTATGTACACACATACATACATATGTGTGCAAGTACAACGCCTGCGTAGTCGAAAAAGGATTGCTTCCAACAGGAAGTAGCACAGTTCGATTGGAAGTGGAACACATGGCCTCACTTGAGCAAAACTAACACATGGCCATCCGGAGCCGACCTTCAACGGCGTCGGCCTGACTCTTGCGATTTTTCATAGAAATTGCACAGTCGGTGGCTGTGGTGATAGCACATATGGTGACCAGAAGAGAGGACATCTTGGCTGTGTGTAAAATTTACACCCAAGCTGGCGACACGGTGTCTTAGTTGACTTTTTCTGCGCGTGAGAATATTTTTGGAAAATTTCAAAACGGTATAATGAGTATGGGAAATAGGAATTACATGTGGTGGATATACATACATACATATGTACATATGTACATTGAGTCTGTCAGTCAGGGCCACATGTGTGTTGGTCATTATGCGATTGGTTGTTTATGTGTATGTATGTATATATGTACATATGTGTACATACATACACATTCGTATAAAAGTATGTATATAAAATTATAGATGGACATCAGGTGAAAAATTCAAAACACCAGTGCGTCGCTTTATGTTCTGCAAATTAGGGACTTCATTTTCAACATCAACAGCTTTAAACAACAACGTGACAGCCGCAAGCGAAACGTAATCAAATGCATGCGAGCGAATTTTCGCTACACATTTGTAAGAATGTATGTATGCATGTATGTACATATCAGAAACAAGCAAAGATTGGGATATGAGACAGAAACAGACATGGGCCAAAAACACAATTAGATAACAAAATTTAAGCTATTAATGCCAAGAAATGCACAGAATCAGTATCGAGGCAATGTATGACGCAGACGTAAATTAAAAAGTTGCAAGCACGCAATCCGATGGATTGGGATCGTAGAACTTTCCACAGGGGCATTGATTTCCCACGCCTCTTAGTATGAGAAACACCCGCAAGCTGGGAGAGTATCGGCGTTTTTGAGTCGTTGGAGGAGTATGGCTACTGTTCGCCCCAAAGTATCACGTAATAAAATTCCGCAGGAGCAAATTATCGGTAAAAAAACGAGATCGCTTTGGGCTTTAAATGAGAGAAGTTGAAAACAAGCGGCCAAATGTAATCACTTTTACAAGGAGAACATAAGCGTAGCCAAAAATCTAACTTAAAGGAACTCTCATAAAATGTGAAATTATCTTAGCGAGCTTAGTTAATATAGCCATGTCCTTCTGTTTGGATTAATGCAGGTTAAACGCTGCATAGTTAAAACAAACAGCTCATATACAGCCGATTGGTTAAAAATGAAGTCTTAAGATAAACAAGTTAATTTTCCACGGATTGTCTTGAAATTTAATATTTGAAAGTTTCGTACACATGCTAACATCTCCATGTTTCCAATTTTTTTAATTTTTTTATTTATTTATTTATTTATTTATTTATTTATTTTATTTGCTGTTTCTGCTTGCTAGAGAATTTTATAAAAAGTATACATACATATATTGAATTAATGGTGACTTCGATGGAGTTTGAGTTTGTGAAACATCTCTTAGTGGTACAGGGTACTTCATTTTTATATCTTATTCGATAGACTGGGTGCGATGTGTTGGTCTTAGCGTGTGGTGGCAGTATTTAACTTCACTTATCAGATATATGTATCTATTTCTGTTCGTTCTGTTGTGAACTGATGAGTTTATGTAAAACTTTCTAGTTGTGCAGGCCACACTTGGTTTTTGTATGTTTAGGAGAGGCTATTTTTGTAATCGGGTGCTCAAGTATTGGCAAATTGGAGACCTGAACCTGGCAAACAGTAGAAGGGTTTTTTAAATAAAAAAGATGGGAGCAAGCTATATTTAATGTTCAAAAGAAACCTTAAAAGGGTTTCTTAAGATAAAGCTTTCACTCCTACTTAAGTTTCGATAAGCTAAAAAGTTAATTTAGATCCCGAACATTACACTTTTATGTGCTGCTTATTATTGAGTAAAAATGCAAATTAATATAGTCCAATGAATCTGATTTTTACACTCTGTGTGAAATATATCTATACAGGTAAGTGTAAGCATTATGAGTACCTGTCTGGGAGTATGCGTTAAGGTATTGACCTGCTAATGCACTTCCTGCCAGGTCACCAGCTATTTTGGTGTTGTCAGCCATAAAATGTCATTGTTCGATTGCCTTTCGTATAGACATTTCCATTTTTGCTGTCGATACCCAAAGGACCAGACGGTAGACTGAGACGAAATGGATTTCCATCACTTTTAGATTGGCGCCAGATGAGTGGTTGGTTGCTTGACAACAGTTGCAATAACAGTATGAAACTTTGTTACTTTGAATATATATCATAAAAGCAACAATTAAACCAATAAGACAGGTCGGTGAAATCGTGGCAACGCCAAACACCAGACAAAGCACATGATACATTTTTGCGCCAAATGTGAAAAGCCTTAAAACCACCACCGAGACGTGAAGAAAAAATGCCCAGTATCCAAACAGTCAGCCAGATGTGTTTGTTGTTGTCGCGCGTTGACGTTGACACATGCCACTACAGGGCAAAGGAGAGGACTGTAGCTGAGGCAGGTACAATCCGTTGGCCACTCATTCGCCACTTGTCGCCGTCGTTTCAACTGGTTTGAATTCTTTATTTGCGTACCGAATGAGAGGACACACGTACATACATATATGAACATTTGTATTTGTATACAGCTATGTATAGTTACATGGGCCGATTACAAAGTAAAAGCGCCCGAGTCGAGAATTTGGGGCTCTAATAAAGTCGGTCAGATATTTGTAACGCTAGATATAAGCGTTTCCGACCCCATAAATTATATATGTATGTATGTATATTCTTGATCAACGAGTTAATATAGTCATGTCCGTCTGTCCATCTGTTTGTTGCTTCGTACATTTTAGACCTTAAATTTCGAGCTACGTGAATGAAACCCAGGTACTTCAGGCACAATGTGTTTCTTCTAAAAATTTCTTGTGGTTCTTTATTTTTGAAACTGTTTCAATTAAATTTGATGTACATATAATAATTTTACATTTACTCTACAGCAGTTAATTTGAATCAAATCAAATATCAAAAACTGACATAAATCAATAAAATCAGAGAATAATACCGTATGTTATTTTTTTCGACTTCAAAATTATTTAATTTTGCATTTATAGAAGGAGAAGAATTAAATTTAACTGCAAGGCTATACAAACTTAGCCACGTCCGAAATTAACTTCTTTGATATTTTTTCTTAATATATCTTTTATTATTTGGGTATCTTGTAGTCCGGACATGCGTTGCAGGATCTACATTTAAACTTTGCATGCATATACATATACGTTATACCTTCTGTTACGTAGGATGCTTCATAAGTAAGTAGTTTTTCAATTACTTTTGAACTTTAATTATGCAAAAACTGTCATTAAATGACCTATTTAAAAAGTTTGATAAGTCTGGGTCATCTGCTTAGAGTACAATCCACATTTGCATAATCAAAAGAAAGATGGTAAAAAAGTGCTAAAAATATTTTTTATTCCTTTTCCAAAGAAAAACATTTCATTCACTAGGCTGCAGCAAATACAAATGATTACAGGTATGAAACTGAAAGATTATGTTAAAAATGAAAAGAACCTTTTTAACAAAAGAAACATTTTACTTAAAAAGTCGCCGGCTTATGTAACAGCCCTCGTATTTCTGGAGTTTAACCAGACGCTGCAAAGTGCCGCCACAGTCCGCCATTTCATCGAAAGATACAGGAACAACTGCTGCTAGTGTTGCTGTGGCTACCAATACCAGTATGCTGGCGGGCATGTCGTCTTGTCCTTTCTTAAATTAATAACTACTCCGTGTGGTTTGGGTATTGCGTTGACTTGACTTTAGGTCTGGTTCTGTCAGGTGCTTTTGAAAAAGTTCATTCAGTAAAAACGGCTGCAGGTAAAATGACCCTGACGAAGAAACCAAAGGAGGGAATCAAAGAGGTGAAGTAAGAGCCACATTTTAAAAATTTCCTCGAAAATGAAATGCAAAAATTTTTATTGACATTTGTTGCAGTTGTGATGCATTGCAAGTATTTGTATTGATGTACGAACGTAACTAACGAATATAGGCTTAGACTTAGTCATACCTGTAGCTGTTAGCACTGGCGCCAGACGCGCAGCGGGTAACAACTCTGGCCTGGAACCCGTGCATCTTTTAAGGCAGATCAGGTAAATTCCAAGGGTCAAGAGCAGCGTGACAAAAGGTATTGTTGAGTGTAGCCTTGGGTGGAAATTTTTAGTCGAAAAATAATTACTGAACTCTGTAAATAAGTCCAGATCCGAACCGAGCCCTATGTAAACTAGTCAGTAAAAGTAAACAACTTATCAAAGACATGTTTGCTATCCCTGGAAGATATGAATGTAGAAACTTTGTAAGAGTCAAAAATAGATACAAATGTAACAGAGTTCTTAAGCTTATAATTAAGCACTGCCACATGGCCACACTTCGCACCTTAGCTCGAGTGTTCAATATAATTCTAAAATCAATTTTAGCCCAGCACCTAAAAAGGTGCTAGACAGACAATTTAAATGGTTTTTTATGCTTTGTGTGTGCTCCTGTTCCCCACTTGTCTATAAATAAAGCAATATCAAATAAAATAGAGTGCGATTTACACCCATACACCAAGTATATAATTTTTAATAATTTAATTTACACTTTAGCGCAACATTTAATACTTGTCAAGGGGACGTCGGTACAAAAAAATGGTTAATTTTAAATTCATCGTGCAAATCGGCCGCCGACGATTCCAAAAATAGTTTTAGATCTAAAAGTGTATTAAATAGCCCTAATTTTTATTGTATTTTCTAAATTTTTGTTTGTTAGCATTATGTCTGTAAATCTTATAGATGCTAATTGTCGGCCATAGCCAAGATTTAGAAGCAAACGGTATATGTGTGTGTCAGACGGCGATCAGTAGATATAGTACACTCTTTAGCTTAAGACTGTCAAAAGAAGAACAAAAATTCCCTCTAAGTTTAAGAAAAGCTTATTGTGGTCGTAGAGTAAGTAACGTACATGTCCATACCCATTTGCATACATATGTATGTACATATGTATGTATGTATGTACATGGTTGTCGTAACTTCTTTATTTTGCTTGCCACTCGTTCCGTAATCGTAGTAGTAATCGTTTGCTTTGTACTATATCACCACAGCTGTTATTTGTTCTTAACATCGGTAATAGGAAATGTTGATTTAGGTTTCAGCAACGTTAGGTTTTTTAACTGCTGAGTAAATAAGTCCAAACAGCCGGTCGCCAACGCATGCAAATGTTGAACTACACTTCCGATAGTATATAATATTGGAAAAATTAATATTTGTTGATTGCCAAACAACACAACATGATATTCTGGCTGCCAAGTATTACAACTTTTGTCTTTGGTTCCGGAAGGAGAGAATGATTAAAATTAACCAAGATTTCTTACTGCTTTAAATTTGCTACTTACAAAATGACTTTTATTAGAAAATAATTTATAACGTTTTTGTGTCTTTTAAGGAAATAAGGAAATTATTTGGAAGCATCCAAATAATGCAAGGTGATCCAATTGATTAATTTCATCTACGAACACATAAGTACATATGTATGTATGTATGAATGTACATGCATATGTACATAAAATAGGTGATCCTGATCTGAATTGAAATCGCTCTTAGTTAATGGCGCTGCTGAAGATTTTAGTCATAGATACTTAGAAACATTCAACTAAGTTTGTGCCAAGAAACTAAAAGAAAATTTTACTAAAAATTCATTCACAAACCACAAAAAAATGTGAAAAAGTAAGTAGAAGAATTCAATGCAGAATCAACTGCAAATGAAAATGCAAATGTCATTCCCATTCCTTGTGGCGAGAAGAAAATTGGCGCCAGCCGTGGAAAATATGTAGACAATTAGAAAAAGACTTTTGCTTTGTCTTTCCCTCCTAAATGATGCACATGTGTACATGTATGTATGTATGCATATGTTTTGTATGTATATACATACACACTTGTCAGATTGTCACTAATTGGACTTTGTACATAGCCAATATTTTTGGCAACGTGCTTAGCCCATGCGGAGGTAGTTTCGGTGTAGTCCATGACATCTGTCGTTCAAGTGGTAGCTAAATGAAAGTCCTAAAATTTTATTTCTCTTGTTTCTGGCACAAAAGTTCAAACGAATTGCACGGAGCGCCACGCCTCCGCCTCAGTACAATGATCTTCCCTGAATTGTCGCCGACTTTTAATATTCAGAATATTAAGTTTATATACATACATATATAAATATATACATACATACATATATATATACATACATATGTATGTATATACTATGTATGTATAAAACAAACTGTGGTACGGAAATTAAATAGTACCTTTATAAGAAACATTTATTTGACATCTCACTAATATTAGACAGCAAAATTAAAAGTTGAGAGGGAATTTATACGCTCCTCTGTTTAAATGGCCCCAACCTAAAAGCGAAGCGAAACGCCAATGGCCAGGCCAACAAGGGGCAACAGCAACCCTAGGTTAAAAAGCGCATAAACAAAAGAACTGCTGGCGTCGCAACTGTCCATGTACATATGTATGTATGTATGTATGTATGTATGTATGTATGTATGTATGTATGTACATTTACGTACATACATACTTACATGCATACATACTTACATGTACATACATACATACATACATATGTACATATGTACATATTTATATGGAAATTATGGCTCACACTTTGTCATAATTTGTCTGCGGCCAAGGTGCCACCGATTTGGTCACATATAAAAATGGATTAAGCACAATTAATAAATACATATAATGCGTATTTAAGAACTCATTAAAATTGTCTCGGCAAAAATATCAGAGGCAGATAATAAGCAATTTAAATCACATAAAGCTATTTAATTTTTGTAGCACCTCCTGAGGAGTGTGTTGCTCATGTTCTTATTATGCATACATACATACATACATATGTATGTACATACATACATACTTCTACATCATGAGGCTTTTTGGGATGACAGTTTAAATTAAATCTGTTGTCGACGTAAATTTTGCAGAAAGAAATTGTAAAATTTGTTTGATTCGAATAACTTTCGTTATAGGATTAGCGGACATCGTCGGTCACAGAATAGATCATAGCCCATAATTTGTTCAACACCCACAGCGAAAACGCACAGCTGTCTGGCACGTTCCCCTATGCCATCCCGCCCACTGCCTTCGACTAGTCGTGTGGAATCGTAAAAATGTAACATTCTACGGACATGCCGGAAAATCAGAGGAATGCCTAAGACATGTTCTAAATCTATAAAAATCTCATGCCCGTCCCTATCCCTGTCCATTTTACTGTTGAATTCAGTGCAGCTGCTGCCGCCTATGCATGCGGTTAGGCATATGAAGGTGGGGGAAGGTGGTGGTGTTGTGGGTGAAAGTGAAAACTTGCACCACATGTCATATAGCCGGAAACGCATGCAAATTGAAATAAACTGCTATGTGGCTTCTTGATGATGAGTTCATATCACTTGGAACAAATGTGAATTGAAAAGTGAATGAAAAAAACAACCACGAAAAACGTAAAGCTGTCTGGCGTTTCATTAGATTAATGGGTGCACAGATGCTCAGCCCATGCCTCCCACGCCCCTAATTTTGCTTTTTGGCCGGATGTTTTGGGTGACTCGAGTTTTTGGTAGTTTTTTAATTAAAATTTAAAAATTTTAATGCAAACGGAAATTCGTAGGTTAGCATAAGCTAAACCGTCAGGTTATAGCTAATATTAAGTAGGCTACCTCATTGATGAAAAGATAATTTGAAAACAACTACAGCTACATATTTCAATTAAAATAAAAAAGAAATAGAGATTTAGGCCATCTCCAATCCAGGTATGTATAATGTTTTTTGTTTGGCAAAATATGGACCTTCTAAGCAAAAGGCCAAATCTGATTTAGGCCATTATTAATATCTTATTCCATAATAATAAAGGAGTCAGAAGATAAGAATATAATAAAATAAATGTGTGTGTTATTTTATAGGGTTTTAGTGCTTTGCGAAATATTTTCAAAAGGTATTGCCGGTTAACAGAGTCTGTTACAGGTCTCAAATATGCAGCTCTGTTGTAAAAGGGGTCTCAAAAGTGAACCCCTATTTTCCGAACTTAAGTGTGCCCAGAATTGGAAAAATAAAAATTCAAAGAACACCTAAGAATAGTGAAAACAACAAAACGAAGCCCGTATTTCAACAAAGGCACTGTGCGTCCGTTTTTGTATTTTTGGTTCAAGTAAAAGAAGAAATTTATAATTGTGTTGAGACACGGAACAACACCTTTGCTAATTCTGTTTTCAGATTTGGGTGAATCAAAATGTCCCAATCACAGCGTACCTTCGCGCAGAAGGTATCCAAGTAAGTGAAATCAATAATTAGCCGTGCCCATTTGTCTGAAGAAGTAAAAAGTTCTTTTGGCTGTTGATAGGTTGCGTTTGTTCTGCATATAATTTATTTTAGATTAATTTTTAAATTTTATTTTAACAGACAACCCGCAGCAGACATACGTAAAAATGTCATCAACTGTCATTTGCAGTCAAAGTCTGTTGATTCCGGATCCTTGATGTGCTTATCAACGGTATACGAGAATTACAGTTATTAAAATGGTTAACGTTTTTTAATTCAAAGTCTATTAGATTTCTCTTACAGATCCTATCGACTATGAGGAATTTTTGGCGCAGCACATGAACTTGATAAATCGCGATCCACTGAAAAACATATTAGATTTTCCCCCCGCAGATGTGACAGTAAAGACAATACCGAGAAAAATTCGTACTGTGGATCACATTGTGCCAAAGGAGAATATGTAAAATATTTGGAAGATAGTTTTAAAAAAGAAATAAGCTAGGATACCGTTTATTTGCAGACACGATTTGCCGCAGCACGTGCAGGAATGCTTGAACTGCTATACTCGTGCTTGGAAAATTGTTGAATATGCCCAACGCCACTATTCCAGTTCATGCTGTACTCGTGAACGTATTGATCGAGGTACCATCAGTCCCTCTGCCTATCACCAGGAATTTGAAATCGACAAGGACTTGGCAGCATCTTTCGATGAGACGATGACATTCGGGGAAAGTTGTACGTCCAGTTCCCGACAATCAATGGCAAGTTTGGCTTCGGTAAGTGGGCTAAGTTCCTGCTGCACTGATACATTAACACCGACTCCACGAGGATCCTGGGCCAGTTTCGATTTGAGGCGCTCGGTTAATGATCCATTGATACCCAATTTATTGGACAATGTCCCACCAGAGCACATCGATCAAACAAATGAACTGCGTAGGCAAGAAGATCGGCAGGGTACATTGTTTTCACTTTATCCATATTCAGAAACCGGAACCGAAGCGGATGAACAGGGAGGTTTCCCGATCGAACGACGCCTACCCGCTGAGTTGCCTATAGAACACATGGGCCATCGCATTTTGGTAAAATGTTTACAGTTGCGACTGGAGCTGGAGGTGGAACCTATTTTCGCTTCGATGGCTATTTATGACGCTCGGGAGAGGCAAAAGGTTTCGGAGAACTTCTACTTTGATATGAATTCGGAGAACTTGAGGCGAATGTTGGCGGGACATATAGGATCTCCGGACTTAAGCACGCAGAGTCACGCGGCAATCTTTGAGATTTCGCAGCCCAGCAATGATCTCTTTTTGGTAATACGTCTGGAGAAGGTTTTACAGGGCGACATCAATAACTCGGTGGAGCCATATCTAAAGGATGACAAAGAGAAGTTCAGGGAAAAAGTTAAATCCAACGCTGCCGATTATTGCGAGCGATTGGGCAAATATCGTATGCCATTTGCGTGGACCGGGGTTTATTTAACGAACGTTTTTAATGGAGAGAATTTTGAGGGCAAAGATATTGGCTCCCAGGACCCAGGACATCAAACTGGTCTCGGTACAACCTCAGCAGCTAGTTCCAACAGTCTGGATCGTAAGTCATCAACCAGCAGCTTTGACCAATTGCGACGCAAAGCCAACGACATGGGTGGTACATTAACATTGACAAGACGCGGTTCACTAGAACGCAACAAAGATACCAAACGCCGTCGCTCCTGGTCACCGGACGATTTTGGTAATGCCGTAGAGAGTTTTCGACCCATTACACTGACCATATCGAGCTTCTTCAAGCAGGAAGCCGATAAAATGAAGGACGAGGATTTATATAAGGTTTTGCCTGAACTGAAGCGTCCTAGCTCGTCGTTGATGAAAAAATACAAATGTATACCAGGATCAATAAAATTGGAAATTTCACCGTGTGAGGAATTAGTGAAAAATGCCCTATCACCCGAGTTGGCGAAAATTGAACCGCAGTCAAATAGCACGTGTGAAGTAATACGACCCATTAAAGAGATTTTGGAATTTCCAACAGTGTCTATTTACAACCCACACTACTGTTATCGTAATCTTCTTTTCGTCTCGCCTAAGGAACTTAATTTTTCGGCCCGAGCCGGTTCGGCCCGTAACATAGCAGTGAGGGTGCAACTGATGGCTGGAGAGGATCCAACCGAAGCTGTAAGTGCCATTTTCGGCAAATCCTCGTGTCCCGAGTATTCAACTGAATCCTTCACGGCTGTCAATTATCACAATAAGTGCCCTTCTTTCTATGATGAGATCAAAATGGCTCTCCCGGCTGCGATCAAGCAAAATCATCATTTGTTCTTTACCATTTACCATGTCTCATGTCAGAAAAAGCCGCAGCATCAGGAACTCCTTCAACCGGCGGCAGTAGAAACTCCTGTTGGTTACACGTGGCTCCCACTGTTGGAGGATGGAAAATTGCGAGTAGGGGAGTTTAATTTACCTGTCATGGTAGAGGCACCACCCGAGAATTACTCCTTTATTCCCCCAAACGTTCACCTTCCTGGTATCAAATGGTTGGACAATCATCGCGCTGTTTTTACTTTGCAGGTGGATGCTGTAACGGCGGTACACACATTGGATTCACACCTTAATCGATTCTTCTTGATTTGCGAGTACCTAGATTCGCGGAATATACCGTCTCACATTGGCGAAATGAATCTTGAAAGCGAATTAAAGAAATGTTTGCTTGATATTGAACATACAGATCGCGAATCATTGGTAAAACATTTGCCACTAGTGTTAGACAAGCTTATCGAGCTGCTAATTACCACTCACAAACTTACCGGCGGTCAAACCATGTCACTCGGATCCACAGTGTTTGAGGTGTTGTGTCTAGTTTCGCAACACTTAGCAATACTGCAACAAGATGATGACCACTTGGTTATAGATCAGCATGGTCGTCAGAGTCTGCTCTCCACTTATGTACAGTTTCAATGTAAAATACCTCATCCGCATTTACCAGTTGCTGGCTCTGTAGCTGGTTCACCACGTCAACTGCGTCTTTTACATGAGGAATTAGCCTTGCATTGGGTAGTGGCCAGTGGAAAGGCCGCAGATTTGGCAATGACTAATTCGTGGTTTCTTTTTGATCTGATGGTCAAGTCAATGATCGAACATTTGCACAACACCAATACATTGAATTTAACCACTCCAAGGAAACAGCGCTTTCCCCATCAGTTTAATGATGATCTTTCCACTTTGGTTCATCTAGTTACAACGAAGGTGGTTGGGTATCACAGTACGAGCAATGAGCCAAAGCTGGCCCAATCGTTAAACGCCAGTCTTGGATTTTTTATTTTTGACATACTGAGCATAATGGATCGGGGATTTGCTTTTGGGCTTATTAAAACCTATACAAAGGTTCTCATCTCTAAAAATGCATCTATCCCAGATTTAATGAATTACAAAATAGATTTTTTACGCATTATTTGTAGTCATGAGCATTTCGTGGCCCTGAATTTGCCTTTTGCAACGTCTTACATGCCCATCTCGACCTCCCACTCTGCACCATGCAGCCCTACGCCGAGCACCACATCAACTAATAGTCAAACATCCTTTGGCTCCGGCTCTGGGTCGACTGAGCGGGCCTTGCATGCTGAGCTCAGCCAGGAGTTTCGTCAACAACATTTTCTTGTCGGTCTTGTGCTAAGTGATTTAGCCACCGTAATGGAAGTACCAAATCCCCCAATTCACGGTAAAGCTATTCGTTGTATACGCAACTTGATGACCTCGCATGATCTGGATGCTCGCTACAGTGAAAAGGAGGCCCGCGCAAGAGTCGCTTCGCTATATATACCGCTATTATCCATAGTTATGGACAATATTTCCCAACTACATCAGCATGATCACGATCAGATACAACAGATAGGACATCTCGAGGACTACCAAGGACCGCATCAGTCAATTACCACTACCACTATTAGCCCAGAGGTCGCGTATGCCATTTCTGGCGGTCAGCAGTACAGCTACCTTACCGAACAGGTCAAGAATAAATCACCATTAAGCCCTGATAACTCCCGACATTTGCTGGCATGTTTTCTGTGGGTGCTTAAAAATATAGAACGATCCATTCTGTACCGCTGGTTGTTGGGTCTGAGTCCACATCGAGTTCACCAAATGCTGCAGGTACTTAATATTTGTCTGAGAACCTTTGAATACACGGGACATCACCAAAAGCGTTTGCCCTCTCTAAAACGTACTAATACGCAAAGCTTTCGCAAAACTGTTCCCCCATCCGATGTCAAGGAAAAACTAGAGGAATGCATTCGGGGAACGAATTCGGCGCGTTATGATCTAATTAATCGACGAAAGGATCGGAATTCTACCGAGAAGTTGCGCTGGCGCAAGGATCAGATGCCACCATATCGCTCACACTATACTACAACTGGAAGCGGACTAAAGGGCACCGATCCAGAACTGGAATTGAGTCATTTTATTGAAGGCTCGTTGGCTACTGAGATTGCACTCGTCATATTAGACACTTTGGAAACTATTGTTCATGTAGCAACTAATCTGCACCATAATCTGCTTGGTACTGTTTTAAAGGTTTTATTGCATGCTCTTTCTCGCAACCAGTCAACTTTGGCACTGCAAAACTTATTTGCATCTCAGCGTGCATTGATTTTTAAATTTCCGAATCTCTTGTTTGACGAGGAGACAGACATTTGTGCTGATCTTTGCTTGATTCTCCTGAAACATTGCGGATCGCTTTTACCTGGCATCCGGTCTCAGGCAGCTGCATCTTTATATCTCTTGATGCGGCAGAACTTTGAAATTGGCAATGTAAGTAAAATCGAATTAATCAATATCTTCGATTTTTCGAAGCATTTTGGGGTCTCATTTGCAAGAATTAACTACAAATTGAAAAATTTTATTACTAAATGTGGAGTTAAGCTAAAACATTATATAGTTAATCAATTCTGATAAAACTTAGAGAAAGTGTTAAGAGGAGGTATATTACTTACAAACATTCAATTTTGTGACATTTGATTTAAAATCAGAGTTTTTGAGGGTAAACTTTATTCACGAACGATTCGTATGAGAGCTATGTGATGTATTCGTCCGATCGGAATGATTCCGATCGAAAACAGATAATTTCTAAATTTTTTTATTCAAAAATGGGCATTCAAAAATTATAAAGTTAAAAGATTAACACGACTTTGTCAGAGTTTCCAAAAATACTCAAATATTCAGTTGGCCAGAACTAACATACCCTATATTGATTTAAAGCCGTATTTGATTTTCGAATCCCAAAGACAAAATCCATTATATGCTTATGTCATCAAAAAAATATAGTTTAATATGTGATCTAATAAAACTTGTCAACGATATGCTGATATTTTTTTTAGCCCAATGGATTACTAAAGATTTGATTTTATATAGTCCTCGGGTTAATATGCTGATTAATGGTAAATAGTTTAATATTAAGAATTTTACTATTACTATTTGTAGAAAGCAATAATACTATTAATCCATATGGAAATTTCCATTTTCTCCTTATCACTTTCAGAATTTTGCTCGAGTTAAAATGCAGGTAACTATGTCGCTGAGTTCTTTGGTGGGAACAAGCTCGGCTTTTAGCGAACAATCGTTGCGCCGGGCGTTGAAAACCGTGTTGGTATATGCTGAAAATGATGTCGATCTTCAGGACACATCCTTCCCCGAACAGGTGCAAGACTTACTGTTCAATCTTCATATGATTCTCTCAGACACGGTAAAAATGAAAGAGTACCAAGAGGATCCCGAAATGTTGTTAGATCTAATGCATCGCATTGCCAAAGGATATCAGAATAACCCAGATCTACGGCTCACCTGGTTGGAGAATATGGCTAAGAAGCATAGAGAGCGCGCCAATCATACAGAGGCCGCCATGTGTTATGTTCATGCAGCTGCATTGGTGTCCGAATATCTCAGTATGTTAGAGTCCCAGGCGCATTTGCCAGTTGGTGCTGTTAGCTTTCAACGGATATCTCCAAATACTTTGATGGAATCAGCCGTTTCCGATGATGTTCTAAGCCCTGGCGAAGATGGCATATGCCTAGGAAATCATTTTACAGAAACGGGCCTGAAAGTGTTATTAGAGGAAGCATCTAGCTCTTTCCAAGTGGCTGGCATGTATGAAGCCATGAACGAAGTATATAAGATATTGCTTCCCATCTGTGAGGCCAATAGAGAATTTCAGAAGCTAAGTAAAGTACATGGAAAACTACAAGAAGCTTTCAATCGTATAGCACAACTGCAGGTAGGTGAATCTTTACGAACATGGAATGTTTAAGATTAAAAAATTACAATCTATTTGTTATATTCTTCTAGGGGAAACGTGTATTTGGCACATATTTCCGAGTGGGTTTCTATGGTGCTAAATTTGGAGACTTAGATCAACAGGAATTCATTTATAAGGAGCCGACATTAACTAAATTGCCAGAGATATTCAGTCGACTTCAGGTTTGACAATAAATGACCCTAAGTAAATCAAATATGTTTTTTATGTACAAAATATGTTTTTGTTTCAGAATTTTTATACGGAACGATTCGGACCAGACTGTGTGCACATTATAAAAGACTCGAATACCGTTGATGTTGCAATCTTAGACTCAGAAAAGGCATATATACAAATTACTTATGTGGAGCCGTATTTTGAAAAATATGAGATGCGTCATCGTGAGACTTACTTTGAGCGTAATTTTAACATTCGTAAGTGTTATTCCTTAGATCTAAAATCTACTTTAGTATACCTTATAAATACGTGTTTGGTCTAGAACGCTTCATATATGCCACACCTTTCACTAAGACTGGCAAGGCCCATGGAGAATTACCGGAGCAATGCAAAAGAAAGACAATTTTGACCACAGCCAATCATTTTCCTTATGTGAAGACTCGCATAATGGTAATAAGTCGGCAACAGATTGTCCTAGAGCCTATTGAAGTCGCTATTGAAGTAAGAAAATATTTATTTAATTTAACTCAAATTAACTCAAATCTATTTAGGATATTCAAAAGAAAACAGCCGAGTTGGCTGCAGCTACGAATCAGGAACCAGCTGATCCAAAAATTTTGCAGATGGTTCTCCAGGGCTGCATTGGAACGACTGTTAATCAAGGACCCATGGAGATGGCTACTGTTTTTCTCTCGAACCTATCCGACGGCATCACTATACCTACAAAACAACAAAACAAATTGCGTTTATGTTTCCGAGAGTTTTCCAAACGTTGTGCGGATGCTTTGAAGAAGAATCGCAATCTTATACTTTCAGATCAAAAGGACTATCAACGAGAATTGGAGCGTAACAATGAACGCTTCATTGAACGTCTGACGCCTCTTATAACACTAACTCCATCGCAAAACCAGGGCGTTGTTAAGTAAGTCTGAGTCAGGTTTTTTTTGGATAAACCTCCTAAAATATGTTTTTTTTAGAGCCAACGCTTATCACAAGAGCACTCCCTTAAAATGGTAATTTTCGACGATAATTTGCAGTTTTATTATGTTGCCAATTTGTATTATGTTCATTCCTTTTGAATTTCATGTCTAGCGTTTCGGATTACTTTAAGTGACTTTAAGCTTATGTAGAAACATTAAACTTGTATTTGCAACAGTATTTACATCACGAATATACATATACAGTATCGCTATGGGCAGACTGTTTAATACTTATAAATATACATATTTGCATTTAAGGTTCACGTAGACTCTGATTTACGGATACTTTTATGTCATATAAATTTGGTGGTTGTTAACACACTTCTGCACATATGTATATTTACATATTTTTCTGCAATTTTCCTATAGAAGACAGCGCATTGATTCTTACTTCTCTAATTATTCTAGTCAATTTATGCTTCTCATATTCCGTTTGACGCCAAATGGCCTAAGCAAATTTATAAAAAAAAGTTATTAAAATTTCAATTTATTTTACGTGATTCAGAAATATAAATGTACTAATATACCTCAATACTATTCAAAGACATATTCCTCGAGCCGCTCAATCTCGATAAAGAAATCACTAATACCAATCACATAGTCACAAAAATCGATTTTTTTTAGATTGGCATCGTCCTTTACATTTACATTGTCAACAGTACGGTTCCATTCAGTGAAATCCAATTCAGGATTCTTTTCATTGGCTTCCTCAATCATGGGTTTTAGCATAAAATGACAATGCTTCAACTGAGATAAAAACTTAACTGGAAAACGACGATACGTATAATGATTTTCCACGAATCTAAATTAGAACTTTGACAGAGAATTTCACACTTACGATGAATGGGTATGAATCCCAAACATTCGGCATGCTCTGACCACCAGCTGCATATTAGACTCAAATAATGCTTGGTTGTTTCCTCCGAGTCCCTAAAAAGACTTGTAAGATAATTTTCGCGAAAAATTAGCTTTAACAAATGCACAGCGGTTTGCGAAATTTTTCCGACATCCTCTGTATCTACATTTGACAAAAAGAGAAGATATTGTTAGAAGGAATCGCCAATTAGATCCATATACAGTAGAATCATACCAGTCTTACAATCTTTTAATGTCCACTGATGCATAAGCTGAAAAACGAGGGTGACCACGCTTAAGCACAGTTTTACGTAGCACTCGCAACCACCTTCTTCCAACGTGGCGGAACCTTTCCCAGGCTGTTCCGACGTGATTGCAGAGTCAGTGGTAGTGCCACCTATTGCAGAGATGATTAAGGATCCACCGAAATGGGCTGTCGCCTCTATTTCATCGTCATCTGCTTCACCCAGAGATGGCAGCATTTTGAGAATGAATTGTGGCGGATTTTGAAAGCATTGGTACACGAAATCCACATGATTTCTGCATGTTGACAACAACAATTTAAAATGACTTGGCTCCAGGGGTAACTCACTGAAAAAGCATAGCTCGATAAGACCAGCATAGACTTGCAGAAGGCACGAGTCAGGCCCAAACCGATAAATCGAACGTACGCGGTCCGAGACAAAGCAATCTTTGGGACTATTGACGCACATCTGGCCCATCAAGTAAGGGGAAAGCGGCGTTTTGAGAGCAGGCTAACATGCAAGTACTCAGCTGACCGAAAACCCATGGACTAGGACGAGTAAAAACTAATTGTTTAAGCATGTCGAATAAAGGCTCGATAACTTCTGGTAGATCTGCGTCCAATGGCATTCCAATCAAGCTTGCTAAAAACGCTGAAAAAGCCTCTAAAAGGCCAAAATGCTCTGGGAGATCATTAGAAAACCCCAATATTTCGATTGAATCGCTGGCTATTTGAAGTAAGCTCAATTCTCCATGCTTAAGATTCAGTAGGGCCTTAGCTAAAGCCCTGTTGCGGCTACACATCATAGCCAAGATAGCCACATAGCGACGCAGAAAGACAAAGCGTTCGCCACGGTACAGGGGTTCAGGTTGGTGCAGATCATATAAAAATCGCTGATTTTTGCTTGTTAAGGGGTACGAATGAAACGTATGAACCTTTCTAATGGGCACAGATTCCAGACTGTGCGTAAATGACCAAAACTCAGTAAATACTTTGCTAACGGAGCTAAGAATTGCACCATGTTCATCAGTTGATTCCTCCTTCTCCAGCTGTGCATAATTAAGCAGGAGATGCTCCAAATCAGTTTTAAACAATGCTCCAACAGTATTGGACAAATTTTTCTTGGTGCTTCCTAAGTTCCATGCGGGATTGTGCTTATAGATATGGCAATTGGCAGTAGCCATCAATGACTTCTGTCCCGATTTGCTTTGTATCTTTAACTTTTCCATGCTTAGAAAATGTCGAGGCAAACTTCTGCCTTCTTGTTTGTAGTAGTTTTTGAAGTCGTTGGCAGCCTTGGCCTGGTTCAGATTATAAATTCTATATTCCGCATTTTTAAGCTTTAACTCTGCCGCTTTGGCTGTGACATGCTTAGTTTCTTCTATAGCCTTTTGATCGGCTAATGCCAGCTTTTCAATTTTACTGGCCTGCAGTTGCTGACGTAAATGTTTCAACTCATCACGAAGAAGACTGACCTAAAAAGTGATATTTTGTTTTATTTTATTTGATTATCTGATCTGTGTCAGAACCTACCTCACCACTTTTTAGCTCAGAACGGTCATTGCTGTCACTTAGTTCATTTTTTAACTTTATATTATCTTTCTTCAGTAGATCAAGTCGATCCATTAAGAATTTAATTTGACGCTCCTGAGCTAGTTGACGGCGGGCTTCCGTAGTTGTCTGGCCAGAGTTACCAATACCAGTACCATTTAGATTTGTGTGGGCTAACGATACTTTAGTGGTCTGAGGAACGATCAAGAAATTAGCGGATTCATCGTTTTCAATCGGGTAATTCGTTTCTATTCCCGTATTACGCAAAGAAGTCTGTGTACTTGTGCCACCTTTAGGAGCAAACTGAGTGAATGTCATTGTGTTTTCGTCAGTTTTACGCACGGCCTCTGCCGCTTCGGCCCTTTGGGTGGCCATAAGGATGACGTCGTCATCGTCATCATCCCAAAAATCCACATCAATGTCACTTTTACGTAGGACATCAACGGTTTGACTAGAAAGAGCATAGAGAACCACAGAAAAATAAATTCATTTGATTACTCCGTTTTCACATTATTTAGTTTACTTACGCACTACTCCCTATGTTGGTTTTCAAAGACGGATTTTGGGGACGATTCCGAATGACACTAATGTCTAGCTTTGGTTTTTTTGCTCGGGCGAAGTTTTTCGTAGCAGAGTAGCGTTTTGAAGACATTTCTAGTTACTCCAAACTAAAAAAAACCAAAAATCAGTTTTTCTTCTCGTATCAAGCTACTTCTGCTATAGCCTCCCCGCTAAAATGAATTCAATTTACATAGTTCACTCAGCTGAGCTGACCAGCGCCAGTGTTGATAGGTCACAAATAAACAAGTGCTGAAACATGCGAAAATAGTGTGGGAAAGTACGGAAAAGAGTGTTGGATAATTTGGACGCCTCCGTACATCAAACACTTCAATTGAAATAAATATTTTATTACATATTGCTGTATTCTGGGGTTTTAAAAATACTTAATAGGATAGCAGAAGCGACCTCTCACAGGAAACATAACTTGAGTTTTAAATGCCTAAGAAATTTTATAATTAATAACTAAATCAACCACAGAATACCCGTGGTACCCAGTGTTCCACTCCGGTAACTTGGTTGTATCTTAGAATCAAAGGGAAAAAAATGGTAAATGTTATGAAAGGAGTCCTGGTGAAATGGTGAGTTTTGTCCCCATAACAATTAATAATAATTTTGATGCTCAAAGTATTGTTTCTGCAGTGACCCTGCTATGAAACAATTTTTGCTCCACCTGGATGAAAAGCTGAGTCTGGGGCGCAAGTTTATAATACAAGACCTCGACGAGAATCACCTTTTTATTTCGACGGACATTGTGGAAATCCTTCAAGTGCGCGTCGACGAGTTAATGGATCGCATCAGTTTTCCATTGCACGACAAAAACGCCTAAAAAGTCGAACTGCAACACCAATTCCTCGACCAAGTTATCATTTAAGACAACTTTACTTTAATACAACCAAAATGACGGGGCGCGAATCGAATCGGATCAGGGACGCAGAAAAAAAACGTGTTCTAGATTCAGCTGCCCGCCAAAGACGTGCACGTAAGGCACTTGAGGCTCTCGAACAGGATAATTTCCATGATGACCCCCATGCGGATTTGGTTATGTCAAAGAAATTGCCAAAATTTCAGGAAAATGCAAAGAATTCTAAAGAGAAGAAATCCAAACGAAAGGGAGCTGAATATTTTCGTGCCAAATATCGCAAAAATTTTTGCCAATTACTTGAGGAAGATAAACAAAAGCCAAATTATGAGAGTGCTGCTGCTCCAGCTCCCAAGAAGCCTTTGCGCCATTTTTGTGCTGTTTGTGGTAACTTTTCAAACTATTCTTGCACAGCCTGCGGGACACGTTACTGTCGGATCCGTTGCTTACAGACGCATCAAGATACGCGCTGCCTCAAATGGACAGTGTGAAAAGCTAGCTTTTTTCATGGTTGTAATTTAAAATGTAATAAATGTAATTAAGGTCAAATTAGCTGGAAAATTATTTTATTGTAATTGGTTTACTTGGATACCACTTGATTGGCTGATATCCATGATATGAACGACGATACCTGGACATACACCGACGGCGAATTTGCCTGACCACAAGGCAATTTTCCCCACGAAACTATACCAATCAGAACATTGCCTTGAACCAAGGGACCGCCAGAATCGGAGGTACATATACTAACGCCACCAGTTAAAGGACCCGTACACAAATTTGTGGAATGGACATCGCTTCCTTTAGTGCCAAGAGCACTCTCACAAGAACTCAACGTGATGATAGGTATATTAGCAGCAACTTGTAGAGTGCTAGGATACGAAGCAGTATTCGTGGTGCTGGTGCTGCCCCAACCGTATAAATTCGCCGTGCCAGTAGGAACAACCCCGGAAATGGGCAAGCTTACCGGAGCCACCGCTGAAGTCCATGTAAAAGCTGTAGGTGTAAAAATAAGCCCGATGTCATAGGGAACAGATCCACCGGTGTAGAGATCATTAATAACAAAATATGTTATGCTACGCTTTTGAGTAGTGCTGGCAGATCCTGACACCGCAAGCGACCCCGCAACCAACGTAGATCCCAATACTTGTGCACTGTTTGTCAGGCAATGGGCTGCCGTCACCAACCAGTTAGAATTAAGGATACTGGCGGCGCAATAATGTGTACCTCCATATTGCATAGAAACAGCGTATGGCGCGCTGTTGGCCGACGCCGCTACTCCGCCAACAACACGTCCATTAGGTACGGGATCTAAATCGGTAGCAGAATGGGCTTTTGTAATTGCTGCTGATACCTGACAAAGGGCCAGTAAGAGGCAACACGCGGCTAAGACCCAGTGACGGGGTCTGAATGTTTGTCCGTTAAGTGCCATAGTTTCCGAGGAACTGTTTACATATTCTTTTATCAAGGGACGTTTAAATTAAATCGCGATACGAAATTATACTTCATACTTGATAAGAAATTCCAATTTACTTTTCATGTTTTCCAGATAAGCGTTTATTTTAATTTGTAGATTAATTATATTAAAGCAAAAGGGGGACTTTCACATGTCGATTTCTTTTTGCAAAAATGGTAAACATATAAACTGCGTCAAAGTACTGTGATAAGGTGTAAAGGGTGGCATCGGTTCTCTGAAGAACCCTCAAGATAGTAAGTACGTTACTTTTTTTTAATTGACCTGTACTATCGATGTTCTGACAGGGTTGGCAAAGCATATTTCGTACGCTCACCATGTATTCTCCAACACTTTGTCAAGCTTGTGATTTGTGACTTTCCCTTGGACTGACGCTCATCTCTATTTCTGACTCACAAGAAACGATACGATTTTTGCCACAAAACCGTACAATTTATCATTTTCTTTAAATAAAATTTTATCATAAGGTTAGCCAAAAGTATTCGGAAATCCAAAAACAAATAGCTAAAAGCAAAGATCCCAAAAGAACAAGTAACGGATTAGGAAAAACCGCAGAACCCAACCCCAGAGCAATAACAAAAATTTTTAGAGACCAGAAGCGGGGCGGAGAGAGTAAGCGCAAGCAAGGGAGCAAGAGAGAGAAAGAAACGAAGAGAGGTCAGCAAACCCGCAACCGAGAAAAAATAGACACGTACAAAAAAGCAGCTCCAACGAGAAGAAAGCAGCCTACGACTCCAACTCCTGAATCATGTCATCCGGCGACTTTGGCAATCCGTTAAGGAAATTCAAATTGGTCTTTTTAGGCGAACAGAGTGTAGGCAAGACGTCGCTAATTACACGCTTCATGTATGACAGCTTCGACAACACCTATCAGGCGACCATCGGTATTGATTTTCTATCCAAAACGATGTACCTGGAGGATCGCACAGTGCGCTTGCAGCTGTGGGATACGGCGGGACAGGAACGTTTTCGTTCCCTTATACCATCGTACATTAGGGACTCTACAGTAGCTGTGGTGGTATACGACATTACTAATACAAACTCATTCCATCAGACGTCCAAGTGGATCGATGATGTGCGTACAGAGCGGGGCAGTGATGTCATCATCATGCTGGTTGGTAACAAAACCGATCTCTCGGACAAACGCCAAGTATCTACCGAGGAAGGCGAACGCAAGGCGAAAGAGCTAAATGTGATGTTTATTGAGACCAGTGCCAAAGCCGGGTACAATGTAAAACAGTTGTTTAGGCGTGTGGCAGCAGCGTTGCCTGGCATGGATTCTACTGAGAACAAACCCTCCGAGGATATGCAAGAAGTTGTGCTTAAGGATTCGCCTAATGAGAGCAAAGACCCTGAAGGCGGCTGTGCGTGCTAGAAGTAGGATAAACTGTTCTACTTAAAGTATTTCTTTACTTTCTCTTATTCTCCGCTACAACCTCGACGATGACGCAGATAAAGATGATGATGATAATGATAAACTGCATTTTTGACACATGCTGGCAACTGGTGTTTTGTTGGTGTATGTTAAGGATGACATTAGATCGGAACAGAAAGCAACGGATCCTTTAAAACACACACATATATACACAGTTTTATGTTTAAGTTTATTTATAAAGTAAAACAAATGATGATAGCAAAGGCAGAAAATAGACTAAACAATTACGAAATCGGCAAACCATTTTTAAAATGTTAATTAAAATAATGCAATATTAAAATGAGCTAATCCTAAAAAAAAAACGAAAAAACAAGTAAGCAAATAGATATGCATATAACTAGGTTTAGGATTGAAACCTCGAACTTCGAAATTTGTGGAAAATTTGTAAGGGCATGCTTTAAAATACGCAAGAATTCCTTAAACACCATTTCAAAATTTTTGCAACTACGACTTTGAAAATCAGGTTTGAGAATCCAAGTATAATCTATATATATATATATATGTACATATATATATAAATATGCATACACAAACAAAATCAGATGCTGTAGTGTTGTGTATAATTCGCAATTTTTATACTTAGGCCAATAAAGATTGAAGATCCCTTCACATTCCACTTACCCACCCACTCCCTCCATCCACGCCCTCTTTTTGCTTCATGTATTCTTTGGTTCATATTACTTCGGATAATGTTCTTAAAGCTCTCGACTATCCCAGATGTGAAGTAAAAGTTTTCACGCTTTTTCGTAACAGTGCAACAAATAGAAACGTATTTTTTTTTGTTGCCCTTTCTGGGCTTTGTGCATCTTATGAACAATTATATATAAATTATGTATTTTTATGAAAGAAAAAAAGTAAAGCGGAGTGAGCATTATGTAATTATTATTGGCTTCGATTAGCAAGCGGAAGTTTTATTCTTTTTTAAAACAAAAAAGAAAACCGAAATTACACAAACACAATTGCAATTTATAATAAATTAAAGTATGAAAAAAACATAAGCATAATACTAGTAATAAATTAAGAAAATAATTTTTTAACCAAATGCTCTATGAATCACCTTATTAACACATGGTTGCGTCTACATCAGTGGGATTGGCTGCTGTGGAGTCAGACATTCTTTATCTTATCGTTCCGTAACACCGACTGTACCCTATTTTAACGGAAAACGCAAAAAGGTCGAATGGAATTGGTGACCTTGTATGTGTCTTGTACCGTCTTACTTTGCTACATTAATTGCGTACGTTCATTTACACTGTTCTTTTAATTCATTTTAATTGTCATTACAACGTTAGTCGTGCAAAAAACAAAAGCATTATATATGATTTCAATATTTTATTTAAGTAGGAGTTCGTGTAAGCATAAATACATCAAAACAGGAATTTGAAATGCCGGCCACTATTGCTGTTTGCTTTGCAAAATTTAATTTTTTAAAACTGTATATATAGTAGATATAAATAAAATCAAGTATCTATCTATTAGAAATTATCTTCATTTGTAATAAACTCATCACGGATTTTTTGCAGTTTGGAAATGAGTTCAGCTACGGAAACTTCTCCATGGACTTTGTTGTCACGCGTGCGCACATTAACCGTATTTGAGGATCGCTCTTTGTCGCCCACCACCAGAATAAAGTTGAACTGAGCCAACTGAGCATTACGTATTTTCTTGTTCATTGTGTCGCCAGCATCGCAATCGGCTTCGCTCATGAAGCCGGCGGTATGTAGCTGTTCACGCACTGATTGGGCGTACTCATCGTATGCCGGACCCACTGGGACGACCATCACTTGACGTGGTGAAAGCCAGAAGGGCCATTTGCCGGCATAGTTTTCGGTAAGAATGGCAATCATCCGCTCCACCGATCCTAAAATAGCTCGATGAATAATTACTGGACGCTTCTTTTCACCATCGTCGGCTATATAGTTGAGATTAAAACGTATTGGCAATTGGAAATCCAATTGAATAGTGGCACATTGATGAGCCCGTTTTAAAGCATCCATAATGGTAATATCAATTTTAGGTCCATAAAAAGCGCCGTCCCCAGGATTTTCTTTCCAAGGCATGCCAAACTCATTCAGAGACTCGGCCAAAGCCTTTTCCGCATCATTCCATTGTTCTAGTTCGCCTAAATATTTCTCGGGACGAGTGGACAATACCAATTGGAATGAAAAACCAAAAATGTTATATACATGGTGTAAAAAGCTCAGGCAACCCTTCATCTCGCTTTTAATCTGCTCAGGAGTGCAGAAAATGTGGGCATCATCTTGCTGGAAACGGCGCACCCGGGTTAATCCTGTAAGAGCTCCAGACAGTTCATTACGATGGAGGACACCAAAGTCGGCCATGCGCAGAGGTAATTCTCTCCATGATCTGTTACGGTTATCAAAGATCAAGCAATGACCAGGACAATTCATCGGCTTTAAAGCGAATTTCTCCTTTTCCACTTCGAATGAGAACATGTTCTCTGCATAATGCTGCCAATGTCCTGAAGTCATCCACAGCTTGGCATTGTAAATGTTAGGCGAAATGACCTCCTGAAAGCCGCGTTTTCTGTATTCCGACTTCAGAAAGTTCATTAGAGTGTTATAAATGTGGGCCCCACGAGGCTGGAAAAAGCATGATCCCGGCGACAACTCATGAAAAAAAAAGAGTTCCTGTTCACGTCCAATTTTACGATGATCTCGCTTCGCTGCCTCTTCCTGAAGTTTCTCCCATTCCTTTAGTTGCTTAGGATCGGGAAACGAAATGCCATATACCCGCTGCAGACTTTCCGCGTCGGCTTTTCCCTCCCAATAGGTCGACGAGTTTTTGGTAATCTTTAAAGCCTTTACTTTTCCCGTATGGCGCACATGAGGACCACGACAGAGATCAATGAGTGACCCACATTTGTACACCGTGGTGCGGTCACTGGTTACTTTCTCGTTGAGAATGCGCACCTTAAACTCATTGTACTTAAACATTTCCAGCAAATCAGACTTGTACATTTCTAAACGCTCAAAATTCTGTTTTTCTTTGACAATTTGCTTTACCAAGGTCTCCATGGCACCATAATCATTCGTCGAGATGCCTTCTCCCTCCAAATGCATATCATAATAGAAGCCATTCTCTATTGGCGGACCATAACAAAGGTGTCCACCGTAGAGACGCTCCATAGCTTCGCCCATAATGTGGGCTGAGCTATGCCAGAAAACGGCCTGAGCCTCAGGATCATCGAACTTCAGCAACTGAAGCGTGCAATTACCCTCCAACACACGATCCAAATCCCAGACTTCACCGTTAACTTTCGATATGACTGTGTTATCAGCCAATCCTTGGCTTATACTACGAGCAACATTATATGGCGTGCTCTCCCAGGAGGTGGCATCGACCTGTTTGCCATCGGGCAACGTCACTTTAATTGCCTCACGTGTTTTCGCAGCCAATTCAGCCTCATATTTAGCTTTGCATTTTTCCCAGTACGCATTCCGCTCCTCAATATATTTAGGCCAAGGATTGAGCTCTGAAAAAATTAGTAAAGATTATTATCGTTGCAAAATGGTTTTGATTACATCATCTAACGATCTAGTTTGTACTCAATTATAATCAATTTGCACATTTGACAAAAATATATCTCTTCATCGTCTTGACCAGAAAACATTCTTTTTAGGCACTGGCATATATTGCTGTCAATGTTGCACATTATACATAAGATGTGTTCCACTTACATTTCCATATGCACAACTAAGTATATTTTTAATTTCTCCTTACTTACCCTTGCGACTATCTATGCCCCCAGAAGCAGGTTTATCTTTTTTTTCCTTCTTCATCTTGGCCGCCTACAAAATGAGAAGGTGAAAAATCAATAATATAATTTGAAAATTAATATCTTTCCCCTACGTAAACAGGCAATTGCTTTAAAAGTGTTTTTTTTTTCGTTATCTGCTGTTCAGCAAATGTAGTTGTTTAAACAATTGTTAAAAAAAACAAAAGCAACAACAAGAAGACTTTTTCGAATTATTATCTTGTTATTTGGTGACAGAACAAAAACTGATGCAATGTCCCAGAGTTGTTAGCCAGTTGAAAAAATGATTAAGTCAAATGGAATTAGGTGACGTCACAGAGAATACAGTAGCCGGCGCAAAAACAATTGCTTTGATTTCTAGATTGCCGTGATTCATTTTTATTACAAACACAAACAAACACATGTGCGATTCACGTATAGATTTGGGGAACTACAGAAAAACACCAACCAAAGTTGCGTAGAACCGAAGGCCTCTTGGAAAGGCTTTTTCTAATTGTTGGTGTAATTGGTAGGGATGCTGCTGCTTGCTGTTGTAGTTGCTGCTGCTTGCGGCTCTCTCACTTTGTTTGAGGCGATTTAACAGAATTCTTTTCCTATGATTGCCTAATTGAATAAGCAATTTCAACATCACTCACTAATCTGTTTTCAAACTTTCTTCAAGAGTTCTAATTCAATACACATGCCTTCTGGTTTTTTAATTCCAAATTGTTTAATTCCGAGACCACGTTGTCAACCATTATATTAATACCAGTGCTGTAAAGTTTAACGAGTGAGTGTTAAATTATTCAATTCATCTCATGTTTTGCAACACTATTGTTTTGAATTTTACCTTCATGAAGTCCGTGAAGATAGCCACTCTAAGTAAGCAAGGGATGCAATGGTGGTTTTGTGGAGTTAACGAAGAAAATATTAGAGTTAAATCTAACGTTTTAAAAATTGCTTCTGATAAATTTTTGAGATATTCTTAGTGAAAGTTAAAATTGAAGAAGTCGTTTGATAATTAGATAATTCAAACTAAAACTATTTGACAATGTCTAGCAGTCACTGTATAAAATTCTTTTAAGAGTTAGAATCACAGTGCAAGCATAAACGGCCAGCTGCTAACGATTTGGCGCCAATAAATTTTTCGAAATTGACCTTAATTTTGTTCTGTTTTCGAACCAATTATTGATTTTTAACTTTCTGCTGACATAATTCTAATAGTTCTCGCTTTTGCTGTTTACTTTTTGCTTATTTGAAGGAATAACAATTTGTTAAAAAGCGGTTTGTGAAAAAGCCATCAAAACTGGAGAATCCTTTACATCATCAACCGCCACCGGGTGTTGAATTTGAATTCTACAACGTGGCTTCCAGCAAAGTGCATCCGAGTCCCGGGGGGGCGGCGGCCCGGAGCATATGGGCGCTACCCACGGCCTCTTCCGCGTCTTGCAATATGGTCGAGGAGGAAGGTCATCATGATCATCTGGATCATCGTCCGCACTCGCCTCTATTAACTGGCCGGGGTGGACCAGATACAGGAGCTCTTGATGGCGTTAGTCAGGAGGAGCATGACAGTGTCTTGATTTTTGAGGGCGTCGATGGAGCAACGGTGAATTTAGATGATATTTTCGATATAATTAAGAATGGAGAGGTCAGTGAAGTCGAGAAATTAGTAGACAAATTCGGAATGGAGTGTTTATCGGCCAGAGATCGTCATGGTTATACACCAGCCCATTGGATTGCTTTAAATGGACACGTTCAATTGATGAGATATTTGATTGAACGCTCAGCACCCATAGATCTGCCATGTTTGGGCACCCAAGGACCTCGTCCCATACACTGGGCCTGCCGTAAAGGACACGCTTCAGTCGTTCAGGTGCTGCTCCAGGCGGGGGTTGCTGTTAATGCGGCGGACTTTAAAGGGTTGACTCCTCTGCACCTGGCCTGCATGTATGGTCGAACGGCAACGGCAGCGTATTTGCTGGGCATGGGTGCTCTGAACAACTTGACGGACATTAATGGCGACACAGCCCTGCATTGGGCAGCCTACAAGGGTCATGCGGATCTGATGCGTCTCCTAATGTATTCTGGAGTAGAGCTACAAAAAACTGATAATTTTGGTTCCACTCCACTACACTTGGCGTGTCTCTCGGGAAATATGAGCTGTGTCCGGCTATTATGTGAAAAGTCTCAGCTAGACTTGGAGCCAAGAGATAAGAATGGCAAAACACCTATTATGCTTGCCCAAGCGCATCAGCATCAGGACGTCGTACGTCTTCTGTACGGAGAGGTCAAGAAGAAATCGCGTTGGATTCCATCAGTATCGGAAAGTTGGGGTTGGATATTTGGAGGCGCCGGCGATTCCAAGGGTCCCCTATTTCTCTTTCTCTTCTCTGTGTTGCTTTGGGGTTATCCCATGTATATGATACGAGCGCTACCGATAACGTGGAATATATTGAGACGTTCACATTATTGTTTTATCTACTGGAATGCTGTAATGTGGATAAGCTGGGCAATCGCAAATCGTAGAGATCCCGGCTATATACCCTTAAGCTCTGACACGTACTACAGGGCCATCAAACAAATTCCTTACTTTGATAAGCTCAAGAAAAGGAATGTTATGCTTACCAGACTCTGTCATAGTTGCCGATGTCTGCGTCCTCTTCGGGCCAAGCATTGCCGAGTCTGCAATCGCTGTGTGTCATATTTTGATCATCATTGTCCCTTTATCTACAACTGCGTTGGTTTAAGGAACCGTATGTGGTTCTTTCTTTTTGTTTTATCAGTAGCTGTCAACTGCTCATTTACCATATATTTCGCGTGCTATTGCGTGATGATTGAAGGATTCACATTGCTCTATGTATTGGGTTTAATCGAGGCAGTGGTGTTCTGCGGCCTGGGATGGATTTTAACTTGCACCTCGGTAAGTTATTCATACTTTACAAAAACTCTTTCAATAAACCTGTTCATTTAGATCCTTCATGCATGCATGAATCTTACCACCAATGAAATGTTCAACTATAAACGGTATCCCTATCTGCGCGATAAACGTGGTCGCTATCAGAATCCCTTTTCACGTGGGCCTATACTCAACTTACTTGAGTTCTTTGTCTGCCTACCAGATCGGGGTGATGACAATGATCTGCTTTTGGAGGATAATATTTGATTAAGAATCTAGGAGAGAGCCCCAGCACGGAGACGTCAGATGACTGTGCGTGGATAACATTAAGGAAATAGGCAATGATGTATGGCATTGTATTTTACATTAGCTGTCGATCATTAGCTTTTGCTTTTACTCTCAGGCTTAAAGCTTAGTTAGAATAACCAAGCAAATTGCTGGAAATTTTATTTTTGTTTAGATTTTGTTGTTGAATAGCAAATCAGACAACTATGTATAATGGTCAATTAAGTACCGTTTGATAATATGCTGCACTATATGTATTAATATATAATTTTTAATATATCACAACGTTAAAAAGTTTCACCAAACAAAAGCTTTTCAATTTATACATAGATATTATAAGGACAACATCGGCTTGCCGAGGAAGGTAGCTAGCTAGCTTTACTTTCAAATTATAGCATTAAATCAAAAACCAGCTTCTCTTGTTCTAAATATTTTTGTACAAAAAAGTTATATATTTTAAAATATGAAAATATGTCATCAAGTGGATTACTAAATTATATACAAACTAAATATAATTAATAAAATGTTTACTAAACGACTTAAATGTAGTTTTTGTGTTTTATCAGTTGGGCATTGCACATTGTAACACTAAGGGGGGCTAATTTTTGAAAATAAGTCATATACGGATATTAAAATGGTTAACACTTTGGCATGTGTCTTCATCAGCGCTGACGAGTGTAATTTCGTTAGTTTATATATTATGCAGCTTACTTAACTCTCGAAACAGAAATCATAGTTCTCTGGATCTTCAGGTATGGGTGGTGGATCTTTAATATCAACACCTTCCGTATCCAGAAGTCGTAATTTGATTTCCATGGAAAGCAACGTATCGAAATCTTCGTTCTTCTGTTTGCTGGTCATTTCCTGACTCAGCAATGCATTGATACCATCTGTCCAATAGTTAAAAATGTTCTCATCTGGTGCCACAAAATCCAAAGTTGAATGATCAGTGTTCTCAAAACTAATGGAAAAGGCCAAATTGACTGCCGACTTACGACGAGTCTCTTTCATATGTGGACATTCTTTACCCTCGAGCAGTTGTTTAATTTCGCTAATAGGTAACTTTTTGGGCAACTCTTCGAGAGTCGGTATATTTTTCTCATCACAATCACCGTAATGAATGACCTTGTGATTGGGTGAAAGGCGGGCGTACCAAAATTTATCCTTGGTGCGATTTCCTCGCGAGTACTTCGAGAAGCGAGTACCTGTAAATAATGAAACGCAATAAATATCACCAAACTTTGTGCAAGACCATAGTGACCCACCCTCCACTAAAAAGGATAAGCGCTGTTCCTTAATCAATTCTAAAATATGCGGTGATATTTTCTCTTTTAGTTTAACTATGGCCGATGCAGTAGAATCACATTCTTCTTTTGAGGTTCGCTCTTGTTGACGTAACGTGGTAATCTGTTGATATGTTAGTAAGGCAATTTTGCTACGGAAATCCTCTAGATTCTCTGGGCGGCACTTCAAAGTACGTTGGATCTGCTCACGCACCACACTAAAAGTGGTACCAAAGTCCTCGGCAGTGGCACGCATGTCCTTCCAAGTGCGGTTCAATGTGATAACGCAAATGCAAAAAAATTCCTCGAATGGCGAATCATGCGTAAAGAACATGGGCTGGAAGTCACCAGATTGTTCTGCTGGCGGTTCACCAATACGCAAAATATCGCATAAAACCTTAACCAACTCAATGGAGGTCCGACCAAAAGGACATTCATGCTCATCCGCACGACAGGAGTTTTCATGCACAATTTTTGCATATTGCTGCGTATAATTGCGGGCAAAGTAATACATACAGTCCAAGGCAAGGACGCCTAATTGGGAAAATATAAATTTTTTAAAAAATTTGTGTGTTTACCAGTAATATGATACTAGAGGGGCTCACCTGGAGGTGTTTCCATAAAGTCCTGAGCTGGATTTATATCACATTTAAAGCCCAATTTTTTATAATATTGCGAAAAGTTTACACTGCTTCCACCCGATCCACCACCACCTCCACGGCGTAAATGCTCATCGGTCAGATTCAATGATCCGGAATAATCATCAAATGCTATACGTCGTAATTCTTTAATTTTCTCATGGGCATCCTGATCCTGGGCGTTCATTTTCATCCGCATACGTTTTTCTAATAGTCCCAAAGTCAGAGTTTGTAGCACATATAATTGATGTGTCATTTCCGTGCTCAACCCATTTCCTATGAGGGCCAAACGATATTGTTTGGTACTGATATCTTCCGCAATGCGACGACGACGCGACTCATCTGCCTTTAAAAATAAGGCATTCAGCAGAGCTATAGCATTCTGCCGCATTACCGGAGAATTAACTTCCTGTAGTAACAGTAGAATGTCATGCAATTTGATTTGCTCGGACACGAGAATATGTTTACTGCTGGCCTGAACAATGTTTTCAAGATTCGATAGCGCACTTTCCGCACAATTAGTTGGGTAATTTTGGAAATTTCTTACGATTTCTATATTACGAGAAACGAACGAGCTTTCAGGGACTTCCCAAGAGACTGTCCCATGCTCCATTAATTCTACAAAACTAGCCAAGCTATACCTCAGAATCTCTTCATCTTTTTGCTGAACATCTTCAATCATTTTGATTAGAATATCCAAACCACTTTCTTTAATAAATTCCAAGGCAAAGGTATGATCCGCACTTAATGAGCTCAAATCCTTCAGGCGTTGAACCTTGTCCTGGGAGTTCCCATTGAGAAGCGTTTCCAAAGCATCATTTGCCGTTTTTGAAGGTGAATATTGAAGGCGCAAAACAGAACCGTTTTTAATTTCATTGCGATTCTTTTCGGTGACATATTTTTGATTATTTGGTTCACAGAACTGCAAAGCATAATTTTGATGGTCACTGATGGACCATCCATTACATATTTCCTGAATTTTGCCTGGAAGTATCGACTTTCGGTTAGAAATGGCGGAGGAGGGTCGGTATTGCATATCAATGAGGAATAAAAAAAGGGCGTTGTTTTTTAGATTCGTAATATTCCTTTGTTTCAGGCTCGTATTCACAACTCGTATTCTGACGGTAGAATGTATTAGCTAGACGATTATCATTGCTACCTTCCTGCTGTCCTTGCAGTCTTTTTTTTGTACTTCGCGTTTTATTTTTTTTTATTTTTGTATACTATTTTACTTACTTGCAAGTGGATGCCTTTGATCTAAATTAATCAACTGGGCCATGTGATTTTCACGCTCAACAGCTATTTTGACAATATGAGCATCTTTAACCGGCATTTTTTTGGGTATCATTTCGGGATTCTTTTTTAATTATTTTTTTAATTTTCAGTTCAAAGAAAATATTTTTTTGCAATTGTATTTGCTTGATTAATTCAATCAGAGATGAGCAATAGTGTTGTCAAAAGTTAAATGAATTTCATCGCAACGTTAAAAAATCCGCTAAATTTCCGCCAAATATTTGGCGGGTGAATTTTAAATATTGATATATGTATACATATTATATATAATATATACATACAAACTATATCCTCTTCTATATATATGTATATATGGGCCTTAAATGAAATACATAGCAGATTGTTTTGCCGAAAAATTTAACAATAATAAGTTATCAAAAGGTGTTTCGCAAATTCAAATCGCATTGGAGCAAGGTTCACCTGAATTATGACCTGGTTTGACAGTACAAGAAATACATGGCCACATTACAAAACCAATAAAGAAGTTTAAGCTTAAGACATTTATATAAAAACTTTACAACTTTATTGACATGCCAATAATAATTTGATTAATTCACCTACCACCTTAACATTAACACTGTTACCCAGAAGACGATACTTTTGCCGATTTGTTGTATCTGCGGGAAACTGAAAACCTTCGGGGAAACTCATCAAACGAGCAACTTCTGTTGGTGTGAAGTAACGCAATTTAATTTGCCTCAAAATAGTTAATCGTTGGCTATCGTGTTTGTTTGGATCATTGTCAATTTCTTTGACCATTTTAAATAGACGATCGGATTCTTCTGCCATAAGAGGAGTAAAAACTGATCCTGTTCCCTCTGTGATATTTTGAATATTTTAAATAAAATCAAAAATCAGATTTATTCTGAAAAGTTTACCTGAATAATGTGTGTATCCTTTGGTAAAGCACATTGATCGATTCTGAGTAGGATGAACGATATCCAAGACAAAAACTCGTTTGGCAAGGACATCATCGGGCAATAAGAACTCGGAAGTGGAAACATTCATCTCAAGAATAGAGGAGATTGAACTAAGATTCATTTCATCACTTATTACCCCTCTTGGCATTTGCTCCCATATCTTTCCGCCCGGAAATTGGAAATCGTAATCTTTTCGTCCTAAGCAATAGTAGCGATGGCGCGTATTTGGAACTTGGAACTGGGTGGGTGTTAGGATAAACTCTCTCCAGTAAAATTTGGCTTCCTTTAAAGCCTCAATAAAATGCTGGCGAGCCTGTGACGATTCGAATCCCTTGACATTCTCCATAAGGACATATTTTATAGTTTCGCATTCTGGCAAAAGGGAGCACAAATTTTTCAGAGCTGCGGAGCGTTTGTCCTCAGTGTCTCTTTGTAATCCGTGACGTTGACGTGTATGGGGTTGGCAAGGCGGCGACATCAGTAGTACATTGGGATTCAGTTTGTTTATTTCGTTCTTATTTAAGCTTTGAATATTGCGGGTTTTCAAATATTTATCACCAAAATTATACGCATAAACGTTATTAGCAACTGTATTGACATCGATGGCGGCGACGACTTCTCCTGGCAGTTGGGCATCTAGTGATAGCTTTTATCAGACATTTTCTTAAAGACAGGCAATACTCACATTTCAATGCATAATGCATGCCGCCAATACCACTAAAAAGTTCTAAAACACGAAATTCCATTGGTGTTTGTGCTAACTTGTTTACGATTGAACACATTGTAAATCGTTCCACGCTTACAACACTGAGGATCGCAGTGATGGAACGTAGTCTGTGATTTATCACATTTATTAATTGTCACAAGGTTTGTTTGGTATTTATTAACATTTAAGCTTAAAGCCTTAAGATTTATCAAGAAAAGGTAAAAATTCCTCATAAAAAACCTCGGGTGCACTCCGGCGATTTATTTATTTGTTTTGTTGTAATTTACAAAATGTTAATTCTTTTTCAATCGAAAATTTTCGATATATGGCTAAATGATTGCCATCACTATTTTCCAACACTGATGCTACTGGTAGAGAATAAAATAAAAAACACGTGCAGCGGGCAAATTATTGTGAGATGATTAAAGTTGGAAGAAAAGAAGCTCTCAGAGCAGTGGAAGAGGATTCTGATAGTGATTCCAGCTTTGCAGAGGAGCAGGAACCCGAGACTGACGGCGTGGAAGTACACATCGATGGGCCAGTTAGTACTAGCGACGAAGCTGAGACGTTTGAAAAAGAAATTAAAAGATTGAAAAAACAAGAGGCTACTTCAGATGAGGAGGATGATGAAAGCGACGACACTGGAGACATTCAAGATGACGGTGGTGGATATAAAAAACACGCCTGCCGGTGCTAAATCCTCTCAGTTTAATGAAAAACAAAGAACAGCGCATGGCTCTGTTTCGCAAGATGAAAAAGGAAAAACACAAAAAAAAAATGCAAGAAAGGCGCGCCCGACGTAAAGCTGGCATCCCAGCGAATCCTGGTCATACTATTGAAAGTTTGCGTGAGAGAGATCAAACTGAAGTTGCCGATCTCAATGATTCTGACAATGAGGAACTGCAAAAAGAACTACAACTAGACGATTTCAGTTCGTATTTCGAGCGCTCCTATGAGCCAAAAGTTCTTATTACCTTTGCCGATAATCCGGTTACAAGAACTCGTAAATTTGGCCTAGAATTGTCACGCATTTTTCCCAATGCTCTGGTTAAAATTCGTAACAAATCATCAGTGAAGAAAATCTGCAAAAGTGCCGAGAGAGAAGAATTTACAGATGTAGTAATAGTGAATGAGGACCGAAGAAAACCAAATGGTTTATTAGTCATACACCTGCCCAATGGTCCAACGGCTCATTTTAAGTTGTCAAACGTAAAGCTTACATCTGACATAAAACGGGATCACAAGGAGATAACCAAGCACAGGCCCGAAGTGATTCTAACAAATTTCACTACTCGTCTGGGCCTGTCAGTAGGACGCATGCTAGGAGCTTTATTTCATCATGATCCGGAGTTTCGTGGTCGACGAGCTGTGACGTTCCATAACCAGCGCGACTTCATATTCTTTCGTCATCATCGTTATGAGTTTAACAAGGAAGGGAAAAGGGTTAAGCTAAGGGAGTTGGGCCCCAGATTTACTTTGAAACTGAGATCCCTACAAGAGGGCACATTCGACAGTAAAACTGGTGATTATGCTTGGATTATAAGCAACAAGCGTCACGACATGGAATCTAGACGAAGATTTTTTCTTTAGTCTATCATATTGTATATCTCTCAAAAAAAAGAAAAACTTTTTAAATAACCACCACAAATATTTTGTTTTTTGTTGTTGTCTGGATTAAAAATTAAATACAAAGAACTCCTTATGGGCTAAACAATGTGTAACACTCAATCAACAGCTAACCATTAGTAATTGGCACACATCACCCTATTTCACTATAGGTCTCTATATCATTTACATAGTGGGACATTGTGGGTTGCCGGGAATACCGCCAGCAGCCATTGCTGTGGCATCACCAAATGGTAGATCCCCGCCAGTTTCGGCTAATATCTCTGCTGGTGGCTGGCCATAGTCTTGCAATTTTCGCATATCGTCCAAAACTACACGGAACTTCTCACGCTTAACGGCGGGCGAGTCCTCGGAGTTTTCGGCTTGTAGGTGACCTTCGATAATCTTGTAAAGTTCTAGCTGTTTCTGGAATCTAGTACCCAAGAAAATATAAATTACGTATATTTTTAAAAAAAATTGTGCCTGACCTTTCTTTATCCTCAGCCGACAATTTGCTATCGTTGTCTTCTAAATATTTGGGATACTTCTCGAGCAACTCTTTAATGCTTGGCAATAGAATTTCTGCTGAAAGCAGCGTTTGCATCATGCCCTCCATAAATGGCAAAAACATATTTCCATCGGCCTCGCCGGACTGTCAGATTAAAGAGCATATAGTTAGTCTCTGGGAAAAGGTTTTCTAAGTAGTGGAGATGCGTAATGAGGAATTGAAATCTCTTTGTTACTTTAAGTTTAATGAACTATCAGCAACCAAGGATATATACATATATGTATATGTTGTTTACGATATTTAAGCAGTTTACAGTATGGCGGGATACTTTCGGGATTTAAAAGCGCTTTATTATAATTTAAACTTACCCCATCTCCCAAATTGAGAGAACCGAACATACTGGCTATATCGTTATCAGAAGCTGGTGCTGTTAAACTCTCACTGCCTTCTTGGAGTCCCTTAAGGGCCTGTGAAATGCTATCAGAATACTTGCTGACATCTTCATCGGTAGCCGAATTGTCACCACTCAAAGTCAAAGCAGCGGCCTCTGCCATTTTCTTAAAACCAGCCATTATCTGATCAGGATCTTGAGGCAATGGTGGTATGTCGCCAGATGGGGTATCAGGCCCACCAAACAATGTGTTCATGCGATCGGCCAAGACTTTAGCCTGTTCACTAAAACAGCGAGGTGAAAGGGGTTGAAATACAAAGTTCAAGTGATTTGAGTTTAATACAATTTCGTTTCCCTACATGAAAAATGCATCAGGATCTTCGTCAACCTCCTTAGGAGTGCCATCGGTGGTCTTGGAGTTTTTCTGCTTGTCGCTGGCGCTCTCAGTATTTCCACCTTTCTCGAAATCTTTTAGAGCACCTGGCCAAACAAATGAGAGTGGAATCAATGCCCATTATATAAGTTAGAAAATGTGCTGCATTGATATATTTGCCGGACTACTTACTGTCCAGTAAATCATTTAATTCATCTCCATTTTGCTTTTCATCAGACATTGTTTGATTTCGCTTTTTTGTGCCTTTTATTCCCAGTTGTTTCTAATTGTGCTCCGGGTTGTGGGTGGGCAGCAGTGTTATAAATTGATAGAAAGAAAAGGAATACTCTTTTGTTTTTTTAGTAATACGAATTGTGATTGCGTGGTAGTGTTGAAAATCGACTTACTTGTACAGTGGGACATTCGATTTAAAACAAACACAAATATTTATTTCTACTTAGAATTGTTAACGCTTATTCTCAAATATTTTTTACACATAAAAAAAGTTATTAGAACGAATCAAAATTTCAACGGAGGTTATTTCGGCTGAAGTTTTCTTAATTTAATTACTTTTAGGTTTAAAAAAAAATAATAATAATAAAAAGATGTTTGTAACGCAGAGAAATAAACGTTTCCGACCACATATAGTGTATATTTTATTAATCAGCATCAACAGGAGAGTCCATATAACTATGTCTGTCTGTATGTTTCTGCTTCGGTGTTAGACCTTAGATTTTGAGTTACTTGAATAAAACTCATATGGTTCTGTTCTTGGATCGAATATTCTGATCAAGTTTAAGAATTGGTCGGATCGGACAACTATATAACATACTGTTTTGTGGTAATCTAGCAGCAACGTTTAATTATATATTTAATTAATTAATTAAATCAAAAACACATTTCCGTCAATTTGAGAAATGTACATACATACATAACAATTTTCAATGTTTTGTCTTGCTAAACAAGAGAAGAGAAGAACGATCAATTTAAACGTCCTCGAAATCGGAATCGCAAAATTTGCTCAAGTAATACATATTGGTCATACTATTAGGACTATTAAACAAGAATAAGATACCTTTAATACAACGCTTGTCGTTTGTTTTTTTCCCCCAATTTTCGGAGCGGAAGTGAATTTGGTAAAAATTTAAACTTGATCTTCGTAGGCACAGAACATCCGATCACTCTAAATTTGGTAGCTCTAATTTATATTGTCTCCGAGATCTAGGTGTTCATACGGAGGTACGGACGGACACATACACTTGTCTTAATAGACTGGATAGTTGATGCTGTTCCAGAATATATATTACTTTATGGGATCGGAAATGCTTCTTTTTGGCAGTTAAATAAATTGCAGTGACTTTAAAAAAGCCTTTTACCCTTTTGGTACAGTAAAAACACAAGTTTTGTAAACGAGAACGCCCTTTTTTTCAATGGTCGTTCAAAAAATATTAAAACAAATAAAAATATGTATTTAAAAAATCTACCAATAGTGCAATTTACTATTAGAGGCTTTCTTCTCCATCCTACTGACAGAAAAATTACAATCCAAGGACATTAGTTGAAAATTATCTAATATAATCACCCAAAATATTTATGATTATTCTGCGAAAGATCAGTACTAACCTAAGGTCTAAGGTCATGCACCTTGCTGTGCGCATGATAGCAAGAACGGCAACCAAAAATTCAAACCGCATCGAGGCGTTGAGGTGACGAGACAAATGGAAATACATTGAATTCCACCAATGTTGCTAATGCGAGACTAAATTCCGTAACCGAAATGTTACCGATATACCCAAAATACATATGGATATGGATTTTGAATGTGTGTTCCGTAGGGAGTCCAACATTTTGGATTACCCTTCAAGGTCAGAGCGGAACCCTGCGAAGTCTTTTGAGTCCTTTTTTCTCACCCACAATTTGGTTGGTAGAAATTTTTTTTCTATTTTAACCGCACAGTTTTACCGAAAAGCCAAGACGAATTGAGAAATTTGATACGCCCACGCAGTGAGTTTTGTGGTATTTCATTTTATACAGTTTTCTGTTGTTTTTTTTTTGGAAGGCGGAGTCATTTGAGGAGTTTTTGGGATCTGGTACATGCCACTGAATGGTCACAGCAGGGGCGGAGCTTGCACGATATATTATGCATAAATTAGAGCTTCAATGGTGAGTTTAATTGGTCAGTTAAGAAAAATTCTGTTAGTAAAGGTAGTGGAAAAAATAATGTTTTAAAAATATTTATTAAGGGAAACCTTTTCAAACTGGTCTAAGACCGTTTAAGCTCATTTTGAAGTTCCTATTAGCTTCCTGGATCTTAAACAATGGATGTCAAAAAGGCAAATCAAAATCAAAAAAGGAAAAGGCCTTTGCTAGAACATTAGGACTGCATTCCGAAAAGTATAGCCTATATTAAATACGTACATACAGATGCATATACTCATGTGTTAGTGGGCAAAGATCCAGAAGAGGTGTACCTGGCCTTCTGAGCGCACGCTATGATTCTTAAGAATAGTGTGAAAACGAAACCGGCACCGACATAAAATGTGCGTCACTTGTGTGTCAATTCCTTTTTCTTCAATCCGCATATGTACATATATTTTTCCTGCGAGAATTTCACGGTCGCTGATCGTACTTTGTTTTTACTTCTACATTGTTGCATATTCTTCCAATGAAGAAGTGAACATTTTTATGATGATATTGATCACTTCATAATGTCACTGTAATTGACTATGATTGCGGTTTTATATTTACATAGGAATTGTTTAGTTTTTGGCGTGCGTCATATCTGTTGATATTTTTGGTGCATTGCTAATTGTGATTACAGGGCTGGAAAAATTTCTTGGAATATTTCCCTTTGAAATCTTCCTACCAAGACCCTGCTTCCTTTGTCCTCGGTACCCCCTTACCTCGTAATTCAAAATTTGTTCTTCATGCTCTGACACCATCGGCTGTTTTATCAAAGCGCATGTAAATGAGGCCTTCCATCTGTTGTAACTTTGTTTTCGGCTTTCTTTTTTTATTGGGGAGATTGGTGGGACGTCCCAGATAATGTGGGCTGCCCCTAGCTGGCTGGCTGCTGTGCTGGTGTGATTAAGGGGAAATTAAGTGTGCGGTTGCAGTCACTCAATTCGCCATGGTTGCTTCTTCAATTTAATGTGTCAAACTTCGTAGAATTTTAGCCTCTAACATACATACATATTACATATGCATACATGTATAGTTGTATTTTAACTTATTCAATAAAGTAATGAAAAGCCACATTTTACAATTTTTTAACATTGTACTTATTACTTACTTATTACTTATAATAAAAATTAAATAAATCTTGTTAATAATATTTTTGACAAAATTCTTGGGTTTTTATTTCATCATTTAATAGGAAGAGTTACATTTTTCATTCTCAATGGATTTTTTAAAACCAAAAACGCAGCATCAATCCGTTTTGATGGATAGATGTTAATGCTACATGAAATAATTTATTTAAATTCGCATATATCCGATGGGGAAGCGTGGCTAATAGACAAACGCCGCCAAAAGATCAACTTTATCCACTGGATCACTCCGACAAACATAATAGAAATAAGAAACCAAAAAGACGGTGAGAAAAACGCCGCCTACTTTTGTGTTAAGCTAATGATGATTCTCTCGCCATCTCCATGAGCCTTTAAACAATCGATGATGATTTGGACATGATGATCGACTATACAAAGCAGAGCAATTACAAATCTGAGTGGAAGTATATAGAGACCGGGGCAACAGGTTGCAGGTTGCTTCGCTGATGAATTGAACCACTGGACGCAGTCGAAGAAAACAAATTAATCTTGTTGACGTTTGACTTGATCGCCTCGCACTTCAGCACTTTCTTACCCCAGCACCCAACCAGCAGGTTTTCTGGCCTTGCCTCCAGATGTTTGATCTCCAACTGTTGGTCGTATCTGTCGTTGGACAACGATGTTGTGCCTACCTTTAAGCCTGCCTTCTGTTTAATGATCAATTTGTGTAGTGGCCTCTGATCTTAGCCGACAACGACAGCGTTTAGTAGGATTGAGTAAATGAGTTTTACAAAATACATAGAATTAAAAGAAGTGTGGGTGAAAAGTTGCTCCTCCTTCCCTTTATTATGCACACACGGTAAAAATGTCAAGACTTATTTGCGGTCAACCACGCATTTAGACTTTGCAATTAAAAACAATGTCATTCTATTTCTCCAAGTGTTAGAGACACAGCTAATAAACAATTCAGTTTAATGGAGTTTCCATAAAATTTTATTTTATTTCTTTTATGGTCCCGAAATTTTTTATAATTTTAACATATTGAAGTAAATACTACACAAACAGCCTCCAGTGATCGGTGCCACCGAATTTAAATAAGTTGCAATAATTTCATTGGGACAGCAGCAATCGGGAAATGCCCTCGGTTCTCCTTGTCTCGGTACTTTACGAAGGGGCGTTAGCTGCGTTAAGCCGCATTATTTTTCGCAGCTCAACCTACCTGGAGCATATAACACGATTAGCCGCTATAATCATGCCCAAAAACTCTAAGGATCAACACTTGAAAAAGTTGAAAGAGTTTTGCAAAAAGTCAGTGGATCGTGAAATATTCCTAATCTGGTCCCTAATCTTGGCATTTTGCTGGCATTTGTTTGCATGCTTAGCGGAGATTTTGTTCCGTTTTTATGATCCTTGGAATTGCAACTAACTGCTGCTGTGCAGACCTAAGTTGTTCAGTCCATGTTGACTGCTGTATTTACTAAAACTTACAGTGGATTAGCGTAAAGTCAACCTCGTCAACGTTCCATGAACAGAAATATTGAGGATTAATTAAGCTGACCCGAGGATTTCTGGAGCAGGAACTAGTTTTACGCCTAAAATAATAAGAAAGATGCTCAGAAACGTATTTTTTATAGATTTTAGTTTGACTTAAGTAGGATAGCCGAAGAACAATAAAATATACTTTGCTTTAGGGGTTTTAAATTTAAAATTTATGTAATTGTTAAGCTTCTATACTCAAACACCAATATGTTAAGCATAAGATTCCCAATTTTTGAGTACTTGCATAAATTATGCAATATACTGGAAATAGAAGGGAGCTGATAAAAACAGTAAGTCGTGAAAACAATCAAGGTCGTTGCAATCTGTAACTACCGAACACCCTATGTCTAGGGCAAAGCGAATCGATTGACAAACAATATCAGAGAAACCTTATACAAGCACCAACGGAAAAAATAAAGTAGTATCCAAAACTAAAATAATTATTGACGGGAACACCTGCTATGTGTATAAGTATGTATTTATAAAGTATGTAAGTATTTACACATATTTCCAATGGGCCTAACTAATAGGTGGGTGAAGAAAAGGGGATGCCAAATGTAAGTAATCCAGTACATTACTGCGCTGATTGTTTTTCGTTGAACCACACGATTGATTGAATATTTATCACGTATCACGTAGAAAATAAATTAAGAAAGCATTTAACTATGTGGTCTGGAAAATTGCTATTTTCATTCACTTCCTGTTAGAAGGAATCAGATATTCTTACTTAACGTATACATTCGTGCACTGCGTAGTTAGAATATGCCCATAGACGATCTTTCGTTAGGCGATTCGTGGAATTAGGAATGAAGAATTTTATGACGGAGATTCTACCTCCTACTGTTTTTACAGTTTTTCGGCGCTGTATACCCAAGTTTTAGTTTTTTTCTCTCTTACTCTGAGTTTTTCGCACTTTCTATGGTTCTTTCTTTGTCACACCTGCGTTACGCTGATAGCGCAAAATTAGTGTTATATGAGTTGCTTTTCAATGCACATTGTTTTAGTAAATTGGCAAAATAAAACAAAATTAAGGCATATTATGATACGAAGTCAAGTGTAAATTGATTTAAAACATAGTCTTTGATTCTGACATAGGGGCTCATACATACGTGCATACGTACAGAGATACATAGCTTACTTGCAATGCGAAAATGTTATTTTAAAATCCTGCCGACCAGGCTAACAAAAAACCTAAAAGGCAGCCTGTAGCCGTACATTTGAACCCTTCGGCTTGTGGTTTGTGTTTGTTGGTTGGTGGTATCCGTTGTCCTTGGCCCTAAGAGCAGAGCCAAAAATATAGGCAGCACTAGTAAGAATGCGAAATTAGTCACGTCTCTATTCTAATTTTCCCGGCGGCGTTTCTCAGCTGCCATATTCATCATTAATTCTACTCCATTGAACGCTTTCTCTGATGCTCTTTCAAGCCACGATGTGCTTGCAACTATTCTTTGGGGGTTTTTTGTTGCGTGAAGTTATGTAATTAATCAAAAACTCACGAGGTGTAAACTAAGAAATACTCCACTACTGTTATGGGCGAAAAAGCGTGACAAGGATATGGTATTACGTGTTCCAAGACTGTGGTAAAAAATTTGAAAGAATTTTAGAAGTAGGTTTAAAGTCAAAAAATTCGATATACATTGTGAACAGACGTACATATTTCGAAAGAGAACAGAAATGGATCAATGGATGTTGCTTAGTTTCACTTGTTGCGATAAACAGAGTTAAAACAACTCAGCTGATCAAATGTATATTTTATGTATCCGAATTTCCTGGCCAAAATTAATTTACAATTTTAACAAGAATAAAATAATTTAATAAAGTTCTAGTTTATCATGCTTTGAATATTTGATCAAAAGCTTTCACTTTTTCAGTCTATGAGTTATTCACTTGAGCAATTATTTTGGACTGCCCATTTGCACTAACCGAGTCATTCATTTTAATTTATTTTTAATCAATTGTGTGTAGTTATAATGAGGTATCAATAAAGGATATATTACGCTTGTAAAATGTTTAATGCATACACGATTGCATTATGCGTGCCGCTTGGGAAAACATTTTTATATAAAAACCTAGCCAGTACTCCTATGACTCATTACGACCCTTTGAACACTTCTTATGTGTGAGGGCGGGGCCCAATTAAAAAGAGGTGTGTTTGGAGCCCTCACTCCAGCAGTCTAATTTTGCTATGAAATTGCTTCTCGAAGCATTCGGAATATTATGTATTATGAATATCAATTGCAAATTAAGCCTGTAATAATCCTTATTAACGGCAACAATTTTTTGTAAAAATTTATCAATTGAACTTAAATTTAAAATCCCTTTACTACATTAATGAACCGGGACACGGTTCACTGTGGAATTTATTTATTTTCTCATAATTATGGTGGTTCTAGATAAGTCTGCAAGATCTCGGTACTCGAAAGTAGTGAAAGATCTCGGTTTAATTTCTGAAGCATCCAAATTCTCCAGTCCGATTGGCTTGTAATCCTTATTTCATGATGAATTATGTGCTAACAAGACACTAAAACCAAATATTGCGACTGCGCACAGTGTCACCCTTGCTAAAAATTTGCTGAAAAAATTCCGACTTTTGAGCGTAACAAATTGTAACAAAACGAAGCTACGCCTCCACCTTCGAAAAACAGGAAAACATTGACATATTCTATATATTTTTAACGAATTCATGTAAATATTATTCATATGTTTTGCATATGCCTTCCTCTGTATCTAATGCTATATACACAAATAAACTTCTTTAAGGAGAGACTTACAAAGAACTCATAATATATAACTCCTAACAATATAACCAAACTACAAGGAACCTGTATATTTTTGTGTGCTATTAGCTTATTTGCTCTAGAGTCAAATTGACAGTTGCGAAATTTGCAAATTTTCAAAAGTACTTTAATGAGCTAAAATTACTTAATTTTTACCAACGAATTTTCTGAAAACTAGCCACTGTGCAGTGGCGACAAACGATCTCAACGAATAAGAGAGAATGAGAGGGCGAGTAGTTGCGCGCTGCTATTGGTCCGCGTGCTCCGACTACCTGAAAAACAAATGGCTGACATCTTTGGCTTCACAAAAAGGCAACGATCTTGGCTGTTGCTTTTGATGAAGTCAGTTAGGCACAGACTGCGCAACGAGGCAGACATACGTATGTTATACACGCGTCGTCCTCAACTTTTCCATTCTCGTCGTGTTTAAGCGTAAATTCCGCAACGCTTGCTTGTAACAGATTGAAATTAAGAATTTGAAAGTGGTCGGCGAATTTAACAAATTCGCAAAAATTAACAACAAATTTTACTATGACTGTCGCTGCATTTGCCGCTGCCATGCATAGACCATTCTTCAGTGGATATTCTTCAATGCAAGGTAGGTATACTTACGGTTTTCCGTTGCTCTCTCTAATAGCCATTATGACCTTCGCTAGTTTCTTACCGGGAAGTCAATTGTGTGAAGGAGTCGTAAATCAAGTGACACGCGCACTCTTCCTTCCTTATGTGTACGTAGTTAACTGACAATATTTCTCGTTGTTGTCTTCTATCTCGTTCTCAGATATGAATAGCGGTCAAGGACGAGTGAATCAACTGGGCGGTGTTTTTATTAACGGGCGTCCACTACCTAATAATATACGTTTAAAGATTGTGGAGATGGCCGCCGATGGCATTAGACCCTGTGTTATCTCCCGGCAACTCCGCGTCTCCCATGGTTGTGTATCGAAAATTTTGAACCGATATCAGGAAACTGGTTCCATACGTCCTGGAGTAATCGGCGGTTCAAAGCCGCGCATTGCAACACCAGAAATCGAGAATCGGATTGAGGAATATAAGCGTAATAATCCTGGAATGTTTTCCTGGGAGATTCGTGAAAAACTGATACGTGAAGGCATTTGTGACCGCAGCACTGCACCTTCGGTGTCGGCTATATCGCGCCTGGTGCGTGGCCGTGATGCTCCATCTGAAGATGGGGATCAGCTGTCTTCAACTTCTAGATCAAACAAAACCTCATCAAGCTCTTGCAGTTCGGATTTGAACCATAGCAACAATACTAACGGCAAACCATCCGATGAGGATCTCTCCGATTGTGAAAGTGAACCGGGAATTGCCCTTAAACGTAAACAACGTCGCTGTCGGACAACATTTTCAGCTGCCCAATTAGATGAGTTAGAACGCGCCTTTGAACGAACTCAATATCCGGATATCTATACTCGCGAAGAGCTTGCACAGCGTACTAACTTGACTGAGGCTCGAATTCAGGTTTGGTTTAGCAATCGCCGAGCTCGCTTACGCAAACAAAATACTTCAGTGTTGGGCAGTAGTGTATCCGGAGTGGGAAATTGTGGTGGTTCCACAACACCCACAGGTGGATCCTCAATAATGTCATCTTCTGTTGGTGTTGTATCCAGCGTGCCTAGCATGACCTTGATGCCTTCAACTATTGATGCGGTTTACCAACATCAATATGACTTTTATGGCAGCGCTATTTCTCCAACTGCGGGTGTGGGTAGCAATCTATCGCCTGGTACAACACTTGCTAATACACCTCCACATCATCACCAATTTTATAGCCCAGCTAATTCTAGCACAGCCAGCTATATAATGCCCAGCACAGCTAGCACTTCCAGCAACAACTTGATTATACCCTCCAGCTATGAATCTCAACTGAGCTCCGTTTACAGCACTGAATCTGAGCCGCATCAGACAATGCCACGTAACGAGAGTCCAAATGAGTCAGTGTCTTCTAGTTTTGGACATTTACCGCCCACCCCTAACAGTCTATCCGCTGTGACTGTAGGTGGTGGTACAGTAAGTGGTCCAGCCAACTTAGCGGAATCTTCGCAACCACTGACGAACGTCAGTGCTGGCAGCGAGGACCTCGCTGATGATTTAAAAGTAGAATCAGCTGATTTGGTAGCAGCGACGAGTGTTGCAGCTCAACAACAGCCTCAGCTTTATAGCAGCTGGACGTCAATGCGACCAAGTGCTCCCCTGTCGCCGGAGGATTCCCTTAATTCCATCTGCTCAACAAGTCAGGCTTTGGAGATGTCGGCTGCTCATCAAATGTTTCATCCATATCAGCATACAGCGCCACAATATGCTCCTTATGTTTCAGCAACAGGACATCCACATACGCTCCCACATGGCCATGTGGCCCCGCCCCATCCACATGGTGCACATCCACATCATACCCAATATGCCAACGCAGGACATCCACACTATGCCCCAACACCCACGACGCACTTTATGCCGCAAAACTTCAATACTGCAGCCGCCTTCTCGTCACCCTCGAAGGTCAACTACACAACAATGCCGCCACAAACGTTCTATCACTCCTGGTACTAAAATGCAAGATAATATTAATTGATTGGATGCATCGCCAAAGATATTTGTTTTTAAACTTAATGTATAAGATAAATCTAGGAATTTTTTAAGGTACTTCTTACTTAAAAGACCCTAGATTATAATAAAAATCTTTTAGATAGACAAGTGCTTGAAAATGAATAAGACTTTCTAGATTTTAATAAAATTTGTATTCAGATAGACAACTACTTGAAAATAAATAAGTATCCAAATTTTTGAAATTGCAAATAGAAAATGTATTTTGATATCTTTTTCATTGACCTTGTCATGCTTCTCCTTCTCATCGCAAAACACTTCGTAGATTAGAACCTTTAAGCTAATGGCGAATTCGAAAAACATCGCTGGAAATTTTAAATAAACTCCACAGGACATTCGACGAGAGAAAATATGTTTTTGGTGAGGTGCATGCTGAGCTAAAGAAGTTCAAATTTAGCAATATGTTTCAGATGCCTAATAATACCAAACGAAAATTAAATAAAGCGAGCTAGCCATTTCTGCCGACTTTACGTGTACGTTGAAAGATATTCTATTAATTGACTATAATATTTTTAATAAAATATTCATAACAAACCGAAACAGCAGACAAAATTCATGTTGTCTGGCTCTCTCCTATCAGTGAACGAAACTTTTGATTATTTCAGTATAAAAAGGCTAATGTTTTAAATAAACTTGACCAGCTTACAAACAAGACGGAATGTTTCCATCTGCTTACACACATTTTGGTGTATTTAATATACCCTTTTGCTCTATAGGTACAGGGTATAATAAGTTTTTCTTAACACGCGGCGATAGCAAAAACATGGTTTTTCTCTTGCTTAAAAACCGTGATCAAATAGTATGCATATTTCGGTACACTCATATCAGCCATTGTTGCACTAGAAAGCGTTCGAATATCTCCGATAATTGCCCGATTTCAAAGAAATTTTGGCACATATTGGCCATATTATTGACTGTGTCGAAAAAGAATACGACAACCTTCATAACACTCTCGTTATTTGTTTTTCTATTTAACGGGGTCGAAAATGGGCGTGGGCAAAAATTCACAGCAACCTGATCTGCGTAGAGACTAGACGGATATTCACTCCCAATTTGGTGAGTCAAGCTAATGGTGTGTTCAGACATTCCTTAATCGTCTCGGAAATGCTTCTTCTGGGTGTAACATGCGTACATAGATTTAGCGAATATACTTTAGCTTTTACAAAGGTACAGCAACGGATTGATCCATGTACGAAAGATTAATTATACAATTGTAGTTTAAATTGAAACCTACAGAGTTGAAGAGATAGCTGCTACTGTAGCATCAGAAAAACATGAGCTTTTAATATAATGAAAAAGTATGACGCATTAATTTTCAGAAGCAGTAACAAATTATAAACAAAAATTATATAAAGATATGTTTAAACCATCGAAGTTAAATTAACCATTGGATTTCATGCAGTGAACTTAGATTGCTCAGAAGAGCATGTTTGTAAATATTCATATTCATTTTGCACTAAACTTTACAATTAATTATAGTTTTTAAAGATGGAAAGTTCAAAACTTCAAAAACGCTTTTAGATTACTTTAAGGATGTTATGATGTTTACAATTATAGCTACAATTGTTGTAGCTATAAATACCCTGCACCTATGTATCTGTGTGTTTATAAAAAAGCATAATGAACTACTTGGACCTATACCTTGATGGATCTAAAAAATGGAGCATGAACCGACAAAGCTTCTGAGGTTGCTGCTACCCCCTTGTGATTAATGAACTGACAATGTCGGAGAAATAGGAAAATAGTAATTTTGAAGTCCATACCACTATGAAATATAATTTAATTTTTTTATTAATGGCTTTCTGTCGTTATACCTGATGCTGTTATTTGTGATAAACCAATGAAAAATCTTTAGTAATATCAGGCGTTACCTTTGGCATAAGCAGCGCAAAACCTCAAATATTTGGCTAGGTTGAAGAAGATTTGCGAATAAAATGCTATTTCCAGGAGTTTACCTCGGTTGAAGGATTTACCCAAGACAAGACATAAACAAACACTACCGATGCCGTTGAGGAATGGGATTTGCTGGTTTCGAAAATAATCCTTTGCTGCCAGGAAGCATACAGAACTAGAAAGAGAAACAGGCTTGTTTCACATTTCGAACAAATTTTATGATGCACCATAAAATTTTATTTGTTGTCATTCTTCGAGGCATGCGCAGGATATGACCCTCAGCTAGGACACAAACCCCTTTTCTCTGTTCCCAAAATGGCAAGAGTTAAAGGCAACGAAGGAAAAGGCTTAGCTTTTCGTTTTGCCCAAGTCAAATGCAGGTAGAAATGCCAGGGCGGAGGCAGGTACGCTCGTTGGCATGTGATAATCCATTGCTAATGAGGTGATATTTACCAAATGAAAGAGATACACTCTATAAGCCAAGGATAATCGAATCGTTATCAGATTGAATTAAATGAAAGGCAACCTTACTTAAAAAAATTAACTGTTTTGATTTTTTTTTAATTTTTATCTTTTTTAATATTATGATATTTTATATTTATTATTATTATCCATTTAAATTAAACATCTTTGTTTCGGAAATACTTATAAGATATAAACGACTAAATTATCCCAGTAGATTTATATTTTGTTCAAACAGTTTTACCGTTTATTGATAAATATTTGGGTTTTACTTGGGATTTAGACATAGACTACTCATACTGAGTCCCATCGACAGCATTTCCCTACATTACTGCTATCCCACTGACTGTATCGTATTTCAATTTGTCCGGCATGCTGTTAGCTCACAAATTGATTTGTCAAAATTTTGAAGCGCACAAGGACATTGCCATCATTAACGATGATTGTCAGAATGTGCTGGAGTGATCGAAGGCCGTTTCGCAGTTGGTGCCAACTGAACAATTGTCAACACTTTGTATACCACCCACGGTTTCTGTCTCTCTGTTTCCTTAAATGGTTGGAGTTTTGTTTGTTTAGACTCGGACAATATTTTTGGCTCATCGCTCTATGCCTTACTGTTTTTATGTTTATTTATCTCTCTTTTTCTGTCTCTTTATTTGATCTACCTCAAAATAAGTCGTAATCGATTTGGAATGCTTGGCGGGACTAGGGGCCAAGATTTGTTTTGGTGCCCTTGTAGTTTGTAGTGCTCCTTTTATGGTCAAACTTGTCAGTAAGTCTTTTAGCTTCCTTTTGGCTGTTTGGCCCAGCAAGTGTCTTCGGTATGTGTTTCGGTTTCTATTTAGCCTTTGCCTCAGCAGAGCAAAAAGTAAAAAATTTCTTTTTAACTTAAATAAAACCGTTATGCCACTTTTAAACAATTAAAAGTGATCAAAGAAATTAGAAAGTTCTGGGTTTGGCATATAATAGTTCAAAAGCGAAAAATGGTACTGGTCATTGCCGAAGTATTGCTCAATCGGCATTGTCAATAATCGGAGTGGAGTAGAAATTTCTAAAATATGTAGCTTTAATTAAAATAGCTGTACTGCCACTAGTCAGACCCCACTCCCCAGCCGCGTGCGTAACTTATTTATGTCTAGGCATATTGTGACTATATGTATGTATTAATAGTCTAAACCATCTAATTCAACATTGACCAATTTGGGCATTGGTGCCTAATGTGTTCGCCTTCTACACCGACATTAAAATTAATGACAAATACACGTCCATGTCCATTGACGGGTAATCATAATCAAAAGAGGAAACAATACGTATGAGTAGTTATAGCCCATGTAAACATACTTCGATTTTCGGTAAACTAAAACGCATTTTGGCCTTATCGCCAGGTTTAGGCCCTTACTCAGTCGCAGGTCGCTTGCATATTAATGGTTTATTATTATGACCTGCTACCTCAGAGAGTTGCTTCCCGCCCTGACCCAGCCGACATTGTTTAACTTCGACTCCACAGTTCAGTTCCAGCTCCTTGTGGTCTGACTTTTTGGTGCTAGTGCTTTGTTTTCACCGCGATTGCCTTTGCTACGCTGACGCCTGGCGTGACGATTTTAATTTTATTTTTTCTTTTCTGTTATTATGTATGTATGTATATTGTGGCGCACAGAGGCTTGCTGTCGTCCCCGGAACGGTCTCCCCACAACTTCACCCCTGCTCTTGCTCTTGTAAAAGAGAGTTATTCATTTGATAGAACTAAGGTTGAAGTTGGTGTTTCGTTTTATCGTGAAACATATTTTTTGTTTTGTTTCTTCGGCTCTTGGGGTACCTTCATCGTAATTAGCTGCAGTTCATCCTAGCGGTGGTTAGGGAGTAACGAACGACATTGCCCGACATTTTTTTATACGTGCGGTAGCTAATGAAGGCTTCTTCATGGTATGCGCCAATCTCATAAGCGCATGCAAATTCCGTTGAAAAAACAAACAAGAAAACGAAGTGAAATTTGTAAAACTTTATCTGCATTGACCCAACAATTTACTTCAAGTTTCATATCTTATTCGTGTACTTAAAATGTGTAGATTGGTTGTTTTAAATATGTTTTAAATATGGTTTTAAAAGGTGTAAGTAAATGTGCTTGAGGTTATAAATTGATCGGCATAGCAAACGTCTTACAAACCTTTATACAGAAAATAAATGCTATTTCCTATCATTAAATAAAGGACCATCTATAAGTTTAGACAATATTGAATGCACATTAAAATAAAGTGAAGACTCGGCTGTTGATACTGGTCAAGAATATATACATACATACATACACTTTATGGGGTCGGAAATGTTTCCTTCTGCCTGTTACGGTGACTTCGGTATACCCATTTACCCAATGGGTCATGGTATAAGAAAAATGTATAATTTCGAAAATTCCTTTTACCCCCATTTGTATATTTGTAACTTTAAAAATACGCAAACAAAAATATTTGTTTTTAATATTTCTGGACTTTTAAGACCTTGATCTTGACCCTCATTTTTTGGTAATTAGTTATAGTTACAACCCTTGTATATGATTCAATTAGGTGAAATTAATATAAATTTATTTAGAAAGTCAATTCCTTGGAGAAACATATTTTTTCTTAATCAAAATAACCTATTTTTTAAAAATCTTAAAATCCAAGTCGAAAATATAAAAAGTTTATCATGGCGTTTAAAAAATTGCCGAACGACAGCGGCGAAGTTCGCAAATTTTCGCTTTTGTATCACCTGTATCCACTCCAAAGCCATGCCATAGTGTTTCGGGTGGCTTGGCCCATTTTACAAAATAAGTTTTATGAACAGCAGCCAATTGCGGTTTTGTTTTCGATGCATCACGTCGACGAAATGGCCAGAGGAACCAATGAACCGGTGCACGATTAATAGCATGGTTCGTTGACTGAATGGCGTCAAGCTTAAGTGCAGAGGGAATAGGCTGGTCTATTATCACAGGTGTTCCGGTCTGATTGTGTTGACTATGCTGTGAGAGTGTCAAACGTGTGCTCGAAGCGAATACTTCAATTTCATCCTGATCTTTTAGTGACCAGGTTGGAAATTTCGTCAATATTTGGGGCAGCTGCATGGCTTCGTTGTCTTCAATAATGGGAGAAATACGGCTCGAACGACTGCATTTAAAACATCTCGGCAGTCTAGATTTTTTTGGGACATTAACTGTAGTTAGTACTGCTCCAACTGGATTACTTAATTTGGGCGTTCCTGGCATTTTCACCAAAATAAAATGATCGTTAACCAAACACACATCTGAAACTTTTTCATACTTCTGTTCTTCACCAAAAAATGAATCCAAGTCTATAGTCTGTTGGTAGATCCGGTAATCGTCCTGGTGATGGGGCGATAAAAGACTCAGTGACTGCTGCTGAGATTGTGTAAAAAATCTTGCTGGCTCCTGCATTTGCCTTACAAGCATAATTTTTGGTCTTTGCAGTCCCATGAATTTGTACTGGTTCAAAATATGACTAAATCGGGAGACATTGATTCGATTGCAGGGTTTACGCTGTTGCTGGATTCGGATGAGAGCCGTGTACATAATGTAGTTACTCTATTTAATATGATTCGGCCTGGTATTCAGAAAAAGAGTTGTAATGTTAGAGACCGTATTAATATTTTCCAGTATTCTTATACAGTTTGAGCGATAAATCAGAGATGATTGGATTAGATGACCGTTATGATCGTAGTGTTCCTATAAATCTTTATAAAACGTTTTGTCATAAAAAATTGATTTCACTGATATTATTTTATTTAATGCAAAGATGACGGAAATACTATCAAGGACCCGACAAAACTAAACTGAACTTGTCTATTTTCCTGTTGTTGTCCCAGCCAAAAATGCCAATGCCAACGGCAACAAGCAACAACAAAATGTGTTTTATACAGCTAAACGTTATATTTATTATTTTGACAGGTAAACAAATCACGAGAGCTTACCCCCACAGACACATATATATACAAATACATACATATACAACAAGGACTCACATTATTGTTTCGCTTTTCCGTAAACTCTTGCCGCTAATGTTTGCTGCTTGGCTGCTTCACGAAAACTAAGTAGACTTTTAGGCGGCATGTTGCATTTCCATTGGCGTGGGTTTTTGTTTTTAATACTCTCCCGAATTTGTATACATATTAACTTTAATATAAAATTTGATTCCTTTTTCAAATTATTCAAAACGGTCAAACTCAAAGGATATGACAATGAAATAACTTTTGAGTAAAAACGATGACGAACTAGAAAATAATTTTGCACTTTTCCAATATCTAATTTAAAAGGCATTCGACATTCGTCGAGTTTTAGTAGTACCTCTCATTTTACCTCATTCACTTCTACCATTGCATGCTAATATCAGGACCAGCAAACGAGTTGAAAAAATAAAACATGTGACAATAAGTAATACATATGCATATTTATATGTGTTTGTGCGTATATAATAACGTCTAAATAACATTCTCAATATTGGATAATGAGAATTAAGTCAAGGTTAATAAAAACAAAAACATGTAACATAAAGCAGCAGTTATTGATATTGAAATTTATGTGAAACCTTAATTCCATTATTATAAAATTTTAAGATTTCAGATTTCTATAATTTTAAGTTTATTCCCTAAAACGAATTTGGTTTCTATCAATATTTTCTAAAGAGCTTAAATTTTTGGCACAAAAATGGATAGTTTAGTTTCTTTTAGAAACGAATAAAATGTTCAATATTTCTATAAACGAAATCTACAGAAACATTGCTACATTCAAATATAACCACCCAATTTCCAACATCTTCTGAATATGTATATTCGTTTGTAGTTCGTTTTTTTCATGATTTAATGTCATGCAACATGGTATTGATTGCTAATGCACGCAAGTACAAGTGCCCCATCGATATGCATAGGGCGGCAAATATGAAGACCAACTATTAAAGAAATGCTACTCACCCTAACAATCGTTTCACCTAACCCCTCTTGTTAGTTTGCCATTTAATAGATGATTTAATGATAATTAGATTCAAATCAAAGTCTCTAACATTCGATTTGACTTACTGTTGTTTATGCTATTTTTTTTGATAGTAAATATCATTATATTAAACTATGACTCTGACTCTGCAACAAGTATCAGTGTTCCCAAATTGATGACAATTATGTAGATACTGACGCAGCGGTTCATTGATCTTAATATTCACGGCCCTTTTAAAATTGACCTTCCATCAATGAACAAAGTAAAAGTTGCTTTCAGAACAAAACAAAAGAAGGAATTCATACATCCGAAGTTTGTATACCCTACCTAATCGAACAATAGATATTATATACCCGCGTCAGTGAACAGTTTTCCTTTTTAAATATAGTTATTCATTGAAAATATAATGGACTCTTTTTACTAGAGTATTTAAATACTGGTTATCATCGAAGGTCAAAGCTTGAGCTGGTTAAGGAAGTTACTCATATTAACATTACTTTCGTTCTTTCTTTTTCTGATATATTTATTTTGGTTTGTATTTTTTTGCTTTTGGGTTTATTATTGCTGAACTTGAACTTGTCCTTTTAGCTGACTCATCCAATGGAAAAATAATGCAAAAAAAACGGTAAATATACAACAAAAAGATTTTGCAGCATGCGCTCATCCTGACGCTTTGTCTTAATGAAGAAGTCTTGATCAGTCTTGAAGTATATGGATTAAAAGGTGCGACTCCGTTCGTTTTCTGCCATGAAGGGTCGTTTTTTAAAATATGAAAAATGAATAAGGATGAATAGACTGGTATCTGTGCAGCTCAAACTTAGTTGAACGCTGTCTGTGAGACGGAACGGTTGTCGTTAAAATAAAGAGATCGCTAAGTTTTATCAGTGATTTATAAAACCATATGTATGTATGGATGTACATACACACATATACATATATATGTATAACACTGACAATTTTTAATTTTGAAAAAACTTTTGGTGATTATGGATAATTTTCATATAATATACTCCTAAACAGTTTGAATAACAAAACATTTCACTATTTGGGATGTGGAAACTCAAATTTTTCATTATATTTGGAAATATATTATTAAATAACAGATAGATTTTAAATAGTTTAGTTATTTCAGTGCTTAAATCATATGCTACTTGAATCCGATATCTGCATAAGTAAATATGTAAACTTTCACAGAGTAAGACAACTAATGTTTACTTAAATATATTTAAAATTATTTGGATTTAGTTACTTCATAACTGACCCACGTTGCATATTGTAGCAGATACTTTGGTTTTGCAACAAACATTTAATTTCCTCATTGCAATACTCCATACTGCAACCACATATCAAGTGGTTGGTTGGCCAACAAACAAGAGCAACCATAAGAGAATTGGCCACAAAATGAGAGAGAGAGAAAAAGGCAGTGCAACCAAAACGATAACCAAAAGTCGGGAACACATTCAGTTTGTTGCTGGTTGCCTAACAGAAAAGCCGCCTAAACAATTTGGCCAAAGCGTAATCAAGCTTTTCTCCCTCTTTAAACATAATTGTGTGTGTGTGCCACATTGAAGTGCATGTAACTTTAATTTTTACTGCAACAAAAAGAAAACGAAAGTGGAAATGTTGGATTTTCCTCTCTTGTTGTTTTGAATAACCGCAAATACGGAAGAGTCTCCTCGTATAGCCGCTTTCTAGCCGACTTTAGTTTACAATTAAACCAAAACACAATACACTCCAAACTTGAAAACAATTAATATTTCATTAAATGAATTGAAAATTGCAGCTCGAATATTTGGTTCTGCCTTAAGGAAGCCAACAAACATCACTCATAATTTTCAATCGTAACGATTCGTCATAGTCATCGTAATGATAGAGCGCGAAATAATTCAGTAAGTACTTTTTATAATGCATATTCAAATAAAAAAAAAATCAAAGTTCTACTCGTTGAATTGCTATCTCCTGAGGGGTGAATTGGGCCAAGAGTTGTCGTTTATACTTGAGATGCAGTCGCACCTCCTCCCCCTACACTAGATTATCATTATGTTCAACAGCAAACATGACAAAGTCCGTCAAAACCGGCATACAAATAGATTTATTAAAACAAAGCAAATATAAAAAAATTCAACTTTTGTAACATTTGGCAAATATTTGCAACTTTTGTTGTTGACCCAAAGCTAATTGTTTTTATGCCTCGTTCGCTTTTTATTTCTTTCAAGCACGACAACAGCCTCAAAGCGAATTTTTGATGTTCTGCAAGATGTATTACAATTTCTTGTACTTTTCTTGCGAGTTCTTTTTCAACTGACGATGAAACTTGTGCAATCGGTACTTTTTAAAAATTTAAAGGATATAAGTGGCGAAGTTGTGCTGGTAAATAATTTTATTGTAAATATTTCTGTACTCTTGAAAGAGAAACATTATTTAAAAATTTAAAATGGCCGAAAATAAATTGAATGGAAAATAATTTTGTAGTTTAATAAGTCAAATTATAAACATAACACATCCTTTGTCCTTTACAAGGTTATGGGAACTTGTTTAACATATACTTTACATAATACTATTTCCTATTCTTTTTTTTAGATAACAGGCACCGGTCATGGCATTGGTCGAGAATTGGCCTTACATTATACCGCCTGGGGAAGTACTGTTATTTGTGTGGATATTAATGAGAAGAATAATCATGAAACGGTGCAGAAAGCGAAACGCCTCAATCGTGGAGTCGTCTATAGTTTTAGGTTAACCTCTTTCAATTAGCTTAAGCCTGAAAGTTTAATTCTGTATTCTCCTTACTAGTTGTGATGTGTCTAAGCGCGATCAGGTGTTTGCACTAGCGGACCGCATAAAGATTGAAGTTGGCACTATTTCAGTGCTGGTTAATAATGTCGGTATAATGCCGACACATCCATTAATCCAACAATCGGAGGAGGAAATTCAGCGTGTATTTGATGTTAACGTCTTTTCACAATTCTGGACAATACAGGCATTCCTAAACCATATGAAGGAGAAGAATCGTGGCCATATTATCTGTCTGTCATCAATAGCTGGAATTGTAGGTCTCTCAAATCTGGTTCCCTATTGTGCTACGAAATTTGCTGTCCGTGGAATGATGGAGGCCCTGCATGAGGAACTACGTGAGGGACCTTTTGGTAATGTTATCAAAACAACTACAATTTTTCCCTACATGACCAATACGGGTTTGTGTAAGAATCCCAAAGTAAAGTTTCCCTCCATTCTGGGTCTACTGGATCCAAAAGATGTGGCGAGACGTATAGTGGAGGCTCATCGGTCAGATTATTTAGAAATTACGATTCCAAGTAGTCTATTGCATATAAACAATTGGACAAGACTTCTTCCTGATCAATGTGGTTGCTTGTTAAAGGATTATATTGACAGTGGTGTGGAATCAGATTTGAAATAATATTTCCGTTGTTAATACTTACATATGTATATTTTTAAGAAACATTTTTTGTTAAATTGTTCTTTGTAGTATGAGGTAAACTTTAAATGCACTATGGAAACGTTGTCAAAATAGCATCTTTTTTGGTATTATTTTACACTGCTACCAAAGTAACTATACCGAATTTATACCTGCTCTTAAGCAATACTATGCTATTCTATTATTTTTCAGATTTACGTTCTCTAATTCAGCGTCGAAGGGGAAGAGTTGTTAAAGAGATAGATTTTGTTTTTTATTAAAAATCTGCAGTCTTTTAATTAAGTATGCCTATAATTCTTGTGTTAACAGAGCTTATCGTTTAAATCTTATAAAAATCAACAATGTTTAGCGGCATTTAAAATTTTTGTCAGCTGATTTAATAATAATAGTAAGAGTTTTATAATAGTGGTAACAGTTTCTGACGATATACAGGAATCTGTAAAAGTAATTAAGCAAAATCGCACATCTCTAGAAACAGCTGTTTTTTTATAGTGACAACAAAGAAATGGCTTGCGAAGTTAAACTATTTGGGCAGATACGCGATTTTAAAAAAGTTCAGGAGTACTTTGGACTCGGACATGGTAATAAACAAGTCAAGGTTTACACAGCATTACATGTACATATACAGCAATAGGTTTCAATTGTTACTTTTACTTTCGGAACAGATGACAACTGGTTAAATGCGGTTAACTATGCTGTGTCACCAACAGGAGAAATGCTTTCCTTTGCCCAGGGAGAAAAGTTGGCATTTGTTACATCTTGCTGGAGTAATCAGGGTATGAATCATAGCACCTATAGTCTTAGTTGGTGTGGGGAGTTAGAGGATTCCAATCAAATTGTGACAAGTTTGGCTTGCCTGCCCATGACGGCGACTTCGACACAGAATCGAAGTGCGCACACGCGTGGCAGAACGGAGTTCGAGTGGACTTGCGTGGCTGTCGGCTTAGCCTCTGGCTTGGTTGTGTTTTATTCAGAAAATGGCTCAAAAATATTCTCCCAATGCTATCAAAAAGATCCAGTGATTGCTATCAAGTTGCATTCACCCCCCCGTCATTCAGATGGTGACTCTCTTCTGTATTTGGTTTATGGACGTTGCGTGTGCTTTATTAAGGGTCAAGACATAATGTCCACTCTTAGCAGCTACTATTATAATCTTCAGCGAAGTGCACTGGAAAAAAACGCTGCTCCAACTATCGATGTGGTACCCTATCAAAAATACAAGTTTAAACAAGGACGCGAGAATATTATAAATGATGCAGCTATTTCTACATTTCAAAGACCGACCACATATGACCATATTGTAGAGCAGAGTATTGCTTTAGGCTACTTTGCAAACGTACAAGATAATCCTTCGCAAAGAGCTCAGGTATTGGCAGTGGGTGCCGAGCCGTATTTGGGCTTCTTTCAGGCTGAAGAGGGCTACAAAACTGTATCCCTTGGAGATGTTGCCAAAGACGTGATTGGGATGGCATATAAAAATTTGATTGGAGGAATATTTCGTCGTCCGTCAGAAAAGCAAATAACATCTGAGGAAAACCTTTTGCCCCAGCCATCCAAGGAGGCCGCCATGCGAACACGCTGTCGCCTCTATGATGGAAAGCGAGACGGTATCGCGTTGGTCATAGCACCAGGTAAAGGTCATTTGGCTGCTGTTACCGATAATTTGGACCGGGTAATGCTGGTTGACACTCATCAGGCAATTATTCTGAGAGTCTGGAAGGGTTATCGTGATGCACAATGTGGATTTGTTCAAGTCAAGGAAAAATCTGTGCGTAACCTTAAAACCCATAAAAGGCGATCACTCTTTTTGGTAATTTATGCCCCTCGCTTGGGATGCTTAGATATTTGGGCTTTGCAGAATGGACCAAAGGTAGCTGCTTTTAATGTCTGTAAAGTCGGTCAATTGATATACATTAATCATAGTCCAATGACAGCATCAACTGGTGGCGGTCAAACGAAAAAATCTCAAGCGCTGTTAAATCAATGTCTCTTTTTGGATCCCAGCAATGGCAGCCTTAAGGAGATTGAAATTCCTTTTCACTATGCGTTAAGTGAGACAAATTCACAGACTTCGAGAGATATACACATGTTGAGACGCCTAAGAAATCAAATAAAGTCTATTAATCATGGCGAGTCCGTTAATGACTGCAAGCTAGACGAAATTGGCCGCTTGGCTCAAGAGTTAACAACTTTGGAAGTTCGCCAACAATGTGTAGAAATGTTACTCAAAAGCAAAAAATTGCATCCTCTGATCTTTCAAAAGATTATCGATTCCTTTTCTATCGTACATGCTAAAATAGACAGCCAAGACCTTCAGGAGTTCGACAATCAAATTCATAATTACAAACGTCTTACCAATCTCTATTTATCACTTAGTCAGACAGGAACTGAAAAATTAGCAGTGGATCCAGAAAAAGAAACACTTATCCCACATTTGGAACTGTCTGACGGAGATTTAGTAACGATAAACAAATTAGTATTACTTTTGGATGAAGGCAGAGATAAACCACAAGCAGTCGGTCAACGAGAGGTTAGCTTCCAGTTACATTCATCCCAGGCAACAGAGGAGTTTTGCGACTATTTAAGTATTTTTAATGTAGATATGCCTAGCACCATAACTCTTATCTTAGAGAAATCCGATAAATTCGGTCCTATAAGCATGAACCTGTTGGGTCAGTTTTTTGATCGGAGTTTGTCCTTCAGTCAATTTAAGAAATGGGCAAGTTTAACCTGTTTGTCCAGCAAAGATCTGCTTACTCTGGTCATTTCGTTTTGGTTGGAAAAGCCATTTAAATATCAGAACTGGTATGTTCCACTTAAAAATTACTTAATGATAAAATTACAATAATAATTATTTCATGATATACTTAATTTCCACTCATTTATAGTGATGAAGTTGTCGGGGATATGGCTAAAATTGCAGCAATGGTTCGCGCTGTTTGTGAATTAGGGGGCCATTCTGTAAATGATTATGAGTATAATGCAATCTCACCTTGGTGGCAAGAGGTACGAGAATTACTTTTGGAAAGCAAACAGTACTCTGGATTACTGGTGGCCATTGTCTGTAAGAATGTAGCTACAGATTTATGGCGAAGTCGTAGAGAGGTGGGTTGTATCTTTTAATTTTAACTTTTTTACTTTTATTGTGGAACACTTATATTTTACTGTTTTAATGTGTTCCGATTTATTTTTTGTAAAGGGATCCTGTGATGAATCAAGTCTCAACAGTGAGGAAGAGGAACACTGGGAGCGTTTTTCCCATGATGAAGCTCAATGGAGCTTACTTATTGCTAAACTAGAAGACGTTGCTGTCCTAGGAGCTATTTTAGGGTGCGTACTTCGTTGCAAATTAGACGACGTTTCGTTATTGACCGAAATTAAAACTTTCTTTGCCCTACAGTAAACCGCTTACATGTGATGATTTATTTGGACCGGAGATGCCCTATGAGTTTCCAGATTGTAGTTTGAAAAGCATTATAAGTAGCGGCAAAGGTATTGTCACTGAATTAACTGCCAAATGGTTAATCAGTGCGCAATTGCATCCCTGTAAAATACTGGAGATAACTCCCATGGAAATTAAAGTGGAAGAAGAGGGAATGAGATCTGACAACAGCAAAATCAAAGATGAAACAATAGACGAAGTTGAACATACAAAATATGCAGAACCGATATTGGAGCGGTTAGCTTTATTACGTGCTCATTTCCCCTTCAGTTTGGAATCGGGTTCTTTGCTTAGTCTTATGTCTTGGCAGTATATGGTGTATTGGAGTAAAAACCTTTCATCTCTTGATTACATGCTGGCTGCACTACAATGCTTAAAACAATACCGGAAACCAGATTTTGCTCTCAAACACGGAATTTGTTGTATGTTATGGAATGCAACCTTAAAGTATCCACTCCAGGCAGCCGCAAAGCTCATACAAAAAGTGGGGCGACTTCCTGTTGATAAAATGTGTCAACAGGATCTGGAAATGTCTGCCGGCAAAGTACCTGAATTTTTGGAACTTAGTCTGGAATTTATAGATCATTTCTCTAAATCATTGGAGCACGACAATCGGGAATTAAGATTTGAACAATCTTTAAGCGATGGAGCCTTACCATTGCAATTTCTGGCATTGCAACAACATCATGCTATGCCTCAATTACTGCAGTTGCATGGCGAGCTCTGTAGAGTTTTGCATTTCATAGCATATTTTCAAATGCGTGTGCCGAAACCTTTGACTCTGCTTTTCGATGCGCTAAGTAACAAGGCATTTCAGACGGATATTAATAAGGAGTTGCCCTATCAACTGCCTCCTCCAGATTTGGTCCTCCAACAGCAACGAACCGAATTTCTATGTCGCGTGGTGACATCTACCATGGATCTAATTAGAGAGGATTTGGAGCAACTTTATATATTGGACCATGTGTATTATATGGAAAAAATATGTGATCTGGCTGGTAGCTGGGGATTAGATAAATTGCCAATTTTACGAAGACAGGTAAGTTCTATTTAATAGTATGGACAGAGCCTAGTCACTTTTATCCGACCATTTCTATATTATTTGTGCATATAAAGGTTTATCTCTTAATACGGTCGTTAAGGTCATTATTGTCCTTTTAAAATATATATACTTGATATTATAAATATTCAAGAAAATCGAGACTAAAAAAGCCAGAAATAGCAAATTTAGTTTGCAGATCCGTCCTGTATATAGGCAAGTTTGTTTTAAATTTTTGCGACGTCTTAGCTGGTCCCGGAATTAAAAAAGTTGCTAGCATAATATAAAACATAACTGATCTCAACTTGACTACTTGACAAGTTAATTATATAAGTAAAGTGTACCAGATAACTAAATTTGGTTTAAGTCTTGTTTTGGGTACACAATAACAGGAAAATATTTAGAAACGTTTTCTATTATAATTCGCATGAATTCGGGGTGCTTCTAATAGTTAAAAAGCTTGCCCAATGCTACCATTTTTTGCGGTTTTAGATAGTCGACCTTTATGCCTGCGGCTACGATACGGAGGCACAGGTTCTACTTCATGACGCCAACGAGGATGAGGAGCTGGGACGTCTTTTGTTGGAAATTGCTGGCCGACGTCTTAATTTAATGAGTGATAGTTCTAAGTCGACGTTCCTGAAGATAGCCTCTGTTGGTCATCAGCTTCTGGCCTACTTAGATAATTTGGTAAGTATATAGTAACTGCGTTATCCAAATAAGGAAAACTAATTCGTAACTTTCACAAAAAATACACACATTTTAGAAGGAGCCGGTGACTGAGCAGAACATAGCAATAACATTTAACAAATCTGATGAGATAGACTTAACTGCCCTGGATAAACTGCTAGGACAGGCATACAAATGCCTTTGCCGACGTGAATCAAAGCAGCTTCCAATTCTCGCCCAAATGTACAATGCAGTTCGCATACTTCAGCATTAAAATGATTTTATTTTCCTTTAAGTGTCCAAATATATGTATACCCTATTTGATTGTTCACATTTGTGAGGCATGGCTAGATCGATGGCCCAAACCCATATCCCCGCGTGTTTTGGCCGTTCGCATATTTCGCGGATCATTTGTCCTGTCTGAACGGCGCCTTGACGGCAATTTTATATTCAATGCTGAATCATTTAAATCGACTTTACCCTCAACGGGTAAATATTGATGTAAATAATTTTCCGCTTGGACGCGACTAATTACCGCTGGGGTGGGCAAACGTTCCAGTGCTTCGGAAGGATGTACCTTCAGATTTGTATACACTGGAATGTAACTTTGTGTGGTATCCAAGTCAATACGTTGATCTAAAGCACTGCGTCCAGGTAGCTGGAAATGTTTGCCTAAAATGGGATCCTTGAGAGGTCTATCAAACAATTTCTTTAGGTCATTGGTCTCTAATGCTTGGACGGATTCTTCCTCCTTTTCTTCGGCCTTGGTCTTGTCAGGGCGCTTCATGTATCTATCGACTTGTAAGCCAGATATAACCTTCAATGTAGTAGAACTGGCAACTTTTTTTATATCGGGAGGCAGCCTATAGACGTGATTATCGTCACCGGCTCGTTCAAATGGTGAGAGTTTGGTCCAGGGCAGGACACTTCCCAAAGTGCCCAAATATCGGCCTCCTTGAGTCCACAAGCGACAGGAATAGTCGTGACTCCCCCTGGTTAAAATAATAGGAATAATTTCAGGTAACAGAACACAGATTATCTTCAAATCAGATTCATATGTATAATAATTATAACACCATATATGATTTCTCACACCAACTTACGTAATAATGATTTTGGGTAAGTTGATAAAGGATATGGAATTGATCGCTTTTAGGTGTCCTTTGTAAGAACTAACCAGCAAAGGCTCTGCCTGATTACGAACAACTCGTTTGGCGCGAGTAAGGAAAGTTTCCTTTCTTAGAAAAATAAAATCCAGGCGAAGTCGAGGCATGCAAACGTGTATCTTTTCCGCTTCAGGTATACTAAAAGGAAAAAAACAATAAACGATAGGAGATATCACGAATTGGTGGAATTCCAAGTAGTTTTCGTGGCAACAAGTTGGTCACCCCCAAGCATTTATAAATTATTTATTATTTTTGCTTTTCACCAAAACCTAAAAAACTTTATGTAGTTTTGTCTCAATTTGCCAAAGGCACACGCAAGGCCATGAAAAGTAACGAACATTTTGTTGTTCCTTTAGCTTTTGTGGGCTGGGATTGGAGTGTTCATGTTGGACTAATAAGGTAGGTATATCGTTAGAGACAATTCCGCGTGGTTTCGTTAATGGGCTGAATATTGCTTTTATAGATCCGAGATAAAAATGCATACTTATGTACTCTACATACACTAATATAACCACTTTACGCACAAAAATGTTGTTCACTTTTATAAAAAATTTCGATTGTAAATGAAATAAAATCTTATAATTTTTATAAAACAATAAATAAGTAATAAAAAAAATAAGAAATTGTAAAATTCAATTGACATAAAACTTACCAGTAGTTGACAATATACCAGACTTTGATATAGCCGAAAGCTGTACCAGTAAAAAGGAAGCGATTCTTACGGTCGGTGGCCATTGTAAGGACGCAATCGCCAGTTTTGTGGACCGCTAGTAATTCCTTCATATAGCCTCCTCGCTGATGATGTGAATAAACTTGGATTATACCAGTGTCCAAAGAGATAAAGACACTGCCTAGAAAAAAAAAACTTGTACAGGAGACACCATTGAATACATTATACTTAGCTCGCACCATGATGCAAAGTTTGCGGTCGGTTTTGTAGAAAAAGTACAGCCTGAACAGAAATGGGAACATTGACGCCATACTCACGGACCTCTTCCTGTTTATCACCCTGCAAAAGTGGCAGCCCACGGCCTCGACTACTGCCAGACATTTGATCTATATGAGACCCCGCATGCGATGCAGTGTGAGACATCAGATGAGAGTTGCTGTGAGCTACACGAGAAGCCCATCGCTTGCTACGTTTTATTAATTTTTCTTCATCCGAGAGTTTCAACTCAATAAAGCGAGTGGGATCCATGACACTGTACCTGCGGTAAGGCTGGCCTGTTTCCAATTTCCAAAAAATTATCTCCCCGGAATAAGTGGCCGTGACAACTCCCTCGCCAAGTTTAACATCACCACAAGTTATGTCATCTGTATGAAATTTGGGCCACTTCTTCGGATCACCGTATTCGCGACCCTCGACGTCATTAAATTCTGTAACCTGCCGATCCCAACCCATGGCCAGAATACGCTCCACAACCCAAATGACAGCAGTGACTTCTTGGTCTGGTTGAATGCTCATATTTCTCACGACTACAGCATTATTATAATTCCAAATTTTTAATGAACCATCTCGAGCGCCTGTCAAAAGAAATTGCTCGAGAGGGTCGAAACAGGCGGCAGTAATTTCAATGTCAATAGTTTCACCATAGATCATCTTGGTATGACAGCTTTTCATGATAATTTTACGTCGACCCGTCCAGGGATCCCAAACAATAATATAGCTATCCAAACCGCAGGTCACAATATTTCTAAAAAGTCGATTGTAAAGGACCACTGAAACGGGAGCAGCATGTGTATTACCATCAGTAAGATCTACTCGCACGCGTGGGCAACATTTTATTGATATTAGCTTGCGTCCAGCGACAATGAGCTCTCGTAAATGGGTATGATAGTAGTACGTCAGATCAGTTTCTGTGTGATGTATAAGTCGAACTAGGTCCCCATAAGTTTGCAGCAAAGTATGCTCTTGTAAATCCCAAACTTTAATTATTTTTTGATAGTCTACACTATACACTTTGTTTTCTTCTGGTTGCACGAAGACCATTACAATTCCTCCATTGTGACCAGTCAAAATTGCCGACGGTTCTGTTGGTATATAAACGTCCCATATTCGCACAAAGGTATCCGGTCCACCGGTAACTACAATATTATGACTCTCAGCTACAAAGAAAGTGGTCACACCCAATGGTATGCGAAAGTTGCTCTTATCACCGTAACTGACCATAATCATGCCAGGACAACGACCGCGATATTTTTTGGTATTCCGATACTCTGCCGATGCAAACAGAGCATTCATATGAAGCGAATAGTATACACAGCTAATCAATTCGTTATGCAAATTAATATACTCTTTGGGTATCAATTGAGGAATCTTTCCTTTTAGAACATCTGACCAGACAACTTCAATTAAAGCTGCTCCAGGTTTAGCTTGAAAGGGACCTCGCAAATGCGGAGAGTACGACAATATTCTGACATTTCCACCATAGTCACCCAATATTAGTTTTGAGTTGACCTTGCCATTATTGTAAAAGGCATAGCTCATGACATATACAGCATGGGGAAGGCTACGAATGACCATCCTTAATGAAAATGTGGACGCAATTGTCTCATGAAATCTTAATTCGCGTTCCGTGGATGAAGTGCACACCACACTTACATCTGAGAGAGCCTGCACGGCCAATATCCATGTCGGCATCTTTAGGTGGACTTTAAAAGAAATAACTCTTAAGCAATGCACTGTCTACCATAAAATTTCTTTAATACATTTCAAAGCCTTTTACTGATTTTGTAGTCACGGAAGATCAAGACAAAATTTCAAAACTAATTTACCTTGCTTATACCCCAAAATTAAATTACTGAAATGTTTGTACCTCAAAAAATACATACAAATATTTTTGATAACCACTAACAGCGGAATTAATCTAGCCATGTCCGTATTTGTCTTTGAGCTATGCGGAAGATTATGGGAATATAAGCTTTTTGGGTATGTAGGTAGGTAATGCTGGACTCCTATATCACCACCATAGAAGAGGTCAGAACCAAATTCGGCTTTAATGTTTTCTACAAGTCTGAAACTTCACAGCGAATTTTGTCCAGATCGGACATAATAAAATGCCCATATTGGTTATTTAAATACTATTTGTATATATCGATACACCAAGGTTGAAAAAGATGAAATAATAACGTCTGAAATACCATAAGTCTTTCTATGTTTTGCGTTTTTTATTCTTTTTTAATAGTAAAATCGGAACGGCCGATTTTGTTTTCTGAGATCCTTTTCCGTAGCATTAGTTGCAATTAATAATCGCAATAACCGATTTAAAAGTCTACAACCATTAAAATGGTATTCCAATATAAAGTACATATTTGAGTATTTGATATAGTACACACTTACTGCTCTCTGAACTAGCTGTTCTTATGGGTTCCATATGTGAGCTCCAAAATTTCATCATCCCCTCATGACTAGCCGTGACCCACATTCCAGATGCCTCTGGTGAATCTTCGCCACCGAATGAAAAGTTTGACGTCTCTGCTACATCTTCAAGCGGCACTTGGTCTGACTTTACTTTTAGCAAAGCCAAACAACAAACAGCCGATCGATGCTCAGACTTCCTAACCACTGGCGGTACAGAGATGGGCAAAATTAGTGATTCTTTTTGGCTGCTAGGATCCTCTTCTTGAAAACCAAAAATCAAATAGGAAACAAACTCGTTCCAATCCACACGGAAATCGTGATTCTGATTGATTTTAAGAAATAAACGTGTATAAACTGAATCGTTAAAGATTATATCCAGTTCCTCGAGGACTTCCCGCAATTCTTCGACTCCCAACTGTTGGTCGGGATACCCTTTAAACGCTTCATGTAGCTTCTCTAATTGTTCTTTGGAAATTCGATCATGAAGACGCTCTGATTGCTCCTCGGATATGTGACTTTGAGTCGATGAGATTGTCTGATATTCAATATTTGCATTACTATCAACACTGGCGTTCAATATTGCCGACATGTTGAATTTTTTTTTATTTTGTTTATATATTTATAATCCTATAATAATAAAGAAATCGTAGCCTACTAAGTTTCAAAGGCAGCGGGCTATTAATTCATTGATACCCTGACCTCGATCACCATATTCGCCACCACGTTTAAAGGAGACAGAAACCTTCTTTTGCCAACCATCGCGAGGACTGGACATCTAGAAAAAAGAACAGATTATTAGAATGCAAACTCCAGACACAAACAGCTCACCGTAAAAGCGCACAGGAATTCTGATACAGCAGGGAAATTGGGCCCCACTGTATAGATCTCATGAATTATATCCTCCAAACATATAACACCCTTTTCCCCTAAATGCTGTTCGACCATTGTGTTTGACTGAATTGCTGTCTTTTTACCATCGATCCTGGCAAACCCCTTCTTAAATAGTAGTTCACGAATGGTGCTCAGTGAAGGATAACCATAGACCACAAATGGCTCAATCACTCGCAATAACAGTTGATTCTCTTTGGTGTTTTCCACAAAGACTGCATTGTGACGCTGTCCCAAACGTAATGTTTTGAGGATATCCGTAGTAGTCTTATCAAAAACTTTTTTACCAGCATGACGCATTACTAGTAGCAACCGAGAATTTGTATCTTCAGCGGCCGTGCCACTTTGTTGGGTTATATTTGTCCTTAAAAAGGTTTGCCTAATCCGTTTAGAAGTGCGCTCGGCTTTCAAGTACCCCATTACAAATGACTCTGCCCGTCGGAACTTATGATGATCTTTGGACTTTTTTAGACGTTTAATGCGATCATTTCTCTTCTGCTCCACCACAGACTGATCTTGCAGAATGCGCCGCTTGCGGTGCTTAAGCACAGACACTGTCTTACCTGGCAATTTATTGGGCACGGCATATCTGCGGACGAAGTACTAAGGGTAAGTAAAAACTATTAAATTAATGTATGAATCTCGTACTTATCGGACATGGCAAATTTTTTCCAAAAAGTAAATGGGCAATTCAAGACAAAACACGTGCAGGTCAAATCAAAACAATACCAAAGGTGAGGTGTGACCGTAACAAAACTTGAGAACAGCATCGAGAAATCAAAGGAGCTATCGATACATCAAACAAGTCGTCGATACATTGAAGAAGCCATCGATACATTCAAGACGTCATCGATACGTCAAAAAAGCCTTCGATAACTTCAATTTATGAGGTGTGACCGTAAGAAAACTTGGGAACAGCATCGAGAAAGGTATCGATACATCAATGAAGCTATCGATACATTAAAGAAATCATCGATAAGTCGAAGAAGCCATCGTTTTTTATTTATGAAGTGTGACCGTACCAAAACTTGGGAACAGCATCTAGAAAGGTATCGATACATCAAAGAAGCTATAATACATCAAGTCATCGATGCATTGAAGTCGTCGATACATTCAAGAAGTCGTCGATACATTCAAGATGTCATCGATACGTCGAAAAAGCCATCGATAATTTTTATTTTGTTCTTGTGAAAAGTTCTGGCTTATCGAAAAATACATTTTGTTTTTTTCAGTGTTGTTTATTTCTTGAAGGGGATAGGTTGGCGAAGTTTGCTGTCGGCATTTACGTTTTTAAAAATCTACAAATTTTAAATAAATCTTGCTTTAAATATCAACAGAACCAATTGGAAAAAATAACAGTGCCGTAGCGCTTATGGTGTGTAACGAAAAATTCCAATAAATATATGTACATTCATTGAATATAGAAATCATAGTTTCGTAAACAGTTAATGCAAGATAAAAAGTAACCGCATTCATACATATGTATGTATGTATTTGCATAGGTGCATTGCAAATTCAAAACTGCATTGAGAATGTGTATCTTTATATGTATGCATGTGTGAGACTTGTTATTCAAAAAAATTTGGATGATGAAAACGCATAAAAAGTTGCAAAAGATGAAACCACACAATAAGATATGCGCTAACTAGTTTTACACAAACAGTGTGGGACTTAACATAATAACTAAACAAAAACGCATGGAGTACTATATTAATTATAAAACAGTGTGTAATATAATGCCAACGTAGCAAAAGGTTGACAGCAGGTTGTAATGGTAACTTAAATGGATCATTTATACTTTAAAATTCGCCCTCTTTTTCAATTTTACGCGTTCAAACTGTGAAAAGAAAATGGAGTTGACGTTTTTGGTTTGTAAAGCTTGTAAATCTCGAAAATATTGAAAATTTTGTAATTTCTAAACATGATTAAAATAACTTTCAAAGTGCATAAAAACTTCGCTTTCATTGCTAATGTAACAACACTTTTGTTTTAATTCAGGTGGCAATGAACTGTTTGTGGCAACAGTGAGGATTGAACTTGTTTGACATCAAATAATATACATACATATATTGAATATGAGTGAACGGTATGCAAATGGTGTCACCACCAGTTTAGTGGATGCATCCAATGGCAATGGACGCAAAGCATCGACTTCCAACTCAAATAAAGTGGTTTTAAAACGTAAACTTACTTTAATTAATGGTGTTGCTATAATTGTTGGTACTATCATTGGGTCCGGCATATTTATTGCACCCACCGGTGTTATTCGTTACACGGAGTGAGTATAAAATACACATAATTTTTATACCCTTGCAGAGGGTATATAAATTTTGGTCTGAAGTTTGCAACGCACAGAAGGAAGCATCTCCGACTATATAAAGTATATATATTCTTGATCAGCATGAATAGCCGAGTCGATATGACCATGTCTGTCTGTCTGGATCAACAGCTTCTCCACCGAGACCATAATAGCTACAGAGCTGAAATTTTCAACATAGGCTTCTTTTTGCTGCAGGCATTGTATGTATATGATCATCCCGATCGGACGACTATATTATATAGATCCCATAGGAACGATCGGTCATGAATAAGGTTTATCAACGAGAATCGTAAATGTCTGATTTGGAGAATTTGGTGGGGCCCTATGATGGCCCTCTTTCCTGCTTCAGCTGCGATTTTGAATTTCAAAAAGTTTAATAATGGCTAAGATAAGGAAATAGCTCGCTGGGTTTAGTTCAGAGCCTGATCATAATAACAAATTAGTTCAGTTAGTTAGTCACAAGACTTGTATGCTAGCGAAAACACATGGCTATGCCAAAAACACTAATCTTTACCCCGTTTTTTTTTTTTTAGAATGTGTATTCAAGGCGCAGGCAAGTTCCCCACCCTTCAAGAAAGCAAAGAACAAGTTTGTTCTCAAGTCGAAAGCTTTTGAGGAAATTTTTAAAGCGATCTCGAACATATGTACATATTTTCCAATCATTTCACTATTGCTCAGCTTGTGTTTGTTGGCATTGCTCTAATTGATGAAAAACAAAAAAATCCTCTTACATCAATTAACAATAATTAAGCCTTTGAGAATATTGTGCATATTGGAATTGCTAATAATTATTGCATCATCAATAGTTACATGTGCATTTTATATAAACTCGTTTTATCTCGTTTACCTCATCCATTTCTCATTTAGATCGGTGGGCAGTGCTCTTTTAATTTGGAGTAGTTGTGGCATACTTTCAACAATTGGTGCTTTGTGTTATGCCGAATTGGGCACTAGTATTACTCGATCTGGCGGTGATTATGCCTATCTCCTAGTAGCCTTTGGTCCTTTGGTGGGATTTTTACGTTTATGGATTGCCTTGCTTATTATACGACCCACAACACAGGTAAGTCTGGCCAAGAAACTTCACTAAGAGATAAACAATAATAATATAACCTTCGCTCTGGATTGAATTCAATTTATTTGGGAAATTTTTAAAAATATCGTGCCAAAGTTTGCATACCCTTGCAGTTTAATTACTTTCTTGCAGACCCTCTGCAAGTGTAAAAAAAATGTATTTATACAAAGATATACATGTGCAAGTTAGAGAATAAAGTTAATAAAACATGTGGTTTATATCCATTAACGTTTTTTACACATTTCTGTTGAAAATTGTGTGTTGGCATTTTACATATAATAACATAAGTTCTAATTTCCACTTTTTCTAATTAAAAATGTTGGATTAAACATTTTTAACGTTTATCTAGACCATTGTGGCTTTAACTTTTGCTCACTATGCCGCGAAACCGTTTTTTGAGGACTGTGATCCACCCCAAATGGCTGTCAAATTGCTCGCTGCTGTTTGTTTATGTAAGTAAAAAGTGAAAAAAATGTATTAAAACATAAACGAAATTTCTTTTTTTTTTCGTTTTTCAGGCTTGCTTACAGCCATCAATTGCCTTTCGGTAAAATTGTCTATGAAGGTCCAAGATATTTTCACAGTTGGCAAACTTTTGGCCCTCATTATGATAATTTTAGCTGGTTTATATTATATGGCTAGTGGTCAGTTACAGAACTTTAATAATCCATGGGAAGGTACATACAGTGCTAAAAATATTGGCTTTGCTTTCTACTCGGGGCTGTTTGCGTTTGGTGGTTGGAACTATTTGAACTTTGTTACTGAAGAGCTACAGGATCCATACAAGTGAGTCAACATGAGTGCTGGGGGGGAGAAATGTCAGCGAAAAAGATAAATGGTTGGTCCTTTTACGTCATGCGCATTAAGCCAGCAACAAGTGGAAACTTGTTGGATGTCCTTGACAGGAGTAGAGAGGTTCCAGGAGAAGAAAGGGTGGGCAACCAACTCTCCCTAATGAATTCAATTTATGCGTGCAATCAACTTAGGGCCCCTTATCAATGGCGAAGAGTCCATGGAAGTAGAAAGGGACATCATTATTTGTATTTGCTTTTTCAAACACTCAACGTTTTCAAGTCAATAATCACATATTCTATACATATTCTCTTTTCCATTTCATTTAAATTTTTTACATCCTTTTAAAGAAATCTGCCCCGCGCTATTTGGATAGCCATGCCTCTAGTCACAGGCATTTATGTGCTAGTGAATTTAGCCTATTTTGCGGTAGTTGATAAACCGGAAATGTTAAGTTCTTTAGCTGTGGCAGTGACCTTTGGAAACCGTGTATTTGGACCACTGGCTTTTATGGTACCCATTTTTGTGGCTCTCAGCACTTTTGGCGGTGTAAATGGTGTTCTATTCACATCCGCACGACTTTTTGCCACTGGAGCTCAAGAGGGACATTTACCAAAATTCTTTCAACTATTTCATGTTAAACAACAGACGCCTATACCGTCATTGATATTCACAGTAAGTTGAAAATTTATTAATGGCAAATTTTTAGTGAAATAAATCAAGTGGTTCAACAAATTATGTTGAGTGAAACGAGCAATTGATGCTAATTTAGACTGAACATGTTGGATGATAGCTGAAAGGAAAGCAACATGGTTGTTTTATTTTTTAAATTTCTGTGGAATCGTCATTCAAGATTTCTATATGCACGCTGTTTTATTCTAAGGCATATTCTGATATGTCTAAATTTATACCAGCTTTCAAAAAATAATTTTCATTTAAATTATTCGTTAAAGCCAGCTAACTGGAATTTACTAGATTTTATTAAATCAATCGTTCTCAATACTGAAAATGCTTATAATCCTCTGACGCTTTAATTTAAAAACGAAATTTTGATAAAGAATTAAATAAAACTTTCCTTTTTTAACAGTGCCTGATGTCCCTTTTGATGCTGTTAACCGATAATGTCTACCATCTGATTAACTACTTTAGCTCTGTGCTTTGGCTCTCCGTGGTGGGTAGCATAGCTGGAATGTTGTGGTTGAGACATAAGAAGTAAGGAACTATATATTTTCCAATAAATTCTATTTTTAATCCAAATACAATATTGTTTTCATTTTCAGACCGAATCTACCGCGTCCGATTAAAGTTCACCTGGCCTTACCTATTATTTTCATGATTTGTTGTAGCACATTAGTCTTGCTGCCAAGTTTTGAAGAGCCGATGAATCTAATAATTGGTATTATCATTACTTTGGCTGGTATTCCATTTTATTATGTATGCATTGCTTGGAAGGACAAACCCCGGTGCTACAGCCGAATCTCCAATGCTCTGGTAGAATTAGGTCGAGGGATCTTCAATACCACCATTATTGAATCAAATGAAGTTTTGAAATAGATTCCTAACGAAGCAGAGCATATAATAGCCAAAGAAGTTTATGCATTTATATACTTGTAAATGATATTCCATTTTGTTTTATATAGATAGAAGAGGTTTGTTGTGACCATGTTTTCCCACCATTTTGTAAGATATTTTGCTTGGCATTACTCATAACCGAATTGATATTGAATTCTACACCATGAGCTTGAAACTTGCTTCAATAGAAAGAGAGAATATACCATTGTTATTAATAATATATATAATATGATCTATGTATTTTAGGCTCCACTAGCCATTAGATAATTTAAATTTACTTTCACTTCATATTACACATATTTATTATATTTCTACATATATCTATGTACTCATGTGTTAAAATCAGATTCGAATTGGACTATCCAAAGTTTTTCTCATTTTGTTGGTGATGTGACACATTTAGGGAATTACTTCTAAAGTATTAAAGTGTATCTGCATGCAAATATAAATTGTGCGAAACAAAAATGAACTATATAAATTTTTAAAAAATTTCAGCTTTTTGGCGATTTACATCAAGGGCCGTCTCAACTAGAGTTGTTCCACGTATAAAATCTGCCGCCACAATGTTGGCATTTTTACCCAATTCGTCTCTGTAGAGCGTTGATATACGCCAGTTGACCAGATCAGCCATTTTACGTAGCCCACCATGCTTATCCAAAATGACATCCCATATTTTATCTGGAGTTAGTTCAGCCATATCTGCAACGGGGCGACTCGAGAATCGTCTGTTAGGCAGACATAGTTTTAATTCCGATAACTTTTTAATCCTTGCCATGGGGTCTTACCCCACATCCATTTCGTTAACTAGGCGTAAATACGTGTCCAGAGAAGACCAGCTTTGAACATTGCCCCATCGTTGATCAACAGGACTAAAGAGGAACTGGGGAAACTCTTGGATAATATTACTCTTATCATAAGCTACGATGATATTTTGTTTACGACTCCATATGTCTTTAAGGGAGGCACTCCAGGTCAAGGAGGGATGCACATAAATATTTTCAAATTGCTCTCGCAGGTATGAAACCAATAAACGATGCACACCATTACCTTTACCAAAACCTTAGAGACAGGAAAAAAAATTAAAAATTTGTACATATACTTTATATAATTTTATATATGATGCTTTTCTAAGTTTTAATCTTCCTGTTTCAAGAGTGTAATAATCATATTCATAGGTTTTTAACAATTTTCAGAGAACAATTCAGTAACATACGTACCTACTGGAAACTCTTTGATTCCAAAAATGACTATTTCGTTGGTTTCATAGACAAAATCCCTAACTTGATTGACAATTTCCTGTAGTGGTCTCTGCTTCGTAATACCATGATAGATAAAAAACTTTTCCGATGCGCCACGAAAATAACCAACTCTTATATCCAAGTAACGAACACCATGTATCAATTGACCACGTATATCCTCGTCCTGTGTCAGAGAATATTTAGTGACCAGATTCTCTTTTACCAAAGGATCAAAATGGGGGCGATATGAGCCAGAATCATGGGACCCGGGAATAAATATATCTCTTAAACGCATATCACCAATAACTGAACGCATATCATTCATCCATCGAGGATAAGCTTGTAAACAAGTTTTTGCTAAAATTGTTCCATTTTGGTCAGTGTAACTTGCCCAGTACCCGTAACAGGACGTCTGCACAGTCAGATTTTTCGCTAAAGAATAATCAAAAGGCACTCCAGTGCTGACCCATTCTTCCTTCTTAGTGGGTTTCAAAGTGATAACGATTTCCGTTAAGCCTCCATTTGAGACCCAATACTTACGGGGTGATTGTTCAACCTTCATTTGTGTACCGATATTTGGCTTTTTTGTAAATCCTTGAATTGGTATATAATCTCCCAAATGATCCCCCGAGCCAAATTCAACATCCGTTTTGTGCGAAGCTAGTGGAGTTCCCTGTGGTAACAAACGTTCTTCGAAACTGAGGGGATCCTCATTGGTTAACATTATGTTATCAGACTCTTGACCTGGCGCATTTATCCAGCTTATTTCCAAGAAGCGTTTTTGTGCACTTATAGTGAGCCAAAGTTTCAGATCAGGTGAGCCATGACCGGAGGCTAATATGGCCAGGATAAAAAAAGGCAAGTGCATGTTCCCTCTATTTTCTGTTGTTCTTCTTCAAATTGAATTAGGTCGGATTGGGCTTAATGATTAATCAAGATACTATGTAGCTTTGCTTCCGTCATTAGCTCTAGTCGTTGGAAATGTTCAGTTTTCACTTCTCGAATTTCGCTGTTAAAGTAAATACAAATGAACCAATTGACTTTGAATTCCCTCGTTGGTGTCCCTCGTTCAGTGGGATCGTTTATATTGCCAATTAAATACTGCTGGCTGGCACGAATATCAGATTTTTATCGTTATTCATTACAATTGTTTATATTCGGCTTATGGTTCCCTGATTTTGCATTGTCTTTCAGAAAACTCAGCGAAAATGTAACAATGATCACAATTAGTGAGAACCAATGAAAATCAGTGAGAGTGCGAACGGAAGGCAACAGATGAAGATTCTCATAAACAACATACATACATACATATGTACATATGTATGTATGTATATATATTTTTAGAGAGTCGGCAAACAAAAAGACAGTGTAAGTTGCGTATTTAATAGTTGCTTTGTACATAAATCGAGGAACACTTATTTAATAATCTTATCACTTATGTATATGCTTCCCGTTTAGCTAACAAATCAAATAAAATTAGTTTATGTCGGACCCGTCAAGTTCCATTTAGCTCAAGCTTTGCGTTGCAACTGAAGCTCTTACGACAGAACTGAAACCTGAGTCTCATCTAGACGATTAAGGGCATGTTTGTCATGTTAATTTAACCCATTTTTTAATCCCGTTGGTTAAATAATAAAAACCGAAAATATGTGTCGAATTATGAAAAATGATTGAATTTTTTTAAATGAGTGTGTTTAAATATTATGGCGGTGCTGTGCCATACCATTTCCTTAATTTTTCATTTTATTCTATGTATCATGACAACTACCATTTTTTCCTTCATGTCTTGTTACCGCCATAATAACAGCTTTTTCAAATGTATTTTAAAAAGTGATCCCTCAATTTGAATAAAATCGTTTTCGATTTCACACTCTTCACAGTGACGGTTTATAACCATCGATATTTTTGGGCATATTCAACTATCGATAATGCCGTCGATGGCCTGTCACCACTAATGTTCCGTCGGCCGCCGTATACCAATACTAAGTATAATAATTAAAATATATATTTGCATAGATATATATTATCTATATTGTGGTGTTGTCGTTTGTCCTGCATTCTAAACGACGGCGCCCAAATAAAGCGTATCCCTCGGTACCTAAGGGTACCAAGGTAATCGAAAACCCAAAGGAAAACAAAACAAAAAAAATAAAAATGGACGCCGCTGCAGGAGCGGAGATAAAGTCGCAGCTAACACACCAACAACAACCGGCATTAGGCGAAAATGGTGTAGAAACAGAAACGGGAGCCAAGACGGAATGTGAGAAATCTATGAAGTTTGGTAAGTTAAACTACTCATGACTATGTTTGAGGCCAAGTGGACTAATCTTTGCGTCCTTTTCATTACAGAACCTACAGCGACGACGCAGATGCTTTTTAATATCGATAATGTAGCGGCACCAAAAATTGAAGATTTAGGCAGTGAGAAAGTATTGATTACTATTTGCAGTGCCGATCGAAAGAAAAAAATGTCATTCATGTCAATGCCCAGTAGAAAGGATGTGATTGAAAAGGGTGAGGCCCATTATTTTAAAATGTTACTACAGTTTAACGAATTCTAAAATTTCTTATGCATCAATGTGGAAAGGGGGACCAATTCTTGCGAGGTCATGAGATCGAAGTGTTTAGTCTTAAGATTAGCACCCTTAATGTCTCACAACCTGTAAGCTTGACTACCAAGAACTTGGCGGTGGAATATAAAAATTCACCATATCCGTAAAGTAAACATTAATAACTTAATGTAATCTGACCGATTTCGACTTATCCTATTAACAATTAAACAGCGGTAGAACGCATAAATACACATAATCGGTTTTTGCAAAAGCAATTTTTAGAAATATGTATATAATTATGAAATTTAGAAATGTTGCAGTAGTAAAGCATCCTTTTTTTATTATTTTTTTCAATATTTAGCCCACAAATACGGCCTAGCTGGTAGCACCATTGTACTAGAGAGCAATGGTTGTGAAATCTGCGAAGATGAAGTTTTATTATTTGCTGCGAAAGAGAAGATACTGTTAATGCTTTTGGCGGAATCGGAAGAATATGTTACATTACCTCTACCATCACAGCTTAACCGTTCAGAGCGCGCCAGTAGCTCCGTGGATCCGAGTTTTTACGCAAGTCATCATGAAACAGATGAGACTCTATCCCTGGCAAGTGTCACGCCAAGCAATTCAAAAGCATCGGCTTCGTTTAAAGACTTCGCCATACCTTGGACCAAGGTACCCAATGATATCATGAAATTGCTTCGTGCCAAAAGTAATTTAGGCAAGCGTTTGAATACATTGGGTAATATATTGGTTGATGCGTTGCGAGAGCGGTCTGCCCAGATACCCATTCGAGTTTTTCGTCAGGTGGCACAACAAGCAGCTGAAAAATATCCCGATTCGCTGCTAGAGAAGGATCGGGAGGGGCAGTTGATAGCAACAACACCTCAATCTCTAATTTCGAAAATGATCAATAGAAATAATGCCCTGAATAAGCCACAGAAGAGAACAAGTGGCTCGAGTGGATCGGGTACTTTTGAGATACATATATCTACGAAAAAACGCAAATCTGGATTGGGCGGTGGTGCAGCGGTTAGTAATGGTGGGGATGCAAAGGCTACCCTGGCACTGAATCGTGATTTGGAGCATAAAAAAGAGTTACTCATATCCAGTTATTGTGGCAGCTCATCTATTGATCCTACCACCATAACCGAGTATATGAAGGTATGTTTTCCACTACAGCGAGCGTTCTTCAATAATAGTGAGAAAATCCCTGATATTAAATCCATCAAAGACAATTGGCCATATATCTTTAATAAGGACATACTCTATCAACATTTTGAGCTCCTCATGTCCATTGATCCGCGAGTTCTGTCAAAACGTTTTGCTGGTGAAAGAGAACGTATGTTCAAATTTTTCAGAACATCTAAAAACAAGAAAGTAAACACTCTGCTGGAGGAAAACAATGCCAATGCAGTGCGCGGATTGGCCTATTATTTTAATGAAGATCCTGATTATATATTCAAGCAATTGAAAAACGGGCCGTTGTCAAAAGAAACATTGCAGCATATTAATCCAACCAATGCACCCTGGGTGGCACTAGTCAGTAAGTATTGAAACTATTATAAAAACCCCATGAAATTTGTGAATATTAAGGTATGTCGAGCTTACAAGTTATACAAGTTTGTTTACGAATGATCATTTAATTATATTAATTCCTATTTAAAATGTTACGATTTTGGTTTTTATTGAATATTTAATACATTTATATTTTTCTGCAATTGTAGATACCCCATCCACAGTAACTGACGGTGACCTCAAAACCGAGGCCATGGTTTATATAGAAGGCCAAATTATGGCCACTTTTGCCGCCGACATGGATTCAGACTTGCCCGACATAATTGCCCAATTGATATGCTACTATTATACCTTTAACATGATGTACCCCAAGGAAGCCAATCACACTCTCGAATTTATTGTCATGTACTTTCTTCAAAATACCCCGGAACAGGCACGCAACTCTAAAAAGGCTATAACTGCTGGGAATAACAAGTACAATCAATTAATTGCCAAGCTGGCCAATGCTCTCAATGGTTGAAGGAGAACAATCAACCCTTCTCGCCGAGGATCTTTTCGAATTGCGAGAGCCGCAAACAACAAAAATCTCGACGACATCCCAATCACAACAAATCTCTCACATTCTGTTTAGTTTATTTATTTTTGCTCTGAATTTTATTATTAATAATTATTGTATTTGTATTATTCCATCATGTGGTACGACTTGTGTACTCCGTATTATTTTTAAGATTTACATAAAGTGTGTAGTAATGTTGTCCCTTAAAAGATTCAGTTCATTGTTCTTTCTTATTGACGCGTCGCCTACACACTCCATTCTTGACCAAATCATCCATAGCACCTTTTAAGCTACAGCTCCTGGATAACGAGGCTTTTGTCAGCTTGCGCCGGAAGAAGTTACGATCTTGAAACGTCAAATCCTTGGCTTCTTTATGTTGTGCATTGAATATGGCTGTTGGGATATAGTGTCGCTTTTTCTGTGGTTCATCACTGAAGCTTTCCCATGTAGTTGGCTCGTTACGTTTCGTTTCGATTATGTTCCGTCTGTGATTCTGTTCTCGCTTTTGAAGGAACTCCTTGGCCTTTGAGCTCTTCATATCCAATTGTTCTTGGCTGTTCGCTTTTGCATCATCTATAATGCCAGTCTTTACATGATGCCATGGTTTAGACTCGTCGGCTGCTTGTGGTACATAAGGCTTCGGTTTAAATTTATTATTTCCTTTACCCCAAGTTTTGGTTCGCTCATTTAACTGTTCTTTGTGCAATGCATTTCGGTTGCTGAACGTTTTGTCCATTTTTGCCGTTATTATTAACACGCACGTTTTACGATAACTTAGTTCCTGTGAATGACTATAAGCTGACAAAAGTGGACCTCAGAAGCACCTTAGATCCAGTGATAACTAGCCTGCAGTCCAAATACATAGGTGATAAACATGGGGAATTAGTTACTACGTCTTGAAATGTTCTGTATGTAGAATAATGAATTCAAACCTTTGAAGAGTTGTCTTAGCAATACGCGATTGTTTTCGTAATTTTTTTTTATGATAATTTTTCGATAGGTGATATCAAATTTAGGATTAAATATCGATATTTTTATTAATATATGTATATAGTTGGAAACAATTTGAGCAACATTGATGTAAAACTCATCACTAGTCGCGAACACGTGCGCGATTTAAAAAAAGAAGATTCATAGTATAATATTATTATACAGGATGCAAAATAATAGTTGGAATAACTCTAATCAGTACTATGGGCAGCATAATCGTAACGGAGGCGGACTAAATAATTCAAATTCGAATGGTGGTCAGTGGCATGGTGGACAGCGACAGGGACAGGGACAGGGCCAAAGGCGCAACAACATCGGAAATCAGAATAATCATGGAGGTGGTGGACATGAATCGTTTCATAAATTTAGGGATCCTCAACGCCATCCGAAACAAATCAAAAGACAAGGATCTAGAAGGGCCGGTGGAGGTGGAAAGCACCACCATAATAGTGGGGGATACAATGGACCCCGCGGAGAAAGAAAAGGTGTTCATGGTAATTCTGGACCACCTGGCACTTTGTTTTTCTATGACAACAAGGGTAATGGCAACCCTCCCAGTGAACAAACAGTAATTGCACCAGCATCTTTAGAAAGCGACGGGGCTCAACCCGCTCCAAACGCTGTTTTGGCACTGACATCGACGATGCTTGAACCTCAAATTAATATGCCACATTCTAATCAAGATGCTCCCTTAGATCAGCCGGCTGAAACAAAGCAAGCTCCTCCCGTCGTACACATTAAGAAAGAGAAAAAAGACATGTCGACAAAAAAAACGGTAGAGAAATCAAAAAAAAGCAGTGATGAAAGCTCTTCAAGCGACTCCGAAGAAAGTTTTGAGGCTGGTGAAGTGCTAAAGGTAGTTTCTACGCCAAAAGCTGCCGTCAAAGCAGCAGCCCCTGATACATCATCGTCATCATCATCATCCGATTCATCATTAGAATCACAAAGCGAAGGTAAAGCTGGGATTCCAGCAAAAAAAAAATTGACAAAGAAAGACCAGTCGACAAAAATGAAGAAAATCCCATCCGAAGATGATGTGGTGTGCATGGGCCAAGAAAAACGCCACTACACCATAGCTGATGAAGATGAGGAAGACGAAGATGACGAGGATGAAACTGATGGAAGTAAAAAGATAGTTGGCAGGAGAAAAAGTAAAGAAAAATCCAACGACGTCTGCAATATATGTGACAAAAAGGTAAGAAACCACCAAAACTATGAATAAATTAAATTTTAATCGCTTTCTTCTGCCTAATCGGTAGGGTCATACCTCGTTTCAATGTCAAATGATATGCCGGAATTGTTCAGCTCCCTATCACAGCTTCAAAAATTGTCCCAATCCGCCCAATCTTGGCGTCGCACTTCAATTATTTATGGAGTTTAGTATGCAACAATTGGCCATGTTCAATATAGAACAACGTCTTAAGTTTCCAAATGCAAATGCAACAACAGCAATAACCGTACCGCCATCATCAACACTAGCAAAGTTCAAAAAAGATAAGAAATCATCCTCGAAAAAGGCGAAGAAAATACATAAAAAGAAAATGAAGTTAGAGGAAAATGAAGATGATGACGATGATACAGACGAATCTGGAAAAAGTAATAATGCCTCAGTCGCAGTCACGGATGATAGTGATGAAGAGGACGAGTCCACTGAATCAAGTGATGAACCACGAACTGCTTCAGCAATGAAACAAAAGCGCAAACGCAGCTTGAAACAGCAACATCAGATCACAGCTGCAGGAAACTTACCCCCGCCTCAAGCATTTCCGTTTCCTATTTTAGCTCCGGGGGCACCTTACAATTCTATGATGTATCCATATGGAGCTGCATTTAGTTACCCCAAGTAAAAGTTAAGTAACGTGTAAAAAAGTAAACAACTTCGAAACAAATTTAAATCTAATTAAAATTTGTTTAAATATAAATTTAACTATTTAAGAACCAACAATAGTTTAAAATGAGTTTTGCGTCGCGGTCGAAAAATTATATTAAATATTAAGCATATTACACAATTTTTGAAAACTTTCACACACTTAGAAAATAATTGTAGCCTTTTTAAAAACAGGGGATTCATTTAACCACCCCTACCAAAATATTGAAAAGTAGTCGGTTTTGTGTTTCAAATTTCTATGTGAACTTTGAAATGCTCTCATTTACTGAACAAATTAAATTTAATGTAAACTTTTATTTTCAACAAAGTAAAACGTGAGTATGTACTTGTAAATATCTAATGTCTTAAGTGATTTGTCGGATATCTTCTTTTATAGTTTTAGAAACGATTGGATTACAGGACGTTATACTGGAAATGTCTTTAGTGGCGATGGATTCGGCTCTATGGAAAAAAGTTGATACTATAAACGAGTTACTGCTTCGCATTGTGGGTTCATATAAGTTCATAGCTTCGTCCACTTTATCGATGAACCCTCATTGTTTTAGATATGTGGATGATGCTTTGACTATATTTGAATTGATCACATCTGAGCTCAGTGAGATTGTCATTTAGAGTTTTGCGTCTCCATAGTTCGTCATAGCAACTTTTTTGAACAGCGGGCCCACCGATGAATCAGTGCAATTCCTGTCACCAATTTTGTGCCGATTTGTTTAAACATCATGAATCATGAAAAATTCTTTTAGATGAAGCTGGATTGGCATATATATGTCAATCTTTCGATCGTTTTACCTCTCTTATCTTCTCGCTGCATGAAATCATAGTTCAGGTTTCCCAAAATCAGCACAGTTCAATGCGTCTCAAATGGCAACTGATATTTGTTACAGGCTGTTATCTACGTTTGGCAGACAATAGGACTCGTCGGGTTCTGGCTGAATGCCTCCCGTGTCAACTCTGAGACAAAAGGTTTCTACCATGTCTTTTGAATGATGAATACAGGGACACCAACAATTGGCAAAACTGTTTGCTGAATTTCAAATTCAGCGTGTGCCGATGGGCGTCTGACAACTACATTTATATATTAATTCTAACGATCTTAAAAATTGACTGTAAACTTCGTGCCCGACTAATTGAATTTGAATAAAGAGCGGTTGATAGTAATTGAAAGTTGTTTTCGATATTTTCGCATTACTTCCCATCTCAATCTGGCAGTGCGCTGGCCTCACTGCCAACTGTGACCAGCTGTTGCTTGTCAAGCATGCTTTTTCTCCAAATAGTTTAATGTTTATAAAATGAAATTTTTCAAAAGTTAAATTTAATTTTGTGATCACAGTGGATTTTAAGCTATTTACTTTAACAACGTGAGTAATAATAAGTGTCATCACATACAATTTACACTAAATCGAACATAAGGGAACGCTAACTTTTGATTACCGCCTCATATCTGATTTGTATAGAGCAAAATTTAGTTCTCTTTTTGAAAATTAATTCATACATAAAGCAAGCTGCTCACGCTCAGCTTCAGATCCACAGCTGCAGGGGTGACTTAAACCTCGTGGCTCTCGACCCGGTTTCAGAAGCGTTTGCTGCAGTTCCCATACAATTTCGCTGGCCAAAACGCTGATAGCCAACTTTAAAATCGACTGATAGTTGAGTGGGTTAACAGCATAGCTTAGGATACCGCGAGCAATTTCGTTAAATAAATAATAGCGGTCAAGTTCGAGAAGCTCCTCACGTACATCCATAATACGATTGTCGAAATGGCACTGAATAGCCGTGAATACCATCTTATCCAATCCAATCAATAAGTCCCGCTTAAATTTAACTAAATAATGCTCAATAAAGACAATTTCGTTCCGATTCATATGCGGCAACTTAACCTTGTCCTGGATTACCTGTTCCCCTATCTGACTGACCACCAGCGATGCGAGCGAACCAGCTGGAGTTGGACGCCGATCTGTGCAGGGACGGACATCGACAAAAGGATGTATTTCGTAACTGCCCACACCAATAGTGCTAGCCACACCACTAAATGAAACGTGGGAGACGCGCGAATGATTTTTTTGCGGCGGAATACCGGGCTTAGACACTGATGGCGGGACTTCAACAGGCTTGTGATCCCGGGCAAACCCTATGATCTGGGTTGCCTTCTGAAATTAGAAAAATATGAGTTACACTTTTTTAAAAATCAAATAATTAAACTCTTACATAGTTTACATATTTTTTGGCGTCACAAACGAACTCCTGAATACGTGCCACTAAAACACTCATAGCACAGAGGTCCTCACTAAGATCTTCATTGAAGCCGGTCAGGATATAATTTAAAATATACTGCGCCGCTTTGTAGATTGGATCATCAGGAGCAAACGTGAGTGCTGATTGACCCTCCATGGCTATAGCTGCGTTAAGGGCGTAGCACAACTCACTGTCTAATAGACCGTTGAAGGAAGTTTGGTATTCATCACAAAATGATGGCTGTACCTTTTTTGGCTTCTTGCGCTTACGCCGCTTGGGCTGTCGTGCTTTCATGGCTAAGTCGAGCTCTCTCCTTGATTTCATCCTGAATTTGCTTCCATTTCTCACGATATCTAGCTTTATGGTTTTCTATGAAAAGCTCACGTTCTTTTTCCACCTCCTGCAGCAGTACATGTATGCGCCGTTGATTAGCAATACGTTCATCCAGACGCTTGCGCCAAGATTGTATTTGTCCTTCGGTGTTTTTGGTCAAACGTTGTTTGCGTAACATTCTCATATTCTTATTAAAGCGATCCTTTTTAAATTGAAACAGTTTCTTTTGCTTTATCAAATGTTTTCTCTTTAAGTCTTGACACAGACTGATGTGAGCCTGTACACGCATATTCGTTAACATTTTGCGATGTTTCAATAGCATATTCTGCATTGAGGCCAGATTTTCAAGACGTTTAAATTTTTCCTGAGTAATGTTATTCAAATGTACCATCCGCCGATGTCGTTCTTCCTCGAAACGCTGCTTTCGGGCCACCACTTCCTCGTAACATTGATGTCGTGCCGCTAAATTGAGATGATCGCGTTTGGTGATGGATTCGGCGTTGGCGATTAGCATACGGTCGTGCTGTTCCGCCTCCCGACGTTTATAAGCCTAAAAATATAATTTTTTTATTTCAACCGTTTTTTAAAAATCGGTTATTCTTATTTGGATCATCACCTGTAAAACATAATACAACTGTGATTTATGTAGGTCTTGGCGATGTTGATTAAAATCCTTAAGATTGCATATCACGTCATTGTCCTGAGTGATTTCTCCATTTTCCCTAAGACGCTTTAAATTGCGCTCGTTTGAGTAAAAGGTCTTCAAATTAGAATCATGCAGTGGATTATATTCAGGTATATGTTCCGAAACAGAAGAATCAAACTCCTGTTTGGCACTTTTGAACTTAAATAAAAAACAAAGCCCTTAACTGAGATGTTAACTATCAATTAAATGACTTACCGACTGTCCTATTTTATTTCTAGAAAATATCACCTGATTGCCGGGACACTTGAGCATGGGCAATTTACAATTTAATGGTATAAGTTCCCATCCCGGCAGGCTATTTATTGGTAAACCTGTTTTAAAGCTGATCAATTTAAGTAACGCCTGATTGGCTGCTACATTGTTCCTTCTCGGCAATGAAAGAATATCGATCATTTTTAGTTATTCACATTCGTTCTTTCGAACATTTAATAAAAGTTATATTTTTACGATTTATCTACTGGGAACGTTACTACAAAACTGAATATTTATCCATTCGACAATTAAGTAGTTTCTATCAAAGTTTTAAGAGCCTACTCTAGTTCAAAGATAGAAAGCGTTTAAAACCATTTTCTCATCATTACTTTTAATTCAAGTGCTTCTCCACTAATTAATTGCTTATAAAAAAGACAGAAACCAAAAATTGGAAACTATCTACTACAACTAAAAACTGCCCAGCTTAATCATTTTAAAAAATTATTATTAGGTAATAACATGTAATCATGTTCCATTGGCGGCCTCTTGTTCTATAATGTCCCTTTTTTACTAATCTCATACAAAATAAATAAAATTTTGTCATTTTATTGATACACGTTCATAATGTTGTGGGTTTGTTTTGGAAATATATGTCTCGATTTTTCGAAACCCCCTAAACCCAGTGCCATGTCCTAGACAACCACAGCCATTAGCCTCGCTTCAATGGTTCCTAAGACGCCAATTGTCTGTGTTTTCATTCTCTCTCTCTCTCGGTATGTTTTATATAAGAGTCCCTTCTGCGTTATTTTTCTGTGCTTAAGGACGACCTCCAACATCAGTTCAAAGAATCTTAGCATAAATATTTATCAATCGGTCAGCCAGGCGCCGGTATGTCTACCATAAGAAGTTATTTATTTTCTCATTCTCTTTGTCTCTGCCTTCATCACCACTGTCGATGTGATGTAAATAAAATCACATCAAGTGCTCAAAGTTCTTGCTTTCGGTACGTGCTCCATATACGCTTTCGAGTGTGCTTTCCATTTCATCTAACATTTTGAAACATTCTTGTTGATTATATAAATAAAAAATGATGCCTACAACAAGAGAAAAATAAACCATACTATGTTTGTATACCCTTCTAATTTTTTGTCATTTAGCTATTCACCATAGCGGGTAAAAATTAAAATTTGTTTCAGACCTATGAGGCGTATGAATTGAAATTTAAAGCAGACATAGCTTTATTAATTTAGTTCTTTATACTGATAATAAATATTTATATGTCATATAGCCAGGGATGGTTTCTTAACATTCCCTTTTGCAAAACGAAAAATTTATTTATATATATTTATATATTTCCTTTTACCTAATAGTTACTTCCTGTTCTGATATAGATTAAATAAGAGTTCGAAAGTATAAAATTTATATTAGTTTTTAAAAAATATTTTAGTTTAGATAATCTTTTAAAAACTAACGTGTTCCATTCTGTTTTTTTTTTACATTTGTCCATTTAAATTATAAGTTCCACATTTTGTTTTCTCACTAATACTACACCATTTCTGGTATAAACTACGTGATAGTATCTCTTCCCTATGAGTAGCTTTTCTACTCTTTCTATTCTAGTTTTGGGGGTCTTTTTCGGGGTATTCTCCAGGTTGGGCTTAAACTGAACTCAATTCGATGGCAGTAGCCGGCAAAAACCATAAAGCTGTAATGCTCGTCATTCGTCTCTATCGAATTGCCCACTGTCACCCACTAAGCACTGGCTTTCAATGAAAAGCTTTCCTGTTTTGGCTTTCACTCGAAGCTTTAGTGGTATACTCAGTTGTATCGCGTCGGTCGTTTGACCAAGTTCGCTCGCTAGAAATTAACGCAACGGCGTTAGAAGCAAGTTGTTGGGGTGCTATCTGTTTGTGTATCAGTGTGCGGGTGGGAAACAAACAAAGAGGGGAAAACGCAAACGGAAAATCATTGAGCGAGAATCTCGTTGTACAAAAGGGGGTGGCGACAAAAATCCTGCCTGCTCCTGTATCCACCCCCTCACGTTCACGTACGCAGAGTGTTAACTGCGCCATTCACAGTTCGCCAAATATCTTGACGCAAAACAACACAATACAAATTCAAGAAGGATAATTGTTTCGAGAATTATATAAACACATGTGCATTCGTAGTGGGCGTGGCTAAACCGATGTAATGTACGTTTGTCATCACACGCCGATGTTCATCTTTCACCCTTTATCATCATTATTTTGTTCATCATCAACAATAAGTGCAACATCAATATGTCCAAAGCGACGACAATAGAGACAGCCAAAGCAGCAGCTTTAGGACCTATCAAAACGGAGACGGATCATATAATAACCATAAGCACTGCCAGTCTTACCGAACCTAATATCAGCGAGACACTGAAGCAGACTACATACCTGCCTACCACGCACATTTCTCCCCAATCGGCCACCCAAAACGCCCAAAACCCAGTATCATCTAGACGTCATAAACTAAACTCACTTTGTCGTTTCTCTCAATTGATTAGCTATCAGAATAACATAGCAGATGTTCAACATCGTCGCGGACGTCGTCTACATGGCCTTCAGCTGCCTCTTCATCCGTTGCAGCTGTTCGGCTGGCTTGTTTTAGTACTCTTTGGCTTAGCCAGTTATTGGGTTTTGATACCATCATTTCATGCCCCACTTCAAGGTCCGCTATATGGACTAGTTACAGGACTTTATTTGGTGCACATAGCCTCCCATTTGACTGCCCTGTTGACCGATCCAGCAGACAAAGAACTAAGACGTGTGCATCGCAACGATAGGATTGTACCCGAATTCGATCGCACCAAACACAATCACGTCATTGAGAACGGACGTTGTCATTTGTGTAATATAAAAACATCATCGTCGCGTACCAAACACTGCTCTGTGTGCAACAAGTGCGTGGGTAAATTTGATCATCATTGCAAGTGGCTTAATCATTGTATTGGCTCCAGGAACTATGTGGCCTTTTTGATGTGTGTGGTAAGTGCAGTGGTGGCCACTCTGGTCATAGTAGGAGCGGTTGTAGCACAGATAGTTTTATACTACGTACAACCAGACTGGTTAAATCTATATTGGTGCAGCGCAACTGATAGTGAACAAAGTGGAGGAGACTCTGGGCACTTAAATCCAGGCGATTATATTAATCTTACTTTGAGTCTTACCAATGGTACAATGATGCTGCTAGAACAGCCAATCGATGACGAACTACCTTCAGCACCGGAACAATTGGATAATACGACCAGCGGTATTAATTTCTATTCTTCACCACTTCCTTCAATGTTAGAAAACTTTACTGCTTTAATAGAAGCAACTTCAGCCAGTTTTCCAGCGATTATCAATAGTGAGAGCAATCATACGACCTCATCGACGCCTGCAGTAACTGGTATTGGACTAAACGAAACTATTTTCCTTCTGCTTTTGGGGATACTGGGATTACTGGCTGCTATCAGTGCCGGGTTACTATTACATCTTTGCTTCTTTCACATATATATATCGTTTCTTGGGCTTACAACCTATGAATATATACGAAATCATCGACAAGCCCAAGAAGCCAAGGTCAAGAAACTCCTAGAACAGGAGATACCAGCAAAAAATGGTTCAGTGCGTTTTTCCCCCTCTTTACCGGACCAACAACATAATAACAAACCGTCCAAAAGTAGTTCCATTAGTGGACAACAAATCTATTGCTGTTCTAAGGGTTCTCATCCTAATCAACAGCGTCTAGAAGCATCTGATAATTACACCGATCAATCAACGCGCTTGCACTGCTGTTCCAGCTCCCGCGAATTTCATCAAGCACGCCAGGCCGTTTATGTGTGCTCCCTCCTAGAAGAACGAAGTCACGCCCAATTGCAATTGGAACAAGATAACTCCAACACAGGTGGACTAGAAAGTTTTCATTGCTGCTCTAGTTTCGCCGCAAGTTCTCTTCAACGACGTGTAAGTTTTGCCAAAGGATCACTATACACGGGCGAGGCAAGACCACAACGCCCAGCTACCTATCTACAATATGCGGAACAGTGTAGTTTATGTACTTTTCGACTAAGAAGTCCGTTGAGGTCTACTGAAGGCAACTTGGACAACGGGAGCGGAAATGGAAGCACTGGCATTCGTACCTTAACTTCTCAAGCAGCTGTGTCTTCAACAACAGCCGCTGTGGGCAATATATCAAAACATCAGCGTTGGCGGAGAAAATGGAATTGTTGTGCCAGCGTTCCCGATAGTCCAGATGTGCCCAATGATCTTCTAGCGGCATTGACTTTTCGCGAGAATGCCGAAGCAAGTGCCAAACAAAACGCCCAAGAGTTGCCAGTACAATTTATACACACTCTTAATGGTGGCCAAACAGATATGGAGCCGAAACCGACATCAACGACACCGCCACGAAGTTCACGTTTACGTTACATGTTGCGCCTTCTAGCTCGTTATAGGAGACCCCGTTGTCGTCATCATGGCAATGGAAACGTTCACCATCATCATGGCATAGCGGCTACTAAAGATGTGGGCCATCATGTAGGAAGCATTAAACAGAACCAGATACGTCCTTTGCAATTACAAACAGCGGGCAAAGGTTATGCCTCTTCGACGACAACACCGCCAGGAACTAGCTCACCGAGTCGAAGTTCTTCAGATAGCAGTGATCTGAGCACTAGTGAATCAACGGGCAAGGATGTAATGCTATTACCCACATCTGTCATACGTGATGATAGTGTAACAACATACACGCTGACTCTGCCACCAGCATTGCCACCACCAACGAGGCGCAAAATGCCTCAGGTCAGTCAAGAATTGACTGAATTGGCTGAAACATTGAGTTTTGTCACAAGTCAAAATCAGTCCCAGCAATGTAATAGCCGTCAGCTGCCAAGCTTAACCAATGTCTATCGACGCCAACGAAGGAAACATTTCCTGCGCACTCGATCGCCGACATTATCTCCCATCCATGAGTCAGGACTGTCAAATCCTACATCGCCACAACCGTTGCGGCATAATGCCAACTCTAATTACAACTCCAATCCGGCCAATTGTTCGCCACTCGTCATGCGTTCATCATTATCACCATCTTCCTCATCCGTCCTTGTTCAAAACCTTTGCAGTTTAGCAGGCGAGACTCTAAGGAAAACATCCTCAAATAGCTCTTTGCAGAGCATAAGCTCTAACTCAAGCAGTTCATAGAGAGTGAAGATTTTCGCTTAGAGAATACGGAATATTTGTGTGTTTATGTAGATATACATATGTAGATATTCCAGTCCACGTAAACAAACAAACATACAAACAATTTAAAAATTGTAAATTATACTGCTGAAAAGTTATAAACGATTGTGGCCGGGTGTGTAAAAGTCATAAACAATAGAAGTCAATACTGAAACAGGGCCAAAGGCTGAAACAAAAAGGATGAACTGCTTAGAATTGGAACTTATGGAATGCGTTTTTGGTAATTGGTAAATGGCAATTTAGATTGAATCGACATGCAGACCGTTCTTGTTATTAGCTTGCTAATAATGATATCGGCAGAATATGTAATTAATATACATATATACTTCTTCGTGTATCGTTTATTCCTAATAAATTGCAGAATTTTATTATTCTGGTTAGGTATATGTTTGGCAATAGCTTGACATTAGTATTACTTCAGTTAGACTTTGAACACTTAGACTTATTTCCTTGTTTTCCGCCTTATAACTTGTCAAAATGCTGTCCTTTAAGCAATTGGGATTACCGTTAAATTACTCTTCTATTGAAAGGTTTTTCAAATGGTTTGATAACCGAACATTATTTATGCAATAGAGGTTAAAAGTTTCTTATAGTTGCATTGTCCTATAGGTAAAGAAAAGCATCCCCGTGACGTTCTACGTACAATATGTACATATGTACGTATGTATATGTTTGTACATATATGTATATCATTTTTCCCTCCCTGTTTGGTATCGATTTTCACTTTCAAAATCGTAAGAAAAGGCGTTAGATGATTACGTTTTGTATTTCTTTATGTAGCTTTATGTATCTGGTGGTGTATGTGGCACTATCTCATTGTGGATTGCAAAAATCACATTAAAGAATTTTATTAACAGGTGTAAAGAAAAAAAAGGCACCATGTTTCTGCCAAATTGTTACGCAAACGAATTTTCTTCGGTTTGAACATGTAAAAATTGAGGACGGAATACATTTATTTACACTTAGTGGTTTAAGGCTTGCGTAAGGAAGAAAAAATCACTTTAGTCCTAATGAAGAATTTTCACATTTGATTTTACATACAACACATGCATATTTTATTTCTGGAATTAAAAAAGGAAATATCTGAATAATTAATAAATGTACTGTAAAAGGTTCGACTAGAAGACAGTGCGTCGTGCGACAGCTGAAAATCGAAAAGCGTCAAATGTTTCGTGAGACTGGCACGCGCTGAACGACTGACACATGAACAGAGAGCAGAGAAATGTATAATGGACGAATGGACACCATTCTAGAGCTGCTTTGACAGTAGGAAAGTGGTAGGCGACACATGTTACACTCCACATTCATAATGAAGAAGGCACCAAATTGACGTGGAGACTCGCTGTTCATGTTTTTGAAACTGACAGCAAGGGCAAGATAAAGTTAATAGCCAGGTCATTTTTTAACAATGCCCTTAAACTAAGGCAAAGGTGTAAGGAAAGAGATAGCTTGAAGGTAGCATAGGTAAAACAAAGTAAGGATATTTTTGTCTTTCAAAAACTAAATCAATTATTTACTATTTGGTTTCACAATCAACGAAGGAGTGTGGTCATGAGCGTAAAATTTTTATTGTATTTAAATATTTGAAGAAATGATCCAATTGAATGATTAGTAAGACTGTATGGAGATAACTCAGGGGTTTTAGGTCCTCTTCATAATCAGTGTAGCAGTTGAAAACCCCATTATTTTTGCATGAAAGGCATGTTTTCTAAAAGTGGTAATAATTGATGTAGAAGCACTATCCTCATTCGTCGAAAATTCTGACAAGTTAATTAAAGTTTACTCCTTAGATTTAGGACAACAAATCAAAACACACACATGTTAACATACGAAGGGTCTATATATAGTTAATGTTGTTGTTGTAAAATTGATTCCCATGTCCGTCCCTCCTCCGTCCCTAAAGAAGCAATACCATTGGGATAGCGTTTGGAATTGAAACTAGCTTAACATGCATTCCACTTTTAGTTGCTTTCCTTTCCCCTTTCTGAACATTGAGTGCTATGTGTCTGTGCTCTCTAAATGACAAAAATATCAAAATGCCCTAACTATAAATGGATTTTCAATACAGACTTGAGTTGCCACTGCAGTCAACACTACTGACGTTGTCTAGTGTTTGTGTTACAATTCGCTATATTACTAGAATTTTTTCATTAGAAAGAACGTGATTATTAAGTTTCCCTCCTATTTTCTCCCTACTCCTCTACCGTATGTTCATTTCCGAAGGAAAAAAACATGGTGCATACTTTTTAGGGCGTGCATTGTGAGTGTCTGTGAGTTTCATTATGTTTATGTGTGTGCGTGTATGTGTCATGTCGGGAGTGAAAGTGTCTAATTGGAGCTAACTCGGAGCTGTACCTGATGATTTTCTAACTGCAGACACAATCGAAAAACCTATAGGAAGGAGATAAATTTTAGACTCTTTGTATTCTTTTAATTCCTCGTTCTCAATGATTAAAATAATTTTATTGCAATTATAAAATCCAACTGTGTATACCAAATAATCAAGTCCAAATCTTGATATGGATTTTGGTTTTTTAGTTTGGTTTATGTGACTTGTTTGCTTCTGATTAAAAGATTGTGAGCCATGCTACGTTGATTTGAGTCTTCAACTATCCGTATATACATAGTATGGATATAATAAAGAAGCCCTTATTTCCTCCTTTCACATGGTTGACACGCCAGGCATTTCTCTGTTTATTCCTTTTATTATTTTTTTTTCGAAATAATATATTTCACTTTAATTGCATATTCATGTCATGCATATGGGCGTATTTCGGTAGTGTCTACGCCCAAAATGCTACCAGGCAACGCCCTAGAGCTTGGAGCATAGATTTCTCTCATTGGGGTTTGTTTTGCAAGACAAGCAAGCCTAAAGAATTGCTCATACTATGCGATACTATTCTCCATAGAAACAACTGAATAAATAGTTAATAGTTGTTGTTGTTTCTCTTGTTGTCATGACCACTTGTTGTCATTGTTCCCATCATTGTATCAATTATAAATTTATGGTGAATGCTCTAAGGACACGCAACACATCAAGAGAGGGGAAAGGAAATCGGTAAAAAAAAAAATAAAGATGAACTTTGATAAATAAGTCAAGACTAGTCATAAAATGATTATATTCTATCCAATATTAACCATTCCCTTTGTTTCACTGCTTCTGGATGTTATTACCAATTGGCCATTTGAACTTGTATCTGAATATCATTGGCTCACGTCGCTTGTATGTTAGCTTTACATCCATTTTTGACGTCAACTATGTCATTGTTTTCCACACTCTGACAGTTTTCCTTTGCTTCTCATATTCCTGTTTCTCGTTCTTCCTTTCTGCTTTACTTGAATTTTTCGTTAGTTCACTGAACCTTAACTTTTATTAGTGCAATGCCGAAGCTACTTGACCAGTCAGTTAAAATACATATTCACATCCGATTTTTTTTTTCTATGTCGCTTTTTAATTTAGTTAATGACTTTTCAGATATGCCCCTGGTTGGGCTATAAAAAAAGACTGTTAAATTGCTTGCGTAAGGAAATAAAGAAGTATCGAAAATGAGCAAACAAAGAAAAACCACATTAAATTTAAAATATTTTGATATCAATTGTCTGACGCTATAAGAAAGTCCATTAAAGTGAAACAGATAATTTTAGAACATATGTATACAAATATACATACATATAATTAATAAAAGATAAATGCTGTGGATATGTAGGGAAACAGAAATAATGATAAATAATAATTTTATATAAAACATACAAATTATAATGTCATCCTGCATTCAATTACGAACATACATATAAAAGGTTGTTTTTACTTTTGCTTTGGGGGAAAAAGGGAAAACATTATTTTTGAGATTTAAATTTTCTTAATCATTCACAATAAAAAAGGATTAATTCAGTTTTTAAGATCAGCTCCCATCAATTATAAATTGACAAAATCTATTCAGATTGTAAGATGTCAGTTAAAAATTCCATTTAAAGAATAAAATACTTTAGAATAAAATAATGTATTTCAGACAAATAAATTTAATGTTACATAAAACAGCTTTGTATAATACTTTTATCCTTTAGAATAAATACGTAACTGTGTAATATGTTTAAGTTCTTTCTATAATATTTAGTGTATTTCGCCCCCATATAAAAAGTTAAGAAATTTGTATAGTGTCCAAATAAATGCTCTCTAAAAAATCACAAAAAAGCTGAACGAAAAAAATTGCATAGATAAATAAACAGTAAAAAATATTTTGGTATAAATAATTTTAAATTAAGAATTTTTGGTTCCATATATTGAAAATGTTCTCCAAATTATTCTACTTAATCTACATTTGCCCCATCAGGTGACAGCATTATTGAGCTGTGGGGTGTCATCATCATTGTGGTTGTGGTCACTTAGAAAGAAGTGACCTGTATTCCATAGCAACACTTTAAATATTTACAAAGTCTCGTGTTACTTTGGGACTTTCAACAACGTGCAATTCATTGCCAGAAAGGAGTCATTTTTACAGAGCAGTAAAGCGCCATTTGGGCTTACCCCACATTCGTCATTATCGTCATGTGTTTTTATAAGTACATATATCAAATCGTTTGCTTTATTGGATACTTGTTAATTTGTGATTCCCTTTCTTTTCATTGTAGGTATCCGTTTTAGATTGCGTTGTTACTTTATTCTGGTTTGAGTTCCTATATAAAAGTTAAATTAGAGTAATTGAATTATACAAATACGGCCTTATCGGAAAAATGTAAGAATTAAGATTGTATCTATATTTCATTTTAATTTTCATATCTGTTTACGAGTTCATTTGATTAATTTACATGATAGTTGGGTGATTTTATAATCTGCAGCTATCAAGTAGGGTTTTTTTTCGAACCATAATTGTTGATTGTAAGTATGTATTGGCAAAAGGTTTCGTACAAGTTTTCATACTTGGCACCTTATTAATATTCATATTATTGGTCTCGAGCTCTTTTATTGCCCTTAAAATTATTTTTATTTTGTTTTTTATTAAACATGCAAATACTCTTAAGTTAAATTAATAATGTAAATTGTTTTTTGTTTCAATGTGTTGTTGTGTTTGTCTGGGCAAATCAAATCAGACATTTGACACACACAAACATACTCGTATCCTTCGTATTCAAACACCCTTCACATACATCTATAAAAATGTTCTAAGCCGATACGAGGCAATGTTGTTGAACAATAAAGAGAGAAGGATTTATGAATACGTGTCATTTGGCTTGTTTGTCTTTTCTCCTCCCAATAGATAAACATAAGTACATACAGTATAACACAAGTTGTATACATACTTATACGTGCATGTACTTATACATATGGATATATCATTATAAGGCAACACTGTGGCAATACAAAAGGTAAATAAACATATCAGGCAACTGCAGGGGCGAGGGTACCAACTATAAAAAGTTAACAGAATGTTAGGAATATCCAAAAGGTTTATCCATAAAATACGTGATTCTTTAAACTGATGTCTCCTGATCAAAGGAGATCTTACTTGGATTAAATATGCATTTATTAAAGATGAAGGAAGTAAACAAAAAGACCTGACAGTAAAAGAACACTTTCGATTAAGTTTTTAAAATTTTTTACCTCTCCAAAGGAGCCGTGCAAAGTCTGCAATAAAATTAACAAAGTGGATAACGGTTTCTTAAATTTTTCCATTATAATACTCATTTTTCTATTAAGTATCTAGTATTAAGAACGATTACAGACAGGATTACTGATTCTATTGGTTGTTGTGTATTAATAATTTATTTTGCACATTGTCCTTTTGCTTATGTTTTCCAAAATTGTTGCCAGACAAATGGCAATTGAGTGCACTTGGCTTGCACATGCTCACAAATACAGCCAGACTACTAAAGAAAGGGAAAGCAGAACGCATGGAACAGGTCATCGTTCTGTATCTGTGGTGTAGTCTATCTTCATGACAGCCACTGTCTCTTCATTATAACTACTGCGTACTCAGTTCATTTCCCTTCCGTTTCCATACATTCACATTCTGCCAATGTTTGCTGGAGGATTTGGATATCGAGTAACAGGAGCAGCATCAGCAGCTTATAAGCATCATTAGTCTTAATGAGCTTGTGCAATAAAATTTTATCAAAAAGTGTGCAAACAAAGTTCAAGCAAAGTAAGGGCCATGATGAGTATACTTCATTTCGGGAGGACCTTGGAATCTGAGAGCTTCAAGATAAAATGTGTGAAAAAATCGTTGTAATTAATACATATACCAGTTTTAATTAAATAAGGTTAACGAAGGGGTTTTATTTATTTAATCATTGATCAAAATTATTGCAACTTTCGTTTTGGCAACATTACATTTGCTCTGATTTTCTTGATCTAAATTTTCTTTTTGTTGCCTTTCATCTTTTTGGAATATGTGCTTTCTTTCTCTGTCTAACATATATCCTGAAAACGACCCCGCAGATAAATACGCCGCCATTTCGTCGCCAAGTTTTGTTCGCCACTGCTTTCTCTTTTATTTGTATGTCGTTTTGTCCTTGAAATGGTCACAATGTGAGCTAGTTACTCGGTTTAGTCCTGTTCGCTATGGTTTATTACGTCAGCAGAAAGAAATTGAGTATGTGTGTGAACGGCCACCCCATTTTTGACCTGATTGCTTAAGAAAGCCAAAAACCGAACAAAGTGAAAGTGAAAATTTTGACCGCTAAGGTGTAATAAAGTAACAACACTGACGGCATATATGTAAGTTAGACCATTTACATTATTCAAATAAATTTTTAACTAACAGGGGAAACTTTCGTTTTAGATATAAATATTCTGCATCTACTTACAAGCCTGTCTATCCATCCATTAATTGTTAATTTCTCGATGTCTTTGCTTACAATGTAATTGCCTTAAGTCTGTGTAATTAACTGCTTTAATTTAAGACGTACTTACATATAAGTGCATACATATGATGTACATAACTCAAAGGTTTTTGATCAATATTAGCAGTTAGCAGCAATTCGTTTTTATTCTTATCTCTTCGTTTTTTACTGATAAAAATGTAATCCATTTGGGTAATGCCGTTTTCATATTCTAACATTAATTGAAATTCGCCCTTGAAGAAGAAATGCAAGGCTCAAAATAAAATGGTCAGTTCTGTTCATTGGTGCACGCAAACAGTTTTCGTTTCTTTTTTTCCTAGCTTTTCATTTTGTGTTGAGTTTCGAAATTTGACTGTCCAAGCACGCCACAAAATGCATAGAGCTTGGGCGAAGGGTCGAAAGTGGATGAAAAGGAGCAATAGTTGCACTTAAAGCGGACACCAAGCATGCGCTTTAATGGACCATATAAAGTAATAGCTAAACTCCTCCTTACACCTCCTGACCACTTGAAATTCATTGCGCGAGGGAAAAACTTTTCTATTGCAAAATGTTATTTTTTCCTTTCTTGTTTTTATTGTTTCTGCTGTGGTGGAATTGTAAAGTTGTCCTTTCTCCATGTTTTGTTTTGTGTGTAGAAATGAGGTCATATTTTTGCGTTCTCACTTTGCACCGCTGGTATTTCTTTCCTAAAGTAGAGGAAAAACTCTTAAAGTCAAGCCAATTGCAATAAAACAGAAGCTACAAGAAATTGTGGGCATTTGAATGGAACGACAATATTTAGACCAAAGATCAGCAGGGCCATGAGCAATCAGAAGCAGCTAAGTACTTGAAGGTAGAATTAGTGTTCCTTGAAAAGGAATTGGAAAAATTAACTCTTATAGTTTAGCTTCAAATAATTTATCACCTCGTTGTATGAAACACCCATGCTTATTCTCGTTCTATAGAATTGTCTCTCAGCGTAAGGATAATAAGACAATAAGAAAAATGCAAAAAAAGCAGAAAATCATTTTTTAGAAGTAAAGCCCCAAAATATTCATTCGGTCTCCAAACCAGTGGAAACAACTTTATGATAATGTTTGAAAGTATTACAATATTTAATAAATATCATGATGCGTTGTCCCTAGACCAACCTTTACATCGAAGCCATTTTGAAAATTGGACAAATTAATGGATGGGCTTTTCGAATAATGTTTCTTCTGCAACGCTTTACACAAGCACTGACATGCAACGTATACATATGTACATATATGTGTTATTGTTAATTGTAACGCCGACCATACAACACCATATTTCTACTTCTGTCCATGCTCTACTGGGCCAGGTCCACTGTGCTATCGTAGTGAAAGCCAACAGATTTTGCTCTTCCTTTTGGATTCGTCTTAATTGGTGCGGAAATTATTAATTATATTTATGGTGGCTTTGCTCTCTTGGACATTTGAAATCGAAAGCACCCGCATTGAGTCGAATTGAATTTTATTTTGAAGTGTGGCTTAGCGGGAATTGGGATATCCAAGGAAATGTACGTCTTTGTAAGTAAATGCTTATATTGTGGTTGAGGTCCCTAATATTGGAAATGATATTGTGTCTGCGGTTTTTTAATTACTCGGGATGCCCTATCAACACTTACTTTTTTCTTCGTTAGAACTTTGAGGTGTAGATGTAACATCTATAAAAGCTGAACTAAATAATTCTTAAAGAAATAACCGAGAGGTCATCCAACCGAGGATACAATATCATTTTCCGACATACATTTTATACTTTTACTCGGTTATTGACACCTACCAAAAGTAAAAGTGAAAGCCGAAAATATTATTGACAAATGGCGTTTAAAGGCTTTTGTAAAAAGATAAAAATTCACTTTGGCTCAAATTTGTGATCCATTGTAATTGCTGAGCAACAATTTTGTTTTTTTGTTTTTTTTTTTTTTTTTTGATGTTATGCAAAACTTCTTTTTCTACTTTCGAATTTTCGGTTTTTAGCCTTTTCGTTCTTTAAACTTAAGTTATAATTTCAATTGAAGGTTCGCCATTTTCCAGATATATAAATTGTTCATTATTTAAATGAATTACACGAATATACGTTTTTCTACATTATACCTTCATGTACATGAAACTTTTAAATTAAAAGTTTTAAAAACTTTAGCTTTGATAAAACTGCGTGCCATTTCCGGTCAGTAAACTTTCGTGGTAAATAAAAAAAAAAACCAAACCTTTTTACCTTTAGTAAAGTACTGTTTACTCTAGTATACATATTCATACACATGTAGTAAACAGTACATTTACCATAAAGCCTAACGCCTAAAGCCTACTAGTAAGTATATAGTCATTTTAGCAAATTGTATTCACAAATTATTACATTGAATCGAACACTAAATGTTTATAAAAATCAGTAAATACCAGATGTACACAAATGTACATATTTAGGGTCTTGTTGAAATTTATACTACTTGTTTGGTTAATTAGTAAGTAAGTAAGTCAAGACTCCTAATTGTTGAAGTGAAGCGCATTTTTCATGCTTGCAGCTTTGAAAGAAAAGTGAAACGAAAATGAAATTACTAGTACATGGAAGAGAAGGCTAAAGGCACAAGTGCTGTAATTAAGCTGGTAATGCACTTCACTGTGGTAAAACTTTCAATTTTAAAATTTTTCAACCAAATATTTTCAGCATTTTCTCATGTAGTTTCCCCTCTCCGCAAAGTATATTGGTTTAGCGCTTTTTCATTATGTCTAGTTGTTCGTAAGCTTTTCACATAGCCGCACCTTACTTTGAGCTCTTGTGTCCACTAATTAGCCAAAACAGAAAATGAAAATGGTTTTGTGGGAGTTCAGTGAAGTAGCCTAAGCAAATGAGTCACAATTTAAAGGAACCAACTGCTTAGAATATATTATAACGTCACCAAAAGCAATTACCAACTGGAAGAACTAACTAACTTTGGTCAATCAGAAGTTTGTGTAACCTTTGATATTGCAATTTAAAACATGTTTAATACTGAAAGTTTTTATGGACCGATCGTTCCTATGTAAGATATGGGATACATTAAACGATTCTGATTAAACTTGGTGGAAATCTTTAAAACTACAAAGATCAATCTCAGAAATAATAAATTTCTTTATTTTCAACCAATCGCTCCTTTCTTGATATACAAAGCCATCCAAAGTGACCGGGTCAGATATATTTACGGCGTGCAGCTTAAAGAAAATTGTGGGTAACATTTTATCTTTATATCTTTAAAATAGGGAGACTAGATTGTGTTAATTCAGACACAATATTAACGCAGCCCGTCGTGGTGATCAGGGACATATATCAATTATATAACCAAATATGCTTCCTTATAAATGCGTTGCAAACATATGATTAAAATTAACATACTCTTTTTTTTTAAGGGTAAACCAAGTCCCATAATGAAGTTAATTAAAAGAAAATAAGGTTAATAAATCAAGTGGCATTCATTAATTTAAATAACAGTTTAAAGTTCAAGTTAAGTTTGGTTAAAATGCAGTCTGCATTTCGTGTTCCGGATAAAATTGCATAGTAAAAGTGGAATATGAATTACCTATTTATTTATTTTGTAAATTTCATTTCAGAATCAAAACTCAATATGCTGAGTACTGAAAATTGTGAGACAGTTTCCACAGTTAAAACCAAACCGTCTGGCTATGATTTCTATCACCGAGTTTTGGGCTCACCCCGTTATATCGTAGCACCCATGGTAGATCAAAGTGAATTGGCTTGGCGTATGCTGTGTCGCCGGTATGGTGCCGAACTGTGTTATTCACCCATGTACCATGCTAATCTCTTTGCCAATGATATAAAATATCGAAAAGATGCGCTACAAACCTGTCCACAAGATAGACCATTAATAATACAATTCTGCGGTAATGATCCGCAACAGATTTTGGAAGCGGCTCTACTAGCACAGAGTCATTGCGATGCCATTGACATTAACTTGGGTTGCCCACAGGCAATAGCAAAGAGAGGTCATTATGGATCTTTTCTACAGGATGAATGGAACCTTTTAGCAAACATTGGTGAATATGAATAATAATATTTTAATGTTTCTTTAAAATGTGTCTATTTTAAATTTGTTTCTTTTTAGTAAGTACACTGCATGAGAAGCTTTTAATACCAGTGACCTGCAAAATACGCATCTTTGAGGACCGGGAGAAGACAATACGTTATGCGAAAATGTTAGAATCGGCTGGTTGTCAACTGCTAACGGTTCATGGTCGTACAAGAGAGCAAAGGGGTCCTTTGACCGGTGTGGCTGATTGGAGTTATATTCGATCAGTAAGAGAGAATATCAAAATACCTATGTTTGCGAATGGCAATATTTTGAGCCTCGAGGATGTCCATAATTGCCTGGATAAAACTGGAGTAGATGGTGTAATGAGTGCCGAAGGAAATCTACATAATCCAGCCATATTTCAGGGAATATCACCGCCTGTATGGCAAATGGCTAATGAGTATTTAGAATTGGTTAATCAATATCCATGCCCTACCTCCTACATACGTGGACATCTATTCAAACTGTTCCATCAAATGTAAGCCTTAAGATCAGTTCATATTCCAATTATATCGCTAAAGTGCATCATTTCTTTGCAGCATGAACATTAACCAAAATGCCGAGATAAGAGAAAAGTTGGCCACAGGAAATCAACTAGAGCAGTTTCATCAGGTTGTAAAAAAAGTACAGGCAAAGTATGAACCTTACCAGAAAGGAGAAATCATTTATGAGGCTGAAGAAACAGTCACAGAATTATCTAAAGATTTAGAAGTAGTAAGTTTAAGAAATCTGAGACACATTATACACACTAATCTGATAGTTTCTGGTATAGCAACCATCTCTACCACCTTGGGTCTGTCAGCCCTATATACGAATTTCACCCGAGACCCATCGCCAGAAGATTGCAGAAAAGGAACGCGAAGCTATAGATCCGAATCGCACAAAGCGTCAATATTTTGATAAAGATGGCAATGAAATTTCTCGCAAACGGATGAAAAAACTTAGGCGACGCCAGAGGCGACCAAGCAAAACGGAGGCTCAAATACAATCAAGACGTGAACGTCGTTTGGCATGTTGTAGTGAATGCTCTAATCCGCAAGGAACGAAATGTGAATTTCATCTATGTCGGGTCTGCTGTCGAGACAAATGTTTTACGGAAAATAGCGATTGTCCTGGTCATGGGATATTGATAAAGTCACGACGCGCAAAGGCCAAACACTATGAAGCAGACGATTGTAAGAATAATGATTCTGATGTGGCCACTGATAGTGACCCAATACTGGCAGATGCCACTACTACTAATGGTGCTAATAATATTTTTTGATATTGATTTATTCAATATGAAAACAGTTAGGCATGTTGGTTGTTTCTTCTTAACGTGGATAGTTTATAAATATACATACATTTGTAAATTTCAAAGAAAAGTTGTAATTCTCAATTAATTTTTCTTATCTGAAAACCGTTCAAAAAGTGGAAACGGAACTAAATATGTGGATTGCAAGTATTTAACTGAAATTTTTAAATTTAGCTTCCTGTACATAAAGGCGCTAATGTGGAGACTTTAAACCGGTTAACGAAAGTTATCACAGAAACTGTTAACAGCAAAATGATAATCGGATAAAAAAATCGAAACCGAGTTTACAGTGGGTATCGATTGTTTCTGCGAATCAGTCCGTGCTGTTAACGCAATAAATACAAACAAGTGAAATGTCGTGTTTTTCGTTAGTTTTCTGTGTTTTTGTGGTATTTATAAAATTCCCAACAGGTAAGTTGATGCCCGCAAGTGAAAAGAAACAATTGGACTTAGAAGGGAATTCTTAATTTCATTAAATAAAGAAAGAACATAACACATTTCATCTATTGGATTGCTTTACATTCTGTGTGTGTATGTGTTTGTGTTTTTTCTCTCTAAATGTGTCTGTGTGAGGTTTGTTTTGTTATTTGATGCATTTTTATTTAATTTAATTAGGCATTCATTTTGTCGATTTCGAAATAAAAAAATAGTAACATATACATATATGTACATATATGCTTCCATTTACATTACCTTAAATCTGGCCAACTGTTGCTCAAATCGTCCCCGCAGATGTGGCGATGGGCGAACAGTTGTCCAAAGTAATTTTACTGTTCTCATATAAACAAACAAGCGTTATGTATTCTTATGTTGAACGAACCGTATATGCCGCTCAATAGCTGCTTCTTTTTTTTTTTAAAGGAAATGTATTACTCGAAATGTTTATACGCGACTTTTCCTTCATAGCCTTATTTCCCCTCGCCTTCCAATTGAAGGTGAACTGAATTCTCTTTATGTATCTGTCCAGTTGTTGGCTGCAGCTAAATGGTTACCCTTTTACCATTAGGATTACCATGAATTAGTTTTAATACATACTTTTTTCCCTATGGGAACAGGGTAAAATTGAGCAAGGGCGACAATATAATGGATTTGAATTATTTTTTCTCTTGTTTGCCTCTTACGGCTCTGAATGGTGAATTGAATTGACCTTTAAATTTTCAAAGGAATGATCAATAACACACTAATAGAAATCAAAAACTGTGATAGAACCAAGACTCTTGGGAAATTGTTGAAGTTTATCAAACCAACGCTATTGTATGTATCTCTGTGGTTGGTTTTCCATAAATAAACAAAACTACCTTTGAACTATGTATGTATGTATGTATGTATAAATAAAAACTAAAAAGTTGGGGAAATTTTAGTTCTTTGATAAATGAACTATTACAAGTTCGAATACTACTACAATTTATTCTCCACCATATTTGACCATTGTTCCATTTGAGGAACTGGATAAAAAAAAGCTGCAGCATTGTTTAAAGTTTGATTAGCTTTTGGTTTGAGGAATTCATTTGATCTGCAGCATTTACTGCAATGGTGGAAACTTGCAATAGATGGTAAGCTACATACAGCAACTAAAGGAAACAAAAAAAAATTGAAAACCGTAATTACATTTTCTGTGGAAAAGAGCGTAAATCGAAGACAAACGCGAAAACATGTGGCTAGACGAGTGCGTGAGACGAGGCAATGACAAAAATAGTTAATGCAACTGCACCAGCAATACTTACTTCTGCATTTGGGCATTAAAGTGCCTTGCCGGCAATTGGAAAAAACTTGCCCTGGAAAACACGGACAAAGTTATACACCGATGCCCAGGCTGTCAGTCATTCACATTGCCCGTGCCTTTGCTTTTAACTTATTATGAAGAAATGTTTTTGCCAGCAGTAACAACAGAAAGATAGAACAACAAATAACAACGATTGCAACTTGCTGCAGCGGCAAATTCATTAAGATGCAAAAGATGTCGCTTGGCGCTTTTTCGAATTACTAATTGAATCGACGCGATCAGTGGGAAATGCAGCGGCATTGGCCCCAGCAAATAATAACAATAACAAACAAACAAACATGAAAACAACAACAACAGAGGGCGGTTTAATTATTTGTTGTTGTTACAGCTTCCGTTGCGGTTAAATACAACACGTATTCGTTCATGCGGATAAACTGCATACATTCACACATTTTCAAATGTGTAAATGTGCAAATCAATGCAAGCAATTTGTTATACAGTTATGTAAATAGAGATTACAATTAGATAGATCAGTTATTGCAAGCATTTTTATCAATAAAGTAATTTTAGTAAGAAAGAAAGAATTAACGTTTTTAACAGTTACGGGAGAAAAAAGCTAACAACAAGTTGAACATGCTGAGGTGTAAATAAGAACAGGAGCCTTATAAGTATTTTATTAATTGTTACATTGGAATAAATTTTAAATTTTTTCTAAATTAATCAGAATTTTAAAAAGCTAAATTGCACGACTTATATGTATGTATATATTTGAAAATTGTTAAATTATTGTAATACTATTTTTTTGTAAATTAAACCGAATAAGAATTCGAAAAATAATTCACCCATTGCAGGATCGATAGAAGTGGTTCTTTATAAAGTTGATTTGCCCACATAAGCGAAAACTCTTGTAGCAACATGTTGCTGCAACATGAGTTTTCAATTATTGCTGGGGGAGCGCATGTAAAATCTGTTGTTAAGTGCTTGCATATTTACCTTAACACCTCATCGCGTAGAGTAAACTGCTGTTGTTATTGTTGTTGACGGTGTTGTGTTTTTCGTGTTGCTGACAGAGGAGTATGGCGGCGACAACTGCAGCTAAAGGAGCCGATGTGCCTGCCTGGCCTGACACTTGCTGCATAACATTCTACATCGACAACCTTTTGCGGTTGTTGTTGATTCTCTTTTAGTTGGCGTGTGTCTCTCGCTTCACTAAGCTTTTAATTAAAATTTTGACGTATCTCGGTGACTGCTGATGTTGATGTCGATGCTGCTTCCATTTTTAACGGCTTGTTGATGCTTGTTGAAGGATTGGATTGCTTGATTTCTTTTCTCATATTTTTATCCTTCTTTTTGCGTTCTTTTCGCTCAATGCAAATTATTTCAGCGTTCGCATTTTGGCTGTTTTCAAAAACTTTCTGTGGGTAAAGTTTTACCAATAAGATGTCGCCTAAGTTTAGTCATGTTAACTGAAAAATGTCTATAAAAGGTGGACCAATCCTCATTTTACCACTTGCATCTATCTTTTGAGTCGTTTTTTGGCAATACACCACTTTAACACAACTGGGTTTAACTATGTATGTATAACCAAATCTGATTCGGAAAAACGTTTTGCCTTTATCCCGAGAGTTGAGCAAAGATTTATTGACATAATGAAGACTAATTCACGAGTCTATTGGCTGCAAAGCTGTTAGTTTTCTTATTTTTGACTATTATTTATGTTGCATGGTATTAAGTTGTTTGGTTGCTGCGTGTAAAGCTGTAATTAATTGCCAAAGGTGGTCAGGTGGAAACAGAACTTATGGTAGCAGAGTGGGGCAGAGGCAAAGCCAGATACGGAGGCGGTAAATTGTCGCTTAAAGCCTTAAATAATGAAGCTTATACACAGTCAGTCAGTGTTTTTAATATTATTATAAATATAAAGAACAAATAAAAATTATACACATATAAATATATTTATAAAGACATTTGTGTCACTCCTCGCATTGGTATTCCCTGGGGTCATCTTAGATATTTCATCGTATCAACTTTAAGAACTTTTTACGTAGCTGTATTAAAACTGATGTTGTTTTATTAGGCAGTTCCTGGTTGCAGCTATTAAAAAACGCGGTATGCTTGAAATAAATGTATTCTTTACTTGGTTAAGCATATTCACACTTTTTTATTAGGCCTCGACCTATTAAGATCTCGTATAGAGATAAATTAACAAATTTAAATCTAAAATGCAAATACATAATTCCCAAGTTCCCAAGTTTAAACCAAATGGCAAGTCTTGACACATATGTCATATATTACCTTCCAAAATCACTTATCCAAAATAAAATTATTACAAGCAATGTTTACCAAATGTTTCTTTCGAAATCATTCTTTGTTTTAAAATAAAATAATTGTACTTTATATGCCCGTGGTGTAATATTAAAGTCGCTAAAATGTTTGTTACACGCAGAAGGAAACATATCCGACCCCATAAAGTTTATATATTCTTGATCAGAATCAGCTGTCAGAGAATTGTCCGTCTGTTTGTCTGTGTGATATGTAGCCAATATGTACATATGTATGTATTAATCAATTGATCAATTTCGTTGAAATCGGACAATAAATATCGGAGATATATCATACATATGGTATGCATGCATTTGCTGTTTCGGCTTATTAGGAGAATTTTATAACAAATATATATTTAATGGCAATTTCGAAGGAATTTGACGTCATGAAATATCTCATGTTAGTAAAGGGTATACTCCAAGTCGGCAGGGACGACTTGCTTACTTCATTTGTATTATTGTCGATACCATTTGCTGCTTATACCACTTTGTGGTGTGCTGAATCTCCTTTAAGAGTGTACTCAATCTTTGTTTTATAGACTTCCCACTTCATGGCACTAATTTTATTTTATAGAGCAGCTACCATTATGATATACTTTATGGGTCTAAGCTCATCAAAAGCTTAAGCAGTCAGTTTATAGTCAAATTTTTTTTGTTTTTGTTGCGGATTGTTGATTATATTACCAGTTTTTGTTGAACAAAAAATCTTGAACAATAAGAAGTGTTGACAGACCAAAAATAGAAAACAGAAATTGTATTTGAAGCCATCAATAGAATGTTAAACTTCAAATATATGGCCGCAACACAATGGAACAGCAAATTCTTTAGGACGAAGGAGTTGACGAAGGTCCCTAAGGCAAAATAAACAAAATACATATGTTGTTGAACTTATGAGATCAGTCCAATCAGTTGAGAGGATATATAACCACAACGCTGCTTTGGTAATACAGTTTTCCAACTTGCTTTTTTATTTTATTTCGCTGTGTTATTTGCTGGTTTTTATTCGCTGCTTCTAAGAAACGCTCATGGACTCGGGCCAAAATATTTCTTGCATATTTGCTTACATGTAGTCGCCACTATTCTTCACACTTTGGATAAGGTTATAGGGGATAAAATTGAACTACCAATATTTCTATATAACACTAAATGGCCGCCCATTGAGATTGGGAAATGAGCCACAAACAACCACTTACCACAGAGCACAGTGACATACCAGTATTGCAGGTTTTAAATGGGAAAATTAAGATAAGCGGCTAACTTTCTGAATTTGTGGCCAGCGGCCCCAGATGGTTAACATTAACGATGATTTAAATTAGCCCTTTTTGTGTGAAGGCTAGAACTGCTCTGAGTATTGGCTTTTTAAGACTAAGCTTCTGCGTCGGACAATTCTTGCTAATATCTTGCCTAATTAATAATAACGAAAAAAAAACTAGTTAATCAATCGACTTTTATTGGCATAGTATGTATTGATACCTGAGCATATGTTGTGACTATTTTCCGTTTGTAGTATTTCTTTTGCGTTCACATTTTATCTTTAAAAAATTGTTTAGGTTCGCAACCTGTATCCTTAATAAAGACAAGAAGTTAAGCAAAGTTATAAGCGAATTTGGCTTGTAGACCTTTCTAATAATTAAAGCAAAAAGAAAAAGTTTTTGACTTAATGAAATAGTAAACCACATTCCCGTTTCTTGTAACATTTAACTTGTAATTTCATTTCCTTTCCAATGTTGCAAATGTTTCAAAAACTGTTGACGTAAATATTGTTAGAAATTAGTTCATACACATATGCATATAGGAATTCCAAATTAGTCGCCTCGATAATTAGTGTTTTTTAAAAATGTTGGAAATCTGCCAGTGTGTGTGTGTGTGCGTGTGTGCTCTGTATCAGCTTATCCAAAGTCTACAGAGAGTAATTTGGTTAATGACGAATTTGTTATACTCTTGCAAACAAATATTACTGCGGAGTCGATACGTTTTTGTTCTCAAAGAACTTTTCCGACTAAAACAAAAGGACATAGATCCCTTTTAAAAACTTATTGGGCCAAGAGACGATACAAAAATTCTAGCTGGGATGCATTCACGGGTTTATATATGTATATGTTTGACAGCAGTACTATATAGTCAACTGATTTATTGCAATCTTGACAAACCTATTAATGTGCTGATAATAGTTCAAGATAAAATTTTATTTTTCTAATTCTGCGAAAAATGTATGAGATCTATGGGTTGTAAACTTATCACCAAAATAAATATGCTCGTTTTGCTGTGTACAAGAAAGTGGGGGAAAAAATTGACGCAGGCCACAATTTAATTAGAAAAGTCTGCATCTCTGCTTTGATTTAATTGCTTATACCAACTACGGCGACACCTCACATCATTCAGCAAGCAGCTGCTGCAATTCCAAAGGCAGTGCCTTTAATTTTGTTTAATTGGATAATTCTCTGCGAATGCATATTCTTATAAAATATGCCTGTTTCAATTTTGAGCCCAAAAGATGTACGTAAGTACATACATACATACGTATGTATGTATGTATATATGAATGTATTTCCTGTTGACACGATTCGCTCGCTCTATAAGAGCTATGTATAAGCTAATCATGCGATTTGTTGCGCATGCGCGAGAAGCACTAAAACGCTCAGTTCCTGTTCAGTTCCTTTCGTGGTGTTTGTGCTAAGACGGCTTAAAGCCGCCATCAAACGAAAGAGAGATTTATGCCAGAAAAAGGGCGCAATATATTCTGATATGATTAATTGTGCGACGCATTTATGCCGACTTGTTTTTTTTTTTGTTTTCGTTTTATATTTTGCGTTTTTGTGATGCAAACGTGGCGATAACCGCCACAAAAATGTATTTCTTTCCATTCTCCTCGCACGTACGCGAAATTTCGCGCTTAGCTAGAAGCAATGGAAAAATAAAAGCAATAAAGCAAGAAAGTCGTCCCTGCCGACTTTGAGCATACCCTATACCAGGTAGTGATAATTAAAAAATCAAATTTCCTCAAAATCGCAATCAATTTCATTTAAAATGAAAATCTCTTAACAAGCCGGAGCAGCAAATGCATGCTTTCCCGCTCATTCCTATCGGTGATCGAAACTTATAAGTACTGCTTGCGTGACAAAAGTTGAAACAAACTTGATCTGCCTAAATTGGCCGTTGATGTTGATTAAGAATATATTTGCTTTATGGTGTCGGACATCCTTCTGCCTGTTACATAATTTTAGCGATTTTAATATACCCATTTACCCTATGGGTACAGGGTATAAAAAGGAGCGAGAACTCAGAAAGGCTTTGTTGCTGATTTCGCCTCTCAATTTTATGCAAAAAGCAATTTATTTTTGTTCTTTTTTGCTGCTCCTTGCTCAATCTATGCCCAGAAATCTTCAACCGACATACACACGTACTTATGTGTATATGTGTATGTTCATGATAGTGTATTCGTTGTTATTAAGAAATGTTTATGAAGCTGGTTCTGAAACTGAGTCAGATACTTCGATCTTTGGCCTTGCCGAAATTTGTATGCTCTTGCAAATTTATATACCCTGTACCCATAGGGTAAAAGGTATATTCTTGATCAGTATCAATAGCCGTATTGATTAAGAGTTGTCCGTCTGACCGAATGTCCGTCTGTCTGTATGAACATCGAGATCTTGGAAACTATAAGAGATAAAGTTACCAAATTTGGTGTCAACATCCGTCTAGTGCGTACGGTGGTCAAATTAATTTCGGATTTTCGCCACGCCCACTTCCGACCCGAAAATTAATAAAAAAAAATTAAATAGAGTAAATTTCAAGTTCTCGTATTCTTATTTAGCACTGTCAATTGAAATTGGACAAGTGTCGGAGATATGTATACATACATATGTACGAACGAATAAACGTTTTATATCGAAATGCAAAGTGTAACAGCTGCTGATATGAGTGAATGAGATAGCATGCGTTCGCTGCTTTGTACTGAAAAAGGTACAAGAGAAAACATACATTCGCTGTTTTGAATTTTATATTCCATTAATGCCGATTTCGAAGAAGTTTGACTTTATGAAATATCTCTTATTGGTACAGGGTATACTCAAGTTGGCAGGGAGGACTTTCTTGCTTCATTTACATTATTTGTGCATTATTCTTTTAACTTCCCCCTCGATCTGTCTCTCATTCTTTTCAAATCATTATGTTGCAAAGGAACCTCTGACATGCATAACATGTTGCTTAAGTTTCGAGCGCAGAGTATTTAAAATGTAAACTAAAAGTCTGACGTTCGTGTCAAAGTAACTAATGACGACGCTTTACATGGTATAAGAGCTTCCTGCCCAATATCATGATATTTCCGTTAAACCTTAATCAATATGTCAATAATAATGTATGCTAAGACTTTGTTTAAACATTTGCCATAGCTGTAAAAATTCAATAATAGCTTGAAGTTGAAATGTCAAAGACAACCTGTGTATGCGTGCCTGTTGCATGGGCCATCGAAAATCAACGGTAGATAACAACATATACAAACTGCTTTCACCTCCATCCATTTACAGCTCCCCCGTCGATTTAATTGGCATTGTGGGTACTGCGGTTATCCACAAAATTGAAGCGATTTTTATCGCTGTCACATTTATGACATTATCGGCGTGTCAATATTAAATCGATCGCGCACATACCAAACACACCAGCTCTCACATATATTTTAAGTACACCATTAACATCCATGGCAAAGATGGGGTCTCGGTATTGCTGTTACATTTTTATTATGACCATTATTATTGACAGTCTTTCATAAATAACATGAAAAAAATTAGTATTGAGCCAAACCAAACCACTTGAGTGCAACCATAACACATGAAGATTAAAGTCTTAGCGATAACTACTGTATATATACAATAACCAGAGCCACAGTTCGGAGTTTGTATAATTAAGTTTTAGAAGACATTCCGTGCACCCCAAAAAAGAAAGGAAAAATAGTGAAAATCTTTTAGTTATCTGCATTTAATTTGTAAATGTCCATACAATGTGCTAATGCTCGAAGAAAACTGGTTCTTAATTAAAACTACATTGTCGAATTCACTCAAACGACCAGAAGAACATAGAGACATAGAGATGGAGAAAAAACCCTAAAACTAAATTCACGAATGCTATTCTCTTTTTATATTTAAATCCTTTACTATAGAGTAAAACGGTATATTGAAATCGATGTAACAAGCTTACTTTAAAATTGTGCGGCTATATCCGATCTGCCACGGCTAAGGACTAAAACTGAAACGAAGTTACCACAAGAGAATCAGCATAAATAATGGCCTTAAAACACAAAAATTATTATTTATTTTTAAATTATTGTTCCAAAGTCAAACTTAATGTCTGTCTTGAGAATCCTTCGCCTACTTATGCTTCAATACAGATTCATTTAGCCAGCCCAGTAAACTAAAGACGAAGCCTACCTGTTTGAACGTTGTCACCTACCTACCTACGTGCGTGCCAATTAAATGAGTGCAACCGCCATCGTCGATCCTGGCATCGAGATCCAAAGATCCCAAAAAGGAATACAGTAGCCAACTGACTCTGGACTCTCAAACCGCTACATAATCTGTCAAAAAAAAGTTCATAATAAATCAAATGTCACGTAAACAATATTATTAAAAAGATGTAGTCACCAGCTTGGATCGAAGGATGAATACAAACGGACGCCCAGACTCATTAAATGAAGGATCCAAAAAGAAGCAGTGACGGCTCGTAGAACGGTGAACGTGGGTAACGTAGCGTAGCATGCAAAGTACAGAGGCATCATCTTTGGGTTGCTTATCTTTTGCTGCTGCTGCGCTGAACGTAACGAGTTGGGCATTAAAGCCCCAAGCCACAAATGAAAAGAGATTTTGTGGACAGAGCGAGAAGAAAGAGAGAGAGAGAAAAAGAAGAAAATTAAGGAAGAAAGAGGAGACATGTTTTTAAGTCCAATTCCAAGGCGAGTTTTTGTTCAGCTTCTGCGAGTATTCGGATGCTTTTGACGATGCGTCGGCTGATCATCATTGCAACCGTCTTCCCAGGGGTTTTTGTCAACGGCTGCGAGACCCAAGTTTTGTGTGATTGTGTGTCAAAAAGACGAGGCCACGGCCTGACTTCGAATCGGAGTCGCAGGTACGCGTTAATCACACTTTATGGCTGTCGTTTCTGTCCCCTTTAAAGCAGTTTTTACGTCATTTTCTGAAATACATTTAAAATTCCTGCCACGTTTTGCGGCCAAGTATACTGCCTTGAAATTAAATTAAAGGCTTACCCAGAAGCTGGATCTAAAGTAAAGTAGAAAAATGGTGGCCTTTTTTGTCCCTTTGGGGAATATGCGCAGGCTGCAATATTCACACCTTTGGGTACAGTCTGTTTAGGCATGCATGAAAGAAATGAGGCAAGCAAGGAGTTCTCGCCGACTTTGGGTATACCCTGTACTTAATTTAAAATGAAAATCTTCTAACATGTCGCAACATGTTCATTTCTATCAGTGACTGAAACTTATACTGTTTGCAAAAACTTGAGCTATCTGGCATTTCAGCCCAAAACGTTTAATCGTATATACGATATTTATTTGGCTGTTGTATCCCCTATAATCTCTAAAATATAGTTATTCATCCGGTCGGACAGACGCAAACGGCCATATCGACTCGGCTGTTGATACTGATCAAGAATATATATAATTATTGGGATCGAAAATGTTTTTCTTACTGTTGCGACTTTAATGCATCATTTTAACCTATGGGTGTATGTACAGTGTATAAAAAGACGGACAGAAAGAAAAATTAAAATTGACTTAAAGCTGTTAGTGTGGGCGTAGACCTTTTAAGAACCAACTAAAGCTATTAACGCGTAACGAATGATTTCGTTTATGTAATGCTATGTTAAGTTATAGTCCGGTCATTGAACCGATTTATTTATGTATTTGCAGCCGCACTATAATCGACAATGTATTGTAGTGTTGCCCATCACATGCTGAATGTGATCTCCAAGAAAATCTACGTACATGAGCTAAGGAAAATCGAACTACATACAGAGACACAAAACTGCTGCTGCTTCTCTATGTCTGGGACGAATAATCTGCTAAGTTAAATCGACACAGGACCATCGTAACAACGAGGTTTCCACTTCGTCCATGCCGCTGCCGCTTCCCTCGTAGCATGTCCAACTCTTTTTTCTGTTTTCCACATATCTTTTATTCTTTTTCTTATGTCTCGGTAAATTTATGTTTAAGCATTTCATGGCATCGCAGACCTCGTACTGTGCTTTCGATATGGAATCTCTACGTTTATTATTTGAGACGGTATCGTGAATTCCGTTAGTGTAAATACTTAATCCTATATTTATTGATCAAAAAATGTGTGAAATAGTCTTGCCTTATTGGTTTGGTTTAAAAAACAAAATCATTTTCTAGCATTCATTTCAAGAGAATTTCTCTTGTGTTTTCAAATAAATTTAGCCAGTCTGTCTATGACCTCACGGTACCATCTCTATATTGTCGCCCATGTTGCCAAGTTTCTTTTTTTCGTTTCTCCAGCTTTTGGCCATAATATTTATGCCGTTTGTATGCCCTTTTCTGTTGCCGCTGCTTTTCTGGCCTTCTGCTGCTGCATTTGCTCCTTGGATGGTGTGAAATAATGATGCCGTTGCGCAGATAAGGTGCCTTCTAAAAGTGGAGTTTCGTGCCTGCCCCATTGTGATTACGATGCGGACCTTATAAAGCCAAAACAGGCGAAAAAGCAGAGAAAAGAGAGCCAGCATAAATGGCTCGACGCCAGACTGGAAAAGAATAAAGGAAATCTCAAATTGTGGATCTTAGTTGAGTCTTGCAACTGACTGGCAATTTGAAATGTTGCGGATTCGTTCGCCTCGTTTTCCTGTGCATTTTGTCCGTTGCAATTGCAAATTTCTTTTAATAAGCCTTTTGACGCCTCGATTCCAATTGCATCAGTAGGGAGGGTTGTGCCTCAAATTATATATACTTAGTATATTCCCCTTTGTTTTTATGTTGTGCTGCAAAGATTTGAAATTGAGCTGACCAAATGACGCGAAATGACGAAGGACAGGACATAATGAGAGTGAACGGGAACCTCTACAGAAATAGCAATAGCATCAACTTAGAGGTTCAAGTTCAGGGCAGAGTTTTACTTAGATTGTATCCCATGTACTTGCCATGCAATTCGATATTCTTTGCGATCATTTATCTTGTCAAAGTTAATTTAAACTTGGCTCTTCCTTCTCTCGACGCCCTGTCTCATTTCGCACGTAGAGTGTTGAAAAGCCAATACCAAATACCAATATCAAACAGTAAGCAGCAACAATGCGAACCACACAAAAGAATCGCAATTTATTTCTTCCTGTCCTGGTTCAAAAAATAAAAACGAATGTTGAAGTAGGCGAAAATAAAATGAATGAAATGAAATTTTGCCAAGTCTTATGCATTGTCACGTTAAGCAGTTCTACTTATTATTCTGCTTGTTTTTACATCGACACTTAACCAAAATACTCAGTGGATCTATTTTCTCTCTTATATTAATTTGAACTTTCTAAATTGTACAAAATTGATTTTCTTGATAAATTAATTTAAAAGGCATTTTGCTTATTCGTTGAAAATTGGAAAATTGCTTAATATCAACAATGCTTAAAAACAGCATTTTTCAAAAAGTCTTTGTCTAATAAAGTACCATTCTACTTGTGCATTATAAAGATGCTGGAGGTATTAGTTTCTTAAAATAAACGAAAGTATTGGCCATGGTAATGAGATTTAGAAATTGGCATTGCTAACTAACTTATGCATACTAAAAATAAATATATGCATTTGTCTCGGGGGAAGACAAAAGCAATGAATTTCGGTATGTAATGAGCACTGCCTGGGTTGACGTTGTAGACGTCTTCGTCTGGCAATAGACCCAGACCATGCCAAGTCAATCATCAATTAGACTTTTTTTCAAGGAGCAACAGCTACAAGGAAAGGTTGTCCAAAAAGTGTTTGCTCTCCATTGTTTTTGTGAGGATAGAAGGAAAAGCGGATGAGGGCTCTTGAAAGAAAGAAACATGCTGTTCAACACCACAAATTGTGTTGTACTTCGTGTTGAACTGGGAGGCGAGACGTTTCTGCGTCTTTTGGCTTGCAAAACTACAAATGGGGAGCTGCTGCTGTGCAACGACATACATTGTTCGCAATCAATTGTTGCATCTTGGCAACGTTCTGCAGCAGCAGCAGCAGCAGACGGAACCGCAGACAATGTGCTCGTGTCTCTCTGAGACCATTTTGGTCCAGACTTAGGTAGGTAGGTGATACTGCTTTATCTGATGTGTCATTTCTTCGTTTGCTGCTGCACAAGACTTTTAATTTTCGAACACCAGTTTAAAGTTAAGGTTTTTTGCTTGTTAGTCAGTTGTCCGAAATATGTGAAAAAGAAGCAGATGTAGGCGAGGTAAACGCAGCCCGTTTATCGCATTGTTCATATAATTGTTGCGATGCTCCTTGCTGAAGCCTCCACACGCTTTCGTAACTGTCAACCTAGGCCCGCCCATGTTTCCACTGTTCCGCCATTCGGCTTTTGAGGGCCGCATGATTTGCAATAACCAGTAAAGATACATTTAGAAGGTGCATTAAAGGATTGCTATTCCAAAGGAATCTCTTTCAGATCGTTTGTGCCTTAAAGAAGTTTAGATGGAACAAAACACGGGGTACATACATACATACATACATACATATGTACAAATGTGCATACATTTGTTGGCAATGTTTCTTGTTGAATTAATGTTGTTGTTGTTCACTATATATATCCTGTGTTTTGTAAAAGGGTATTTCGTATTCGGTAACGGTACTTCGTTTGGAAGTTAGTTTTCATTTCTATGGAAAAATCAAGTTACGCTTGACACAAGACTAGGCTAGTTATCAGAAAGTAGACATCTGGGTCTTGTTTCAGCTCTAGCTTCCTCTATTTATTTTTTCCTTCAGTGTTTTTCAAGAAAACTGTCACGATCTGCATAATTTTGTACATACATATGTATGTATCTTCCTACCTACATAGAAATGTATGTATGAATGTATACATATGTATACATATACACATATAGACTTTTAAGTTTTAATATTTTTTTTTGTTAATTTAGTATCACTTATTTGGCGATACTTGCTCAATTTAATAAAAGCTAAGAAATATGTACATATGTTTGTATGTATGTATGTATGTAGAAGCGTGTGTCTAATAAAAGAATTTTTATTTCGGTTTTTTTTAAATAAAATTCAAACAATGGAGCTTAGTTGAAGGTCAATTTTAGCTTAGACAACTAGGGTTTATTATATTTCAGAGGGATAATTTTAAACGTTTTTAGTACAAAGCAAGAAAGTATAGATACTTCATCAAGTCAAGTCCCTCGAAGTCGGGTTAAATTTCGTCAATAAGTCTTTCCATGTGGATTGTCGTTTGAAACTAATTTTTTTTTTATAACCACATATGTATGCTTACTTGCATTAAAACCTTCTGACCAAAAAAAGTACATATGTATGTATGTATGTATACCCTTTTTGCTGGGATATATGTAAATACACTAAGTAGATGGCAACCAGCTGTCAAAGAATTCTCGTTTTAGGTTTCCCTTTGGTTGTTCGACTGGTGGGCCAGACACAAGCACTCTTTGAAATTGATACCGAAGCAAGCACAGGGTAAAGAAATATGCATACTCCTGTACATAAAAATTAGTTTTAGAGACGTCAGGCACTTGAAAGTGTCAGCCTTTAACACTTTCACGTTTCATTTACTTTGTTCCTGTTTTTATTCCCTGTACCGATACGGTAAAAGAGTATATTAAAGTCCCTAAAATGGCTGAAACAGCCAGAATATCAAGCATTTCCTACCTCAAAGAATATATATTCTTGATCAGCATCAACCGGCTGTTGATCGATTCAGACGCTTCCGCCCTTCTGTATAGAGCAACCCAATTTGCTGTGAACACCGACAATGTTTTCCAATTAATTATATGTATTAATTATGTGTATAATGTAGCTAATATGTACCAGTTGACCGTTGAGATTGGAGAATAAATATCGGAGATATACAAATAATCGTTATGTATTTAAATGCCAAGTGCAAGATGGGTAATATAAGTGAGTTGGATAGCATACATACATATGTACATTCATGGTTGCGGTATATTAGAAAAATCTCTAAGGAGTTCGACATTGTGAAAAATCTTGTCTTAGTACAGGGTATACTCAAAGTTGGCAGGGACGACTTGCTTGCTTCGTTTTTAAATGCGACTGTCGTCAAATTTTTACAAAAAAACTAAAAATAAAAATCAATTATGGTACAAAATAAAATTAAAAAATAGAAAATAAAAAGTAAAGGAAAATTCGTGAAGAAATTTTTGATGTTTTCTGTTCTCTATAGGTACAGTGTATAAAAACTACGAAGACTCAGTGTTTGGTATGTAAGACTAGAGATACATATGTATAACGACCCTTTTTTCCTGAGTGTACAAGAAGATTGTCGCTGTCTTTATCATTGGGCATCGCTTTCTGGTCACATTTCTCTTTACCTTTTGTTGCTGACACTCGCTCATATTTGAATTTTCCCATACCAAAATTCTATACAATACACACACAAACACTGCTATCTCAGTTATTTTGTATACCCTTGCAGAGACAAAAAAATTTGTATTGTGTTGTTGCTTACTTGGAACGAAATATAAGAGAGTGAGAAGCTGAGCCCTTGCAATATACATATGTACATGTCTATGTACATACATATATACCAACATATGTATACAAATGCCAAAATAACGGAGCCGTAATGTTTTGGCTTAGTACCTACTACACCTACGTCTGCGAGGTGAATTCCTTTATGTCATTTTACTTTGCTTTACATATTTTTTAAACCAAGCACCCATTGGGTACACGCCACGCTCATTGCCGCCCCCGCATATTAATAAAAACAATATGTCAGTTTAATTAAAATTTTTCTTTCTCTCAATTTTTACTAAATGGATGGCGATTTTGAGGGCGTTTAAATTTGTGAAACATCACTACAAGGTATAATCGAAGTTGCTCAAAATGTTTCACGCTTTTGTGAGGTCTTTGGCATCCGCAGATTGAATTACATGCCGAATAAGCTGTTGATATGAGTATAACATAATCATTCATCTTCTCTTTAACCGCCGACCTCTATGTCAATTTGCATCAACTAAAAAAGTTGTCATAGGAATGTGATAGAAATTAGGAAATATGTCGAGAGTCAAGAAGTGTGCGCAGTTGGGGATCGTTTTTAGCGCGTTTGGGTGACATTATTTAATTGAAGTGCTTTCTTTAGAATCTACTCACAATAAGCCGCATCATCCTCATCCAGTCGTCGTTGTCAGACAGGAAATCTTTAATTGCTAGGCTTCTTTTTGTTTTAAATTGAGAATAGCAAAAAGTGAAATAGAAGAAAATGAACAAACAACTGGAAGCGTCAACTATAAGATACACATACATATGTTCATACATACATATGTACATACATACATACATACATCTATATCTGCGGACCACCCAAAATGTTGGAGCTTCATGTTCGAGAAATTAAAGACATAAACAGCTAGGGAATTAGGCTTGGCTAATGCCTGCCATTCAGCCATTTCAATTACAAATCAAACGTCAGGCAAAATGCAGTAGACAGAGATGCCAAGCAAATAAAAATATTTGTATAAAACATTCGTATATATTTATGTACATATGTATGTATGTATATACATACATATGTACATATGTGTGTATGTATGTACATACATATGTATGTATGTATGTATATTCGTCCAAATAACACTATGCAACACGATTTTTGGAGTTTCAATGTTTTGTCATTATAAAACTAACTAAATAACTTTTTTGACCTTTGTTGCTCCCAAATGCCTTAAGTGTCTATCTGTGAGATCAAAGCTGAAATGAATCTTTTGATAATTACCTTGCTAAATACTTTTCGATTTTTGTAATATTTAGACAATTACATACATTTCATGTTTTGTACATTGTAAGGTTTGTGTGACATACAAGCGGAAGGAAATATGTACATACATATGTATGTATGTACGTATTTCCAAGCGAAAATATTGTTTAATGGGTTGTTCGGTTTTCTTTTGTTTTATTTGAACAACCTGTGTCTTACACATGGTAAACAAATGATAATAATAAAAAAATTCAAAACATATTTAAATTTAACATGAGCGTAGAGCGAAGTGGAAGCACTTCTGTTTCGTTATTGATACCTATGTACATCATACGGCTATCCCAAATTCACAAGGATTTCGAAGAATAAGATGCCACAAATTGTTGTTGATCACTACACACACTTGCATCAACACCACGAACTGACTAAAGACGATGCCAAATGAACACTTGGCTGGGTCCACTGATTGTGTATTATATGATGAGTTTTAATTTCCTAAAGAAAATTAAAGTGGCATTGTGTGAATAAGCAGAATAAATGTTGAGCTCAAGAGATGATTTCCGCGCCTTTTCCCCAACTGTGTGGAAAAAAGTTTGCAAGGGGGCAGCTATTATAGGGCAGTGCCTACAAGTTGTTGTAAACAAATTGAAGTGGGCATTCCATTACTGATTGCATGTTAAGCTCCCTCCTCTGATTACATTAGTACTGGAACCAGCACCAGTGGCACTGGTTTCTCTGTAGGTGCCAAGCCCAATTGGAGACGTTGGGACGTGCCTTCATTAGGCCATGCCGTGCGCGTAGTCAAAATGTAAACATAACCGAGTTGTTTCCCTTGATGTGCAGCTCTATTACTATGCGTAATTTTAATTGATTTCATTTACGCATTTTTGACTAATGTTCACATGATCCCCATAGTCGATCGCCAGGGATGGTGAAAGAGGCGCAACAGCGGGCGATCCCATGTGCACTAATGTGGCTCATTTAGCATGGACTTGGAGCGTTGATGGACAGCACACAGTCAGCCAGACACCAGCCATGTGAATCCAACTCCGTCGGCTGCTGTGGATCATTTACTTTCAGTTTATATGTCTTTTGACTAACTGAAATTCCAACGTAAATACCCTGTAGCTAAAGCTTAGGAGCTTCAGAATAGAAATTTTGTTTTCAATGTGAGCCAATCCTACAAGTAACAGACCAAGTTATTTTCGAATTTCAATTAGGTTCTGTTATTCTTTTAAATTATTTGTATTATCGGAATGAAAAGACGCTTGGTCAAGGTGAAATAGAAAAATTATTTTAATTTAAACTACTGACAATGCTCAGTTTAAGTTTATAAATTTTTGTGCTGCGTCTTAACTTTGTGCAATATATACCCAAGTCAGAATGCTTTCGTTCGTATCACAATTTTTTTTTAATTTGCTATGTTAACAAAATTCATGAGAAAGTGTGCCTTTGATCTATTTATAAGGCTTGCAAGATGTTGTCTTGTTTCTTATGCATTTGAAACATTTTTAAAAACTTATTGATGGGGTGGTATACAATTTTTGTTTTTTGTCGGTCTAATTTTACAACTCTTCTAAGGGAAATTAAATAGGTTTGACTAATATTAGTGGAATACTAACGACTAATAACAGATAAAGAAACGCCACTAAACTAAATTGATTGAGTGCCAGACACTTGTCGTAGCGTCCAACAAAAGTTGGCAAAGGGGTGTAAGTATCCAGCTCTAAATTTTGCACACTTGTTTTGATAATACATCTATCATGTGTTGGAAAATTTTAAACTCCGAGCGTTTGTTATTATTCCCAAGAATGGTTACAAAAGCTGAAACGTGGTAAATCATTTGGGTGCAGCAATCGCAGTTTAAAGAATACTATGTCTAATCACTTATGCTATCCATACACAGGCACACACACAAATTAGAGCACGTGCAAATTGTTTTTTACATATAGAAGCATAAAAGATACCACTACTTAGCCTGATCAATCAATCAATATGCATAGAGTGATGATTTAGTTTGCATATACATAGTTCTAGCGCAACGCTTAAAAAAAAAAAAAATCAATTTGCAATTACTTTAAAATAAAAGCAAATGCCGACTGCATGCCAAATGACTTCTCCCACATGATGATGAATATCATCATGAAGATATTTATGATCCTTATTATACATACAACATATATATATATATAGAAGGGTGTGGTTTCTGTTTCGGAACATTGAACTCTGTTTTTGTGTTGAATGCCAGCAGACACTTTGTTCATGTTAGCACTATTATTTAATGCATTTGAAGTTAATATCCCTTCACAACCGATCCAAACATCTTAAACTATATTAGTTATACAACCGTTTGCTTTCTTGATTAGAATTCAATGTCGATGATACATCAAAATATCATTTGATATGGGACATAAATATATAAGAAATTATAAACATTTTTTGCTTGTTTATTGAATTATCTTGAAGAGTCATTCATTTGGCAAAATTTACGCCCCTCTTGTCTTTTTCACTTTCTGCTGAGTCTGAACAGCTTCCGCTTTGAATAAGCTGAGAAAACATAATCTAAGCATTCGCACTTTAAAATGAAGCAAGCAAGTCGCCACAGTCGACTTTGAGAATACCCTGTACCAAGTAGTAATACTTATAAAAGCAAATTCCATTGAAACTGCCATCAACTTAATAAAAAAATTTAAATAAAATTCTCTTAACATGACGCAACATCAAAACCATGACCGAAATTTGTACTGCTTGCATCAAATTATACTGCTTGCAGAACAAAGCAGCATACGCATGCTATCTGCACTTGGCATTTCAGTATCAAACCCTTATACGTATACTTCCGATATTTTTTGTCCGATTTTAACGGAATTCGGTCAACTGGTACCAATACAACTTAGTTATTCGTCTTGTTATATTTTGCGGGAGCGGACTTAATCGTGGCAAAAATTTAAACAAAATTGCGTAGATACTAGACGGATGCTGACACCAATTTTATGGTCTCCGAGATCTAGGTGTTCATACCGACGAACAGACAGACAGTAGGACATGGCTATATAGAATCGGCTGTTTATGCTAATCTCGAATACATGTGTATAGTATCGGTAATGTTTAATATAGTCTTTTACCCTAAGGGTAAATATCGCGTATGCTGGTTGGGAGTTGGAGTTGCTGAACTGAATGTGTAGCAAAACTCAACATGATCTCGGCAAACTGTCAAACATTATCTTAAAGATGTGCTTGGTTAGTAAAAGGGGAAGTAAGGTTAGTGAGGTAGATGCAGAGCTACTCAGATTTGTCCATCATTAAGTCCGAAGGCAGAAATTTCTAGTTTTTGACCAAATTTATTAAACGCGCCTTTTTTGAAATATACTATATATGTATATTTACTTATACTATATACATATGTCCATAACGTCTAAGGTGTCCACTGTTTTTCTTGTCTGCCTTTTTAATTCAACGGGCAACTTTATATTTCTGTTTTTAAATAATAAAGAGTTTAATATTGACTAGGTACTATTTATCATATTTCATCGAAGACTTTATCTAAAACATATCAAAAGAGTTTATCCAACTTCAAATATTCGAGTGAGAGGGCAACAATTTTAAAGTGTATGGAAACTTCGATGCTGCCCTATAAGTTCTGCATTTTCGTATTTTCAATTAAGATCTCGTATTTCAGGCGCCCGACAACGCACAATTCTTCTTGTTCAAATTATTAATTGACGTTTGTGTGGCGCCAGAGCAAAGTAAAATGAACAAAAAACGAATTCTATCAACAACTCAAGTGCCAACCTCTATTGTTTTCCGCTCCTGCTTTTTCATTCTCCCTCAACGCCAGTATATGTTTACAAATTAGTTACACAGTTTTTCAATTTACTAATATTTTCTTTACGATGCCTTTGATTTCGCGTTGTAGGTAAATGTGGTAGCAATTCTCATCAAGTTCTATTAAATGATGAAACACCTGCTGCCTTTGCACTGAACGGATTTGAAATTGGAACTGAAACGTTAAAAGCTGAAAAAGCCGATGACGGCGGAGAAGAAACATCATCCATGCAACGAGAACTGAATTCAATAGAAAGTGGTAAGCCCAATTGAAATGAAACTTTATGAAATCTGTTGGCCAAAAAAATTTTAATTTTGGCTCTCCTATCCTTTAAAACTTGAATTATCAAATTTTGTGGTTATATAACTTGCAAATATGCTATTAGTTTTACGTATAGTGCCATTTTAGACAGGATAGTGGTTAGAATCCCCGCCTGGCACGAGGTTCAATTCCCCGTCGTCGAGTTTTTGTATTTTACCTCCGACTGCTTTACAGAAGATCAAAACAAATTTTGTTAAATTTTTTTCCTATTAAAAGTATTAATACTCAAATTAGCCTGGCCATTATTTAGTACATTCCTTTTGGACTGGAAATATGAAACACAGATTATTATTAAAACAGCCTCAGCACCAAAAATCGCAGCCCAATCTCAAACACACAATAACTTTTGGTAACTTACATTTTTTAATTTAATTGCATAGTCAAATACATATGTATATAAAATAAATAAAAAAGAAATTATCCATTTTCTCCCCGACGGGGAATTGAACCCCGGTCTCCCGCGTGACAGGCGGGGATACTAACCACTATACTATCGAGGATATTGATTTTAGTTGGGCCAAATAGAAAATTATATTGATGTTAGATGACAGCAAATCCTTATTTATTATTTAGATTTTAAATTTGTTTTTAAATTTCGCCATCTCATCTGCATAAACCAAATATATATGTATGTATGCATGTATGTATGTATGTATGTATGTATGTACCTATGTTAAGGGGTTAAAATAAGGGAACAATTTATGCGTGTACGTATTTATAATTGATTGTTACTGGAAATTCTACGTTTCACCTTTAGGGCGCAAATATGAGGTTACAGTGTAACAACGGAGCAGCAGCACACATGAGGCGATTACGAACAAAAAGGATTGTGAAAGAGGGGAAAACTTAATCACACTTTATTTTCCCGAATTTGTGTTCTAGCGGTTATTAGATTGGTCTGTGAAGAAAAACTTGAGTCAACACTTAAAGAGGTGTTAATGACACATAGTTTTACGATATATCTACAAAGTTTTAATTTTCGTTTTCTAGTTTGATTTTGGACAAATAATCATTTTGCAGTTCAAAGCAAAAATTTATTAAGATAAGTAAAGAATTTTGAACGTTTATTCCACATGAATATGCTACTGGAAACATAAAATGCTTTCTTTTATATTTGCTAAAGAACCAACGTTGACACTAATTTTCTCCCATGCTGCTGCATACTGAAGATGATGACTGGGCAGCAACAGTAAAAGAGGAGAATATTGTTCATGGCTTCACTTTTGGTCTTTGCCTGAGTTTGATTTAGTGCCCAGACGCACTCAAAATGATATTTCGAACCGTTTTCCAAGACCTTTTTGATGTTCTCTCATTAAAAGACCTTTGTTTGGGCTGAATTGGGAGCCTGTTGCGCACATCTGTTGGCCATGTTGCAGTCGGTCTCTCTCTGCTTTTCTATTTATTTTGTTTCCTTTCTCCTGCCGTATCTAATTTTGAGTATTCTAACAATATTTCTAGCTATGAGTCGTTCCACATACATATGTACATACATACATACATATATTCATTGTAGCCCGACAGATTGTCTGGGATGATGTGCGTCTGTTTTTAATTTTTTCTTTTTTCTTTCTGTTCTTTTTATATTATTCTTTTTTTAAAAAATTCGTAATCACTGGAATTCTATTGTATACAAAATTTTCACTGCAATTCGTTATTTCACTCTTTTAATGCCTATACAATGCAGTTTCGTGGTATGATAATACAATTAGAATCTGTGGCTTTGCTCAGAAGCACCTACTTGGATGCTAATTGGTTTAGATGCTATATACGTTCGACTGACTACGCATCTGCGCTATTAACACAAAGAATCCAAATTTCGCGCCTTCGTTTAATCTAATCGCAAACTTCACTTAGTGCAAGTCGGAAAGACAAATGTGTAAACAAATTTAGCTCACCTCCTTTAATGTGGAATAAACAAATATACCAGCAAGTGTTGGGTACAAATAACATAAAAAGAAGTCTTTTTCATACACCCAAATAAAATAATTTTTGGCATATGTAGTTATTTAAGAAAAAGAGTATTTAAAAAACCTCTGGATTCGACAACAAACACTAACTGCAGCAGCATCACCAGACAGTGCCCGGCTGTGCACCGCGTGACTCCTACAGTTGAGAAATCACACCTCGGATGCAGGCAGCTACGACAACAGAAAACTTATGTTATTATTAACAGCCGTAGGAGGATGGGGAGCTCTCACAATCCTTCCTATCTCTCAATGGTCTTGAGATATGGATTTGACTATAAAATGAATTATGGCCGCAGGCAACGATTGTAAACCTAAAGATTGGTTAGGCCAGAGTAAAGGGAAGCTTGTCCCTAAGGTTATCAGAAGGCCATAAACTATGCGGGTAAGAGCTCATAGATAAGTCACACTCGATTAGATGTGTACATATGAACATATGTTTATATGTACATATGTGTCTAAGTGTTTATAGAGAACAGACTTTATGCAAATGAGTTTTTAATGCCAAAAGATGTGCTGAGAAAAAGGCTACCTGGAAATGCTAAACGTTTTGACAGGTATCATAATATCATAGAGTATAATTAAAGAAAAGGACTACTGTGTACGGCTAATGAACTACGGGACAAGTATTAGTTTCAAGATTAATAAAGGGAAACTGTTACTAGTATTATCTTTATTATCTGTATGTTCGCAAAAATGGGTCTCCAATTATATATATATACATGTTTTGCAACGACGACCAGCGCCCGTATCTAGATATGTCAGTTGTAATAAGCAGCAAAGGAAATACGTACACAGACGAAGATGACGAAGATGCTGCAGAAGAAAATAAGAACAAAAAGATCAAGGTACACCACAGACACATTTTCTTGGTCAAGGGATTGGAGGGGAATGAACTATAGGAGAAACATTAAAAACTTGAAAAACAAGAACCATAAGAGAGATCGTTGCCGAATGCTGACTGAGGCGATTTTTAATGCAGGCAACACGCTACAAATTCCTTTTTCGCTTCTTCCACTCTCTCACTCTCTTTTTGGTTTAAAAATGTACGTTGTGTGTGAACAGTCTTAACAGAACGATATGTGTCTTAACAGAAATCACCGTTAACAGAGCTGTAACAGCACAAAATTTAACATTTCGAACAGATTTCGAACAGATTTCGAACTTAACATGTCGAAAATAACAAAAAAAAATAGCAGTAAGAAAAAGACAGCGCACTCTAAAGGTTCGGTTGCGGTTGGATGTGACGGAGTTTCAAAAATTTGTAAAAGAACGCTCTTAAGTCGCTCAATGAAAATATTGAAATTTTTCCGTTAGTATTGTTTTGTTTTCTAGCTGGAAAGATATGTGGCGGAAATTGTTCCGTCGGAAAAAATTGTTTAGACATTTTTAAAAATAGTTCGGGAAACATGAATTAGTTTTGCGACAAATTTTGTTTTCATGAAATGCTTCGTCCATTTTGCGTCTACATATAGATAAATATACATGATTTTTATTTTCGTTTTAACGAATCGCAAAGAATAAAAATATGTCAATATAAATAATTATACGTTTTATCAATTAACAACATTTAAAAACGTGTGTAATGCATTAATGAAATAATTCAAGAATTTGTGAGCTTTAGTGCGGTGTATGTGTTTTATAAAAAAATGGAGAATTAACAAAACATAAAAAAAACCGGAAGAGTGTTCGATCAGGATATGTTTTAACGAAATGAACATTAACTGAGATTGAATTTCACCTGATTTGTATTGCCACCTTTCGTATATAATTATAATCAACGTAATCACGAGCTCACACCACAGCGACAACAACATCAGCAGCGGAAGAAGGCAGCTCTCGCCTGTTCTTCTTTTTCGTCCAGGATCAAGTTTGGCACGAAACCCATAATTTGTTGTTGCCAAAGTCGCGACGAACGGGCTCCATGGTGTCGCCTGCTTGACCGACGCCGTCGTCCCCAATGGGCGCGCAATAAACAACCTACAAAAACAAAAAAAATCAAAAAGAAAAAACTTTCAAGAAAGCGAATCCAGTTCTTCACGATCCTTTACGTCTCGCCTCTTCACTCTCTTATCTCCGAGATCGTGTGCTTTTGTTTTGGCTCTGCTGCGTTTATTGTTTTGTTGCAACAGCAGCCAAAGTAAACCAAAACAGCTAAGGAGCTGAGGTAACTCACTGGCCTGGCCCCAAACACCCGGTAGAAGGTTGTTGCATCGTATAAAAATAATCGGCGTTTCTGCTTCTTGTTGTTGTTGCCAGACATGGCGCCGAAATCCAGAAAGAAGAAAGCTCATGGTAAATATTAATACAACATTTCTCTATTTCTTTTTTGAATCTACTTAACTAAACAATGAATGAACAATGAACGTATATTAGCTTAATTGAAATATAATGAGAACTCTTAAAATTAAACTTTTTTAATGATTGGGATTAAAATTAGTTTTCTATCTTTTTACTTGTGCAAGCACTTGAATTATTTCCATATATGTATGTACATACATATATTGATACAGCTCGGAGCTTATAGGTTTTGCCAGCTTAAATTTCCTAGTCACAACTTCTATGCCTTGCATTGTGTTCTGTTTTTGCTTACCCATCTTTTCTGTACAATTACTTGGTCTTAGTTTCTTTCCTTCCCATTCTGTTACCTTATTAAATATGCAGTGCTCATATTACAAATCCCTTTTTTTTTTAGAGAATATCCTGTGTGTCGATAAGTTGTTTTCAATTGAAATTCGTTTTTCTAATTACGTTTCCCTTTTCATCGCGCAGTGCCAAGTGTTTTGGAACAACTTCTCTGACCAGACGCCGTCGCCTTGTCTTAAAATATGCCATGTCCGTCTTTGGTTGGATGTGCATGTTTTTTTTATATTTTTCTTTTATTTATGACCCAGACGCAGGTAGAATCAGTGGAAGAAGAAGATCAAGACGAAACAACATCAGCAACAGAAAAGAAGATCAAGAATATAATAAAAACAATCGTCATCGTGCATTTGTGTAGGAACAGCGGGGCAGGGCACTCCTTATTCTTGTTGGTTTATTTTATGTATGTATGGGGAACAAAAAAGATCAGCTGTCAATTTTTATGGGTGCCAGCGTTTTCGTTTTGTTCTCTCTCTATAAAAGTGTTCATTGGGTCGACCAGTACACAATACTCGTACTGTGCATATGTTATACATACATACATACATACTTTGTGCCTTTCTCAAAAATCCTCAACATTGTTGTTAATTCCATCAATTCGTGTGCTTAGATTAAATCGATATGCATTTACAAACAGTTTTTTATTTGATTTGGGATTTAGATTTAGTGATTGGTAAAGATGAAAAGGTTAAGAAAGAGTGAAAAATTAGAAGTACCTAATTTTAGTATGTTAATCGTAAGCTACCATATTTCAAATTGACTTTCTTAGTATTTTATAAAATGTCATTGTTTTGGTTAATCTTCAGATTGTTAAATAAGTATGAACAGAATTTGATTTGATGTTTGTTGTTCTAGTACAGTGGTAACATTTAAATCGGCGTTTTTAAGACGTACGCTTTAGTATTAAAGTAAAGTTTATATGTATACACTTCAATGGATGTGTGTGTGCATGTAGCAAACATTTTGCTTTAAAAAAGGCAATAGCTGTCAGATGATGAGTTATTCTTAAAACTTTTTGTCATCTCTGCCCAACCCACATGCCTCTCGGATTCTCCGTATTCCTGTTTGCTAAGTGTTAAGCTGTCTGGCTTTCTTATAAGATCTGACTTTTTGGCTTGTACTGAATTTCCTCTCTTCCCAACCTTAATAAGAACAACACTGCAGGCGGGCTTCTTGGGATTGGTTATCGATAAGGTAGTTTATTGTGTCTTCCTAGTCAATTTTAATTCCGTTTGAGGCCATGACGAATCCTAACGGACGGACAGAAATATAAAAACACCTTTCGATGTTTCTCTTTATTTTTTAAAGTGTGTTTACCAGTCTGTTGATTGAAATTTTAAGCTGACAAACTGAACCAGAGCACATCTCAAGTGAAGGCGAACCCAGGTGGAACTCTTTGTTTGAATCTGTATACATATGTAACTATTTTCCACCAAATAAAGTCAATAATGTTTATCGCTTAGACAAAAATATTTCGTGGAATTCACTCAACAACAAATTGCGTTATATATGTATAACATACGTCCATATATACATACATACATACATATATATGGCTGATAACGTAGCTGCCTTTTGCTCACACTAAACTATTGCTCAGGTATATGACCTGGTCGGTCTGTCGGTCGCTGCTTTTGTCGCTACGGGTAGCCCCCATATATAGCCTAATCTTATCAATGTGTTTTGGTCGTCGCCGTCGCCTGCCACGCGTAAACAAACGAATATTGTAACAAAAATTGTAATAAGCCAAAACACAAAAACAATATATATAAATTATAATTATATATTTGTATGTGTGTGAACTTACTTACACATATATAACACATCTAGGTCTACACTCAAAGAAAATGTGCAACATGTGAAAATGTGAAACATGGCTAGCCATAGTCTACAAAAAAACGAAAGCATAAATAAAATAAATTTATTTTAAACTTCATTTAAATGCCAAGTCGACGTATTTTCTTATTTTCCTCTTCACTCTTTTACTTCCCCATATACTTTTTGCGTTTACGCAGCAAAAGAGGGTCATTGCTTTTTTTCACTTTGTGTCAGGTTTGGTCAGCAAGAATCGGCTGTGAAACGGCCAAGAAGACTAGTCTTATTCTGATTATTTCAGACAGTCGAAACATACTATGAATTTTCTGTTGTTATTCCACTATTTTGTCTCTTTATAAAATGTTTTTTTCATTGTGTGATAAATTGGAACCCTAATTATTTAGCTTAGAATATACCATTTATATATATATGTAGCTTTTGTCTCTTAAAATGACAATTTGGCCAAAGTGAAAGACGTAGGTAAATATGTAAATGTATTGTGTTGTGCAGCATCCGCATATCCTGTTTACCAGGCATACCAGCTACTTCACCTTCACCTCTTCCTTGTATTCATACTTCAACTCTAACTCTTCCTACACCACTTGGTATTCCTTTTGCATTTGGTGGGGAAATATCGTCAACGTGTGGAACACACATGTGCGAGGGCGCGTGAAAATTGTCTGAAGACTGAGCCATTTGCGTTCCTCAACGAAAAAATACACACATATGTATGCTGAATGCCTAAGTCGTCAACGAGCAGCTGCTGCTGTTTGTCAACAGAAAATAAAAAAGCAAAAATCTAGAGGGCGGAGCTACATTTGGCCATTGCCGAAGTCTTAATACCCTTGCAAATTGTATTTTTTTATTATATTTAATTCGAATCAAATCAAAATTTTACATTTCTGATCTTTTATTTTTGTGAATAACTACTTAATAGTTTCTTAAAAAAAAAACAAATAAACCTTTCTAATATAAACCTTGTTTGCAAAACTTATACCGACCAGTAACTGCTGATCAAAAATTAATATACATATAAGTATAACATAAACATGAGAATAAGTAAATTTACTTAAAGTTGCTTTTTTGTAAAAGCTATGAAGTCGTTTTACCAAAAATTAATATACTCTTTTTGCCTGGATATAAATAACAGCAAAACCGAAAGATATACAAAAAATAAAAAATTTAAATCACATGAAATTTTTGTATCTTACCAAGAGGAGCCATGTGAAATGAAATGTATCTCCAAAATACAAAATCTTATATGTACATATATATGAATACAAATGCAGGCCATGACTCAACCATTAGCCAATAGGGTAATAGGGTATATTGCAGTCGCTAAAGTGTATGTAACAGGCAGAAGGAAACAGTTCAGACTCCATAAAATCTATATATTCTATATCAGCATGAATATATAGAGTCGAGTCGATATAGTCATGTCCGTCTGCCCGGACGGTCTCGGAGATTATAAGAGCTAGAATAGCCAATTTTGATGCCAACATCGGTCTAGTAACTACGAAGATCAAGTTTGTTTCAAATTTTGCGAATAGCAAAATAGAGTAACATAGACCACGTTTCTTTGAAATCGGGCAATAAGTATCGGATATATAGGAATTCATTCTTTATCTCTTCTGTTTTTTAAGGATTAATAAAAGTGTTAATGTAATAATCTTTTGTAATGTGAAAATTTAAAAATAACGAACGATGAGTAATTTTGTGATAAATGAAATTAAATTTAACTGAATGAAATTGGAAAAAATTATCTAAGCCTTATATAAAAGAACGAAGTAATCTTTTTCACCCTCGCTTACTTTACTTATCATTAAAATGTGTTCAATGTTCCCAAGGTTTTATCAAAAAACTGTAAAATTTGTTTTACCAGCGTTAATTAAATGAACAAAGGAGGTGGCGCGGTTTAGCAAAAAACCCAAACCAAAACAAAAATCGCAAAATGTTAATATCTTATATTGTTCATATTCGATTCTAATTTTAATTGTGAGTGGGGAAATGTATCTCAGTCCGCAGACTGCCTGGCGGCATGTTTATTAAAATGAAATCACATACGCAACTCACACTTAAGAATGACAACGTCGTCTGACGAGTATATATGTACATATGTATGTATGGATTATATGTATATAGTACATAGAGAATATTTACGTCTGTACATATATAAAATTCATTAAAAATTTGCATATTTTTGGCTGCTAATTTAAGACGGTACACGTCATGGCTGCCTGCTCCTCACCATAAATGGCAATCACCGGCAATATTTCAGGTGAATAGCAACATGTTGCCAACTGATTCAATGAATACATAGGCAACATGTTGCTTACCGGTGTCTCTTTTTTCCCCCGGTAGATCTTTGTTTGTGGGTATTTTGTATGCTGGTCGCATTTTTTTCACATAAATTTAATTGACATTTTGACGCGGCCACCCACATGAAAATAAATTTCCAATGCAAATCCAAAGGCGAGGGCATCGAATTAATATTTGGCACACTGCCTGGACATCCGTTCATCCATCCATTTGCTATTAATTATGCTTTACTTTAAGTTACTTCGTAAGTTGAAGAGGAAAATTTATGCAGATGTAAAAACTTGTGGTTAATGGGAAATATTTTGCTTTGTGTCATGGTTCTCAAATCACCACTGAATATACATATTTACATATTTGCGAGGGTAGCCTAAAAAGATTATTTCATTTTGTGTATTAAATACTAATCCCCAATAAGCTCACGTTTAGTGTTGAAAATTTTCCCAATTACAGCCATACTTAGTAATAGTTTAGACCCCTTTTTTTTTTTTTTGAAGAATTTATAAATTTTCCAAATACTCGTATACAGTTTTAAAATACAATACGTTTGTTTTCTCTTTATGTTTAATGATTTGCAAGCGGAGAAATATTGACGTTATAAATTGTAGATACATACATACATACATACATACATAGATCGGTTTCTGTGAACTTGCTGGTTAGTCCTATAGCATAAATTTGTATATGTATGTAAATTATTCTATGCATATGTATTATAGTTTATTTTCAGCTAAACAGCATTTGTATCTAAGTTAAAACAAATCCAAAAAAAAAAAAGATAAATACAAAAAACATCGACGGCAACTAATTAGCTTCGCTGTTGTTTTTATTTTAATTTCGCTACTGGTTGAGACACATTAAAATCAGTTTGTTGACGTTTTTTGTTGTCGCTATTATTATCTCTTTTATTTTGAAATTCATTGCTTTTTACCTTACCGATTTTAATTTTCTGATAAACTTGTCGTAAACATTGTATGACCATGCAAATTCAAGCCGCAAAACGAGAAGAAAAATATTAATTGAATTTGGAAGATAAGATATTTTTAAAATATATTTTTATCTTTTTGTTGCTCTTGATGATTTTATAGATTGTCAATCCACGTTTGATACATCTATTTTAAATCTAATATTGTATATATTTCATTCAATTTTTGCACAAGGAAAGAATTAAAGGAGGGAATAAGATTACGATTAACAATACGATAAGGTTATATATAAATATAATTATATATTTAGGATAAAGCTTATTAAAAACTAAATTGGTTGAATGCTAAGTAAAAACGATTCTATCCTTTTTTATAGTCTTGTATATGAATGTTCTGTGATATATTTGTGCCTGTTGTACATATTTTCGTGCTTGCAATTAAAAATCATTAAGTCAAATCAGCGCGCATTTTATCCCTCTGTTTGCCTTTCTCTAATTAAAGTTGATTGTGGCGATTTGCTTCTGTGTTTGGGCATACATCCATACAATATACATAAAATTATGTATGGATGCTGCAATTGCTTTTAATTGACCCCGTGTATAGCAAAAAATGAGGTCGAGGAGGAGGAGGAGGAGAAGGAGAAGAAGTCAGAGAGAGTTAGGTGGGTAGAAATATGTAACCATTTGTTTCATTGATGAAAAATCATGAAGTATAACCAAAAATAGCAAACACAAACTACATAGCATTAATTATAGCCATTTAAAAGAAACAATTATTTTAGAAGTTGTCATGCCCATGCTGGGGGCAGAAACAACAACAAAGCAAAACCGGTTTACATTCGCCATCATTCTTGCATTTGGAAAAACAAACGATTTTATATCTATACCCTTGCATAGAGTATAATATAGTTAGTCAGATGTTTGTAACGCATATTAATATCTGTTAAATCATTCTTTTTAAACCCCAAATTTTGAACTATATCGATGAACTTGTGAAACTTGTGTGATTCTAGTCCTTGTTAAATCAAGCTTGTCAAGTTTAAGAATAAGCAGTTTTTGTTTTTTAAATTTAACATTTACGGTAGCTGTGAACTGTAAGGGAATATAAACTTCTGACCGAAGTTGGCCTCTATAATATATTTTTTGGCTTTAAACTTTTTGATAACTAATACACCAAAGCTTGTCTAAATTTAAACAGTTTTTTCTTTTAACTTTTAGAGAGTTAAATTATAAAGAAGAAAAATTGTTTGGTGCTATTAAACTGATGAATCAAAGAAATTATAATAAGCTACATTTAATATCCAAATATACATACCACAAGAAAATTGTTATTAATTAAAATGTACATATTCAAGTCAATTTGGTCTTATTTCTAAATTTCTTTATTTGTTAGGGGCGTTTTTAATGTATAATATGCACAAGGGCATTTAATTGCAATTGATTTATTTGCTGGGCGTATACTTGATTTATTTCACTTTTTTCCCAATAATTGATTGCGAAGAATAAATAGTAGATGATGACTTCATTTATTGAACAATTGCAGTATTTTCCAAGTTGGCTTAAAGAGTTGTATTATAAATTTCTATTTCGTTTTGCATGTTGCCAACATGTTGCCGAAGTCAAGTTTTTGTGTGGAATTCACTGAGACAGACTAATTTATGCCTGCTCGAACGTTATGCTTTGCATTTCAAACTGTTTCCTCTCTACCGATCACATGGTTCCGTCTATAAACTGGTATATGTACATATATACATATCGTACGTCTATACGTGTATGTATAGACTTTAATTCGTATGTATGTGTGTATGTATATGAATTTACATATTGTTTTACTTTTGAACCCGGATGTATGTACCAACGTGTGTAGTTTATTTGTATGTAGATTAGAATAGTGTTGGCAGTTGTTGGAAGCTGGACAGCGGCGTGGGCGAACTTAATTAAAATGCCACTTGACAAAAAATTTACAAAGAACTGGAAATGCCTAAGGCATTTATTTTATTAAGAATTTTGACAGCATTTCGATTAAAAGAGGCATACAAATAGAGAATTAACAGAGATGTTATTTCATTGGTTATTGTTAAGTTCATATACATATTTGTAAATGCATAATATTAATATTCATATATGTATATAAATACATATATGTATGTATATATTTGTATATAAATATATATATATATATGTATATATACATATATATATGGCATACTTTAAAACTTTACATTGCTTTCAAATTTTCAAATTGCATCCAAAGGTATGTCTGATGCATATCCCTTAAAATTTTTTTTTATTTCAAAATGTCTAAAATTCACCTGTTGCCATAATTTGGTAACGAAACGTTAATACCGTCTGTCTGAGAGGGTATTGCGAGTATAACAGGTTAGTTATTGAGAAAAGTAACAACAGAAACATACAAAAAACCCCATTCATGCATTTTTCTAGATAGAAACAAAAAAAAAACATGTTTTTTTTATCTCGCACTCTCTGCCGACCCTCTCGTTCTCTCTTAATCTGTACCTACATATTTTGTGTGGAAGTGTGTGTGACACGTTTTGAAAGTCAATTAAATGATAGTTAAAGACATTTTATGCAAATTATACTGTACTGTATTAGCGTATAGTAAAGGTGAAATGATTATAGTTGTTGTGTTTATGTGTGTGTCGTCCGTACCTATGTACATGTGTATGAATCTATTAGTTAATATAATAATACTTAATACTTGTAAGGATATAGATAAAATGCAGGTATTCAAAGCATTCCCCGTCTAGTTTTAGACAATATTTTAATCTATTGCCATTTCATTGTGTCCATAAAAATAAATTAAAAAATGTCTATTGATAAAATTGTGTTTAGTTGAAAAACAAATGTAAATAACATAAAATCGCCTTCAACTTAGCCTCACGTCCCGTCTTGCCTCTTCAATTACCAAAAAGCAAACAAACAGAGATATGTGATGATGATGATACTGCTGTATTTAGCTATACAAATATGTACATATATACGTATATTTATATTATATGTCGGATAGATAGGATAAAGCAATAACGTCAGCAAGTCACAAGAAATAGTCCAAATTGTTGTTCAAAATAAAACTGCTAGTTAAAATAAATCAGCTTTTGTCCGAATTCTACGACTTAACGATTTATGACATTGGGAAATTGGGAACGAGTTCAAATCAACAAATAGTAATCAAGACATCAAGAGGGTAAAATCAACAATAATGCTGCCGAATTCATTAAAAACTGACTGAAATTATAAAACGACTTTGTTAAAAAGAATTTTTTAAAATACGCCCACTATTTATATTTAGCACATACCGAAAACAAAATCATATTATTATATAAAATTTTATAAGCAATCCGCCAGACGCCCACCAACCAAAATGTAAATGAAAAACTAAATGAAAATGAGAGAAGGTTAAGCATGCCGACGGGCGCAGACACCAACACAAAAAAAAATGCTTTGGATATTTATAATGATGGTAAAATATTAGAGTATTTTAGAAATGATGTCTAAAGTCTATTCAAATATTTACATATATGTATATGTGAGCAATCTTGATTTCCGATGGTTCCTGGCTTAGGGCAAGGTAGCAATTCTTGGGAAATTCTACAATAGCAATTTTCTAAATCCTGAAATATCGATACCGTTTATTGAATCATTATCTAAATTATTGTTGGTTATTTTTACAAAATGAAAATGAGGGGACTGTGTTTTGGCTAAGTACTCATTGTTGACGTCACTAACTCGTTCAGTCATAGGGCTTGTTCTTATTATGCTTTTCTTTCATTTCATTTGGATTGTATTGATGAGCTAATAGATCTCTGCTATCACCACGATTACTGTGGCTGTGACTAAGTTGCTGATGGTGTTTGTTTCCAAGTATGCTAATATACTTGGATTTGTATATTTAATAGGTAGATATAGCATAATTATTTTATTCGGGACGACCACATGACTTCATTTGAAAACGCACATAAACGAAAGTATTCGTAACTTGAAAATGTGAGAGAAAAAACTTGGGTGGGTGTATTTTTAGCCTGGGCGGCCATTTGACGCAATGTTTACGATACACACACTCGCAAGCAAACACGGGAGATTATGAAAACGACAATTCAATGCATCCCACACGTCCCACATGCAGCAGAGTTGCTGCTGCTGCTGCTGCTGCCGCTGTCGTTGCCACTGCCACTGCTAAAGGTCTTGTTTGAGCTGGAGGAACTGGAAGATGGTGATGATAAACGGGCATAGAAACTGCACCTAAAAAATGCCTTCGCAATGATGCGCGTTGGCAGCGGAAATCGCTGGATGAATCATGAAAACTATTTCCACATGATTAGAAAAAATAAAACGCCAAATATCACTTGCAGCTGCTCTTTAAAATTATTTACTGAAAATATTCTGAGTTGGTAACCGGAATCATATTTTAATTTCAAGGAATTGATTTTACATGTATAGATAATTGAGACCAACATTTTATCACAACAAATAAACTATGAATCATTTTATTATACCCTTGCAAAGGGGATATTAACTTTGGTCAATAGTTTTCAACCCTTAAAAGGAAGCATATATGTATTCGTGATCAGCATCAATAGCCGATTCGATCTGACACTGTCCGCTTGACCGTTTGTCTCTATCAACAGAAACTCCTCGGACAAGGTTTATCTTCAAAAACTCTTGTTTTTTAAGTGGATGCCAAGAAATTTAATATACTTCTTAGCCCTATCACTAAGTTTTATCAGAATGACTATATAATATAGCTACCACAGGAACTATTTGTCCAAACATTGATTGTATGAACAAATTTTTGTTTCTCAATATAGAGGAATGAAATTGTATTTCCATTTTTGGAAATTTCTTTGAATATTTTTTGTGGGATTTTATAGAAAAAGGCAATTGGTACCTTTTGCCTGATCATTTCACCATCTTTATATGTATTTCTCTTTGTTCTTTGTACCTTGAGCGTGTGCATTTGGCGCCAACTGGCATCCAGTCGGGGTAACAGCAATAGTCTTCTTTCATTCTCGTTCTGACGGTCTGTCTGGGTCTGTTGTGGATGCTTCCTTGGCATGTTTTATAATTTGGTTCGTTTTTCTCTCTTTAACTGTTTCTTATTTTTCGGCCAAACATAAATTGATAATTTGTCTGGTCTTTTAAGAGAAATAACATCAAGTTGCTACTGTGCTACGTGATTAACAATTTTCAGACAGAGAGGAGAGCCTAATTAACAGGCATTTGCATACAGTAAATAAAATCGAGAGCAGTCTCTTCACATTTTACGTATGACATCTTAAAGATAGTGAGCGATATAGTAATGAGGATACTTGACTATCGTTTCCCATAATATTGTAATTAAACTATTATATTCCCAATGATACTAATGCCGTATGTGCTTAAATGGCTAACAAAATTGTTGTTTTGTTATTAACAATTATGGCAAATGCCTATCTGCAATAATCATATTTTATAAATATCTTATGATTTTCTAAAATTAATAAATGGTTAATTACGGATAAGACAAGTTACTTTCCGTTTATTTGTCCTAGGTGGACTTCTTCACGAAACAAAAAAATAGTTCGGGCAAGATTGATATCACATCAGTGTCGGCAGAAAATATTTTTAGGCATTTACCCAATATTATGAATGAATAAAGATACAATAAATAACAATTCTATCACAGTCAGCCGTTCAGCCATCCATGGGAAGAGAAGGCAATAAGCCATGAACGCTCTGTCTCTCTCTCTCTCTCTCTCTCTCTCTCTCTCTCTCTCTCTCTCTCTCTCTCTCTCTCTCTCTCTCTCTCTCTCTGCCTCTCTTTCTCTCCCTCTTCATTACAAGCGCATTAAATGTGCCTTTGAAAGCAGCCATACAACTCGCGCCCAATGGCCCCAACGCCCACAATAAAACTCCACTCCTTCAGATGTGGCAGTAGCCACATCTACTAGCTACTGGATAGAAAAACTATCTGGCAAAGAGCTTATAATTAGTTGCTGGTTAGTTACATGACTTGTATTTTCCAGCGACCTGAATCAATTGCTCGACATACCGTTGCCCACTTTTCTTCATGCTTAGACGCATATTTCATGCAACAAATAGCAAAGCATTATACAGTTAGGCACTTGAATTATGATTACCCGAGTTGGCGGATTATTCGATTACTGATTGGTCAGTTGTTCCCATCCATCAACTTGTTCTTTTATACCACAATAATGACTCAAAAACTTTAAATACCAAACTTCAGTTTTCCTGCATTAAGATCAACAGGTTCCCCATATAAATTGTACATTATACAACATATTTGTGTTATGTCCTCATATTGACCCCCAAAGTGTACGAATTGAAATCAGACTTATTACTTATATTTGTATGTCAGTTATATGATATAGTCAAATGACTATAACGTTTTTCTCACAAGAACTTTTTAGAACAAACAAATTTTGGCCTTTATTTATACCAATTGTTTAACTTAGTATTATATATTAGAGTGGTATAAACCACTGTTTAGAAGAAAAGATTTTCTTTCTTAGGCCATTGGTGGCACATAAGAATCTTGGTTTTATATACTCCTGAGTAGTTCCGCGAAATTCGATTAAAAATTTATAAAATTGTTCTAATCAAATCCGAACTTCATCATCTGTTTTGCAGCCCGCTCTTTGACTTGCTACTGTGACGGTAGCTGCCCAGGCAATGTTAGCAATGGCACTTGTGAGACTAGACCCGGTGGGAGTTGTTTTAGTGCTGTCGAGGAGATTTTTGATGAAGGTACAGGCACTTTTGAAGAGGAACGCACCTTTGGCTGTATGCCACCCGAAGAGAATGGTGGACTCTTAATGGTAAGTCCATTATCGGCATTTGTCATATAGGTACATACGGAGTAATTTGACAAATTCTATCTTTTTTCAGTGCAAAGTGGCAGCTGTTCCGCATATTCATGGCAAAAATATTGTATGCTGTGATAAAGAGGATTTCTGTAACCGTGATCTGCGTCCCGCCTATACTCCCAAAATGACCACTCCCGCTCCAGAGTTGCCAGTGAGCAGCGAATCCATGCATACTTTAGCGTTATATGCTTCCATTGTAGTCTCTCTGTCCGTGTTAATTGTCATTGTCTTCATCATGTGTCTAATCTATAAGCGACGAGAAAAATTACGTAAACAGCCACGACTGATTAACTCTATGTGTAACTCCCAGCTATCGCCGTTATCCCAACTGGTTGAACAAAGCTCCGGCTCTGGTTCAGGTTTACCCCTGTTGGTCCAGCGCACCATAGCTAAACAGATACAAATGATGCGCCTAGTGGGAAAAGGACGCTATGGCGAAGTATGGCTAGCCAAGTGGCGGGATGAGCATGTAGCTGTCAAAACATTTTTTACTACCGAGGAGGCTTCTTGGTTCCGTGAAACGGAGATCTATCAGACTGTTTTAATGCGACATGAAAATATATTAGGATTTATTGCCGCTGATATCAAAGGCAATGGAAGCTGGACTCAGATGCTGCTTATAACCGACTACCATGAAGTGGGCAGTCTCCATGATTATCTTTCTTTGTCGGTGATTAATCCTCAAAAGCTTCAATTATTGGCTTATTCGCTCGCATCAGGTTTGGCCCATTTACATGACGAGATATTTGGGACCCCTGGTAAACCAGCAATTGCCCATCGTGACATCAAAAGCAAGAACATATTGGTTAAAAGGAATGGTCAATGTGCGATAGCCGATTTCGGGCTAGCGGTTAAATACAATTCAGAACTGGATGAAATACACATTGCCCAGAATACACGTGTTGGCACTCGCCGCTATATGGCACCAGAGGTTCTGGCACAAGTGCTGAATCCTCAACAATTTGAGGAATTCAAGCGTGCGGATATGTATTCAGTGGGTCTGGTTCTCTGGGAAATGGCACGTCGTTGCTATACACCCATTTTAGGTACTAAGACCACCACCTGCGAGGATTATGCTTTGCCCTACCATGATGTGGTGCCCTCAGATCCCACATTCGAGGACATGCATGCTGTTGTGTGTGTGAAGGGCTTCCGACCGCCCATACCATCTCGCTGGCAAGAGGATGATGTCCTTGCCACAGTCTCTAAGATCATGCAAGAATGTTGGCATCCCAATCCCACAGTCCGGCTAACAGCATTGCGTGTAAAGAAGACTTTAGGACGACTGGAAACGGATTGTCTCATCGATGTGCCTATGAAAATTGTCTAGTACTTGTGCATCCTACTATTTTATGTGCTGTAGAATTGTTTTAGGTTTGACCTAAGTTGCATTTACGTTTCCTCCCTTTATTCCCTTATTTTGGTTTTCACTGTAATTTTAACTTGAGTGTCTACACATACTTGAAGTTAGTATATAGAAAGTAGTATAAGCGCCGCACTGATTGTAGATCTTTAGGTCTATAACGATCCTTTTGTTTGTTTAGTTATGACACTTTGAAATGCAAACATTAAAAGAAATCTTTGGTTAAAAAAATGCTTTAACTATTTCAGAAATGAAGGTTGAAAATCGACATTACTTATGTAATATGTTTTGTGCCAGCTTGTCTAATAAAAGATAAAAAATTACTTATTAACAATATTGTAAAGGTAGTGTATAAAGATAGAGTCTAAGAAAATCTTAGCTAAAATTGCTAAGTGATAATGCTGCCTTTTGTAAAATCCACACAGAATTAGTTGCCCTAAGAGACAGAATGTAAAGACAAAAGCCAACGAAATGTTTAGAGATTTTCGGGCTGCTTAATTTGCACACATATAAATAAATAGCCTACATAGCGTGGCAAAGGAAATAGATTTTTTGTTTATTGTTTTGTGTAAATAATGAACTATACATCTATATATTGAATGTATTATATATATGTAAATAATACATATATTTGCTTCATGTTCTTATTGGTAAAAGTTACCTTGTTTAAGATAGATAATTAAGATATATTGGAAATGTATTCTACTTTCTTTATTTTTTGTCCTTCAAACTCTTTCATCATATATTTATGATAAAAGATTTATAACGGAACTAAATTTTGTATTAAAGCATTTAGTTAATTTATTTAAAAATATTAACTATAATAAAAAAAGAAAAAAATCATATTATTATAAATCAAAAGCTTTTATTTTTATCAGCAATAAGGATTCATTTTGATATTCATTCTAATCTCCAGTCATCATTTCCATGAACTCTGTTAAACATTTTATATTGCATTAACATGTTATGTTTTATAATTAAATTTTGTATACCCACCATCAAAGTCGACTGTGCCGGAGCCATCGGTATCAATTTCCGCAATGATACCATCTAAATCGCCTGACGAGAGCTTATCATCCAGTGCGGCCAAAATCTCTTTCAGAGTGGATGTAGTGATGTAACCATTACCTTCACGATCATACAATCGAAAAGCCTCTTTTAGTTCCTTCTGTATGGCCTCGGCATCTTCCTCTTCCAGAAAATGTGCTGCTATATTGCAGAAGCCATCAAAATTCACTTTACCCGTATCTTCAGGATCGTTCTCATCGATCAGATCTTGCAGTTCGCTCTCCTCAAACATTTGGCCCATGCTATTGAGGATGGTTTTCAGGCGTAGTGTTTCGATAAAGCCTGATTTTTGTGTATCAAACATTTGGAATGCCTTTCGCATAATGTCCATTTTCTCATCGTCTTCCTAGGATTATGATTATGTATCAGTTTTCTTGTTATGGATATTTTTCATTCTTTGTTATTGCACAATCAAGCGTACCATATTTATGATGAATAGAAATTTATATATCTATATATATGTATATATATATATAAGGTATGTTGGGTTATGACACAGCGATTCCGATTACCGAGAATGCGTTCCAATTGCGTTGGACTACGGGCGCGCACTAACCAATAGTCTGGCCAAGATCATTATTTATAAACAACAAAATCCGCTTAGTGGACGCGTCACTGGCACGCAGAGCGCACCCACTACAGAGCAGAAATGACCACAGCAGCAACACCATAGCCATATCCAACCTGAGTTATTGTGTTATTGCCGCCTTCTTCACCGCAATGTCTCTGTGTGTATTGGAATGCGGCGGTGGAAATGATTCTGCCCAGACGCCAAAAAAATCAGATCAAAGAATGTTACAGGTGCAAGACGCTCTAAATGGGTAAGTCGATAGAGGGCATTTGGGTGGAGAAGAGTAAAGAGGTGGTTAGTAAATAGATGGCTAAGGTCGGCGACGTCATCTCCTCCATCAATTTTATCTTCATCTACGTTGGCTACTCGCACGCCACAATTATGCAAAAAGCAGCACTTTCGGTCTATATACACATATACACGCCTTCATGGGCGTAGTATTTATTTCATTTTGAAAATTTATTGAAAAATGAATACATACTTATGTATATGAACTGAATAGTTATATTGTTATAAAACTTTCTGACCTTTCTTATATGTCCACAATATAATATGTATACATATAATAATTGTTGTTGTCCAAAAAGAAAACTGTGAAAACGGTTTAATAAACGGAACATTAAGTTTAACAAGAAAGAAATAAGCTTTGAGGAGTAGACAAGTGTCTTAACAAAAATTAATTTTTTTGAGTAAATTTGTTTAAATTAACTTCCAATGTTTCCCATCGATATCTAATGTTTCTCGAATTTAGATGTACAAATTTATCTTATAATTATTGCGAACCCCGTCACTACATCCATGATGGAAGAGCCACCACCCTCGCCCGCATTAAATAGTACTCTGTATTCTTTCTTGTCCGGATCCCGTCGGTCACTCAGTCAGTCAGTCACTAAAAATCGACTATAAACGTCTTCACAATCAGTCACAAAATCAGCGCGAATTTCTCACGGTAATTGTATTTTTAGTACTTTATAGCAATTTTTGTCCAAATGATCATATCCACTCATACATCGATATGTACATAGGTATGGTGAGTGCCGGCCAGATGCCCATCCCGCTGATGGTGCTGCTCTTTTTGCGGTTCACCTCCTCTTCTTTGGCCCAAAACAAAAATGTTGATGTGGTTTTATATTTTTTTTAAGCTTTTAAACAAACAAACAAGGCATTTCAGTCTGGCAAATGGACATCAGAAAGGTGGGAAAGGTTGTGGTGGTTGGGGTGCTGTGGGTGTTGTGGGTTGCAGTTTGACTGTGCATAACCTTCCTTTAGTTTGGCGGAATTCAGTGTTTATTTTTTTGGCCATAGGCAACTTTTGATGGCCATTTGATTTTTATTATTTATGACAAAACGTGAAAGATTTTTTGGTATGGACTGAAATAAGGAGAAGAAAGAATAGAAGGCACTTTTAGTATTTTTCAATAGAGGTATGCGTAAGATTTGTTTGTGTCCATATAAATAGCCACAAGTGGCATAAGTTTTAATTTGGTTGCTGACAGTTTGGTGGCATGAAATTTAAGGCAAGATTTACGGCGTAATTACCAAAGCAAATTGAATATTAACAGGAGCGGAAGAGTTAAATTGAGGCACTTGCAAATAAGTATGAAGTACATACGAACGTACATCGACACAAAACTGGTGAGATGTAAAAATGTTGAGTAGATTTCTACTAATACATATTACATTGTATTTCCTTTTTATGACTAACTTAAGCACGAATAAGGTTTACTTAAACTTCAAAAAACAGACCGCTTTTAATCTACCAAAAGAAATTTTGCATAAGATCTCATGTTTAGAAAATGGAAAATTGTGCATGCAAGAGGATTCCCTATCGGATCATTTACGAGGTTCCACTCTTATCCTATTCTTATTTTATATTGCATAAGATCTCATGTTTAAAAAATGGAAAATTCTGCATGCATGAGGATTCCCTATCGGATCATTTACGAGATTCTACTCTTATCCTATTCTTATTTTATAATGTGTAAAGAGATATGCTAAATTCAAATCGCTGGCACTTTAGAATTTTATTGATTGATGGAAGATCTGTTTACATTTATGTATGATGTATGTATGTATGTACGTACATAGGTACTTATTATGAGATAGTCATTTCGAAAGATGGTTCAAAATGTTGTATATGTAGTGCTCAGGACGGCTGAAGAAGAAAAACAATTTCACGAGTCTTCAGCCATTTATTTAAGCGTAACGCATATCATATATTCAATGGAATTTTGAAAAGCTACGTAGATACTCCTGTTGCTAGCAACAACGAGAATAACATGACAGGTTGACGCTGTATAGGTAGAATGGGTTTTTTTTCGAGCCAAACAAGTGGTTGCATTCCGTAACTATGAAGCGGCTAGTATTAATGTTGGATTTATATGCAAACACATCACATCGACAAACCGAAATCAAAGCAAGCTAGAAAATGTTTGATCGATAAAATGTCAAACAATTTGTACCTGTACTTTATAAAATAGCGCTCAATTTTTTTGGTTGGCTATCAAAGTAAAGGAAAGAAAAACTGGCATTAGACAAGTTTAAACAGGCCCAGCAGACGGAGTAGACTCTGCGGCATCATGGAGGAGCTCCAAGATGCCAGTATTCATCATATGACAGCCAAAGTGATTGCGGCAATAAAAAATACGAAATGTTATGAACCCATCTACAAGGAACTGCAGAAGTTGGTATGCAGTCCAAGTGTTGATACAAATGATATGCGCAATACACTGGAAGATGCTATTAAAGGTGCCGGTCTGGAAACGGAAATACGTAACGTTATCTATAACCTTGTGCGAAGTCGCATTAGTAAAAATGAACTAAGTGAGAAATCGTTACCGTCTTCAAAACAATCATCGGTAACTTTGCGCGGCCAACGAAAGATTCTGCCTTGTTCTAATTCTATTTTTTTTAGAAAACCACAGTCAACGATCCCCTGGGTTATTTGAAAAGAGCTGGTGTTCTTTGGGATAGACGTGTGAGGAAAAGTCTTAATGCCATGTGTGCAGAATTAAAAGTGCCTCTACATGGGCAACCACGTATAAGTGCCGATCGTGAGGATTTCGTGGCCAAATGGAATGAGCTGAGCAATTACAATATGGGTGTGGCTTAGGGAAAATTAATTAGTAAATAATAATTTAGTTGAAATTTTTGTAGATTTAGCAAACTATCGTCCAGTGTATGCACCTAAGGATCTTTTAGAAGTGTTGCTCTCACTCAAAGGACCGGCCAAAACTACCACCGAAAATACAGAGTTAGTAATTAAATCAAATTTAAACGGGATCCAATGGAAGCATTCATTTAATTTCCCATTTTTAGCCAAATTCCGCAATGGGAATTTTCTCACATTGCGTTACCGGTAAAGAACCTGTTCGAGCTGCGATCTCATTATGCCGATCTTTTAAGAGGCGATAATTTTTCCGGTACCGTACAATGCCAACGCATCTTGGAAGGCAGACATGCGCCTATGTGTCAGCAATTTTTGAAAAAAGGAGCTCCAGCACCATATAGGGGAGCACTATGGGCATCTGTCTTGGATAGCAAATTACACGATTATGTGAGTAAAAAAAAAGACGATAGTAACAAGTAACTATCAATTTCTGTCGATTTTCCCTTCAGGATATAGACTACTGGCAAAAGTTGAGGAATAGTGTGTGGACCACTGATCACATAGTCGATAAGTTAGTCTTTAAGGATATTCAGCTGACTGCCTCGAATGATGATCAGTATTTTGTATTCGAGGATGTTCTCTATCAGGTTTTGCTTTGCTTCTCCCGTGATACAGATATAGGAAATTGCATAGAATATGAGACATTTCCAGTGAAAGGCAAAACCTATGAGGGTCCTCCGTCTGGTGTGGTGCCTTTCCATGGCATTTGCATGTTTGCTGCTCCTTTTTGTTATTTGTACGACTCCCCGGTGAACCTTTATTACACATTTCGAGCCTTTTATATACGATATTGCCACCGATTGACTACTATCAATACTCATCCACAGGGCATTGTTAGCCTCTGCCTGTTGTTTGAAAAGCTGCTCCAGACTTATGAGCCACAATTGTGGTCACATTTTCGAGAAATGCAGATACAACCGTGAGTTTCCTCTTCTTTGATGTCTTAATTTGGTTAAATACTTTTGCTTCTGGAAACTCATACAGGTTGCGAGTAGTTTTTAAATGGCTCATGCGAGCCTTTTCTGGACATTTGCCTCCCGATCAGCTTTTAATTTTATGGGACTTGGTAAGTGATTTATAGGTTTATTTAATTGTGCGCAATTTTAAATTTACTTTTTTGCAGATTCTGGGATTCGATAGTCTGGAGATCTTACCTTTGTTTGCCATTATCATTTTGAGTTTCAGGAAGGAGAGCATTATGCAAGTGTCTTCCCTTGATAGCATCGAGGCGATTTTGGCTGATTTATCTTCAATTAAGGTATTGCCATTAGTTCAACTAGCCTTGAGTCGCGACTAATTCCAGACAACAAACATTGACCATTAACGCAAAATTTGTAGTATGCCCGGTATGAGGGGAAAAAATAGTAGAAACAAATTTAAGAAATACAGTGTAAATTGTTTGTCTAATTTTTTTTAACGTTCTGTTATCTATTGCACGTGGATATTTTAAGGTAATTATGTATTAATTAAACAATAACTGACATTGTTTTTGTTTCGATAGCTTAAATTTACTGAATTACTTCAAAATTCAACCAAATGCCACCCTTTAATGTAGCCATGAAATATGTATCATCTAAAACATTATCCATGCGGGTCTTTGGGTTGATTTTAACATTGAAATTTTGTAAAATTTCCACCAAGGCTGCTTTCATTTGGGTCAAAGCGAAACGCGCACCTATAAATTAAACCCGAATTCCAAATAGATATTAATAACCATAATTGCATTATTAACGTAGTGTACAGTACCTGGACAAACTCTTGGCCCGTCTCCGAAACCAAAGAACACACCCTGATCTCTATACTTTCGCACACCCCCATTAATCTCCAAAAAACGTTCGGGCTTGAATTCCTCGGGCTCTTCATAGTATTCCGGGTCATGGTGCAATGAATAAACTGGTATTATGATAACGTCATCAGGCTTTACCCGAAGTTGGGCACCATTCTTATTGACAAAATCATAGTTTTCTGTAACTAATTTACGCCCAGACAAAAGAGGTGGGAAAAGGCGAAGCGTTTCTAAAAATAATACTTATACTAGTTCTATGAACCAATAATATATTTATATAAAATATATATTTCACCATTTATACAGGCATCCAGAAAAGGCAGCTCACTGAGTTGATCAAACGTCAAATTACTTTTGCCCATTTCATCTCTAAGTTTCTGTTGCTTTTTGGGATAACGTCCTAGAAGTAACAATGTGTGACTTAGCACCAGGGCTGTTGTCTCAAAACCATCTGTAAGAAATGTCATCGTATGTGAAGTCAATTCTGCTGTATTTAAGCCCTTTTTGTCCTGCAAGTGTAACATATAGTTGAGAAAGTCCACGCGATTCTGTAAATTCAGATCTTGACGTCGCAAATTAATGCATATCTGCATCATGTCGGAAAAGAATTCCTCCACTTCTTTTGTAAAAAACCCAATACTATATATTTTTCTTATTGGTGGCCAAAGATTGGCAATCATCGTAAAAAAAATGAAACCAAAGGAATGCTCAAATACTCTCTTAATCATGACAACTATGGGGGTGGGGTTATCGGTGAAACTTTTCGAGCTTATTCCTAGGACACAATCAGCTACTACTTCAGTGGTATAACACAGACAAAGATCCTTAGCATTCAACCCATTGGATGAAGCCATGCGGATTTGGCGCTTGATATAGTCTACAAACCGACGACATACGTTTTGGGTCACAGGATAGACGGCATTGATCTAAAAGGATTTTGGAATCAAAATAGAAGACAATATAAAATCTTAATATCGTAATCTTAATATAATATCTTACACGGTTGGTACTTAAGCCTGGTGTAATCTCTGCCCGTCTCTCCTTCCAGCTTTCGCCCGTTAATATAAATGGATTGTTTCCTAAAATTTTGTCCACGTTTTTGTTGACCTGTTTACAATTTCTTAAATGATTGAAAAGCCCTTTTTCTAGCTACTGTTCTTTTTCTAGCTACTGTTACTTACAAACTTGGCAAATTCATTATCGTGAAAGCTTCGAAAGTCCGAAACAAATATTTTATGAGCATATTCAGGGCTGGTGATGAGCAATTGCGGCAAACGTGTATTTATGACACCCACAACATTCTCAGTGCCCTTGAATTTTCTATAAAAATAATACCTTATAAAGTTAATTAATAGAAGCTTTAACTGATACGTACTGATATATATCATCAATGTCGTATATGACATGTCGTCTTTGTGTGAACATACTAGGGAAGCTGCCCACAAAAGGCCACGACTTTGCGCTCTTAATACCACGATTTCTCCAATAATTGAAATTCCAGACCAAAAATAGATAGATCAAGGCTACCAGGATACCCAACAGAATCAAAGTGATAGCAATGGCACCCATTTTCGTGTATAAACCGAACAGTACACTTAGGGAAACAAAACTAAACTAACAACGTAGAAGCTGTGTTCATTGAGAAGCTGTTGTGATTTCAATTGGGCTTAATGAACTACAGCTTTGGGTGTCCGCCCTCTCTAAATAAATTGAAAAATTTACCACCGACTGATATTCATTTGGTGCTAGAATTTATTTTGTCTCTTAAATCGCGAAAGCTATATGCCTTTATTATATTTTGATATGACAGATAACATTATTTTTGTATCTTTAAATTGACTGCTTCGATTTACGCGACTATGAATAAATTCAGCAAAGTTAATGCTACGGTGTCATAATTTCATAGACGATTTTGAATTTATGCATGGTATAGATTTTAACTTAATTTTGTTTAAAGCAGGAAAAACAGGACGTTTTCCATGTTCAACAAAGCAAGCTTATTAGTAACGGCAGTAGCCTTAATATATTTGTACTTACTTTTAAATTAACAGTAGTCACAAATTTAACAGTGCTCGCAAACGATACTGTAAATCACACAGTGTTACAAAATCTGACTACATATTTTTCCAGTGTTGGTTGAGACTCAAATAAGTGACGTCTTGTAGTTGTTGCTATATTTCTTATTATTTTTTTGGTTTTGTTCATTTTCATTAACGTTTCGGGGCTAGTTTGTCATCTATTCGATTTCCACGGTATCAACGTGCTACATTTTTAATATTTGAACTGTTTTCATACCATCTTTCGCTCTGGAATTTGACCTTTCTTTTTCTACCTCCAAACATCCACCTCCTACTTTACCTCCCCGCCCCATACTTCCGGGTATTGTGTTGGACTCGGATCTCTCTTCGATCTCTCTTTGGATCTGGTGCGGAGTGGCGATCGTTTTGAGTGTTTATGGTGTGTGTCGTCATCAGTTTTTCTCCGGCTGTCGGATGCAAATCGGACAACTTTAACTTCACTCCCAGCTCTAGCTGTGTGATTAGAAGGTAAGTCATGGGTAGATACACACATACATACGTATATATAAATATATATATTGGTTTGGTGGCTTTTTCTTTTATTTGGTTTATATAATTCAACTCAAGTCAATTTTTCCTACCTCGTCTCTATTTGTTGTTTTTCCAACCAACTTGTTTTGCTACCATTGTTTCAGTGTAAGTATTTGTATATATGTATGTATATAAATGTATCCATACATGTATATACATACATACATACATACATATGTACATATTCATAGCTGGTTGCTAATAATTTACGCTTTCTGCTTGGCTGCTTCAATTAATTCTTTATTTTAGTCTGTGCTCTTTTATTTTTTTCCTTAATTACCACACTCGCGCACACACGTCCATATGTACATGATTACATTTTGTTGTTGATTAAGTTTCTGTTTTTTATTTGTAACTTAAATTTAGTTTCTTTTGTTGCTTTTCTAAATTTTTTCACAAAACCTTTCTGCTGCACGCATTGTATTGGACCCGATCGGAGGACTATATCAAACTTGGGAACGATCGGTTTCCAATAATGCTTAACATCAATAACTCTTTGTTTTTAAGCTAATGCCATTATACATGTTTGAGCTTAATATACTTCTAAACACTTCTACATATTTTTATTAGAATCTATGAACTGTATAGCTCCCATATTGTTTATATGTCAAAAATGTGTGTTCAACATTATTAGGCCATTTTTTCATTTTGTTTTATTTATTTACTGTTACTTTTTAGAATTTTACATCAGATTTCAGATGCTATTAGTAAAGTAACGCTAAAAAAGCAAATTTTTCTTATGTTCTTCATCAAAACTGATCCAACTTACTGCCTCATTTCAGATTGTACTATAAATTAAAAATAATACGATGTTGTGATGGCGAAAATGGCGTCGGGAGATCTTTCTTTGACCAGCACCAGCAGTCAGGAGGGTGAGCATATACATACATATATGAAATATCTAGTGCTTGTATTGTAATCTCATTAATAACTTTTTTTTGTAGAAGAAAGCTCAGAGTATGTGGGTTATGATAACACTCTCCGTCCACCATCGAATTCCAGTGGTAGTACAACGGCCGCCAATATGGCCAACAATAATGGCTCCAATAAGGTAGTAAACAGTAATGTAGGCGTTGGTGTGGGCGTTGCTGGTCCGGGTCAGAGCAAGAAATATGAATTACTTCAATCACAATATGAGTCGGCAGTACTAGAACTGACTACATTACGACATCAGCACTCAGAAACAGAGCGACGCTGTGATGACCTTGCTACTCAGTTAAATCTATATCAGGAGCACTATGTAGCTGATCGTAACAAGTACACGGATATAGCGGCAGAAAGTGTTCGACTGAAACATAAGCTAAGGCTTATGGAAAGCCAACAACAGCAGAACGGGAACGGCAACGCTCAGGCGTCGGTTTCAACAGGCGGCAGTGGGAATGCCCCATATTATTACAACAAAACATCGCCCTGTGATGGCAGTTGCACGGATAAATTGGCCGAGCTAAAGAAAGAACGAAATATGGTAGCTGTTGAAAGAGAAAAATATAAAAAAAACTACATAGAGCTGGAAAAGGAGCGTAATTTTTATCGCGAACGTAGCGAGGAAAACCAAACATTAAAGCTATTGCTGTCCAAAGAGACCAAAAATGTGGTCTCTCTTAACGAAGAGCTCAATCAACTGCTGTCCGAAAAAGACAATGTATTGCAAGAGCACCAGAAAATGTCTGATGATCTGGCCCTTGCCAATAAAGAAATCGAGCGCTTTAAGAAAGATGAGTTAATGTTTAAAACAGAAATTAAATCATTGCAGCTTGCTAACGCAGAATTAAAAAAGAGAGATTTGCTTAAATCTCGAGAAAGTTCCTGGTCCAAGGAGTTCGCCGCCGGCAACAACAAAGAGGATACCAATAAAGAACTTGAAAAGGTGCGTAAAAGCCTCGAAAAAGCTATGTCTGAAGTAGATAGGGCCGTCCAGGATGCCGAGGAAGCAAAAAGGGTACGAGATTGGGCCATCTCCCAACGCGAAAAAATTGTGCAAGAACGCGACTCTGTTAAGACTTTATGTGATAAAATGCGTCACGAGCGCGACAAGGCTATTTCCGACTCCCTAATGGCTATACGGGACAGCGAAAAGATTAAGAAGCAAAAGGATGAGGCGCAAAAGAAAATAGACTTGCTCAAAGAGCAACTGGAAACTCAGCAGCAGATGGATAATGCATCACGGCGAAGTTTTCGCATGAGCAGCAGCTATGAAGGTGAAGATCTGCTAGAGATTGAGTTAACCAATTATCATGATGCGGATTTGGGTATCATACTAGATGATAGTAACAAGCGAGGTCTTCCCTTGGTTTGTGGAGTAACAAATAGTTCGCCAGCATTTGGTAAGCTAAAGATTAACGATGTCATCTGCAAAGTTAACAATATGGACTGCCAGGCCTTGTCAAAACGTTTGGTTCTGGACGAGATTCGAGCATGTGCCCCGCGAATTTTGCTTTTAGTCTCCCGCACTAGACACAGCAAGCGTCATCCGTACTCAGTTCAGCTAAAAAGCGATCATCATGGACTCCAGCTGGATATGGGTGTCTTCATCGCTAAAATTGAGCAAAATTCTAAGGCTTTTTATGAGCCTGAATTGGATGTAGGCGACCGTGTGCTGAGTATTAATAACAAATCGATGGATTCAGTACAATCCATTGAAGAGGTTATGCAATTAATCAATGACACAAGAAGCGACACACTCAATATATTCGCTCTCAAATATGTGCAGGATCATTTGCAATTTGGCGAGGGAGGCCATCCCTGTCGCACCACCACCTCTTCAGCCCAGACGGAATCCATTGATTCTATACAGCATGTAAGTGGGAGCTCGGGCGGAGGAAATGGAGGTGGAAGTGGTTCTGCATCGAAGCATCCCTCCAAGATAGCTGACTTTCTACGCAAATTGAGTAGATTAAGCAAACCAGGTACGCCCGACGATAATTTTGAACAGGAACATGATGACGCTATAGCTGCTCTAGATTCGGTGCTTAGCGAGAATAGCTCTGAAAAGAGCAAAGAGAATCTCTTCAAACGCAACAAACGCGGAAAGAAAGAAAAGGAAGCAGCTTCTAAAAGCATGGGCACCTGGCCAAGAACTAACATCTCCCACGACAACCCCACTGGTACAATAGTGCGTGGAGGAGAAAAGAAACGCGCTCTAATGTCGCTTTTTACTCCCGGACCCATCAATGTGGACAATAATGATGATGTAGACGCAGATGTAGGTGTTTGCAGGCGGATTGGTGCTGGGAGGTGTCGGATTGGTAGTTGGCGATAAGCCACAACAAGTACAGCAGGACCAACTTCCTCCACCCTTGCCACCACAAATGTCCAAACCTTTGGCCCACATCCGGAATGTCAATGGCAGCGCCATTAAATCCAATCCCAATCGCAACTCAAATCCTGTCACATCTCTTTTTGCACAACCTCCTACCAGCAATGTGGGCAGCAACAGTGGTAGTAGCCTTGTGGGCCAGCAGCCACATCCCCGGCACTCTCTCTACAGCTCGCCCGAGGACTTGCCACAAAAGCCGTTGCCGCTACAGCGCCCAGCTCCTTTTGTGCCAAGACCCAAAATGCCTTCCCAAGATCGATATGGAACGCGACCACACAATTCACATCGTCTGTCTCTAAATATAACGCCCAGCGGAGACTTCTATCAACCCAAAACTAGCGGTCAGCAGGCCCAGCAGCAAGTGGTCACTGGCAATGGTCCAGGATCAGGCGTGTTAATGGGAACTGGTTCAAGTGGTAGCACTGGGCCAGCCGCTGGAGAGTTTCCCGTACGCAAACAACAAATTTTTGACGTTTTTCATCCGCCCCCACTACCTAAAACAAATCCTAATGCGGTCTTCATTCCCCTTAATAATCTTCGTACAAGAGGAGGATCTGGAGGCGGTAATCAACCAGCGGATGTTATTTCACTGAAATCACAAAACTCTATTGAATCTATTTTATCCACTAAGAGCCCACCACCAGCCATAAGCGAGTATAGTGTATACCCAAAGCGGCATGTGCCCATGCCGCAGGCTCCACAGCATGCGCAGTCAGGTGTTAAGCATGTCCCAAAATATCCAAGCGATAGCGAAAGCATTGGGTCTGGAATTCTGGGAATGGGAGGAATTGGAGGAGGTATATATACTCCACCTCATTCGCATATTCATGCGCCAGGAAACCGGCATACTCAACTCTTTCCTAGCTTTGTGCCCAATGTACATGGCTTGCGTAATATGCGACGGTCCAGTCCACTTACTCTGCCTTCCCCACCACCCCCTCAAGCTTTGGCTCAGGTCCCAATAGAGGGAGCTATTGGAATACCAACGGACTTGGACAATTACCATCCCCCGCATCCACATCCGCAGCCGTATTTAGACTTTGCTGCTCAAAATAGCTTGACCAGTCACGGCCACTACCCATACGGAATGAGCACTCCCGGCGGCGGGGTCATTTACGAGGGTGGAACATTTCCGCGAAAGAAAGACAACCAGAGACTGCGTATACCGTCCAATCCGAGTGTGGCCAGCAAAAGTGGCAGCATGGTAAAGAATAGCTCTGGGTCTATAGATCATCATTATGCTGCACTGACAACGGCCAACTCAGCTTCAGCGTCTTCCTCAGACCGAGCTCCGATGTCTCTGATGAATTCTAGTTTTGGTGCAAATATTTTGAGTAGTGGTCACCCAAATGGGGGAGGCGGAAGTGGACGGGGTTCACCGATGCCCCAGGTCCATGTGGAAGTGCTTAGCCACGGGGGCAGTGGAAGCTCTAAGCGGAATTCAAATGTCCCTGCGGATTTTCTCTGCCCTGGAGACCTTAGAAGAGTCACCATCGATAAGCGCGATAAGTCGCTCGGCATCACCATTCAGTGTAATAACAATGGCGGCGGCATCTTTGTGTCCACCGTTGCCGACAAAAGCACCGCGATGCGTGCCGGTCTCCAAGTGGGCGATCAACTCTTGGAAGTATGCGGCATCAATATGCGAGCGGCCACGCAGGAGATAGCCGCGAATGTGTTGCGCCAGTGTGGCGATTCTTTTACTATGCTGGTCCAGTACAATCCGGAGAAATTTCCGTCGCAGGCGGAATATGAAAATGCAAGTGGGCATCAGATGGAGCAAGAATCTCCCGTGAATCATTCGGGTTCGCCAACGCCACGGAATTCACCTCGCCCTCCAGCACGGAATGTGCTTATGCCCATGTCCATGCCTATGCCGGGCATACAGCCGTTGATGCTGCCACCCACCACTACAAATTCATCATCGTCAACATCTGGATCACGGGCGCCACTCTCCCATCAGTCTATTAAAGATCAGAGTTTCACCGATAGTTTGGAAAATCAATCGGACATTAGTAGCAGCCAGGATATGCCATCATCCGCGGCCACAACAACAACAACAACTGCATCGGCCACCTCGACGGTGTATGACGAGGATCCTAAGCCAGCGTTGCAAACGCCTCCACTAACAACTGCAACGGCAGAGAGTACGTATTCATAATAAAGAAATGATGATGATAAAGATGAGTGGCACAATAATTGGTGTTGATAACTTTAACTAAACTAACCGGACAATCTCCTAATTTGGGACTTCTGGGCATATTAAAACTAGAAATACTAATCACACCACAATTGGAATAAGATAGCAGGTGAAGATTGAGGTGAAGTGTAAATAGCAAAAGGCACAATCACCTGAAATTATATCCAAAAATTCATCCTTGAGAAAGACAAATTTAACAGATAATAATAATAAAATATAAGTTTAATTTAATCCTTATGGATGTCAGGAACTAAACTATAATTATATCTAATGTTAACTTCTGTTTAACCGTCAACATTTTTTAGCTCTTCGCTATGTCACGCTGCATATGGATAAGTCAAAGAATCTTGGCATCAAGCTATTTGGTGGTAATAAAGTGGGCATCTATGTTCATGATGTGGCAGCTGGATCCCCTTCGGATCATGCTGGCATACGCATTGGTGATCAAATATTGGAATATAATGGCGTCGATCTAAATGGTGTAACGGCGGAGCAGGCTGCCAATGAAATCTCTAAGCTAACCGATACGGTCACTATGCTAGTGCAGAATAAATTACACAGTGAGTGGCGGTCAAATATTTGGCAAATGATTTTATTTTTTATGAAACATATTTTTCTTTCTATACTAATGTGTAGCACTTAAACAAATTAAAGATGAACCGGGTGACTCGTTTTATATTCGCGTTGGGTTTGATCGTATAGGTGAACTGAGTGAAGCTGATCTGCGTTTTGTGAAAGATGAGGTGCTTTACGTGGATAGTACGGTTTTCGATGGAACTTTCGGGCTCTGGCGAGCCTGGAAGTTGGATGCTGTTGGCCATCGGACAGTATGCGGCATTATTCCAAGTCAGATGAAGTATGTCCATAAATTTGTGCTTAACAAATATTTTCTTAAGTAATATAATAATTTCCTTTATATTTTCGATAGAGTGGAGGAGGAACTCAAGTCGGGTGAGGTGGTGGACTGTGATACGGGAACCGCAAGGCGCGGTAGTACTTCGGCTCGTCGTTCGTTTTTTCGCCGCAAAAAGAATCAACGTAGCTCATCGCGCGATTCGACAGAAATTGCCAGTTTTAGTAATACCCAGCTTAGTTTTTTTCCCGACTTGGGCCTCTTAAACGATGATGGTGGCATTTTGAGCTATCAACGTGTGGAGCTTTTGGACTGTAAGCTTTCACTAATCTCAAAGAGACCTGTCTTCATTTATAACTTTTTTCTTTAAACGTCAGCGCCTATACGTCGTCCAGTTTTAATTATTGGTCCTCTATCTGAATGCCTAATGGACCGTCTAATTATAGACTTTTCCAATTTGTTTAAGCGCTGCGAAGTGACAGCCATGGACTGCTCACAGGAAGCCATGGAGGAGGGTCTCAAGGAAAATATATTTGTTGATTATCGTCGTCGAGGAAATAAGTTTGAAAGCACCACAGTGGAGGCCATTAGTAACGCGTGTAAAAATGTAAGTGAATGTTGAAAAAAAAATCTCGAAATATGGAGTATAATTTTTTTTTTTAAGGATCGTCGCCACTGTATTTTGGATGTATCAATATCGGCAGTGGAACGTCTTCAGCGATTGCAGATTTATCCAATTGTGCTACTTTTACGTTTTAAGTCTGCCAAACAGATCCGTGATATTCGTGATTTTGGATCAGACAAAATATCGGCTAAGGCGGCCAAAGAAATGTACGAGAGAGCGCAAAAGCTGGGTTCCGACTACAAACAGTATATATCGGGTAAGGATTGGCGCGATTCTTGTAAAATTTTGCTTACAAAAAATGACTGATTTTTCTTGCAGCCGTCATACCAGGAGTAAGCATTAAGCATATGTGTACTCAGATAAAGGATGCTGTGGACAAGGAACAGGATAAACTACTCTGGGTGCCAGTTTCGAATGCCTGAAGAAAGTGTCACCTTTAGTTTTTTCCTAGTGTTGCTTAGGTGTAGGAAAAAGGCTTATTTCGGCTTTTCTATCAATTTCTTACATAGTATTTTGATTCGCTTCAGAAAATCGGACCATTTCAATTAATTTCTTGTATTTGTTTCGTTTAACGCAGAGTATTCTTTTGCTGTATTTTCAATGTCTATGATTCTTATCCATTGTTTGTGTGTGTTTTTGTCATTTAATTTATATACCCATAGATATATATATATATGTATAAACACATATACATATGTAGTTTCGAAAGAGCATGTTCTCTTTTTTTGTCTAACGTCTCAAAAATGTTCCATTATTTTGGTATAATTGCTTGGTTGTTAGTAAATAGCTATAGCAAACTATGCCCATTACCAATATCAATTGCAATTAATTATGTAATAATAAGTGTATTCAGATAAATCCTGTTTAGCAGATGTTAATTTTGGCTTTAAAAACTGTCTAACTAGCTTAGCATATCTATTCATTTTTGATTCAATACTCATTGATCGTTTTCCAATAAAACACGAAATAAAGTATATGTTTATTGAGTTATTGATGAGAAATATATAAAATATTCGATTTTTTATCACTAGCCTTAAACCTGAAAGTAATGGATGCCTTTTAAATTACAAGAGCCTTTACATAATTGTAATTTATCATTTTGTCTTATAAATATAAAAAACAGATTATAAAACCGTATTAAATACATTAAATTTATATATATTTTATACATCCAACTTTTTCAATAAATTTGTTCAAAAAATAAATTACTTATTGTGTTACTTTATACAAATACTAATGTTATGGCCGCAATATAATAATAGATATAATAAATAGTATTAATATGAATTAGTTAAATACAGTTAAACGCAGCTCACTAAACTAAGCAGCAACAAACATGTTTAAAAGTATTTCAAGGTACATTCGCTCTATATCTTTTTGTTACATATGTAGATCGAAAGACAATTAAATTCAACTATATATACAATAATAAAATAAGGCCTAACTTATCAGTAGACTACAAGGACTCCGCAGAGAAAAGTGCATATATAAGAACAAAAGTAAAATACCATATATATATGTACGTGTATGTACATACGTGTTATATAAATGTATATATGTATATGCGTATGTAAATGCACGTTATTAATTTTGATATTGATTTTATTTTTTAATTTACAAATTTTAGGACTAGTGGTACACGTTAACCCTCCAGGTAGTCAAGTTCATCTCGCGGACGATACCATTGATCAGTGGCATGCTCGTAAATGGCTCTTTGTACCTCTGCCTGAGCAGTATCAATGGGGTTTGGAACGAAACTACTCTCGGACCGTGGACTTCGGGACGTAGCGCGAAACTCTATCGGAATGTTATAGCATTTACAAATGCAGCTGGAGGGAAAACGAAACCAATCGGAAAAGATTCCTCGACATTCGTTGTGAGGATCATACGCCAGCAGGCGATGGAGGCGATATTGTTGCTCGCAACGGCACCCATCGCGGCAAAACATTTGCTTGAACTCATGCGTACACTTTTCCCAATGGACATACTGCTCAAATGGATAAAGGTTCAGCAGAGCCAGTATCTCTCCACGCGTATTATTGGCCCAAAAGGGAGCCACCACTTCATCCTTTACGGGGCAGGCGTTTCTAATAAAATTAGACAAAACAAGAGAAAATTAGTAAAAGTTTCCTATATTTTGGTTGACGAAACTTACACTCCTCGCATATTGCTACTAATAGAGATTGGTTCCTGTTTCATGGCGTCTTGAAAGAGTTGACCTTCGCGTAAGAGCGAGGATTTGATGGTGGTTGTAGATGTGGTGGAAGTGACTGGTGCTTGAGTTGATGTGGTCAATGGTTTACGTTGCCCGAAAAACGTAGTCGAGGAGGATGTTGATAGAAATGAAGCAAAGCTCATAGGTGTTGTCACTGCCGGCGTTGATTTGGTTACATTACGGCGGCTTACCATAGGCATCTTCGTCGTTGTCGTTGCGCTTGAATTAGCGATTATTGAGGGTTCACTGGGTCTGAATTTAACACTGTCTGGTGTAGGTGTCGTAGAAGACATATTTGTAGCTTCTGTTTTGGTGGTCAGACTATCATTTCGCAGACCTAATTGAGGTGAATCAATAATTTGAATATTATCAAGGTCGCTTTTAGGCAAATTGGTAGTTCTGCTACTGTTAGGCTTTTCGTATACGCTATTTGTCTCTGGATCTACCACAGCTGGTAAGGAACTTGGCATGGAATTCGTTGAGGAATTTGGTAAAATTCGTGGAGACGAGGCATGAGTTGACGACTTTTCCGTGGAATTACTTGTAGGAGAACTAGTTGGTGTGTCTTTCGCTATTGTTGTAGTGGCGGGCGTCGTCGAAACTGGTCGAAAATGGGGTTCCATAAGCACATCATTTCCCTTATAACTCACAAAATCATCTCGCTCCCGGTCTCTATCTCTTTCTCGTCCATGCATCAAATACTTGCTACTACGTTCGCGCGCTCCACCATCTTTGCTATACTTCTCAGCTGTATCTTCCAAATCATCCACATCCACTTCATTGTGTATTTCATCACGTAGAATAGATATATGACGCACGTCTCCATACATTCGTTTCATCAGACCCTGGTTCTCATGGACAAAACGTCGGACAGCATGCCAGGGATACGCTGAACCAGGTAAATGGCAAAATGCTTGCCTTTCTAGATCGCATGGAATTGCGGCCAATATTTGTGCTCGACCCCGACGGGACATTTTGCCGTTGGGACTGCATGAGTTGGCTGAATCAAAACCAAATCCAGAGCTACCATCGGGAAAAATAAAAGTTGCGAACAGCAGAGAAAGTAAAACCAAACCATCGGGCTGAAAACATTAAATGGAATATGCATAAACTATAAGGTAAGATGTAAGTAAATACTAAAACATATATTATAATGCGTCTTAATTCAACACTTTATATTCCAATTGATTCTCCACTTCTTCATCTATCGATATACATATATATATATATATATATATATATATATATGTATATCTTAAGATGACATTTAAACAATCTTGTTGGATAAGTGGACGTGAGTTTTTAGTTAGCCTTTAATGCATCTGCACATGGAGATGGACATCATACAAACTTCTGACTCTCACTCTGTTGGCGAGCAATTTTTCGCCAGCATGCCAGGGTGCAGCCACAGCATATAAAAAAAACAGGCCAGCCAAATCAAAGTTTTACTTTCACGTAAAAGCCAACGCCAACCCAAACTCCAACTTCATCTTGGACTGGACAGTCATAAAGATGATCGATGTGCATTTGCACTACTGCAAATGGTTGGCCGCAATAGCCCATGAGTCTATCTCCTCGTCAACCAGCTACCTCTAGAGCATTAAAGTAATCAAAAGCGAAATGGGTTACTCAAGTAAAAGTAAATTGCGGCACAAGCAGTAGCATGTGGTTAAAGAAAATGAGAGGCCGCCAACCAACGACTCCGACGCCGTAATTTCTCTCCCCGTTTTTTGATGATGGGTGCCCTTCCAAACTTTCCTTTTCTGTTTCTGTTTCAGATTTCTGTGTTGCACAATTCCCAACCATGCCCATGAAGAGTTTCTGTCTCTTATGGGCGAACCGGTTCGAAAAAATGCAGAAAAAAAATTGAAATGCATTTAGTTATTACTGATTGCAAGTGATTCATACTTAAGCATGAAAAGAAAGTGTTATAAAGTTTGCATTCAGTTGCATTTTATGTGATGGTTTCAGACAGAGTTAGGTAATGGTTTAAGAAAAATCCAACATACATAGTAAGGATTTGTATACCTACTTCCTCTTTTTCAGTCACTGTGTGTTTTCATAAATAATTTTAATTATGAATATGAAAATAATTTTTAAACGGAGATATAATTTTTAGCAAAATATATATAAAGTATTTTTAAGTTTAGCTTAGTTGTGAATTTGGTGTTAATAATGCATATTTCTTAACTGCGTTTGTGGTATTTTTAATATTAGTACGACAATAATCATAAATCATTTGCAATTATATTTTTTTAAGAAAGTGTTTTTAAGGGGCAAATAGGTATGATGAGACCGCAAAATTTTGTTGATTACTGACTCTGACTTTCAAACTAATTTTGTGAGTTTTTAAAATTAAATCAGGTCAACCTCACCACAAAGGTATAGCCTGAAATGGAAAGCTCACAAGCAATATACGACCAAACCAATCAGAAAACAAACAAACAAATAGAAGACTTTCGCTTGACATGGAAGGGTGCGGAGACCAGAAGGCAAGAAAAATATATGGGAAACTAGCTCCTGTTGATTGCAGAAAGCGATTCATTAACATTGTCTCACAAAATTCTTGGAACTACTAAAATTGGTAAGCCATTGACAGAAAAAATAAGAGAAAAAAATGGAGCACTAGTGTCAGACGGCTCGAACAAATCAATATGTCCAATCATCTACAACAACAGCCACATAAAGCGGCAATGTAAGACGACGAGAGTTTTGCAGCCAAATGGGCATTAAGTCAACTCGCATCGAGGAAGACATTTGTCACTCCAACAACGACAGCATTGCAACACTTTAATATGTCAGCGACTTTCTACGAAAAGCAGAAGCCGACCAAGAAGGAGAAGCAAGAGATAGAAGAGAAGGCAGGGGTTGAGATCTTCAATCTCTGATGCTGCCTATGTCTTCATTTCCTAAATACAATGTTGCTGATCGGCAATTGCAGCTAGAATGAATTATTTATAAATCGAGTTGATGTTACATTTAACCAAATTAGGTTTATGCTTGCTGCTGATGATACCGATTGCTGCCTCTTAATAATTCACAGGGTGAAACTTCCATAAAACCAAAGACTTAGGCCACAAACTTGACTTGCACCTTAAAATACGACAATGCATATTCATGGTTTTAGTTGGTGCTTAGATTTGTGAATTGTTTCAAAAATTTCACTAACCACCGGAAAAGGCACACCAAAACTACAAAAAAGAAAAAAAATGCAAAATTGAGAAAGAAAAAACTTCTCTCCCATGTATGGAGTCTCGGTCTCATCGATTACCAAAAACAACGTAAAAAATTCAAAATAAAATCAAGGTGAGCCGGTAAAAGAAAGTGAAACTTTTTATGATTTTTGGCTCTCTTTACCTTTTCCCCACTATCTTTGTTTCTATTCTCTCGTTTCATTGCGCAGTCATGCGTTGAAATATCTATCAAGTCCAGCCTGTATATGTATGTTCATTTATATAAAATATATACATATATATTATATATATATACATGTATATTTTAGTTCATAAATGTTGTCAATATGCAAAAAGCTCTTATCGATTTCAACAAATATTCAAAGAGAATTTAGTTGAGACAAACGTGTCATCATTTTACAACTACGGTTTCATCTTCAAAAATAAAATGAAAAACATTTAAGTTTAAATTTAAGTGTCAACTTTTTCTTTGTCTAACAAATTAAATTTAGGCATATGATATCAAAACTGCGACATTAATGCGTTTCCAATATTATATAACGCCTTCGTCAGTATCATTTACCCAAGCTTACCGTTATTGGTTTTGTCATTTGAAATCGACAAATTCGATTCGTGCGATGCCTCATTGTTTTGCTTTCACTTGTTTCACAACAATGTAAAAATATGATATTAAAAGGATTTTCTTGTGACAATAGTTTCACTTTTTATTTGACTATCGTTTTTGTCGGATTTAGTGGGAGGCTAGCATTACGGCTAAAATGTGTTATATATGACTTTTAGTCTGGCATCACTCACAATATATGATTTATTCACTGTTAAGTACTTTTTATTGCTGTAACAATAAGAAGAGATAAAATTCATATTTTGATTCGCCAAACTGATTGTCTTTATACGATTTTTTTTTATTTTCTACTTGTAATTTGACTGCAGTTTTAACGGCGACCCTAAGTGCCCCGGTTGCTTGTCGTCTCTTTTTATTTCTTTTCTCTCTGTAGTTTTGGTTAGACACGTTCACACGCCTCGCACTCACGTTTACAACTGCCGCGATACGGTAAGAGCCCCTAACTAAGCCCCAGTCTCGGCCCCAAAACCAAAAACCGAAGCTCACGACGATGTGCAGAGTCGGATAGACAGTGATGGGGGCAGAGATGGTCGGCACAAGCGAAAACTTACAGCACCCTATACCGAAAGAGTGAAACGGTGTATTTTAAATGCTAAAATGTTCGTGCAGATTAACAACAACAATCAAGTAAATGGATGAATATCTACCAAGACTATAAGATAAGGGCCAGTGAATTTTTTGCATAGACTTTGATTTCTTATAATTAGTAAACCTTTACGTTCAATTTTGATATTAAATTCAGTAGTCAATATTAAAAATCATATTTGTATCATGTAATTTATTTAGAAATTGGATGGCAGTAAATTGAACATGGTATTTTTAAGTCGACCCTCTAATTAATCCATGGTTTTTTTTTTACAATGCGTTTGCAGGAAAACTTTTTCTTATTTGTTATTCGACGTCGTTGTCGGGTGGTGGAGTAAAACTACAAACATTGAAAAACGAGCAGCGTAAAAACTTAACTAAAAAAAACACAAAAACAAAAGAGTGTCTCACGCAACGCTAGAGATACATACATATGTATGTATGTATATATATATAGATTGTGGTCAAAAACATATAAAAAAACTCGATTTGGTTAAATACATATGTAATTCTGTTTGCAATTATTATTTAAAGTTAATTTTTGAACTGATATATTGAAATGACGGAAATAACAGTTTTTAATGACACTAGCGATCTATAACAGCTTTTGCCATGTTTGTCATCAGTATTTAGTAGAGTTCTCAGGAAAATAAACTATCTATTATGAGCTATCATATGTAAATGCATACTATTTCAAATCATATGTTATTATTAAAAGTTTTTCAGCTTTCGCCCCACTGTTTGAGGCAATGATGAGTAGCGAAGGCAAACGAATACGAAAGACGAAGCACAAGTTTACTTGCCAGTTCTCCCACCAATCGTTTGAAGGCGGTATGAGTTGAAGTGGGAGATCTCTGCGCCTGCTTAGTAGGTCAGTAGTGGACTTCAAGTTGTTGTTACTTTGGGTTTTTGTTTTGATTCGTTTTACGTAGACCAAGTCTTGACTTTTTCCTTATTTTTTGGCGCGCATCTTCCATGTAAGATACCAACAGGTCGAGATGAACTTTCAAAGTTCCCAGCCTTGAAGTTAAAAGTAATTCTAAAAATGTATCAATCTAAGTATCAATCAACGACAAAGTCTTTGAAAATAATATTTCTTGTTTACCCGATCGACAGACATGGTAGATTGATAGAAGCTATCATGCATGAGTAAGCCAAAATATAAATATATATACATATGTACATATTTTTGTTGTAAATTCTTTAAAACGGACGATATCGAAATTTTGTTTCCAATCGCTTGTTTAATTCTATATCAAAAATCATCTTTAACATATCATTTTTATAATCTAAAATGTTATCTTCAGAAAGCATTAAATCACCCTCGCATCCAATGGTAACTTCTAAAAACAACTTTCTGTGTCCGTTATAGTAAGCTAAGTTCAATTATTTTGCTTTGCTTGTATTATAACTTCCTCAATAGCTCTCATCACAATCATTAAAGTCACAATCAATGCAGTCATATCTATCTAAGCCGAGCGAGTAAATTTCGTCTTTGATTCATTCATGTGTCGATACACGGAAAAGCCTTTGGATTAAGCGTCTTAAGATTTCAAGTTGAGGTCGGAATTGTAGTTGCAGTTCGAATTGGTGGTTAAGCGGGTGGTCTCCATTTTCTTGTCTTTGTCTTTATGTTTCGCTGTCTCCTTTTTTTTTTTTTGCATTTTGTCAAATATTTGAAACCGGTTTGAACGATTGCGAAATACTTGAAATGGTTTTTTTCATTGTACATAGACACATTCACTACGTACATTTACACTCCATTACAAAAAGGGTTTATTCATTTTTGCCAAAAGTTTGAAAAACACCAATAGATACTTTTCCTCAACGACTATACATTTATTTTACAGTCTCGCAACATTCAAAATAAATATTTTATTATTAATTAACAATTTACTATTAACTTAATATAATACAACATAAGATTGTTCGTGGCGATACTTTTTCTCATCCATTTTTAATAACTAATAAATATACATACATATATATATAGTTCCTACTTCTCTTTGAGTTTCGAGGGCGCTTAATATTTTGATCTCTTAAGGTCTGTTTCTATGTATTCATATGTATATATAAATACGAGCTGTCAATATTTGGGATAACATAAGTGAAAGTGCAAAAGCATTACTATCGCTTGCGGTTACCTGATGACGGGATGAAACTGGCACTGTGCATCAGGCTCGAATTTGATAGATTTTTGAATGATTTCTAACATTTTTGTGTATCTTACATAAATTGAATTATTTTACAAGAATCATTTTTTTTTGCAAAATACGAGGGGTGCTTTATTAATCAGACATAATTTCTCGTGCAGGATATATCCAAGTCGGATTCTCGTTTAGAAACATTTAATAAATCAAAAAAACGAGAAAAAAATTCTATGCTAAGCTGTGTTTCCTTGATTTGAATTAATTTATAAATTTTGTGAGAAAATAAACTGTTTTGCTAGCTCATTTACTTGTCTACCAACCCTCGTAACTTTGACTTGCTATAAGAACAAACCTACAAAACACGTTTCACTTGATGGCAGAGGAGATTCATTGCGACGCCGCACCGTCTGTTTGTGCCTCTTAAAAAGATGTAGGCAATGTTTGATAGATAGAGAAAGGGAGATTAGCAGAGAGAGACAGAAAAAGTTGAAAGTGTCCTACAGTTCCAAAATGGTCGATAACCATGACTGCAACTGGTGTTCATTAGCGAAGTGCGTCTAAGAAATGTACAGACAGGCATATCTACAGATAATATGTTTCAAATTTCAGCAAACAGACAAATGTATGTTCTACTTTCACCAACTGCAACTTTGTACCATATATATGAAGTTTAAAGTAAAAAGAAAAGTTCATGGAAAACTTATAATTATTAATGTGCCATATTTTCTAGGAAAGAATCAAAAAATAAGTAAGAAATACTTATACCTTTGAAAAACACCAAAACCAAAACCATTTATCGTAATAATTTATAACGTATCTTTTAATTAGCATAAAAAATGGAAAAGTATTGTTTACCCTTTTTTCACCAAATTTAAACGACATAATTTTTAAGATCTGGTTCAATTTCTGAAGTTGTAGAAGCTTAAAGCTTAAATTGGCGAACGTGACCCTTAACTGATTACGTGTGCTGCTGCATAAACAGGACAACAGATGAATGCCTTAGAGGAAAGTAATGGCCAGTATTTGAAGTCGTATTGGAGACATAAAGTGTTCAATAAATATTGAAACAATTGTTTTATATTAACGTATTTTTAGATATAGCGCCTGCGAATATTTTTTTAAATCTAACGCTTTGTTAGACGTCGAAATAGTTTGCCATCTGGCAACGTAATATTTATATATTTGCCAACACCAATTTTGTACTTTGCAGCACTACTTCTATTAAAAAGCAACTTTTATTTTGTTTATTGTAAAAAACTGAACATTAATAATACCAAACGGCAAAATTATTTTAATGGAATTCCATGATAAAATGGACTTGGAAAACGAAAGAGTGCTGAAATTGATTTTCCCGGATGGAGTTCCAGAAAACTTACGTGGCAATCCGGAGTTGGACAAATATTTGAGCCAACTGGGCACATGCAAGATAGAACAGCTAAAAAAGGAGCACACACGTCTGGCTGAGGAGACCAGGAATATATTGGAAAAAACGCAGGATTTGGCCATTTCGAATTACAAGACCTTCATAACAACAGCTGAGAATTCCAGATCCATGTTCAGTGAGTTCCAAAAGACCGAGGGGCAAGTGGGCACTTTGATTGCGAAGTTGCCCGCGTTCAGCGATAAGTGCGAACAGTTTCTCAGGGATTCGGCGAAGTTAAATGAAGAAAGACGCTTGAATTCCATTACGTTGCAAAAAAATTCTCAATTACTGGAAATTTTGGAGTTGCCACAATTAATGGAGCGTTGTATAAGGGAGGGCCGCTACGAGGAGGCGTTGGAGCTGGCCAGCTATGTACAGAAATTAGGTCAGCATCAGGGACATATTAATGTAGTGAAGGTAATATAAATAGTAAAGTAGTAACTTTGTTTAATACTACTACTTATGCCAATTTCAGAGCATTGTTCAATCTGTTGATGCTTTGTGGCACACTATGCTCATTCAGTTGGTAGCCCAATTACGTTCGGATTTGCAGCTTCCCAGGTGCCTGCAGATTGTGGGGTATTTACGTCGAATGCAGGCCTTTGGAGATAATGAGCTGAAACTGAAATTTTTGCAAGCTCGTGACTCCTGGCTGACCACATGCTTAGAGTCTATACCGTTAAAAGATCCCCAACAGCACTTGAGCAAGACCATTGAATTGACCCGTTATAGTAAGCTAAGTTCAATTATTTTGCTTTGCTTGTATTATAACTTCCTCAATCGCTCTCATCACAATCATTAAAGTCACAATCAATGCAGTCATATCTATCTAAGCCGAGCGAGTAAATTTCGTCTTTGATTCATTCATGTGTCGATACACGGAAAAGCCTTTGGATTAAGCGTCTTAAGATTTCAAGTTGAGGTCGGAATTGTAGTTGCAGTTCGAATTGGTGGTTAAGCGGGTGGTCTCCATTTTCTTGTCTTTGTCTTTATGTTTCGCTGTCTCCTTTTTTTTTTTTGCATTTTGTCAAATATTTGAAACCGGTTTGAACGATTGCGAAATACTTGAAATGGTTTTTTTCATTGTACATAGACACATTCACTACGTACATTTACACTCCATTACAAAAAAGGGTTTATTCATTTTTGCCAAAAGTTTGAAAAACACCAATAGATACTTTTCCTCAACGACTATACATTTATTTTACAGTCTCGCAACATTCAAAATAAATATTTTATTATTAATTAACAATTTACTATTAACTTAATATAATACAACATAAGATTGTTCGTGGCGATACTTTTTCTCATCCATTTTTAATAACTAATAAATATACATACATATATATATAGTTCCTACTTCTCTTTGAGTTTCGAGGGCGCTTAATATTTTGATCTCTTAAGGTCTGTTTCTATGTATTCATATGTATATATAAATACGAGCTGTCAATATTTGGGATAACATAAGTGAAAGTGCAAAAGCATTACTATCGCTTGCGGTTACCTGATGACGGGATGAAACTGGCACTGTGCATCAGGCTCGAATTTGATAGATTTTTGAATGATTTCTAACATTTTTGTGTATCTTACATAAATTGAATTATTTTACAAGAATAATTTTTTTTTGCAAAATACGAGGGGTGCTTTATTAATCAGACATAATTTCTCGTGCAGGATATATCCAAGTCGGATTCTCGTTTAGAAACATTTAATAAATCAAAAAAACGAGAAAAAAATTCTATGCTAAGCTGTGTTTCCTTGATTTGAATTAATTTATAAATTTTTGTGAGAAAATAAACTGTTTTGCTAGCTCATTTACTTGTCTACCAACCCTCGTAACTTTGACTTGCTATAAGAACAAACCTACAAAACACGTTTCACTTGATGGCAGAGGAGATTCATTGCGACGCCGCACCGTCTGTTTGTGCCTCTTAAAAAGATGTAGGCAATGTTTGATAGATAGAGAAAGGGAGATTAGCAGAGAGAGACAGAAAAAGTTGAAAGTGTCCTACAGTTCCAAAATGGTCGATAACCATGACTGCAACTGGTGTTCATTAGCGAAGTGCGTCTAAGAAATGTACAGACAGGCATATCTACAGATAATATGTTTCAAATTTCAGCAAACAGACAAATGTATGTTCTACTTTCACCAACTGCAACTTTGTACCATATATATGAAGTTTAAAGTAAAAAGAAAAGTTCATGGAAAACTTATAATTATTAATGTGCCATATTTTCTAGGAAAGAATCAAAAAATAAGTAAGAAATACTTATACCTTTGAAAAACACCAAAACCAAAACCATTTATCGTAATAATTTATAACGTATCTTTTAATTAGCATAAAAAATGGAAAAGTATTGTTTACCCTTTTTTCACCAAATTTAAACGACATAATTTTTAAGATCTGGTTCAATTTCTGAAGTTGTAGAAGCTTAAAGCTTAAATTGGCGAACGTGACCCTTAACTGATTACGTGTGCTGCTGCATAAACAGGACAACAGATGAATGCCTTAGAGGAAAGTAATGGCCAGTATTTGAAGTCGTATTGGAGACATAAAGTGTTCAATAAATATTGAAACAATTGTTTTATATTAACGTATTTTTAGATATAGCGCCTGCGAATATTTTTTTAAATCTAACGCTTTGTTAGACGTCGAAATAGTTTGCCATCTGGCAACGTAATATTTATATATTTGCCAACACCAATTTTGTACTTTGCAGCACTACTTCTATTAAAAAGCAACTTTTATTTTGTTTATTGTAAAAAACTGAACATTAATAATACCAAACGGCAAAATTATTTTAATGGAATTCCATGATAAAATGGACTTGGAAAACGAAAGAGTGCTGAAATTGATTTTCCCGGATGGAGTTCCAGAAAACTTACGTGGCAATCCGGAGTTGGACAAATATTTGAGCCAACTGGGCACATGCAAGATAGAACAGCTAAAAAAGGAGCACACACGTCTGGCTGAGGAGACCAGGAATATATTGGAAAAAACGCAGGATTTGGCCATTTCGAATTACAAGACCTTCATAACAACAGCTGAGAATTCCAGATCCATGTTCAGTGAGTTCCAAAAGACCGAGGGGCAAGTGGGCACTTTGATTGCGAAGTTGCCCGCGTTCAGCGATAAGTGCGAACAGTTTCTCAGGGATTCGGCGAAGTTAAATGAAGAAAGACGCTTGAATTCCATTACGTTGCAAAAAAATTCTCAATTACTGGAAATTTTGGAGTTGCCACAATTAATGGAGCGTTGTATAAGGGAGGGCCGCTACGAGGAGGCGTTGGAGCTGGCCAGCTATGTACAGAAATTAGGTCAGCATCAGGGACATATTAATGTAGTGAAGGTAATATAAATAGTAAAGTAGTAACTTTGTTTAATACTACTACTTATGCCAATTTCAGAGCATTGTTCAATCTGTTGATGCTTTGTGGCACACTATGCTCATTCAGTTGGTAGCCCAATTACGTTCGGATTTGCAGCTTCCCAGGTGCCTGCAGATTGTGGGGTATTTACGTCGAATGCAGGCCTTTGGAGATAATGAGCTGAAACTGAAATTTTTGCAAGCTCGTGACTCCTGGCTGACCACATGCTTAGAGTCTATACCGTTAAAAGATCCCCAACAGCACTTGAGCAAGACCATTGAATTGACCCGCATAAATTTGTTTAATATTATCACGCAATATCGAGCTATTTTTCCCCAGGAAGAGGAGCCAGAGGATGGAAAATCTTTCGCCAGCTACAAGGCACTGCATAGCATCTCCTGCAATGGGGATCGCCTTTTTCAGGCCTGGCTTCACCAGAAAATCAACGCATTTCTCGACATTCTCGATACAGATCTGCAACGCGGCGTTAGCTCAATTGAGACGGTGTTGGGTCAATGTATGTATTTCGGCTTGTCATTCAGTCGTGTGGGAGCCGATTTTCGAGCCCTGATGGCACCGATTTTCGTACGTGTAATCCAATCAAGTTTCAAATCGAGTATTGTCCATGTCAATGACCAGTTTGATCGTGACCTGGCAAAATTTACGCTTATCAACAAGGTCTCTCTACTACACGCGCGCAAGCAAATGGACCCAACTGCCGCTCTTACCGAATCACTGGCTCCGCCTGAGACTCTTTTAGATTTTTATCCTCTGGCCGCGCTCTGTAATGGGTATCTCAATGCGTTGAACGAGTTGCGCTTATGTGCTCCCCAAGCCCTAGCTCCAGATGTCACTCATACCCTACAACAATCCTTGGAATTGGTGGTCCAACGTGTCTTGGGATTTTACCGGCAGGAGCAACAGGCATTTACCGGCAATGAGCGTGAAATTTTTAATAAGCTTTGCTCCTGTCTCGCCTATGATCTAGTGCCTTACGTACAGCGTTGTATTCACGGCATCTTTCCCCCGGAATCATTAACGGTTCATTTGGGTATAAGCCTTCTGCAGTTGGAGCAGCAGCAGCTTACAAATTTGCAGCAGGGCAATATTTTGAAACCTCTTAAGCATTTATTGCCCACCAAGGTGTTAGTGCAATCCACTTCATATGCACAAGGGATGGCAGTGAATGTTTCCATCGAAGGTGACCAAAACTTAAACTAAAATCGGTTTCTCACAAATAGTTTAACTTTTAATTTACTATATAGTAGCATTTTTTGTGTAGTGTGATAGTGATGTTTAGTGCAATAATTATCCCAATAAAAGTTGATCATTGCCCCAACTAAATTTAATACACTGTAGTAGTTTTAAGAAACCAGACGTGTGAATGTAGTTAATTTTTAAGACAGCTGATAGTGTGACCAGCACCCCAATTGGGAAAAGAAAACAAACTTACACATCAGTGTTGCATCTTACAAAAAAAGCACCTTTTGATGTTAACAAAAGTAAGTGGGACCGTTCTTTTAAAGACCAATTTTATTTAGGACTTTGTCGACGGTTACTTTTTAAATAGGGAAATTTAAGTTGATATCTACTAGCTTGCAATAATAGTTCAAGTAGTTTTAATATATTTATAATTTATTTAGCCGTTTTATGACACTTATCTAGTACTAATTTACTGGCGAATGACAAATTAGCTTAGAGTTAGCGGATGCTACATGTAATATCGCATTTGAATCTTTAAGTCAATTTTATTAAATTAATATACATAGACACAATAAATTTGTGCGGTTTGCTTAATGAAGATATAGGGTTAAGGGACCACAAAAGTGTAATAATATTTTCACGGCAAGTCCTGGTGCCAAAGAGTCCATCAAAAACCGATGGAAACTTTTCCTCCCTCTGCGGTTGGAAAAGCCGCCAAAGCTAAAAGCAAAGCGCCGCTTTCAATTGTTAAAAAGGTTGGTTGAGAGATGGAGCGCCCACTAGGCATTGTAATTTTTTTTGTATTTCTTGTGAAAGCGAACAATGACTAAATTTGGCCCCGAGAAATAGATGTGCCCGAACGAGATTTCTCTCTGTTGAATCTGAATGCATCGGACTGCGCCATCGAAAATTGCCAGAATAACACATGGCAACTGGAAAAGTGAATACAACATGGACATGGCGGCTCAACATACCAGCGTGCGGCACCCACACAGATGCAGAATGCGTTTGTGGCCTTTGTGGGTGATGGGTGACGGTCGACGACCAGAACTGATGCTGATGGGTAAAGGGCGCTTCTGTATTTTTAAGTCCACCACCAAATACAAACGAAAGCACTCAAGCACAAGTTGCCCACGATTGGGATCGTGTATCGACAGAACAACAAAAAAAGCACACACAAACCTTTTGCCAAAAGCGAAAAGCGGCCTAAGCATACTGCTGACCGGGTTGAAAGAGAGCCGGACTCAGAGCACCCATCACAGTACAAATGGAATTTGCGATTTTGATTGCGAATCGAAATAGATTTTGTGGTATTTGGCCATCCAGACTATTCTACCTCTGTCTCAATTCACATGTGTGTGTGTGTGTATTCATTTGTTACTTTGCTATAGCTTAGGATAACATTGCGTATACGCGTTTTATTCAGTCTGTTGATTGATTCAGCTTTCCAGTTCTGCTTTTTACACGCCTTTTCATTTAGCCATTTTCGTTTTATTTTGTATGGTCTGCTCTTGTTGTTGTTTTTCCTCGTTTGTTCTTTGTGCTCCAATTTAATTGCGTTAGCCGAAAGTCGATTTTCTCAGCTAGTTAAAAGCAAAAGCAAAATAAAAAATAATTTGAAAAATGGTTGTGAATCATCAAATTATTTGTATATAGTATGTACTTAAAATCAAATTTATTTAAACTTTTATTGAGTAGGTATGATTTAATAATGACTTAAATTACCATATTAGAATAAAACTAATTTGTGTAACTTTTAATCACCATTGACTATTTAATAAACAAACTCTGCGCTTTTTATATACTATTATATTATTTATATTATATTCGGAACTTTTCTTTCAATCCATTACTTTACCAAAATTACTACCCACTTTTAGGTTTTTAAGTAAAAAACGAAAAACTGTCAAAGTCATGCTTCTTTTTAGCCCTCAGGTTGCGAAGCACATTAGCCAAGAAAAAGAGCTAGAGGATGAGATATTGCCCTCGACATCCACACGTCAACCAAAAATATCCTCCAGGCGCACTCAGTTTGGCACTGTCGTCATATCATCATCCTCATCATCATCATCGACAATAAAAAACCAAAAAGAAAAAATACAAAAAAAATTGAATGAGTTTGAGTCTTGAGGAAATCTGATACTTTGCTCATTTACCCCACTCAGCCTCCCACATACCCCCCCACAATGAGAAAAGCGTCAAACTTTTATTTTCCTTTTTTTCTTCAGTTCGGCTAAAATATGTGTGTTTGAAAAATCACTAAAGGATAACTGAATGGATTCCCCTAAGGGTATTTCGCGTGAGCAAGTGATTTGTTTACGAATTTACATGCAAACATATTAGGAGGTGTAGGGAAAATGGGATACACATCTACCTACTATGCCGCATTCCCAGGGTGTTTTCTAACTCGTTGAACAAGAGTAGCAGTATGTTGTTCCCCAGCCTCCATTAAGGAATCGCTCATCCATCCAAGGTGCAGGAGAAGAGGGTTCTGAAAAGGAGAGCAATAATTTTGCATAAAATGTAACCAAATTGAATTTAAGCATACAATTGAATCTAAAGCTATGAGAAGCAGCAGCAGAGGCCGCCCTCATCTAAGTTAAAGGTGAGGATCGATGTTAAGTGGCAAATTCAATTTTCGCTGTTCATTTATGAGACTCTATTTTAGGGTATCGATTCCTGTTTTTCCACCCTTTTTCTGATCAACCATTAAGTAAATAATGTAATTTATGAATTACAATTAAAAATACACATGAGCCTATCTTTATTGTTAGTCCTAACTCACATCCTGTTTCAATGGGGGGTAGTTTGTCCTTTGGTCATCATTTCTGCAGCTGGTGTAATAAAACTCCCCATTTGGTCGTTTGGCAATTATCCCGATAAATTAGCAACCAGACATTGCTCACAGCGTCCACACTAAGCGGACAGAAGTGTATCCAAGTGCGCATCCTGAATTTTTTCTGTAAACGAGTATACAGAAAACCAAACGAATGGGGTTGACATGTTATGGGTACGAAAAGTATCAAATCGTTTCGGCACGTTAAGCTCTGAAAATTATTATTCAAATTATTTAAAATGCTTTATCTAAAATAAGAAAGGGAGACGTATTTATACAAAGTTATAATTTACAGTATTGAGGACAGGAATGTTATTAGGGGTTTGTTTAACTAACATCATTTTGTTTGATATTGTATTTGAAAAATATATCTTTAATATGTTGCATACTTTTCAGAGTTAAAAACTGTTGAAATTAACATTTTTAAAGCATACTCGTTCTTCTATATGAGAGTCATAAATGAATGACATCATATTTCAAATGCAACCGCAAAATGAAACTGGGCATGATGAAAGAGAAGGAATTCAGGCAATAGTCATGATAGGGGAAGGAGTTGGAAAGGGGAGATCAACATTGTTATAAAAATACAAACAAACATGGCGAAGCGACGAGAGAGAGAGAGTTCAGTTCGCTTGACCAATACCCAAGATGCTGCCCCCAAACGCAAGTCGGATAAAAAGAGAAAGAAAAAGAGAGAAAGAGAGAGAGAGAAAGATAAGAGAAAATGAGAAGGGAGCAAGTGAGAGAGAAAAAAAATTAAAAAGGCAGAGAGAGTGAGAGAGAGACAGGAATTATGAAGCTGAAGGAGCATGACGACGACCTGTGGCCGCAACCAAAAGCAAAACCAAAACGAAAAAACTGTGTGGTCTTTGCTCGGCAAAAATAAATCGCTGGAAACCGCCCCAAGTTGAGCGAGCAAGCGAGTCAGCCACAGCTCTCGCCCCCAAAGCAGGAATAAAAAATTGAATGAAATATTTTTATAGCTAGAAAGAGACAGTGAACTGAAAAAAAAACAGGGCAGAGAGATGTAGCAAGGATATTGATGGGCGGCAGGAGCTGTAGAAGAAAAAAACTTTGCTTATCAAATATGAAGGAGCAGAATGTGGGTCGGCCTGAAACTGGACTTGGGCCTGGGTATCATAAAAGCCGCACCTAAGGGTAGTTAGGTGAAAAGTTTTACTGCGACAGGTAGGTCACCCACACAAACTGCCTTTAGCAGGCCCTGCCATTTCTTTTTTTGTTTTCTGTATCCTCCTCTTTGCCTTTATGTATTTCACATGTATTCCTTTTGTAGTCATAAAATGGCATATTGTGTGTGAGTATGTCTGTGTGTGTATGTATGGGGAAGATGTCCAAGAGGGGGAGGCTGCACACACGTGCGGATAATAAAAAATGTTTTACTTTTCAATCGACCAATAATACGGCATTCAATGGACGTGCGGACTTTCACACACACACACACACACAAGCACATACATAAGCCGTAGTTCAATCATCGTTAAAAAGAATTTCATTTTGAAAAATGCCAGAACTTCAATAAACTATATTGTCAGGACAAGTCAGGGACACGGGATGAAAATAGGATTTTTTTTGTGCTTTTCCATTTGGTTAGTTTAGATTGGAATTTTTCTCGACTTGCTGGCACCTTTTGCTATCATAACCACAATACTCGTACAAAGAAACGAATATATACGTGGACAGGTGAATCGGGTCACCGCAGTCGCCGCTGTTAACCATTGTCTGTATCCGTATCCGTGTGGCTTGTGCCCAGTGTCTGAGTTTAAAACGGAGTCTGAGTCCGAGGACGAGCCAATGGCATTTTGAAGCTTTAGCTTCTCCACTTGCCCGCTCGATGGTTATTGGTTCGCGTTGCAATAATACATATAATATACACACAGATGTACACTTTCTCACGCAGGTACACATGCATATACAGTTACTGTAAAATAAAAATTGCTCCATCCTTAAAAAAAGGGTGAGAAACAAGTAGGAAAGTAGCAAAAAAAAAGTTCCAAATAACGTGAAGGGGTAGCAAGATTTCCCTCAACTTTGTTGCAACGCAGCGACATTTTTGTTGCGTTTTCTTCTTTCTCTGCACCTGTCCTGGGAATGGTCACTAGCCTTTTTCTTCTTTGCTTTGTTCCATAGTTCCCTCTGCATTTCCCATACCAATATTGCTCTCATTGTCATAACGACGCGCATTCCTGGGCGCTTAGTTCCACCATTATTGATTACTGCTTCTTTACTGCCCATTTCCAATTTACATTTTTCATTTTACTTCGTTTTCGGTTTCCACAACATTTGCTAATTAAGTGATTGAGGTGCTCAAAAAAATTTAAAATATTACAACTTTAGTCTGACCAAAAAGATAAGACCAATAAGGAATACAGTAATTTTCATCAGGAAAATTAAAAGCGGAAATATGGTGGTAATTGCCCATGTTACTTATGATATTTTAATTTGTTTGAAACGAAAAATATACTTCTTATTTGAGTACTATAAATTATGTATCAATAACTAAAAATAAGGTCTTACCAACTTTTATTCCATCTAAACCTAATGAAATTCTCCGAATGGTATAAATAGATCCATCTGCAAAACTTTTATATCAGAAGTCTATATATGTGGATGTATGGGTTTACTCTAGTAACGTATTTTGCCAATTTTCCCTTCTTGTTGTGTTGGCTAGTTTCGTTTGGCCAATTTATTTGAGCCATTAAAATTGTATGATAAAGGGAGGCCATTAATTGTGTTGCTTAATTTTCGTTTTAACGCATTTTATCAAGCCCAGCCCCAGGCCAGGCAAGGCCATACACATGAACAAAGAAGGTTGGACTATAAAAGGAAGAAGCTCAACTTTCTAAGGAAAATTTTCTACCTCCCCAACCATCTAGCTTCGCAGTGCCCAGAAATGGATGATGTTTTAGTTCGTCTAATGTGTTTTTATTTGTAGTGAAAACGTAAAAGACCAAAAAAATCGATGTATACTGTAGATAGGCTGTGGTGGGCGAATAACGGGGATTTAATGAAGAAAGACGCTCCATGGGCTCATATTGTTCTTCTAATTGTGTTCAAAATATCAAAGTGCGTGTGTTGTGAATGAGAAGCAGGTTAGAGTATGATTCAAACAAACCATTAGAATAAATATGGTTTATGCTGAGTACATGTATTCAGTCTTTGCATGTTTGTAAATTGTTTCAATAAATATGCTGGAATATATTTCTTTTACAAAAATCTTATTTGCTACCGTTCAATTTTTTTTTATTTATTTAAATTTTTAGCGTTGAATCCATACTTTCAGAACTTGTATCTTCACAACGCAATTGTATATGTTAAATTAAGTTAAGAAACAAAAACTTGATATATGTATTTAAAAGATCTAAATCAAAAAATCTAGCCTACTTTTTGGGTATTGTAACAAGCAGCCCTCGCTAGAACGAAGTGTAATATAGGCAGTGACTATCTGGCATAAATTGAATTTCATAAAGGATACTTTTATGTCCATTATATATTTATACACACATACAGACTTACGAACATGCACAGTTAAATACATACACACAGAATGGCGTTGACCACTGATAAAGGACATAAGAAAGAGAGGGAGGCATGAGCTAGAGGTGAGGCTGACTTCTTTCTTTGTGCTGCTCCTGTTCTCATATCTTAACGTCTTTCTTTTATTTCTGCCATGACTATGTACATACATATATAGTCCGATAAGTATATATTTCTCTAAATATATACATATGTATGTATACTATATAGATGTATGTATATGTATATACTTAAACAATTCATGGGTTGAGGGTATATATGATTTTTATTGTTATTGTTTTGTCCTTTTTATGATGTTGCACGTATCCCAGTAACTTTACCACGTATGTCTGTTGCTTTCTCTTTTTCTTTTTGGGTGTATGTGTGTGCGCTTAGATAAATACACAACACATAGAAGAAAAATCGAAGGGAAAATGAAAAAAAATGAAACAATAACAAAACTTGGTTGATGGGGAAGTCATTCTCCCCTCAAATTCGTCCCTTCCCCATTCTATTTATATATATGTGCATGATTCTGTCTGTATATGGTTATAATTGGGTGGCATTCACTGACTGAGAGACTATGAGGGGTGGCTTAGTATGCGTTTTCCCTTGGTTTTTCACCCCTAAAAATAAAATAAAATGCTGCCTACCGTCTTCTGCCTTTCCGTTTGCCTTTCCACTTTGTTGATTTAAGCGTTGATATCGTCGACGTTGTGGGCTCATGTTGTGTGTGGGTGTATGCGTCTGTTTTTAAGGGCTGCACGAAGTTTGCTGACGAGTTTCCTTTTCTGTCTGTGTGTTTGTGGTTGTAATTTGGCCGCCACAATAGCAACAACAACATTGCATGGATTGACTAGGGGTATTTTCTTACCATTTTTTCCGGTCTCCTTCGTTTGAGGTATATGAAAGTTTATGGATTATGATATACACATAACTTTATGTAATAGGCACATTGTTTGGTTTCTGGGGTACAAACTGGTGGGCGTAGCTCTCGCATCTGATTGGCCAACTGAAATTCATAATTCATCTAGTTATAACATTTCTGTTTGCGATAGCAAAAAACTGGAGAGCCTTAAAAAAAAGTAGAAAATAAAATAAAAAATATTTAAAAATGCTTTTATGGAAGCAATATTGCTATCACATAATGGATGGCAATGTTGTTAATCAGATATCAAATGACTGTGCATTGTATTTCTGTTATACTGATTTGGATACATTCAGCATTGCTGAATAAATTATAGCCATTTTTTCATCTTAATCAGATTATTCTTATCTTTTTAATCCTTTAACGCTAATTATTCACTTAAGTTAATAGTTGTCCGTTTCTAATAATCTTCGAATATAATTTGGAATGTGCGATTGCCATGTGATTTTTATTAGTTTTATTTTCAGCTTTCTAATTTCGACCCTTCTTAACTTATCTCTCACTCTCGGTTTTGCTTCCCAATTGTGTTGTATTTTTCAGTCTCGTTCTTGAACTGGACATTGTTTACACTTGTCTTGGTTGGAGTATGGTGTATGTGAATATGAGTCTTCTTTATTCTTCCTTCTGTTACTCTTTATTTTTTGCTTCCGCTAGTTTTTCAGCTTTTTCTTGGAAAAAAGTAGATTTATTATAAGCTGCGCATATACATACATATGTACATACGTATAAGGCAAGTTAGAGAGAGATGGACAATTGTAGATAAACAGTGAGAGGGAGAGGAATATGCTATATGTGTGTGTGAGAAAAACTTTGCTACGTGCACTGTTATGGCGGAAAAAACGTGACTCGAGACACACATGAGTTTCTATGATGTTAGTATGTGTGTGTGCTTATGTATTTGGGAAAATAAATATATACAAATGTATATATATACAAGTATACAATTACATATATATGTAAGTACATATGTGTGTCTTAAGCCGGGCTAGGCGGTCTTAGCTTAAGAGCATGTTACGTCAAATTCTCGGTATAAATGAATTTCTGCTTGGGATAAGAATTATATTGAATTCAACTCAGGTTGAGATCTGTATACAACTTTTATTATACATTTTCAAAATTATAATATTCACTTGTTAATATACATATACATGTTATATTCATTAAAACAAAAAATTTTAAAATTATATATTAAAATAAGGGAAAATTGTTTTAATTGTAGGCATTTTGGATACAAGAAAGTATGCTATATATTTTTCTGCAATGTTCTCAAGCATTCATGCATGTCTGAACGTGTAGATATGGCTTAGCTTCGAATTACCTCGAATCGGATGGAACAGGTGAGTTGAATATTTTTTTATACCTATTTTTATTTCGTCTGCAATTTTCGTTTTTTTTTCTGTCTCTCTCTGCTCACAACTTACTCTTTCTCACTTTTGTTTCTCTTTTTTTTCATTTCTTCACATTTTTATAGGAAGGTTGGAGGAAAAGGCCAACGCTGCAAAAACAAATTCGCCGCAAAACTAAATGTGTTTGTGGCGTTTGGTAGCGTCAGTTTGTCTCCTAATCTCCTCCCCCGTTCGTTGGCACCAGGTGAGAAACGCGACTAGCCAAACGAAGTATATAAAAAAAAGACTGAAAAAGAAAAAAGCGAAAAAGAAAACAAAATTAATTTTATCCTTTCCATTTCCATTCTTGCGTGTGCGGTTTTCCTTCCTTTCTCGATGGCTTAGTTTGGATGGGTGGGTGCCATTGGGTGGTTTTTATTTCCATCATTTTCAGGGTTCTTTCCATTCTTCCATAGATAGTTTAGTTCTGTTTTTTCCCTTTTTTTCATTTTTGTTGTCTTTTGTTATAAATCTTGAGGTTGAGCACTCAACTGGACGCCATTTTTTATTTTTCACCTTCTCCTTTAACGGTATTGTCTACTTACAGAACGTGTGCACCGCTGAGCGGTGCTTATTTTTCAATTCTGTCAGTTCTCTTTGGTCAGAAACTGTCGCTGGGTGAGTAAAGTAAATGGTAAAGGAAAGAGATGGTCCTGAATTACTAGCCTTTACTCAGATTGCTCCAACAAAAACAGAAAAAGAGAACAGGGAAAAATGAAAGAAAAAATGAGGTTTGCACATACGTACATGGATATGCTTTATCTACTATATAATTTATAGTAGAATCAAATGAAACGTACTTTGTGAAAAGGGTTTTTTCAATAATTTTTTTTCCTTTCTACACGGAAATACCTTAATGGGAAAGCCCAGAGGATGGAGAGCCTAATCGATTTTTACGTATTTAACGATAAAAATATTCAACGATACAAGTTAAGTTTAACTAACTAACTTTGAAAAATTTTTTTTTTAGTTGCTTTCAAATTGTGTTCATTCATCTTTATATTTTTTTATGTATGTATTGAAGATTTTATTGTTTCATGTCTTTATTTGTTTGATTGTCAGACAACGTTGTTCCATCATTAAACCTTTTCTTAAACATTTCCCCTATCCTGCCGCCGTAATGAAAGGCATAAAATTATGTGAGCAATGCTAAAATTTTAATTTCAAATTTGATTCTGGCTGAAAAAACCAAGACTTTTGCTCGTTTCCACCCACTTTAGCTCACTCTAAATGTTAAATCCAGAAGGCGTTCCGCTATCGCAACGAAGACATCTTGAATCTCCATCTCCAACCCCGCCGCTATCCCTCCACAAGGAGTGGCACTTTTCGTTTGGGTTATGCCGAAAATGACATCAAAAAGTGCCAACAGAAAAGGAATGAGAGGTTGAATGTCTAGGCAAAAGGTATGTACGTCTATGAATTGTCGCTGGAAGGAACGACCGACCTAACAAACGGACGGACGGTTGGGTGGGGAACGCTTCAACGGGTTGCTGCTATCTTCATAATGACTTTGAAGTGTCAAACAATTTTCCGTCTTTTGGATCTGCGCTTGTCTTTTGCAAGGTAAAAACTGAAATTGTTTTTTGTGTTTTGTAATGAAGATATAATTATAATTTAATTGAAATGAAATTGTGTTCAAAAACAGTCTACCTGATGGAGAACTTAAGGATTACGTTAAAGGGCCTCTTTAAAAAAAATAGTCAGGCTCAGTTTTAGTATAAATTGAGTTTTATGTTGTAAGGAAAATTTCTTGTAAAATAAACTATTTTGTTTTTGTTTTTTTTTTTTTTCAGAATTTAATATGCCATGCAGGCAGGCAAAAGTTGCCAAAGTTGAGTTCTTCATGGAGTTGGTCCGAAAGAACAAAAAGAATGGTAGAAAAATATTCAACCCAGGATGTTGAGGGTACAAAACTTCTGGCCAGGTCACTCTGTCCAAGGAAAATCAATTTAATTTTTTTATATGTACTCATGTTCATCGAAAGCCATGGGAATACATGAGAACGGGACCATTTGGGAGGGGGTGTTGCCCGAGGTGGAAATTTCACTTAAGTCACTTTGAACTTGTTTTTTATCCTTGTTGGGAGAAAGTTAAGTTACTGGCTAGTGCTTAGCCTTTTCCCTGTCTCTCTGGGGAGTTAACATTAGTTTGGCATATTTACATTTCCTCCATTTGTATGATGTGGCGACACTAACCAACCAAACTGGTCTTTGTCCTGCAGTCTTTTGCTTGTAAGTCGAGCAAGTTCTCTTAAGTTTTACTGAATTTTGAATATGTAGCAAATGGAAGGGGCTCTATGTTTACTCAGTAAAAGGGACAGATAACAAACATATTGTAGGCGTTAAATTAAATGTATGCATGTAATGGAGAATACCACTTCAAGCCAATCCAAACCGACATTATTTCTGGAATCCAGTTTTAATCATGGCTTAAACTATTGATCTTATGAAATGTATAAATTTTATAAATTCGAGTAATTATTTGGAGATTTTTTAAAAATGTCGGCAAAGTCTATAAAATCGGATGCCAAATAATTACTTTGTTGTTAATTAAATTGTTTCGTTTTGACTAACAATTAATTCATCTACAATTTATTTGCTTCCTCCGGCTTACTTTGCTATTAACGACATAAGGAAAGGACGGAAAGGAAAGGAAATCAGTAGTAAGCAGTAAGAGAAGGCAGATAGATAATGAAAAAAATAGCACAGTCAATCTACACTTTAATGAAAATTGCACTTTCCATAAACGAGAATCTTTTCCTCTATGTATTATTTTTTACACACTTCCTCTTTCACGCTCTGCTTCATTGTGCCGTTTCCTAATTAAATTGCTTTTAGAAGGTTCTAGCTTCAACAGCTTCTTATAGAACCTTCATAATTTCCCTCAAAATGTGGCTTAAAATAATTGCCCAAAATTACTTTAAATGGACGCACTTTCCGAGCATCCTAAATAAAAAGGAACAAAGGACAACCAACCAAAAAAAAAAAAAAAGGAAAGAAAGAAAATGTCCACTCGGATGTGTTCGTATTTTTTCTGTCGTTTTTTGTTTTTGGTTAGCTGTCGCTCACGTAGGCAGTGTCCATGTAATTAAATTAAAATGGAAAATTTACTCTTACTGTGGATTAAATTAATTTTCATTTGCATTTGCATAAGTTTGTTTCTCTTTCCATTTCCTCTACCTATTTTATGTTGCCTTTGCCTTGGACTAACTATGCCTTTCACTCTATTGTTCTTTTATTTTCAGTGCTAATTCATTAATTCTCTTCATTATGTTATTTATTGCTGAATTTAGTAAAAATGTTCCTTTCATTTTTATTATTTCAGCCCTCATCGTAACTGCCGACAAGTATAGTATAGTTATTGAAATTATTGCACTTTATTATTTTGACTAATACGTATGAGTGATTAATTATTAATTAGCAATACCCTCACATTGCTCAAATAATAGGAAATTTACTAAAACATAACAGAAATAATGATTTGATTACGTCGTTTTTACAAGTAGCGTAAATGTTTTAAACCCAATGTAAATCCATAATTTACTATCATGGTTGATTTTTAATATATGTGCGAGCTAAAATATTGTTGTTTATTTAGAAAAAGAAATAAAAGAAAAAATACTCCAATTGGATATCATTGAGTATTTAATGTTAAAAAACGTACATCCTAAGCATTGAAAACTTTTCTCGTATAAAAAAAGGAAAAATGAAAAATCCATTTGACTTTTCTCTCTTTGAGCGGACCATTTAAAGGCTTTACTTTCTTAATTACTTTCGAATAACAAACAAATACCCGACGATCTCATTTGCTGAACCTTTTAGGTTTGTGAAGGGCTTTCTTTCTTTTCAGAAAACCCAAACCGAAACGAAAAGAAGGAACAAAATGTAAATGAAAATTGCAATTTTATTTATTGTTATATACACATTTTTCTGTAATTTTTTTAACTCGAGACGAGCTTATGTAAATTTATTTATTTTGCGTAATTTTTCTTGTTGCTTTTTTTTGGTTCCTTTTCCTAGGCGAAAGGAAAAAATTTAATTAGAATAAAAAGAGACAGCAGTAGGTAGGGGATGGAAGAGCCAAAGCAAGAAAATTAAAATAAAATGAGCAGAAAAGAAAGACAGAAGCATGGAAAACAAGAACAAAAAAAAAATAATGAAATACAAAAAATTGCAAAGTACACGGCGGCCTGGCTTTGTGCCGTGCAAGATTTTGTGATTCTAGCGTTGTAAATTTTACCCCCATAATAAGGCAAAAGTTGTGCAATTTTCATGTGTAACTGACAGGGCCAGAACATTTTGTAATGAGACCCCCTAACCACCCTGACCCCCCTCTTGGCATTGGTCAGCCGTCAGCTCTTTGCCCTTTTCTCCACTCCCTAACAGATCCTTTCCGGCTGTCAGTAGACAAAGGTTGGCACAACGGTCAGCAGGCCTCCATGTCGTGTCGTGTCGTGTCGCGTAGAGTCGCGTCTATTCTCTTACTTGAGGGAATACTATTCTCTGTCTAACCTTGTTCTTTCATCCTTTTCTTTTAGGCATGTAAATTATAACCACTAAAAAAAAATGTAAAAAGAAACACTGAAAATTTAATTTAAAAATACTTAAAACCACAAGGCAATAGGTTAGAAATTTGTATTGTTGTTATATGCGTGCTTAATTACACATTTTGTTTATCACATATGCATACATACATACATACATACATACATACATACATATTTAAGTATGTACCCTATTTGCCGTCGCTCAATTATGGCAAGCTTTACGTATGGTTACGTTAGTTTGAGTCAATTTTAATTACATCGTATTATGGAATTTATATGACAAGCTCTTCAGGACTCCAGCTCTAGATCCGTATTTAGCCCCTCACCATTTCCACTCACTCACATACCACTTTGTCATGTGGAGTGGGATTAATTATGATGTTTTGGGCCCAAAGTTGAATGTGTATCCTTCGGCTCAGGATTTAAATGAAATGTAATAATTTTTGTTGAAGGATTTTAATTTCGGAATTTTGTTGAACATTTTGTGCACATAATAAATTTGTCAGCTTTATGTAAGCGTACAAAAGGAATGTGCTTTCACATAGATTCGTATATTCGTATTGAAAATGCCTGTCAGAAAAAAAAAACAAATCAAATTATCATGTCCTTAAAAAATGTTGAAAAAAATTAACACCTCTAGTGTATGTATCTGGGCTAATATGTAATTCGTCTACACCTCTAAAGTAATCGATGCATTAGCATATTTGTACTTAAATTGAAAGTTTTTTTCTTGATTGCATGATAAACATCGGTTTAGGAATATTTAACGAATTTGTACCTATTGAAGTACAATCTACAGATTGGAATAAAAGTAACAAACATTTCGTCAGCTATGCAAATGTTTTGGACTTCCAGAAGGAACAACAATGCTCATTTTCAAATTATCGACCGTTAATTCAAATGACAGCGACCACAAATTCGGATTAGATAGGTGTGTGTATAGGTGGTGCACACCCCAAATACCAAAATAGCCACTGTTAACAGTACCAGCTCACAGAGAATTCTTCCGTCTATTGTATTATATTTATCTACGGGATTGAATGGAATGGGAGGTTAACCTCTTTTACATATGGCCGGAACGGTATCTGGTTTTTTGAGGGTTGGGTTGAAAACTCAAATAGGGAAAATAGGGAAAACAATGCTTAAAATAACGACAATAAACGGAGTTGAGAGGCTTTGATGTTTACCTCACATACATGCACACATACACAAACAATTGAAATGGAAAATGGAGCTAATTTTTCTCAACAACGCAAAAATCATGCAATTCCATTGAATTAAAATATTTGCCATTTTCTTGTTTATGCAGCCGCTCTATTTCTGTAAATCTTTAGAGGGCTTTTTTATGCTTATTCTTGTCTTAATTAATATTGACATCGATTATATACATTTTAATTTGGTGTCGTTCCTAACTAATTGGTGATACGTGCATGCCCCTCCAAAAGGCTCCATTACGTTTCCTTCTCTCTTCATTCTCCAGCATCAACGCCTTTGGGTGTTTTCATTTGAAAGCTTCCGGCTGGACTGGGGGTCCTGACGTTATTTTAATAACGTGCATGCTGCGCATTTAGGATAACATCTGAATTTATGTAACGGCGCACAAACAAACAAAGATGGCAGGCAGGCAGGCAGCGGGTAAGTTGCAAAACACCAGGACTAGTACAAGGACGAGAACGTGGCTGTATGATGATATCCCGGGGTTGGTGACACATACATTCACACACAGATAGATACACACACCCAAGTCGGAGGAGAAAGATCCAAATGAAAACTGATGCGGATTAGTATTTAAAATAATGTCCTGCAGGGATATAACTTTTTCCTCATACCGCCGCAGTCTTTGGGCCTTATTTTTTTATTTTTCCCTGTTTCTGTTGTTTTTTTTTCTCACTTTATTTATTTATTTTTTTTCAGCTTTTTCTGTTGTTTTTAATTCCCTTGCTGCGATTCCTTCTGGGGAATGTTTCATAAAATTTATATTTGCAGATAAGTCTGAGAGATTTCTGGGCGTCGGACAATTTTTTTTATTACAAGACAATTTACATATTTTTCTTGTTAAAATTCCTTGGCCTCCTCTTCATGTCATATGAATTTTTTTTTTTTGTTGAATGTCCCCCAGTTTCTTGTTGCTGAATTAATGTTAATTTTTATTACACTTGCATTGTCCTTTCCTGTCCTTCTATTGGTTCTGTTCCACCACCCACTTAACTCATTTAAATTCAAGTTTGTTTGTGTTTGTATCTATGTGAAGTAGAAAAAGAACTACCAATTGGGGAGAAAATGTTAATAATAAAACAACAGAATGAATCGAATCAAATCCAACAGTGGTATACGCTAGAGGGGAATTGAAAAATAATAAAAATGGACGTATCCTCTATGGCTGCTCATTATGTATTCTTAAAGCAAACTCTATTAATTATCGTTATGTCCTTTTGATTGGTTGATTGGAATATTGCGTGTCCTTTCCAGGTCTTTTATATATTCTACAAAACATTTTCCAATTCCTTTTATCCTAAAATATTATTCAACCATAAAAAGTGAGTACTATAAAATGTTCAGGTCCAGTATGTATGTGTCTAAATAACGGTTGGCAGAGAACGATCACACGATCACACGATCAGCCGATCACCTGCAATGTGAGTAACCAGGACCGTCTCTTTTCTCCCTGATACTTACGGCTTCTGAGCAAGTAAAAATTGCGAAAAGATGTATAGAGGAAGGATATTAGATTGGAAATAAGTAGAGCAGGGGCACTCACACAGATGACATGGCAATAACTTTGACTTGACCATTCGACCGTTGCTCATATCTGGACAGGGCCGAAAGAATTGCCAATGCCCAGAGTTGGCCTGCCTGTTTGTTTGTACTTCGAACTGCCATTTTAAATGGGAGGTGGAGATAGAAGCAAAATAGATGGTTGTAAATGGGAAGACAGGTACACATATGGTATAGATATGCACATATATATGTACATTCGTGTATGTGGATAGAAACATACATGTACATATGCAGTCTTCTTCTTTTTTCGTCTGACCAAAGATACAAAACAAAGAGAAATATTTATGCGTTGACCAACTTCAATTTTAGCTCCATTTACAAAGCTACTCAAGTCTCTCCGTTCTCTCATCCGTTCTTAGCCTGCGGGTATGAAAGCCAAAAATTTCAAATTCAAATCCAATTCGAAATCAAATCAAAGCAAAAAGAAAACTCCCATTGCAATTTCCCTGGTCACCATCCCCACCTCATCCTTTGCCATCCCTTTTCTCTTGTTGCTGTTTATGATGAAAAATGTCCAAAATTACATTTTACCAGTTGGCTCTTGAAAGGGTCAGTCCTAGTCCGAGTTCGAGTCCGAGTCCGAGCCCGAGTCCGAGAAAAGACTCAACACCGAGTAGTGCATTAATATTTAATAATATGAATTGTTGATTGAAACATTTCGTAGTACAACAACAAATTGTTCATGTGCCCCTATTTGTATGTCCTGTGCAATTTTGTCAGTTAGATGTGAGCTTTGATTTTATTTGTTTATTGTAAATTGAATTGGGAATAATTCAGCAACAGACGGTATCAATTTGCACAAAAAGAAGTACAACATATATCTAAAAAGTTTGCACATTAAATTTTAATAACAAATATGCATTATCATATGAAAACTATTTTATTTTTATTTTTTTTGGCAAATCTGTAAATTGTCCAACAGAAAGCTGCATGGCATAAAATTTCCATATTTAATATGAATCAAACTTGCGATTTGATAATCTTTATCCAGGTACAATTTTTTTAAATTTCATATGATATAAATAGTCTGAATATAATAGGCAAAAAAGATCTCGTATCGGTGAACTTTAATACATATTTCCTTTATATCATATGAATATAGAAATTCTATTTTAGAATTGTATAAAAAAAACGAATTTTCCCCATTGAAGACGAATATAAAATACCAACTTGTAATTTTGGGGGTTGGTCAAATGAGTCAATTGTAAACTGTGCGCCAACATTATGCAAGAAAAATGCTAAATAAGCGCCTAATGCATAATCTGTACAGTGTTTTTCTACCTAAAATGTGTGTGTGTGTGTGTGTGTTTGATCGGTCGGGAATGGGGTTAAAGTACCCTCACAATGCGGACATGGACTTGGATAGATATGGGCATAATGTATGACTGCCATTTTATATGCGCCTTTTGAAAAATGTGCTGACACTTTGTGTTGAAGATGGTGTTGGTGTTCGGGAGAGCAAAGGGTTAGATGGGGAGCAGAATAATAGCATTGGTGTGAAAGGGTTGACCCCAAACGCAATTGACCACGTGTGCGTGTCGACTTTTCGGGGGTGTAGTGATGGGAGGCATGTGGACGGCGTTGGTCAAACTTCAGCCCCTGTTTTATGGGTTGTGTGGTAAAATCCTTTTATCATTTAAATGGCATATGGCAAAAGGCAGTTTTTATTTTTATAATCCAACCTCCATCTCCCACTCAGCCAACCCCACTTTACGTCAGCCAAGGTGGACAAGACAACCAACCTTATACGGAAATTTTCTGGAAACGGAAAAGTCGGCGAAACAAATCACATAAAATTTATAAATGTCCATTGTCAAGCGGTTTGATGTTCCCATTCCTATACATATGTATACCTTATTCCTATTACTGTAGCTGGCGCTGACTTTGCTGCTTTATTCTATTTATTAATTTGCTCCAGACGTAATCCCATCCGCTTACAACAGCAGGACTCCAACTACCCATCATCCACCTATCTCGCCCAAGTCCTCCTCCATTCGGTCTGCACGATTTTGCGTTTTTCAATAAAGCAAAAAGAACAATTTGCCTCACAGCAGGTGGAGATTTTGATGGAGGTGGAGGGAAAGCCGTGGTTGCACGGCAAGTGAGAATGAAGGACAGTACCCTCCCGTGGCGTCAATTTTGTGTCACTTTCTGTGCGTAATTTTTAGTCTCCAGCGACTTTGATTGGCGGCCATTAAAAATTTTGTTCACATCCTGTCGGTCATGTGATTGATGATTCGGACATGATCTTTAGGTTGCGCAATTATTTTATCCAAGTTTTCACGTTTTTAATCCGAACGTTCTAAAGGGGTTGAAAATTGTTGAAAGGGCAAACTGAAAGTCAAGTCATTTTTCTAAAGATAACTTAGTTACAAGTTGTTTTATCCAATCAAAAAAACTAGCTTAAAAATTCTTTTGAAGTTTTGTGCAAGAAATTTAGTTTAACTTTGTCATTTTTTATAAATACATATTTAATTTAATTTAATTTAATTTAATACTGAGAAGTCCTTATGAACGACTTTACTTTGAGATATTTTTTCTAAAGCTCATCAAATCGTGACAGACTTTTGTTGAAAATTAATATAACTTAATAATGACAACATTCCATTTAATCATAAATCAAAAACGCCCACTTAAAACCTCCCAAAAACAAAGAGTAGTTCGATATTGTCAATTATATCAACTTTATTCCCTTTTAAGCATTTCTAACTCTTCCACAAGGTTAACCCCAATATGCCCAATAACTAAAAAATATCAAAACAGATGCGAGGACACCTTTTGCTATCTTGCCTTTGGCTCAGGCCCTGCCCCTTGACTAATGATGTGCCAACAAATTTAACGCTACCGGTTACTCCATTACGCATAACATTCCTCACCCGCTTCGAAAAACTCTCCTTAACTTGATGCGATAAAAATAAAAAATGACAGAGCGTTTAATTCACTTAACAACACCAAAAAAACACCAACAAATTTGACAATGAAAATCATATGTCATCATTATTAACACTGAGATGATTCCATTTTCCACGACAATGGCCTGCACATATGGCCCGCTTCCACTCCGTGAAACTAAGCGGATAATTTCAAAATAATATCATAATCATAAGCATGAGGAGTGCTAGAGGGGTTGCAACCCTCTCCAAAAGTGCGGCAAGTCAACCTGCTATTCAAGCTCTTGGCTGCGTTTGAAATTGCGCACTTGGCGCAACAACAATGTCATTCCGTTTATCTTCCTTGAGGAAGGGCGGTGCTTTAGGTGGGAGAGTCAGTGCCGTCAATTTAAAATCTCTACAATAAAAAAGGGAAATAATGGTAAGTGAAGTTTATGAAAACTGAAAATATGTCAAAATGTCAAAATCTCTATATGTTCCACCCTGCGATGATGTTTTCCCCCTTTTTGTGAAAGTATATTTATTTTTTATTTTGCATATTAAATTAAAATAATGAAATTTTGTGAACTTATTGTTTACATTGTACAATACACGAACAGAATCCGGTCGTACATACGAAAGGCATAAAAAGGCACCCTTAGAAAGTTTCGAAATGAAGCAAATTTACTTGTTTTTATCCATCCCCCAAGACGTATGCATTTAATAATCAACATTAGCTAAATGTGATTTCAAAGTGGTTAGAAAGTAATGGATATATTTCTGGAGCTTCTAATATTCAGATCGCATTCAAATGTATTTTTCGGTACTGAAATAGCGCTTTCACATGTCATAGATAAAAGGATATCATTGTTGATATCGATAGAAATTGATGGGGAAATCTTGGATCTACCTTCAGTGACTGGATCCTTTTAAATTTGGGTTCTGTTAAATTGTGTAAGAAACTCGTTAAACCTTCGTATTTTCCTAATATTGATCACGAAAAGTACGAACACATTTTGTAATAATATCAAGCGGTTCTCCTAGCTGATTTAATTGAATTTGCATCAATATCGAATTTGTGTATTTGCCATCTGCCAGCCAGTTCTCAAAAACGTTCATTCGATTAACTTTAAAATTTAAAAAATGATTCCATTAGTGTTAGCTCAGGGCCTGAGGCCAAAACATGGTCAAAATCCTGGACACCTCTCCATTCATCGTTCTTCCTCCCTTCCTGGTGAATGTCAAACACTTGTGGAAATTCCCAAATGTCTACTTTTTTCAACTGAGTTTTAAGCTGCTTTTAATAAATTCGACATAAAATTGAATTTTCATAACGGTTGCGTGTCCTTGCACTTGTCCTTTTCACACCACCACCAAACATTTGCTCAGCCAATGCACTAGGGGTACGAGCAAAATCATTGGCAGAGGGCGAGAAGTAGCACTCACTTAAAAAGTAATTCATGGACAAAGCCACCCTGGTAAACAACCTAAAAAGAAGGAAAGGCAAAAAATTAAATAATATAAACGCTGTGACAAGGGGAGGTTATACATACATATATCGTCGGACTGGAGGGGATATTATTGGGATGTCACTTTTTGTTTGTTTCATTTGATTTTTATCACCTTGTGGGACAAATTTACTTACTATATATCGGACGTTTTTGGCATTATTTAAAATACATACAAAATCATACAGTCGCTAAATATACTAAAATCGACTAGATTAGATAAAATGCGACAACATTATTATATTATAGATACTTTTTGTAGCTAATCAATGTAGTTATAATATGAGTATGATTCTATTTGTATCGTTCTTTTCGACCAATACTGAAAATATAACTAATGTGGGTAGAGGAAATGTACTTATGTACACAAATGTACATTCATACATACATATGTATGTATGCCAACATAATATCAAGGTGGCCTGCTTGGTATGCAGTTCATATTCTATTTGAATGCTAATTATATAAACCAAAAAGCTTTAGGTGAAATTTTTTACAAGTGATATGCAAATTTCGATTTACTTTAGTTAAGGTTTCCACCATGACAACTACCATAACATTGTATAGTAGAAAACTATGATAGGAGTAATTAAATTATACTTGAGCATATTTCCAACGAATAATCAGAGGTCTCACCTTACCAGTGTAAGGTCTCTCCGGCTTATCAAGTGTCTACGGTTGAGTTGCTTGCTTAGGGTTAAGTACCTCTGCAAGTTCATGACTCTCGTGTGGGAGGAGGAGGAGGAGGAGGTTAGCTAACGGAGAGCTATCAAAAATTTATGCATGCAAGTCATAAAAACAAATCCAAGTGAGTGTTTTTTATGGTTATTTCTATATAATTTCTAATAATTTCCCATAAGTGTGTGCACAACAACCAAAACGTGCGACATTTCTTTTCAAGAAAAGCGATTAAATTATGAAAATGCGTGCAGCGATACAAACATTCAGTCTTACCTGATTGCCCATGGGTTTTATGTACATTTGTATGTTCATATATGGAGTTGGAGCCAATGCCAAATGAACATGTCATAAATGCGACTCTCAGCAAGAGTCTCTTGGACTACTTCATCCCAAACACGTTCATATGTTCGAGTTATTTGTTCCAAGAATCACAGCTTAGCACGCGCGAGCACGAGAAATGACAGTGGGGGAAGACATGAAGTAAAATAGGGACTAGGGGTGAGCGGAGGCTTGGTTCAGAATATGACGGTTGTGTTCCCTACTATGTCACAAGTTGCTGATGAAGGACATTTAAATGCCAGTCGCATCCAGCAACACCAAATAAATCATGTAATATAATCGTTGACATTATATAATTTACTACTTTACGCTACTTTTTTCGCAATTCTTTAAAAAATGCATGTAAATTTCTTGACCCTATACTTTTAAGAAGGGATAAACTTATACTAGAAAAATTGAAAGGATTAGGAAACTCCCAACATTTTTCTGAGTCTGAATTTTTTAAATTATTAACGTGAACCCCAAAAAATCTTACACCTCTCTGGTATTTACCCCAATTTGCATTAAGCGATGAATAGCTAATAATCTGTAAACCGAATTAAAAATAACTTAAGAGGGGAGTCCAAGAAAAAACAGGATAAAATGTAAGTGAAGCGAGGAAAAAACAAATACCCAATAAGATTAGCCAAAAAATGAAACGAAGGGAGAAAAAACAGATACTTCGAGCCCCAAAAGTCTGTGAACCGAAAATATTTCCAACAAATTAAAGCTAATGAAAGTGCCTCCGTCCCCATTGGAGCACCCCCTTCCACGACCATGCCCATGCCAAAGAAGCCACCTTAAGAAAAACTGACAGCCATAATTCATGACCGTCCCCATCTCCTGTTTCCTTCCTTCCTTTAGGAGTATCGCCACGCCCTGCCTGTGAAAAATGTAGACGACTCCCACATTCTACCGCCTGCCGTTCATCTAACGATAATGATAACAAAACATGCCTCAAGTCCTGAAGTCAGAAAACTTTTTGACATGCCGCGCTCCGTTTCCATCTCCATCCTTCTTAAGCCGCAGTTGCTCAATTCCTCACTTCCACCATCTTTTTCACTTTCTCTTCGCATCCCTTGAGCTTGACTGGAGCATATTTCCATATAATTCATTCATTTTGGCCCATCCATTCATTTTCTTAGAAAATGTGAATTCTTGCGCATCATCATTGTTTGATTGCTCGTGCTTTATATTATATATATGTATATGTATACATGTATATATATATATATACATACATACCTACATATATAGTATTTTTCATTTTGCTTTGCATTTTTTCCCCAAGGGGATCGGTGTATTGCGACTTTTTACTTTGGTGTTTGGTTTTTCGTGTTTAGTGAAATCGCTTGATAAATTGGGGTCGAAATCATTATAAGCGTTACTCTCATTCATAGCCATCAATTTTTTTCTGTTTTCTCCATTACTGCGGGTCGATTAAGTATACAAGTACATACAATATCAACAATAATATATTATTTACATTCATTCAGTTTTTCAATTCAAAATTGATAAATTAAATGCCTTAATGGATTACATTATTGAGTTGATTGGCTGATCCAAACTACAATACACTTTATAATCTGTGCATATAACATAATATAAAATAAGTAACTGATAAAACCATTTTGGGAAGAGAATTAGTTTTCGAAACGAATTTAAAGTTTTTATATTTCTCACTAATATATACAAATATTTCAAATATGTCGCGATTTTTGGGAAAAAGTTACTGCAATAGCTATGTATATGTATAACTGTAATGTTTCACATTGATTTTTGATTTGACCTATCTGATCAACTGGCAAACACTCTTAAAAGTCGATTCAAAAACATTTGATTAGCCAATTTATGGCACGTTCCGCCGCCGCAAAGAAGAAGAATTTGGAGCGACTTGTGCATGACCATAAGGTAAAGACCAACCGCCTCTCCCAGCTTGTTGTGTGTGTGTGTGTGTGTGCCGTGTGTGTGTTAAGAATGCCGCAGCAGGCCAAAAGCAAGGAGGCAGTAGCAAAAAAATTATTGCAACTGCCGCCAGGTGCTCGGCGCATGTCAACATGAGTTTCATAAATGGCCAACAGCAGCGGCGCAACATTTTGTCAGCCAGCAACAGCAACAGCAACAGCAACAGCAACAAGAAAATCCATTATATTCTCTTTGTTGTTGTTTGTGTCGCTTATGTTGCTTATGCCTTTATGTGTTGCTTTGGTATTCAGTTCAATTTTTTCTGCTTATTTATTTAATGTCTTGCGTCGGTTTTTTTGTTTGTTTTGTTTTAGCTTGCACCAATTTTGGCAACTGGTTATGAAGCCTCATTAAATCTAATTTTTAATTAGCCAAGTTTTTTTTTTTTAGTAGTATAAGGGGTCAGTAAAATATAACCATTTTGATAATTTCATAATTTGTTGCATAAAACTATTATCAAATATTTAACATTCACTCACTCACTAAATCAAACAAATTTGGAAACTTAGCGATCATTTGTTTAATGACAGAAACTACAACTAGTTAGTCGTCAGTCATCGACTGTTAGTACGCCGTGGCAGATTTAACAAATTGATTGACGGGTAATGATCAGAAATGGTAATGCCACCTCGAACAATTCTGATCAACTTGGGTTCAGTTGTCGTTGCCAGTCTGGGGTGGGGACAAACGGATAGCCTGACAGATATTTGGGATGCCTCCGACAACATTGATGACGATGCTGATGATGAAATGTGGTCCACTGGGGAAATATGTATAATATGTAGTTAAACACTATTATAATGTATGTGTGTATTTGGCACACTGATTTGACTTTATTAAATTAGGCGAATCGATTGGCAAATAAATCAAAAACAAGTTCAAAATTTGTGTCACCTTACAAAAGTAAAACTGAATAGAGAATCAAATCGAACCGAATTGGCCATCGCCTTGTACGTGATCATTTTATTGAGCACATTTGACTATTATTAGGGAAATTTAACACACAATTTTCGCGTATTTATGGTAACGTGGAAAAATCAGGCAACGCAATGATCAAATCAATTGAGTAACAAGATTTCATGCATTGGCATTGCGCAAAATGTGGTCATAATTGCCATAAAGATCGATGTGTGGACTTGTATGATTAATTACATAGTATACACTGAGAAAAAAAATACACGAATCAATCACATCAAATTTTTAACGGTTGTTCCTGAATTTTACTGTAAAGCTTTAGTGTAAGGATAATTTGTTGAATCTCAACATTTATCGGAAAAGTAAAAACAACAAATCAGTAATCTACAAGCCTAATCATTTATTGACCATCCCTACGGTTTTCTCCAAGTGTAATTGAAGAGTCGTGATCGTAACAATTTTATTGTCGTGATGCCGTCAACGCCCACAAACAGATTTATAAAATAAATAATTTTGTGCTGTTGTTTGTTTTGTTGCTTTTTGTGGTGTCTCAACGGAAGTTGATTTGCTTATTGGCTTAATGCTCGTTTAGACAAACATTTGGCAGCGACTAATCGAGCAAATAAAACAAGCTATATCTCTCTTGTTTCTCGATATGCATATTAACTGATTCGCGTTGAGACATCTCTGTCTCTGAGTTACGGCTAGTCGCTTGTGACTTTGGTGTTTGTTTTGTCATTCAAATTGCCATCTTGGCGATTTGCATTTTCGTTTTTTCAATTTTTGTCAAGTTTTTTCATTGGTTTTGCTTGCCTTTATGAGCAATATAAAAATTTGCGTGATGGATACACGAAAACGATTAGGTTTAATTTTTATGTTTTAATTTAATGGAATTCATTTCAAGATTCACCTGACTTGAAAAAATGCGAGGGGTAAGGTGGGCATTGTTAACGACAAAGAAATTCGGCGTAATTGTAGGACAAAGGAAATAAAATGATGACACTTGAGACAGACTTGGGAGATTGGACATAATTTACGCGAATGCAAGTGGATAGAAAACTTTTGTCAAATAATTTTAAATAAAACTTTTTCTAGACTTGCACTAAATAATTGAATTAGTTAGTAGATGGAAAGGAGCACAAAAACAAGTGGCAAAGCGGAAACGGAAGTGGGCAATGGAGAATGGAGAGTGGAAGAAAAGATATAAGAAGAAAACGCACAAAGCTGACAAGCCAAAAAGATTTCTATAAGAATTTGATTTGGCAAAGAAACCTCTGCAAGTAACTAAGAGTCGGTTGGGCGAGGAAATCGGGTCTAACCACAAGGTTTTTTGAAAAACTTTACTCATTTTCAAAATTACAATGTTGCCGCAAGCGTGGAGCATTTACCGCAAGCCAAGCACCATCCCCCACCAAAGACGAGTGAAACAGAAGAGCTAGAAAAATCTAAACGTAAGCAAAGTCAATGGGAAAAGTTGTCGACGGCAGCAGCAACAGGAGCAGTATCATCATCCGCAGCAGCAGCAGGAGCAACATCTTTGATGATGACAAAGAGCAACGGAAAGGAGGCAGCGGATGGGTTGCGTCTCTGCAGCTGCTGTCGTCTTTAACAGACATTTTTCTGCTTTTCGAAAAAGTTTTGTTGGCTCAACCACTTGACGCTCGGTTACTTACCTAACCACCCAAACCCAACCAACACGCCCACCCGCCGAACCGCTGCCTTTAAACAGAAAATTATTGCACGCTCTTCGTTGGGCTAAGAAAAAGATTCGCCCTCTCTCTGTCTTTCGCAGTGCCTTATTCTTCTCTTTCCCGGGGTCTCTTGCGGATGCTGCGGTAAATCAATTTCTGCAAATGAGATTTTTCAATTATAAATCAATTTTCCATTAAAATTACTTTTACGCAGCTTCTTTGAAGACCATGCCCACATGCTTCACACTAGCTCCAAGAACTCAAATCGGTATGTACCTTTTTAGATTTTATGGTGAATGAAGTAAACAAGTCGTCCCTGCCGACTTGGACTATACCCTCTACCAATAAGAGATATTTCATAAAGTCAAACTCCATCGAAATTCCCATTAATTAAATATACCTTTTTTTTATAAAGTTCTCCTAAACTAATGCGTTACTCGGTACAAAGCAACATGCGCATGCTGTCTCGCTCACAGATTTCAGCTGCTACTGCCCATGGCATTTCAGTAAAAAACATATATATGTACATATGTATATCTCCGATGTTTATTAAACGACTTTACTAATATTTGATCAAATGGTATATATTGGCAGTATAATTAAGTGTACTTAAAAGAAATATAATTTGAAACAAACTTTTTACCCTATGGACTGCGTAGTACACTTTCATTCGAATGGAACGTATATTTTGTAAAATTTGAAAAATACATAAATCAGATATCTGTTAAGGGTCAATTGGTAGTTCCAGTTTGCACACTCATATTTTTGTTAATTTCTACAAATTTAAAAAAAAGCATAACCAATCCGCTTATAAGAAATATTATTGAAAGCGACATTTGATCTGTTTCCATGATGCGAGAAACAAAATGTACTTCGCTTTGATTCTGTGGCTCTTAATTAAATTGTGAATTATGGCCTTCGATTTGCCAAACGCCATAAAGGCCACAATAACAAAATATAGGCAAGAAAATACGGAAGAAGAGGAAAATGAGAAGGTAAGAGGAGAAGAGGAAGGCGGAAAAGCCAAAACTGGCGACTTTGGTCTGTCTACAATAAACGTGGCAATGAAGCGAGCATAAAGTTTTATGAGCCAACATTCAAGTAAAAACCATCCATCAGAGCTCACATTGAATGTGAAATGACTATGACGACATCGAGCTATATTAAATTATAAATGAATGAATGCAGTTTTATGATACAGCTACAACATCAGCAAAAAAAAAAAAAGCAGTTGGAGTTTTGTCGCCAAGCTGCGCTCCAGATACGTATTTGACCAAAAGACCAATGGAGAGAAAAGAGATAATGATGCAACCTGAGATGCAGCAGAGACTAGATGGTACAAGCACATAAATCGCAGCATGAGACCTCAACGTCCAGCGTTTTCACGTCATTCGTCATAAAAATTTGCAGTATTTATGAGTCGTGGCAATTAATAAATTTGTGGCTAGAAATTGCTAAAAAAAAAGAAAACAAAAAAGAAAGAACAGAAACGTACCATACAAACTCGCTTATGATCTAGGCAATAAAAAAGTCTCTGGCCAATGATTGATTCCTCTCAATAAAAAGCAAGAGTAAAACCGCAAAAAGCCTTTTTTTATAATGCACGTGGCCAAGAGGTATGAAAACCGGCGGAGTCACCATTGCGCATATATATATACATACATACATATATTGAACGACATCTTGCCTTTTCGATCAATCACACTTACAATTTGAAGGTTCACCTTTTTGCTTTCTTCGTTTTTCCATTTTTGATAAATGGCACACGGCTCGTGGCAGTAAAATAAAAACTTCTTCATCCCCATGCCCCGAATGTGAGCACACCATAACACAAAAGTGAAAACTGTATCATTTTCTTGGAATTTTTTACTAAAGTATTCTCAAGGATATGCCGTTACAATAATGTATCCTGAGTTGCGACTAGGGTGGTGAAGTCAGAGTTACAGCTAGGGTCCCAGAGCGATTTTTTGTTTATATTGTATTTTTTCTTGTCGTCGCCTTCTTTGCTGTCTCGCGTGTCTGACAATCCTTTAATTTATGCAGCCCGAGGGAGAACTTCAAGTTTTTTATAGGATTTAGTAGTATATAATTAGTCAGTATTTGATTTTGTTTTATAGCTTACTCATAATCATCCATCATCATACACACATTTTCGCATTCCTTCTGATTATGAAAGCGATTTGCATTCCCATCAGAGCCCTTATAGAAGAATTCCACACACATATTCATCTCTGGATTATAGGTATACATAAGAAATCCGGACATTTTAGAGCTTATTATTCCAGCTGAGTGCTGTTCACAGCAATCCCCGCGACTATCTAAGGTCGTGAAATCTTGCTAGTCAAGTGTCGTATCTGGGTGAATTACCACTTACGATTGCTTTTAGCCACACCACAGTTTAAGAAAAAACTAATGGTAAATACTATAACCGATAAGTCTCGACTTTTCATTTTGATCTTACTTCTTCCAAATAATGTATTCTACTAGTCTTAACTTTAGCCATTCGTTTCATCATCCCCCACATAATATGTATAATTTAATATTAAATTAAATTTTCTATGGATAAATTTGTAACTAATTATAACATTAGTATTTGCATGGTAACTGTTCGTTCTATTTTAAAGATTCGTCAAAGCAAAAAAATAAAAATAAATAAGTAAGAGGAGGAATCTACTAAATGCATACAGGTTACCAGGCTTACAAACTATTTAACCGATTGGCCAAACTTCTACGATAACATGAATTTAAAACTCTTTTAAATCTACAGATTTGAAATTACTGATTCTCTGCCGATATATATAGATTTAGATGAAGATTTTTCTCTAAGTAAATTGATGCCATGTTCGAAACGTTAAATTTGTAGAAATTTTTAAAGACGTTAACTATACGGTGAATTGTTATTGGGAATGTATCGGATGCAAAATTGTTTGTTGTTATAGACTTTCTTGACTTGACGCCCTTCCCTTTTATCATAATATCCATAAATTTAAGGGATACTTTTTCTAAATCCAGAGATCCACTTGAGATAATTTCAACTATCCCGCTCTATCTGTGTATTCCTATCTCTCTGTTTCCAGTTGTTTAGACTCAATACATTTGTTACAATATTTGGAAACTAATTTTGGAACACCGTTGCTCGAGCCACATTTGACAGCCTCAAATATTTTAGGATAGATTTTTGACATGCGTCTCGTGATTTGTCATTGACATCATTCAGACCAGACTAGGAGGTGGAGTTTAAGTTGGCAGTGGAGGAGCAATAGTAGAAATGAATCTAGAAGATGTGTGGGCCATCCCCAAGAGAAGGGCAGACAAACGGGCTGCATCGGATCTGAAGACTTTTGGGCACTTCATTTATGCCGCTTGGATAAACAAAAATGATTTGAAGAGGGGATACCGGGAAGGGAGGATACACATATATACATATACAGTGGGCCTGATAATGCCGCCACCATGCGCGTCATGCGCCATGCGTCGCCACATTTTCTAATTGATTTTCAAATGCTTCAGTTTGTATAAATAATTGCGTTTTTGACATTTTCATTCCGTTTCAGTATTTTCCATATTTCCCATTTGTCTAAGGGGAAGAAAGGCCCTCCGAGATTTGGCTTAATTGCGTTCTAGCGCGGCCAGCATTTCGGTTAATTTTTGGAAGTCTTTTGAAGCCTTAGAGAAGAAAATATAAATGGAGGAGTCGAGGCAAACGTTTTGTATATTACAATAATTTAATTTATGTTTGCTATTTATTATTTTCTAAATTGTTTTGGAACGTGCCGCTGACTATTTCGACTTTTAACTTTTGCGTTTGGGCTTTGCTTTCAATAAATTTCATCAACTAATGATGATGTGTTTTTGTCTCCTTCTTTCTTTTTGTCTATTTTTGGGCAACTTCCGTATAGATCGGGCCCTGAATGCACCATCCCGCATTATAATCCATGTTAATGTTCAAACTTCGGTTCTCCATATTCTTAAAAACTTAATCCTTTTGCCTCATTCTCTAAATGATACGTGATAAGTTTCTAATAACGACTAGAGGCTGACGGAAAGTTCAAATTTAGGATATAAAAAATTACAAAATTACATATATGGTTTTATAAGATTTATTTTTGTGGTATTAACTCAACATAGTGCATTTTTTTTCATTAGTTCAAAACGTACTTAACTCAATTAAATGTTTACTAGGCTCTACTAAAAAAAAAATTCTTATACCCAGTCCCCATGGGGGTTCTTGATCAGCATTAACAGGCGGGTCGATTAAAACATGTTCGTCTCTCCGTCCGTATGAACACCTAGATCTTGGAGATTATTAGAGCTAAAATGCATAGGAATAAGTACATGAAATATTTATTGCGATATATTTATTGCGATTTCGAGGGACTTTGATTCTACATACATATAATGAATGACTATTTGGAACAGTTTATACTCAAAGTCGGTAGAATACAACTTGATTGCTTTACGCAAATAGCATTTATCAAAAAAATATATTAATATTATGGCAGAACTCTCAAAAATCTGCCAAAATGAATATTAGCTTTAAATTTACTTCAGAAGGAGCTTCTTTATGAAATCGGTATAGAAGTGCGTCAAATCCTTTGACAGATAACACGAAAACTCGCTTTCTGTACATATATTCAATATCATGTCTATGAACCCTTTGGCGTAATATTAATCTTGGGTCCCCCTATCAGCCCACAAACCAACGAACCAACCAACCATCATGTGATACATCAAACAAGATTGACAATGCCCATGACTCAGATCAATAATTCGGCCTGTTAAATGTGCCTACGCCTTCTCTCCTTTTCTTTTTTTTTGGTTTGGTGACATGAAAAAATGGAAATAATGCGTACAACATTTGCTTGCAACCCTTTTAGCAACGTAACAAAAAATGAAATGAAATAAAATCAAATTGAAGCGGCGTAAAAAATTGCAACACTCGAGGGCGAGCGGAACAAACAAGTGCTGCGAAGTCGATAGAGAGCCCGTAAGAGGGGCAGGGAAAAAAAAGAAAGGGGTAGGGTTTGATAGAGCGGAAATGAAATTAAGCGAAAATATGCTTTCGAAATTGCTACATTGAATTAATCAATTTAATCAGTTAAATGGAGAATGTTGGAACAATGAAGCCAAGTCCAGAGAGTAGTGGGTATGGGAGAAGGGAGCTAAGGACTGGACAATGGAGGGTAAAGGGCTGTACCGATCGAGCGAGCCATTAGCATGATTTAATGTTCGGTTCCAACTTCAGAGCCGTCACTTCATTAGCATAAAAGTTCTCGTTCTTATGTGCATTCTAGGAATACTGTTTTCTGTATCTCAGCATCGGCTTACTGTATAATTTTTATGATATCGCCTTGTCGAATGTGTGTTTTATTTTTTATTACCACCAACCGCCATCAACATCTTATACCCTGTATCTGTAAAACGAACGGGTATATGGAAACAATATATTCTATGTACTTTCCACAAAAATGCTTAGAATATTCAATAGATAATTTATGACAACTTTAAGTTGAGCCGGTTAGCCGTTAGACTGGGTATACAAATAAGTAGAGTTACGCAATAAAAAGGCTCTTTAGGAATTTCGTTATATCCGTGCTGATAGTGTACAGACGCAAATTTGGTGGGACAATATACTTACATACAGTTTTCCAGATTTTAAGTTCAGTCTATATTTACTACAGGGTAGTCTGAGGTCGGTAAGTCAACTTAATGCACATCATTTTTTGTTATTGTTTTGTTATATAGACAATTAATTCATCATTATTCGAGGGTTTCCTTTTGATTGGGCTTCGTTACAGAATGGGATGAGAGAGAATGAAGTGGGGAGGGGTCTCTCAGGGCCATCAAACTTTTGGTCTGTATGTATTTTTCTTTTTTCACGTTTTTTACGACTTCAAGCGAAATTTCTGTCGGTTTTAGTTTGGTTTTTGTTTAATTTTAATTTATTTACATTGAAATTCAATATTTGTTAAATGTATTTTAAATTTTATTAACTCTCAAATGAATCTGATGAAAAGGAATTCAAGTTATGGCCCATCCAAATGAAATGCATGCTTAAATCATTATATTTAATCGAAGGGTTTTCTTTCTTCTTTTTCCCTCAGCATTTCGGATTATTTAAATATGACACATATCAAGACACCTCGTTAGTTTGTAAGTTTTTATGATCTGTGATAGAGGTAATGAAATTTTGATATATCCGATGGCCAATGACTTTAGTTTAATTACTTTAGTATAGAGACCTCTCTTCTTATAAATGCTATTAAATTTAGAAAATTTAAATTCTATCTACTCAGGGCAAAATCTTTTTCTTTCGATTTCTACTTGATTTCAGTTGCGATATCTAAATTTATAGAATTTTTTAGATATAAATTGTCTATGATTAACCATAATCTATGATAGTTCAAATCAATTATATCACTTTATAGGTTGCTTTGTTCCTTTTCAGTATATGGTCGATAAAGTTGCCATGGTCAGTCCCAAACCTTGGAGTAGAAGAGCACAAAAACTGGCATAGACAATGGCTGCTGCTCCCTCACATACTCGCTGAAGTCCAGGGACCCTCAATCCCAGTTCCTAACCCAAAAAACAGTCGCGTACAAATGACAGAGGAGAGGGGATTCGATAGGCTGAAAGCAAGAGGAGTACCCCAAAGTTCGATGCATTTACGGAAATGTGTGCACAACATGCAACATAAATGGAAATGCCGTTTGGAAAACATATTGTTTTTGGGGCCCACGCTCCCCAAAATGCACTAATTTTCCTAACGCGCCCCATGAGGATAACCAAAGAAGGAGCGATCGAGTGCAGGAAAGGGGAATAAAAAGGGTTTTTCTAGACTGAGCCATGGCGCACATTTTAGAAATTGGACGGCATTTTTCGTTGAATTGTGTGCTGATTGTAATTCATTCGATGCATGTGAATTTGTACTGTTTGGACAGGGTATACAGAGTCGTTGGCCAACCAACCGCCCTTGTCCACACAGCACCTCCGTCTGTCGCTATTGCACTCACACAGAGAAAATTTGAAAATTTTGATTGCATGTTTCGATACAAAATGGCGCTAGGCAAAAACCCAAAAAACGAACGAACGGGAACGCAGCTCCAATGCAACTGCTGCTGACGATGATGATGATGATGAGGCATGCCAATCATGATGACTACGATTGCTACGACGATAGTAAAGATTGCCCCAGTGGTCAATCGGGTGGATGAGAGTGTGTGTATGTGTGTGTGTGTGTTTCAGGTGGGGGGGAGAGTGGGAGTGGGTGGGATTGGATGCGGGTGTGGAGGTAGGCCAAATTGCAGTGCGTGCAATGTGCGTTTCGGACCTCGGACTCTTTGGGCAAATGTTCATTTTAGATCGACGAAGCGTAAATTAGGATTTCAAAATGACATTTGGAATATTTACGACTTTACTACCCACAGCGTTCAGAGAGGGGAAGTGCTGAGGGAAGAGTTCTATTTCAGAGGAATGAGTCTCGATGTTGTTCATGGTAATTGCGTAGCCAGAGCCTATGACTCTAAAGCCCTCCCAAAGCCTTCCATGTAATGTTTGCCAACATACACAGGTAAAATGCAAAAAGAGTCCGGTTGTCGGATTGGTTGGGGTTTGGGAGGGAATCGGGTTACAGTTGGGTTCGGTGTTGGGTCCTTTGTTGAATTATGCAACTTAAAATTGTGTGTAAGTCGACTCAAAATTGGTAAAATAGAAGCCAGCCTTTTGATTGGGAAGGGGGAAGGACTGGTCCGGTTTTGGGTGTGGAAAATTGTTTGATTGGTTGCAATTTCGTATTTAAATATTTTTACAAGCCCACAAAGGCAGCTAAAAATATAAGAAAAATCATTTCATTTCATGTTAGTTGAGTTTTTCGTTTAGTTTTTCTCATTCCCAGATTTGGAAGCAATGTAACATAAAAAACCACTCACAATTCATCTATTTTCAGGGGGGTAATCAATCTCTTTTTCATAAAAGTCAAACTTGTGACACAACAAAAAACAGAAAGGAAAATGCGAAAAGAAAATCATACTTGTTTTGTATATTTTTCCCAATTTTCATCCAAAATAAATAAACATCATCAATGTCAGCAAACGAATGAAAATAATAGGAGAGAGGAGAAGAAGTGGCGTGTACGTTCCGCATCTCCCTCCGAATTGACTGGCATTTGCTTTTTATGAAACTATTTCAAAATGTGAAACGAATTCGCATAAAAATTTTTGTCAGCATCCCGGCACCATGTGACACATGTGAAAATAAAACCAAATAAAATAAGAAACTTCTCGTTTTTTTTTTTTTTGTCATACCAAATGGAATAAATGTCAATATCATTCAGTTTCTGTCGCTCCTGCCGTGTTTATTGACATTTTGGCAAACATTTTTGCCAATAGCCTGAAATCTGAATCAATGGGACCATGCAAATTCACGAGGGAGTCAGTCACTCAGTCAGTGTGAAAAAAAACGAATCCAATGGCACATGTCCTTATGAATGATGTGCTAATGTGACAGGATGCTGATGAACAGCCTCTGATTGAGTTGCTGCAATTCGGGTGAATGGCCTAGAGACCTGGCAAGTTGCCTGTATTCGGTACATGTAAGATCTAAAAGGTAAAGTGAAGGGGTTGTACATATTTTACGCAATACAATTTTCTAATAGATATATTTTCATGTTTATAGCAATAACAAGAATAACAAATAGGGATTAAGTTATGCTTAAGAGATAACCATGCTCAAATAAAACATTTTGTTATCCTGAAACTCTGAGATCCCGCACAGACACCAGTTGCCCGGGAAAAATGCAAGAGGAGTAGCAACATAATAGTTGTCATCCAGCCAGCCAGTTAGTCGATGACCTCAACATTCCCCCTCATAGACCTGTAAAAATGCAGCGCCATCAGAAAAAGATGTTGGAGGAAGAGTTTTTTGTTGCCGTTTTCATGAATTTATTCAACTTGAAGAAATTCTGTAATTCCTCTCACTTTTCTCCTTTAGGATACAATCCTATGTACTGCTAGCTTCTGAAACAGAATCTACAACAATTTCTTTATTGCTTCCGGTTGTCCTGCCATAACCCCGCACTTTCATCTTTCAACAAAACGGTAATAAATCATTTGAGTGGTATCGGCTTTTTGCTTAGGGCCTTGCAAGATTTCATAATTGTCCATTAATGTGCAAATCTGCGTGTGTAAATCCTTTCGAGCCAATATTTACATTATCAAAATCGTTTGAACAAGAAGCAAAAAAAAACACCCACCCAGAAGCGGCAATGTAAACATAACGCCTTCCTGGCACGTGCCACATGCCTACAGCTGCTGCCTTTGCCCCTTCCTAAGTCCCGTTGCCAGTCGGTGGTAGTCGTGGCCTATTATCCTTTTGCTTAGACATTACATAACATATTTCATAATGAAATCGCTCATAAAATTATAGCAACACCACCAGCCGAGCGACTGTGTGCCTGTTCGCACATTGTCAAGGAGTCGAGGGTGCAACACGGGCAAGGGGCAAGAGGCAAGGGGCAACGGACAAGAGAGAAGCGGCAAAGCCACCCCACGAATTATGAAATTATATTTAACATAATGTGACGTGGCCAGGGTTGACGCCGGGGTTCGCGTGCTAACATCAAGTCAACATCTTTCTTCGATTCAGATCAAATCATATTGCCTATACAAACTACATATATACTCTACCATAGATATATCTTTACAGGCGGCAAATGTATGCCGCGTGTTGCTATTTAGCGTCTATTATACGAATGCCTCCGCTAGGAAGCATATGGAACTCACACTCCTTTTTTCCTTCCCCTTCCCCTTCCCCCATTTCCCTTCGACATCCACGATATGACTCTGCGACGATATGACGCCCGTCTCAACGTTGCTATATCCTGTTATCCTGTCATCATGCACCGACAAAGTTGTACAAAAGATGATTTCGTTTTTCCGGCATGAGTATTACAAAAAGAGGATACGGTTGATAAAGCTGGCATAAATGAACACGAATTTATATACGGAGAGGGGAAATGTTCAACATATGATAAGCTTTAAGATTCGTCTTCTCTTGGACTATCATGAGTAAAGTCGGAAATTCAATATGGTAAAATATTTTATTTGTGTCTTTTAGATTATTTACACTCCATGACTAGGCTTCTTCTATGTACTGTTGAGCAATGACCTCGATAAATGTAAGCAGGGTAATTTATCAAAATTTACTGCCTTGTGACCTTGATGTCTGTTTCCTTCAAATCCTTTACTTAACCATTTATACCCAGGACGTTGAACATGAGAAAAAATTTCACGCTCAAATATTGAAAAATGATGTTTGTTCAATATTTGCATATCATTTCTTCGGGATTGGGATAGTGGACAACGTTATATGGAAAGCGTGACGATATGGTTATCCTGTTTGCGAATTCTAAGGAAATACTAGAAACTACGACTACGCTACGCCCTCTGAAAACTAATGTATCCTTTGACAACAAAAGGGTAATGGCTGCAAATCCGACGCGCCATATGCAAATTGCCTGCTAGATCTATCCTCTAGTATGATCCTTTTTGTGCCCGGTTTAGGCATAATTAGTACACAAAATATTTGGCCCTAAATTGTAGCAACAACGCTCAGAGAATAAGGAAAAGATGAAGAAGGGACACGAGGAATTATAATCCCTTCCATCGGATTTTCCGGTCAGCAAGCAAAACTCCCTTAAGCGATCGATTCTACCTGCATGGCCAGCTCTACAGAATGATACTTGCATTTTTGCACTAGTTTTCGCGCATGATCCTTTAAGGAAGGATGTTTTTGTTGATTGATCCTGTTTGCGGGGCATTTGCCAAGATGCGGTGAGGCGGATTGTTTGCGATACTTTCATGCTGACTGATGTCCAGCTGAGTCCTTAGTCTTAGGGATTAGAAGCATCAGAAGGAAGTAGAGTAAGGGAAAGGACATTAAAACAGGCGTTGCCATTGAAACAGTTTACAGGATATTTACCTCAGCTTAGTTGCACACAGATAGAACCACATCAACTTGAAAACAAAATACAAAATTGATTTGTCAAAATCTCTCCACAATTTTCAAATATTTCATTGACCACCTACATACCTAAACCCAAAGAAGGGCGGTGGAACTACCGCAGACCAAATTAAACTTCTTTGACAACTCTTAAGTTCCTTTTCTCCCCTTTACCGACTTCTCTTTGAAAGAAAAAATAAAATAAATCAATCAATTAAATTTTTATAAAGCTTGAAAAATATTTGCCAAAAATCAAAAACCAGTCCCAGCCATCAGCCAAGTGGCGTCTCAATGGTTCCTGCACGACTGGGTCTGGGGGGTAATTAAAATTTCAGCTAATATATCTCCCAAAAGACATAGTCTCTGGTTTGAGACAAGCATATGACAGTTTGACAAACGGTCGAACGATGTCCATCTCTGTCATTGCCGTCGCTGTCGCCGTCGCCGTCGCTGACGAATTGAGATTTTGGAATTTCGACTATGTCCACTTTAGGGGGACAAAAGTCATATTAAGACGGGCACATTATAAAGCGGACTACAAGCAGACTTTTAACCAAGTGGGCATGAGTCTTGAACGATTGGGAGTCTCGGCTCCTTTGCGTTCGCATAACTTATTAAAAAGAAATAAACAAAAAAACTCACAAACCCAGAAAAAAGTCAAGGAATTGTCTTTTTAAAAAAATTGTTTTTGCTTTGCTGCGAAGGACAACTCATGATGGGGAACGTCGTCTAAGCGCCACTTGGACAACAAGTTTTCACAAGCAAGAACACAAAATTCTCTCTCTTTAAATTGGGCGCCATTTATTGCCTTTTCCAAAATCATCATCGGCACAACGTATTTGAAATCGGAATTTGAGTACATTTTAAGCTTTAAATGTATATATCCGATACTTTAAATCCATTAGTAATGGTAAACAATAAGCTGTAAGGGTATTTGAATTCGTTTCCATGCATTTCTATTTGTATATTCGTATTTTATGCCTTTGCTTTACTTTTTAGATATATTTGTATTTATTTCAGCTGAACGTTTTAGATCTTAAAATAAGTTGCACCAATTGTATAATTAATAATTTTTGGATTAAATTATTTTCTTTAATGGCAGGGAAAATGTGTGAGCTAAGTCATTTGCCTAACATTTTCATCATACAATTGCCTTATAAATCTATATGGATTTCCCGAGGAATACACATTATAATGATGAGTAGGCACGTTCTACGGCCCCACACACAGAGACACACACATTTACAGAGAGAGAGAGAGAAGGTAATAAAAATGTTTTTGAAAAATATCATAATTTTTTCTCAAATTTGATTCCAGTGAAAATATCCATGTGGCCTTTGGTATCGGCCGGGCCATTAAACGGGTTAAAATGAAACCGTAAAATGTGTCAATAAATTATGGAAAAACTAACATCAATTAAAAGTCGTAAAGTCGCGGAGCCTAGCTCCCAGCAGCAAGGTGGAAAATGGGGAAAATAGAAAATGCATTGCAGTAGCTAAAGATGGAGGAAGAGAGAAGGAACCGCAATCGTATGATAGATAATAAAATCTAGCTAGAAATAGACAGTCGTGTTCATATGTATATGTATACACCGACATATAGATAAATCGATCGTATCTTGTTATTATTGAATACTAAGAGAAATGAAAAGGGACAGACAAACAGACAGAAATATAGAAGCAGTGAAAAAGAGAGAGATATAGATGTAGCTGGAGACTTTGCTTCAATAGAAAACCTATAAAACTTGAAGAAAAATTGAAAACTACATTTTTTGAGAAGAAAAACAAATGCATTTTGATTTCATATGGAGAGCAGAGTACTTAGGGCGGGGGGTTTGAACTAAAAGAGGGGGTACCTCATAAAATCATATAGAAGACATGAGAGGAGTTTTATGGATATTTTGTTTTTCGCTGGTAATAATGCCACCAGTATTCTAGGGCCAGGTCACGACCCCGACCCTAATGCCGACGCCCGGGAAATGGGTTGGGTTTTGGCTCATTTATGGCTTTTCAAATGTTTCCGCAACTATGTGTAAAGTATGCCAAAGAAATTTCCTAACTGATCATAAAATTTTCTCCATGAGATATAGACATAGTAGGTTAGAGTGTGAGATCTAACGATCCTTGGCCTTGGACGGATTTCGACGGGCGGTTATGTTTACCCATAATAAAAATATAAATTGTCTGGTTTACATTTAGAGCAGACATCACAATGCACGATCAGAGGAGATCGTAAACCTAAACATAGTTTCAACTTTTACGACTCATTTCAACCTCTCTTTCTTTCTCTATATTTGTAAACTCAGTCGCTTTCTTTCCGTTTTCATCCTTTCGTCGAATGGCAGGATTATATGATAACAATAATGGTACCTGTTTTATACCGTGGAAGTGCAGAGCAAGTTATGCCACGCGCTCGTAAAACTTATCACTGGGGTGAAAACTAATTGCACTAGGTGAAGCCTTTATTTCTTTACTATCCCAATCCAAAATTTACTCTAATTGTAACTAATTAGAACATTTTTAATAGCTCAAAATGAAATTGAGCTACCGTTGGCCTATGATAAGAGCGTAATGGGTTATACTAACATTGTGAAACAAAAGTGAAATCATTTAGAACCCTTTAATGAGCGAAAGCGATTTTCAAAAACGTTAATTAACGTAAAAAAATATGATTCAAATAGAACAAGAAAATATGTTTAACAAAAAAAAATCAAATAAAGACATAGTTTTTCAAAATCAGACGAGATTTGACTGAATTAGAGCCCTGTGAAGTAGAGGTTCCTGCGAAGGATTTGTCCGTTGTCCTTCTTTTGAAGGATTTTACCAATGTTCTATAGGCTGTTAGTTGGCCATCTTTCGACCGATTTGGAAAAGTTTTACATCAATCTTCTGGATAATTTCCGTTTAAAATAATTGCATTAAAAGTTGAAAAATGTTGAAAAAAAAATTTTGACCGGATTTTTGTCAATTTTTGCAGTGTAACCATCGTTAAAATTTGCGAAAATCGAATGAAAAATTAGTTTTCCAGATTTTTATGCTAATTAAAAATGGCGATTCTAAAAAGCAAATAAAGACATAGTTTTTCAAAATCAGACGAGATTTGACTGAATTAGAGCCCTCTGAAGTAGAGGTTCCTGCGAAGGATTTGTCCGTTGTCCTTCTTTTGAAGGATTTTTGCAATGTTCTATAGGCTGTAAGTTGGCCATCTTTCGGCCGATTTGGAAAAGTTTTACATCAATCTTATGGATAATTTCCGTTTTAAGACAGACGGACATTGCTTTATCGACTCGGCTGTTGATGCTTATCAAGAATATATATACTTTATGGGGTCGGAAAATTTTCCTTCTGCCTGTTACATACATTTTAGCGACTTTAATATACCCTTTTAGCTTATGAGTACAGGGTATAAAAAACTAACTGATTGCAATGTTGAATCCATTATTGCAGGGTATTTTATTGGAATAACAAAAAATTGCCACTTGATGGAATAAACACAAAGGACGCTGGTTCGCCAATTTCGAAATGAGATCGGAATTGAAGTGATTTTGTGTGGCTACCCGCAAGAAGGCATCGCAGCAATCAAAATGAATGCCACTCGAATGTCGTGCAAATATAATTTTCGCAACACTCAGCAAATAAATAAATAAAATAAATGCAACAAATGTTTAACCATAAGGGATACAGAAGCGAGTGAAAGAGAGAGAAGAGAAAAAGTGGAAGAGAAATCGCGTTAAGTGAGTGCAATTGACAAAGGAAGCCAACAATAAGAGACTGGGGTAGTGCGATTGGACTGGGATTACGATGATGATGGTTAGGATGATGAGCTTCGAGGAGCACTCCAGAAATTATGCGTGCGTGAGAAGTACCAGAATATACACTGAGCGAAATTTAACTCAATGTTGAAAAAGTCAGATCGAATTAGTATGTTGTTATCTATAATGGAATGAACCGAACAAAATTCAAATCTTCAACATGCCAAATCTATTGAAAAGACAAAAATACATATTTAAGGAAATTTGATCAAATGCGATTAGGGAAATTAACATAGACCATGGACTTTTTCACTGTGTATGCTGGCTTCTTGAATTCAAAACAGAATTACATTGTTGCTAGGGCTTTTTGAGGCCCACTCTCTTTCTCTCTCTTTCACTCTGTCTGGCTATGTATGTGGTTGTGAATTGTGGTCCTCGGATGGTACTCAAATCAAATTATGTCAAATATTTGATGAGTTTTGATTTGATTTGCACAAAGTCAATCGAGCGAACAAATGAATCGATGGATGGTCTCAGGGCACACCTGATGATTCTTTCAGAATCCAAATCAAAATCAGGACATCCGCAAGGTTAAGTGGCGCCATTGCTACACCCAATATTTTCTTATTCTTATTATTATCCTTATCGTAAAGTGAGAGTTATGCGGCGAGGACAACCGGCGCCTCACGATTGTGACTTCTGGCTAGGACTGAACAGCAATTGCAACTTCGAGTATAAGGTACCTGAGATCCCCCGACCCAACTAAATATACACATATGTATATATGTACATATATATATATGCATGGTAACTATGTGGCACGATAATTTTGTCGCCAATTGTCTGCATTTCATTGACCAGAAACGAAAAAAAAAAACTAAACATAAATACCGAAAAACACGATTTAGGTCAGGTAGGAAAATGTATTTTCTATGCCTTTTTTGTTTCTGTTTTTTAATTATTATTACCCGACATTTATGTTTTTTCAAATAGGCATGGAGACAAAGGGAAATCCTTTTATAATATGGCCGGCGTCGGGATTCAGGGATTCGGGAACAAATTTATGGCCAAGCATCGAAAAGTTGTTGACATTTTTGTTATCTTTTCCACTTTTTTCTATGCTCTATCAATGAAATATTGATCGACTGGAGGAGAGGTTAGTTTGTAGGGGTGTGCGATTGTATGCCAGTGTGTGTCTATGAAGATATCATTATATATTCTCAGTTTCTCCATTTTCCCATTGATTTATTCGTAATTATTTTTATACCTGTTGCCTGCGTACCTCGGCTGCCCCTATGTCAACAAAATATTTAAATCTCGCTCCATAAAAGTTCTTTTTATAGAGAACCTTCTTGCCCTTGAGACTTCTCGGTGAAGAGTTGTAAAAATCAAGATGAACTTCTTTCACTCCATATTCTATGTGCACCTTAGATAAGTTAAGAGCTTATTAAAGGACTCTATAAATGTATTTTTGGAGAATTTTATTATCTCCTTGATTGAAAGATTTATGTTGTGGTAACTACTTAAAATTAATTTTTGGTTCTATGGCCAAGCATTTGATTACATAGGATTGTTTTTTTGTCTTAGCTACCGATGAAGTTCGCTGATTACCATGGAAATTCAATTAAATTTGATAATTTAAACAATAATGTAATGAAAAATTAGCTATCACTAGTAAAATCAAGGTTTGTGGCACTATTTAAAATGTCCCAGACTCTAGACCAACATATACCATATAAGTATATAGTAAATCACAGATAAGGCTTAACATCTATATGTTCTGGCCAAGTTCTTCAATAGTCAAATAGTTTTCATTTTCCTGTATTAATAAGTCGATGTAAAGAATCCGTACAACGAGGTAGGGAGGTAGGTGAAAATAAAGTGTAGCAGCAGCTGCTCATAAACCAAACTACAAACGTTTTTCAAGCGATTTAAACGAGTTCGAGTGTTGATAGAAATTTTTACCCACAAGAAGCATGATTTGAATTTACTATTTACCAAACATGGAAAAATAAAGTGAAAGAGAGACAAACAGAGAGAGAGACAGAGAGATTGAGATTGAGGAGGGGGAAGAGAGAAATGGGAGCTGCTCCAATCTTAGACACAAGAAGGCGGCAAAAATGGTCAACATTAAAATCAAATAAAATTGTTGTCTTGGTTAAAATTCCAAATCGGTAGCGTGCCATAAAACTAGCCCCTACTCCCACTGCCGACAGCCCTCCCTTCATCAAATTCTAAGTCTACCACTACCACGAATGCTACTAACGCGTAACAAGCACGTCCCAAAAAATTGACGCACGCATGCGTTTTGCCGCCTAACCGTCCTCTTGTTGCACCGCGTCTGTCTTATGCCGTCGTAGCCTTTTCACATAACCATATTAAAATTTGTAAAAATCTATGAATATTTCAAAGAAATAAGACGAAGAGCCTGCCATAATTTTTATGACTCAACCGACAAGTGTGAAAACTTGGCGCGGTCAGAACAAACGAATCCTTTGCCCAAGGATCGTGCATTTGTTTAGGTGGAGATTGCCACAATTATTGAATTGAAATGCTCGGCGCATGCGCAGCCCTCGAACATGAGTTTTTTTACGTTTCTTTTTCTTATTTATTTTAGAGCGCCTGCATATCCCATTTTCCTTTTTTCATTTTTGTGTGTGTTTTTCCTTAAATTTTTTTCATTGTTTTTATATTTGTCTTTTGGTATTTTACAGCATATCCCTAAGGGGCTTTTAAGGCGACCGTCAGGACTGAGCATAAGTCCTAAAAAAAAAAACCAGAAACACAAAAACAAGCGGAAGTAATTCCGTTTCTACTTTTGGAAATGAATATTTGAAATTTAATTTCTTACCGCCGAATAGTTTATCTTTAGCTTTCGATCTTTATTAGGTCGACAAAGGAGCCGCAAAATCAACATTCGATCTTCGGTATTCCGATCTTTAGTTAGAGATAAGAGATCAGAAAAGAGTTTGAAGTTGAATAAAAAGAGTATTAGAAATAGGGTGACAAAAATCGAACTGCTGATAGAATATTCAATTATTTTGTTTGTTTTGTGTAACCGGTCAAACGAGGAACAAAATGGTAGTGAAAGGTAAAAGGATGTGAAAATAAAGGCAGTGAAAGGCATGTTTATGAAAATATTAATCAATTATTTTGTTTGTATAAGTTTAATTATAGGTTAAGAGAATAAAAGCCATTATCTCTAGAAAAATGATACTGCCACCTCTAATTTGTAATTAGTAAAAATTTTGTGAAATTAACAGAATAGTTCCTTAGTTTTTTTATCGTTATGTTATGTCAAGTTTGATCAATTGTTTCAAACGAAATAAATTTAAGTTTTATATTAATTAATTTAATTTAGAGTTTTCAAATAAAAAGATTTGTAGGTATAAAATTTGGTGTATTTGATATGTGTGACTCAATGTCAAAATATATTTGGTACCTTTTCCAAAGAGCTTCTATAATAATGGTTTTTGTTCAATGGAAACGAATTCGTATCTATTGTTAGTGTTTTTTTTTGTTGGTCTCTAAAACTTTTTGTTCCATCGAAAAAGTTAATTAAGAACTAATTTTAATGACCAACTTTTTTATTTGGATGTTGAATTCGGCAATAATAATACAAAATCACTCTATTGTTTATGGTTATGATGTTAATGGATTTTCAAAATTGTTTATGTATATTTAACCCGCACACACGAATACGCACATCGGTGTATAAGTGCTTAGCTAACAGAGCGCTGTTAAGCCAGAGAGCATTCATTTAACGATAACAGAATACCCCTCAAACGTATAAGACTGTTTCACTAACAGAACAAATATAAAGTGAGAGAGTACAAGACTTATATACACATAGTTATTTATATATATATATATAGAGAGAGAGAGAGAGAGTGAAAGAGAGATACGAAAGTTGCTTTCTGTCGTTGTTGTTGCTTTTATTATGATTATGAGAGTCTAAATCAATCTGCTGTCATTGTATAGGTGTATCTGTGTGAGCACACTCGTCTGTGCGTGAATATGATGGCAGATATGAAAAAGGGCAGATCCGATGTACATATGTATATATTGTTTGTTGCTAAAGGACTACCAAAGAGCAAAATGTAAGTGCTTCAACATGAACAAATATGAGAATTATGAATTATGTATGTCGTATACCGATGGTACATAAATATACACTGACACATGCATTTATGTATACGAGGTTACGTCGGAGGCGGTATCGTGTTACTGGTTCCCAACCCTCTACCACCCCCCGCATATTTTGCGGGTTTATGAGTGCGCCGTTTTCTTACTGGTGCGCAAGGTGCCAGCCAGATTGGCTTTTGGCCGTTTTTTTTCCTTCTTTTACTCCTTATTTTGATACTTCTACTTTCCTTTTCGCATTGTTTATTTCGGGTTTTGTTCATCATATACTACTACTACTATATTTTTTCCGACTTCCAACAGTTTCTGCATTTTACTGGGACCCACCCGCTCGCCCCTGCCATCCTCGTAGCTCTAACACCATTGAAAATTTATGACAGTCGCTCGGCTCTAACCGAACGACAACGACTTTGACTTTTGGCTGAAGCTTTCTTTTACATATTTACAACGCGGCAGCGACGCCGACAGTAGCAGCATTATTAATGCTTTCTTTTACATATTTATTCCTTTTTTCTGCCATTGTTGTTTTTTCTTATTGGCAAATGAAAAAACTGTCGGTTTAGAGCGCTGTCTCTTTCTCACAGACTCTGTCAGATTTTCAGTTTTCTCATTTCTTAAGTTACTTCGGTAATCAGGTATAGATGAAAGCTAAGAATACCCTATACAATATAAAACAGATATCTAAACCTATCATATACTCTAAAAGTATGAATGTATAGATATAAAAGGAATTTCATATTTCATAACTGATATTTTTAAAATTGAAATTTACTATAAATAATTTTTTTGAAATTACAAATAAATTAATACTTTGATTTTAGATGCTTTTTTATGCAATTAAAACTAAAACAGATGGTATATATGTATAAGTATTTTAATTGATCTTAAAGTTTAGTAATGTCACTTAAAAAAAAATAAAAACCGATTGTGATTGTTCATTTGCAATTGTTAACAAATATTAGTCACCAATAATTTCTAACATTAGTTATAAATAACTGTTTTTATTGTAAAACTTTGATCGATCTTTAAAGTGAGGTTTTTAATCACAAATAAAAACTTTTTCAATTACTCATAACTTCTTGAAAATGTTTATTTATTTTTCTTTGTTTTTTTGGAAATATTTTTTTGTTAAAAACAACAATTGTTTTGCTGAATCACAATCAGTTGACAAAAAGAAAACATACATACTTGGAAAGAGAAATAACAAACAAAGCCGGTACGTGGCGGAAAGTTCTTTTCCTCAAAGATTTCATACTCCATTCAGAAACCTCAATTAAAGACCTTATGTTTATAATCGGAAAGTTTATAACCTTTGGATTAAGCCAAACCGATTGGTATAGGATTACAAAGTTCTACGCATATTAATTATTATTTCCCATCAGAATCTTGCTGATCTAGTCTTTCTGGTAAGGCTAGGTTTATTCTTAGTTGTAATGGAAAAAAAATTCTACTAAAATCATTGCATAAAACAGAAAATATATATAACATGCGAGAAAGACGGACAATATACAAAATAAATACTTTCAAATAATGAGAATATCAAGAAGTGGGAGGAGTTGGCCTAAAAGTCTAAAAAAAATCATTTTGATGAATGGCTCATAATATTCAACGAAGAAATACACACACACACACGCACCTATTCTCATATACTCTCACACAGATACACAGCGAAACGATGAAACTGACGAATAAGCGAAGTCACTCCAAAAAAAAGAGCAAAAGATCCGAAAAATCTTATAAAACCGAAATTAAAAAAGAAACAATAGCAATAGTATCCGTTTGGGGGGTGTATGTGTGGGGGTAACTCATAACTGAGTAAAAAGCGCGCAAGAGCAGGAGAGAAATAATGACAAGCAACAAATGGTCAGGCGCATGAGTGCAAGTGAGATGGTAGAAATGGGAAAAGGGCCGAGGTGCGGAAACCAGTTGCGTTGCTGCATATGAATTATGATAAATTATTAATCAGAGCAAGCGAGATAGGAGACAAGAGTAGCGCAGGAACTTTGCGGAAACGAACGAGCGACAGAGCCGAACCAAACTTCGTATCTCTTTAGATTCTTTTTATTCTCTCAATGGCTCATAATTTTTCGAACAAGTTCATAAATGCCCGCACAGGTAAGCACACACATAGATACGGAATGTCCGCACTGAAAAACACACACATAGATACACTGCAAGTGTGAGTGAGAGGGATATGTTCCAAACCGTGTACGGGTAAGAGGTCGATGGCAACAGTAACAGTAACACTTGGGCTCGCGAGTGCAAGCGAGATAGAATAAATTTAATAAAAATTATGAGGGTGTGTGTGAGAAAGTATGTGTGAGAGGGTGTGTATGAGTGTATATGAAAAATTATATGAAATGTGAGCGAGTAAGCGGAGGCCGTGACTCAATGGAGTGCCCTCTCTCTATATATGTGAGTGTGTGAAGCAGCAGCAGTAATAATAAAAATGCACACACACTAGAACATTTACACTACTACATTCACACCACTATATTTTCCACCACTGAGGAGTGGAGCTGCGCATGTAAAAGACCGGTTTGCTCTCAGTTCTTTCGACGTATATGTAGGTATATGTTCCACCCCAGTTGCGAGGCAATTCGATTTCGAATTTGTTTCCGTTAGTGTTGTTTTTGTTTTCAAGCTGAGAAGTCGTGCGGTCGGAATTGAAAGAAATTTGGTTTTGAAAAATCGAAAATTTTGAAAATAATTCGTAAATAGTGCGAGTTTCCATTTTGGTCAGTGTAACTTCGACAAGCGTGCTGCAACGTTCGTCGAGCAAGAGAGAAACGGGAAAATGCGAGTGTACTTCTAATAAGATTTGATATAGCCAAATCACATTCTCATATATGATGTATACGTAACGTGAAATGTATTTAAACAATAATACGGCAAGTTATTAGCCAACAAGGCAAATATTGTTAGACGGATGCCAGGTGCCGACGGCAAAACGTGTGTTCGTGTGTGTGAATTGAAAACAAATTGATCACAATTGAATTAATACCTATGCAAAAGAGATCGGTGACTGTGAGACAGTGAGACAGTGTGACAAGAATAAGCGGTACCTACTATGTATATAGGTATGTAAGTCTCCATACCTATATATATTAATCACAATAATATTTTCGTATGGAATAACAAAAATATGGACTTTAAATTTAAATAAATTTTTTACCTATTTACCGCGTAAAGATTTTAAGAATTTACCTTAAGATTTCTTCAACTAATCGGAACAAGACTCATTATAAATTGCAATGAGCCGGAACAAGTCTTAATTTTAATATTAATAACATAAATTACCAGATGACTGCTTCCCATACACTATGGATGCATTGTTTAATAATGACCATGGTCAAAGGCTATATTCATAAACCCTTTGACAAACGAATACACTATTTAACACCTACACCTGATATAAGCAATATAAAACACCATGATGAGGATGACCTCCTTTAGAGATTAGGAAAACTGTGCGCCGAGTGGTGTCTTTGACCTTTACTACTTGTATACCTCTACAATATGCGTACATACAATTTGAAAGTGTCCTCACTTATTTTTATTTAAACTCATAACCGAATCTACATATATAAGTTTCAAACTAAATGTAGTAGCATCATTCCCATTTACAACTGAGAAAGCCTTTGGAAAGGAAATTAAGATTAATGTGTTTCAAAAAACATAGTTTTTATTTTTCCTTAAAAATATTTATTGAATTCAAAGTATGCTTAAGTGCACAAAGCTGGTAAAAGTTTTAGAAATTTTAGTAGGGTTAGTAAAATATATTTTTCATTTGCACTTATAGTTGCTAACTATACCCTTAAAATAGATATACATATGTATGTATATTACAGCCACATTGCACACACAAAATACTTTCACTTGTGTTTAATATGTTTAATATATATGTACATATGTAGATACATACATACATCCATATGGATGCCCTCACCTTTTTCATTTATTTTTTTAGAAAACGTACAAATTGGAAAAAGAAGAAAGGATACTACCCAGGTCATTTTTCTAAATTTTATCCCACTTTCATTAAAATCTTCATGTTATCAATTTTGACATTTTAAAATCACATTGTGGTAGATCCCAATAGTGTGGATTTGTCCAGACATCAAATTTGCCTCCATTTCTTCTCATTTGAAAGAGATATGAAGTTGATCTCCCAAAAAAGTATTAAGTAAGTTTTAGATTGATATATGGTATTTATGCCTCAAACTCCTTTAAAACATCGCGACAGCTTTATAATTCTATATATGTATAATATTTTATATTCTATTCCTTTTTTTTTATTTTTTAAAACAAATTCTGCTTCAAAATTTAAAAGTAAACTGATCGGAAATCGAAAACAACAAAAATGTGAATTAAATCAATGTAATATCAGCTTTTCTCCATGTGCAGTTTTAATTCAGGGATTTCATTATTTATTTATTGATACTTGAATGTTATTTTAATTAATTAAAATTAATTGTAATGTGAGACATAATTTTTTTGGCAGTTAGACAGGCGGCGGCGTTGACGCCAAAGTGAACATTTTCTCGTTTAAGTCAAAACATGGTTAAGTCATTTGGCAATTGGTAATAAAATTGTTAAATATAAAGTAACAATAAACAAACAGAAAGAGAGAGATAGTGATATGGAGAAAGAGAGATAGAAAGTGGAAGGCAGTCAGAGAGGCTCAATTGGAGGGCATTGGCTTTGTCTTTTATTTAATTTGCCTTTGATTTGATTTGAGTTTATTTTAGTTTTGCTCTTTTTTCCTCTTTTAGTTGTCTCGTTTCCACTACCTCTATCTCATAAAATGCGTGGGTGATCTATATTCACAAATATATCGAATCTGTGTGTCTTTCCCAAGATTTATTTTTCTTTTTTGTCTAACTGAGAGAATTGTATGTAGAATGTTTCGTATATTTCAGACAAGTAAATATGAAATTGTGAAATGTGAAGAACCACAGGAAATTATATTTCTCATTGTTATTTCTATATATCTGCAATACATACATATGTACCTATATATTTTTGTATATACATATATATATAAATTGTATATAAATATAAATTAAATTGTTAAAGTTTAAAGGTGGATTAAGTCAAGCCATAAATTTATCTCCCATTATAGATGCAGTAAATTTGGCATAAAATATATTCACACGAAATGCGTAAATGAATCCAACCAAATCGTATACAGTTATTCCACATATTCTTAATCATTCAGCAATACTTTTAGGATTGCCCCCTTATAGTCCTTCTCATCAAACTATTCAAAATCATTAACATTATCACACTTAGTTAATCATTGTCACCAATTTATAAATTGTCACTAAAAACCTCAACCACATGTCAAAAAAAGACGATATATACGTATCCCATGTTTATATATGTGTCTATAAATGTATATATATACATATATGTATATATAAGGTCCAACTAAATATTCTTTTTTCTCTCGTTTTGTTTCAATGTTTTGGCTCGTAAATTTTATTCGAAACGGTGGCCGCATTTCAGCTCTCAGCAAATCAATTTTTTGGTTTCTTTTTTTTAATGGGAGGAGATAGCTCTACTTTTTTTTTTTTTTAATTAATTAAAATTAATTCAATTATGTGGCAAATTAAGCAAATTTCAAATTAGTTTGTGGTTGAATCTCTCAACCAATTAAATTAAAAAATTTAAAGGAAATAACCGGTTAAATCGATAATTCCTAACCCAGAAAACCGGGGTTATAATTATGCTTACAGAACTAACCACTTTTGAACCATCGTCCACAATCCTGTATAAATTTATTAAACTAAAGTTAGTAAATTTGTGTTAAATAAGGTATTTCTAATGAAAGATTTCTTTTCAGATATCTTCTTTATGTCTTAAAGTGCAGATAAAACCATAGTATCGCTGCATTCAACAGTTATCCTAAACCAGAATTTCCAGTTTTCAAAATATACATTTTAAAGACAATATTAATGATTTAAAAACAAATATTGCTTAGCTAAAAGCCAAATTGGATTAACGTAATGTTTATGAAATATAAAATAACAAATACCTTTAGCTTTTTCTTTTCAAGGTATTCTCAAATTTTATTAAAAATTTTAAGAAAAAAACACAACTGTTGAACAGTTATCGTGGAAGTAATGCTTTTATATCTGTAACCGTATTGATTTCACTCACATTATCGCAGTTACTGAAATTATAATATTAAAATATTAAATTTTAACAAATTTGGACAATTGAAAAATCAGAAAGTGAAGAGATTCCAATACAAAGTGTCTCCCCCTAAATTGAATACAATAATTTTTTTTTTGGTTGAGCTTAGGTTTGTTTGATTACGTCCGTTGTCATCGGCGAAATATGTTCAATTTTTCATTCTATGCCATATCGTCGCATTGTAGACAAAATATGCAAATGATTGAAACAAACGTCAAAAGGTGAAACAAATGTGCAGCCAATTGGAAAGTGGAAAAAAAGAATAAGCAAAAATCGGAATACAAGATTCAAAGTTTTAGCTTACATCGAATGTGTTTGGTTCTTTTTAGATTAATAACTAACGAAATTGAAATTAAATAATATTATCTTATTTATCTCTGTGTAACAAAACGGCAATTGGGTTTTGATCAAAGCAATTGAAAACATTGCTAAGATCGAACTGAATTTATATGTATTGTTGTTATATATGAAATGAGAAACTTTCGGTTATATGTATTATCATTGTATTCGGCTTAAAACAAATATCGATAATAATATTAATGCGATTGATATGCAAATGATGCTGATAGGCCGCATCAGTGGAGACCAGTTGACCAGTGTTTCCTTCTCTTTCCCGTTCACTCTTTGGATATTTGTGATAAAAAGTTGCCTAACTCGTTTGATTTTTGTGCAGAAATATGCTTTATTATGGGTAGGTAGATGGGCTGATAGATAGGTAGGTAGGATAGGCACTATAGCAACGTCTGGTTGTATACATAAATTATATTTTATGGCCTGCTTGTGCGGAGGATCGAGAAAGAAACTGCCAAAGTTATTTGGAATTTATTTCTCTGCCTTGATTTGGTTCGCACTGTTTTATCTCTTCTTTCTCCTTTTTATATTTCGCTATGTTTTAATTAATCAAACATAACACATGTCAACTGGTTATTGAGAATCAGCTGGCAATTCGTTATGAAAAGCTAATTGTTTACGAGCAAGTTCAAGTTGTAACAAGAAAATGTAATTGCATCTAACCAACATGATTATCATCGTCTTCATCTTGGCCATCTCCAATGCATTGCAATGAACAATTGTCGATGATTAAGTCATATATGCAACTGTCCATGCAGGGGCCGACCTAGTGGTTACAATCGTGAAAGAGTTGTCTGTATTGGAGTTTTGTTGTCGCTGTTGCAACATGCCACTGCAACATTATGGCAAAGCTGCTGAAACAAGTTTAAAGCTTGTTTCTAAACTAAATCAATTTTAGATAGAAGAAGAATAGAAGAACAATGTGTATGACAATGCCACTGATTCTGATTAAAGATTTTCATAGAGTTCAATATTTATAAATTAAGAACTTTATTCTTAATTTTTGGAAATTTAGTATACTTTTACTTTAATGTTAAATTGGACTGCTTTTTGTTTGAATTCACATTAAAAAAATGCGTCATTGATCATCTTTCCCTCTTTGTGCATTTTCCAGACATAGCCAGTTCTGATCAGGAAGAGAATGGCGCTTGCTCGCCCGTGACAACAGCCACATCTAATGCCAGTCCCAGTCGTAGAAGTCCGCAGCGTCACTTGGACTTGGAAATGGCATCGAACAATACAGTAAAAAGTAAAGAGGAAAGTGAAGATACAGAACAAGATCCCAAACAATTTCCCGATCAACCCGCCGAAGATAATGCCAATGTGCAGAAGGAGGAGGCTATCGAAGATAATAATAACAAAATTTCGGTCATGACAAAACCATCTCTAATAACCAAAATCGGAGAGGGGTCTACAAGGCCCGATTCGCCGAAGGCCAGTGAAGAAGAGGCAAAGGAAAAAGAATTAGAAGTGGATATTGAAATGTCTGAACAGGATCAGGAAGAGGAAACAGCTCCATGGAGCGCCTCAGCAAAGACACAACCCACTACATCTAGTTCACCAACTCCAACGTTAACTCCAACTTCAGCAGCAGCTGCGGCAGTGGCAGCAGCGGCAGCGGCAGCAGCATCACCTGGTACTGCTCCTGTCACCTTGGAGGCTATTCAAAATATGCAAATGGCCATAGCTCAATTTGCAGCCAAGACCATAGCAAATGGCTCCACTGGAGCCGATAATGAGACGGCCATGAAACAATTGGCCTTTCTTCAGCAGACGCTGTTTAATCTGCAACAGCAACAACTATTCCAGATTCAATTGATCCAACAGTTACAGTCTCAACTTGCACTGAATCAACAAACTAAACATAGTGAAGAAGAGGAGGAGGATGAGGAGAGAGAACTTGAGGAAGATGAGGAAAAGGAAGAGCAGGAAACGGATACATATGAAGAGGAAGAGCGCATAGCGGATATGGAGCTGCGTCAAAAGGCAGAGGCTCGCATGGCAGAGGCCAAAGCTCGGCAGCATTTGATCAATGCTGGTGTACCTCTAAGGGAAGGATCTCCTGGAGAGTCCTTAAAGCGAAGAAGGCAAGAAGCAGAGGAAGAGGATGAGGATCGTAACAGCAGCGACCACCAGCCTAGTCGAAGAATGGAATCCACACAAGACGCTTTAGCAAAGCTTAAGGAAATGGAAAATATGCCATTGCCATTTGGCTCCGATTTGGCCTCAAGTATCATCACCAATCATGATGATCACTTAGCTGCTCCAGCGAATTCCTTAGATCTTTTACAGAAACGCGCTCAGGAGGTTTTGGACTCCGCCTCGCAGGGTATTTTGGCCAACAACATGGCGGATGATTTTGCTTTTGGCGATAAAAATGGGGATGGTAAAAACAGGAACGAACCCTTCTTCAAGCACCGCTGTCGCTATTGCGGCAAAGTGTTTGGTTCTGATTCTGCCCTGCAGATTCATATACGTTCCCATACGGGTGAACGACCCTTTAAGTGCAATGTGTGTGGCAGTCGATTTACTACCAAAGGCAATCTAAAAGTCCATTTCCAGCGACATGCGCAGAAATTTCCGCATGTTCCCATGAATGCTACCCCCATACCCGAGCATATGGATAAATTTCATCCGCCCCTGCTCGACCAGATGTCTCCCGATAGCTCGCCCACTCAATCACCTGCCCCCAGTTCAGCCAGTACAGCAACGCAACAGCCTTTACCATTAAACTTTCCTTCAAGTTCCACCTTTCCGGGACTATATCGGTCACCAATGGATATATTGAAATCGTTGGGCGGCAATCCAGCTAACTTACCTCATCCCTTTTTCCCTCAAATGACACAAATGAAGCCTAGCCAGGAGATGCCTACAGACTTAAGTAAATCCTCAGGACCCAGTTCACCAAGAGAGAACGATGACGATATGGTTGTTCCAGTAAAAACGGAAATAATTGAAGAGAAGGAACCCAGTGATCAGCAAAAAGAACAGGTAGAAGTGGCTCCACTTGTAGCTGCAGCTGGAAGTAGTGAGTCTGTCCTGGAACCGGAACCCGAACCGCTGCCACTGGAGGTGAGAATCAAAGAGGAGCGTGTGGAAGAAGGCGGCGAACATGATCGTGAATTAGATGGTAGAAATTTCTCGCCCCCACCTGCTTCTAAATTGCCCGAACAGCGACCCACACATCAATATCATCCTCACCTTCATCAACCACCTCCAGCATATCCGCCAGTGATGCAACCCATACAACCACCTGCCATAATAAATCCTCAGCCATCGCCAAAATCTCAAATGCATTTGGATCATTTACCCACACCGGGTCAATTGCCTCCAGCAATGGCATCGCATCGGGAAGATTTCTTTAATGAAAGGTTTCCCCTACATTTTACCAGCTCCATCGGTGGTAAAACTCTCTCACCTGAACATCATTCCCCCATTAGATCTCCAGCATCAGGACCACCGCCAATGGGCCCCCATGGTGGCCATGCACACATTCCCCGTTCACCGTTTTTTAATCCTATCAAACATGAAATGGCGGCTCTTCTTCCTCGTCCTCATAGTAATGACAATTCATGGGAGAATTTCATTGAAGTATCCAACACATCGGAAACGATGAAGCTCAAGGAATTGATGAAGAATAAGAAAATAAGTGATCCGAATCAGTGTGTGGTATGCGATCGGGTTTTATCCTGCAAAAGTGCCCTTCAAATGCATTACCGCACACATACCGGTGAACGGCCATTCAAATGCCGAATCTGCGGACGAGCCTTCACCACCAAGGGTAACCTGAAAACGCATATGGCAGTGCACAAGATTCGTCCACCCATGAGGAACTTTCACCAGTGTCCCGTGTGCCACAAGAAGTATTCAAACGCCTTGGTATTGCAGCAACACATTCGACTTCACACGGGAGAACCTACCGACTTAACGCCGGAACAAATACAGGCTGCTGAAATACGAGATCCTCCACCATCTATGATGCCTGGACACTTTATGAATCCGTTTGCTGCTGCTGCGTTTCATTTTGGAGCTATGCCGGGTGGAAGTCCAGGAAGCGCTGCAGGTCAAGTTCCTTCAAGTGGTCACATGGCCACTCATCACAATGGCACTGCCTTAGGTTCAGAGTCATCACAGGGCGATCTGGATGATAACATGGACTGTGGTGATGACTTTGATGATGATGTGTCATCGGAACATTTATCCAACAGCCATTTGGCTGAGGAAGGTGGAGAACGACCACGTTCTGGAGATGATTTCAAGTCTCTACTTTTTGAGCAGAAGTTGCGGATTGATGCCAGCGGGGTGGTGAATACCCAAGCTAATTCGGTTGGTTCAACATCAGCACCCACAAGCCCCACATCGCAACCAAATCCCAGTTTATCTCCAGCACGCTCGGATGTTTCACAGGGCGCCTTAGATTTAACACCACGAGCTGCAGCTCCACCACCATCAGCGAATTTGTCCACCTCACCTTCTAGTGATCGTAAAGAGAAGACTCAATCCCCAGTTTCTCTGCCAATCTCCCAATCCGAAGCAAAAAGTCCAAGTGCTAGTGCTGCTCCTCTACCACCCTCTGTGGCCTTGGATTGCTTACCTCCAGGTTTGCAGCACCATTTGCAGCAACAACATCAGCATCTCATGCAGCAACAAGCCGCTGTGGCGGCTGCCCATCACCATCATCAGATGCAACAACATGCTGCCGTTTTACACCAACAACATCAAGAGCAATTGCGGCGAGAGGCTCAGGAGGTGCAGCAAAAAGCAGCAGCTGCTGCTGCCGCCGCTGCGGCTGCTGCTGCAGCCCAACAACAGCAACGACAACAGACGTCGCCCCAGCCTGGTAGTCCATCTTCTAACCATGCAACGCAACCACCAAATCCACTGATGTCCGCTCGACCACCTTTTGGCATGTTCCCTAACTTACCGCTCTTTCCCCCCTCAACTACTCAGAATATGTGCAATGCCATGAATCAGATTGCCCAGTCTGTGATGCCGGCAGCCCCCTTCAATCCTTTGGCTTTGAGTGGCGTACGCGGTAGTACTACTTGCGGTATCTGCTATAAGACATTCCCTTGCCATTCGGCGCTCGAGATTCACTACAGGAGTCACACCAAGGAAAGACCATTCAAGTGCAATATCTGTGATCGCGGTTTTACCACTAAGGTGAGTTTCTCAATTTAGCTAAAAGTGTTATTAAATTAGAATTGAATTTACGTTCATTTGTTCCTAAAGATATCAAGTAGATTATAGCTTTCTGTTAGATTTTCTATCGATTTTGTCATTATTTTCCTGTTCCTTTAAAATGTAATTGTTGAATAAATCGATTCGAGGTTTTATCCATACAGTTAGATATATATACTATATATAGTAAATTATACAGATTTTTGCTTAAGACAACTTAATGCGTACTCTCCAGAGTTGAAATTCCGATTAATGAAACAGAAAGAACTAACCAAAACGTTTCTTTTTTCCCAATTCCAGGGCAATCTCAAGCAGCATATGTTAACCCACAAAATCCGAGATATGGAACAGGAAACCTTTAGAAATCGCGCAGTAAAATGTAAGTTTTTTAAACCGCCAACCTTTAAATGAACCCATAACCATAATCATTCTAAAATACAACAATTTTTCTAAATCATCTTTTTCCCAATTTTATCTTATCTTTTTAGATGAATGACTCGAGCGATGAATGCGATGTAGGTAAATCCCAAATATAAAAAAAACCAAATATGATCTCAAGAGGGTAGAAAGCGTAAGGCAAAACGAGGAGCGGGGCTCACGTGTTATAAACAAATCATTTTGCGATATTTATAAATTGTTTGCCCACAAAAATATTGTTTGATTGTTGTTTTTTTCAAAATCAAAAAAGAAGCATAACAAAAAAAAAAAACTAGAAAGATGGACTAACTTCGGCCGTGCCGAAGTTCGTATACCCTTGCAGATTTTCTCTATATAATTCACCAGAAGCATTATTGTAAATTAAACATACCAAATTTACAAATTCAATATTTTGAGCTTGAGGAAAAATTTTTCATACAAAATTTTTTTGTACCGATTGTTCCTATAGCAGCTGTATGATATAGCCAACCGATTCTGATCAGACTTGGTTGAAGTATCAAAAAGCATATTAAACTCATAAATATCAAATTTCGTGGCATTCGGTTGAAAAACAACAGAGTTATTGAGGATAAGCCTTATTCATGACCGATCGGTCCTATGGGAGCTATATGATATAGTCGTCCGATTCAGATCAAACTTGGTTGAAGTATCAAGAAGCATATTAAACTCATAAATATCAAATTTCGTGGCATTCGGTTGAAAAACAGCAGAGTTATTGAGGATAAGCCTTATTCATGACCGATCGTTCCTATGGGAGCTATATGATATAGCCAACCGATTCTGATCAGACTTGGTTGAAGTATCAAGAAGCATATTAAACTCATAAATATCAAATTTCGTGGCATTCGGTTGAAAAACAACAGAGTTATTGAGGATAAAGCTTATTCCTGACCGATCGTTCCTATGGGAGCTATATGATATAGTCGTCCGATCGGGATGATTCCGAGATATACAATGCCTGCAGCAAAAGGAGCCTATGCTGAAAATCTCAGCTCTGTAGCTCTTATGGTCTCGGAGGAGAAGCTGTTGATCCAGACAGACGGACAGACGGACAGACGGACAGACGGACAGACGGACAGACGGACATGGTCTATCGACTGGCTATTCTGCTGATCAAGAATATATATACTTTATATAGTCGGAGATGCTTCCTTCTGTGCGTTGCAAACTTCTGACCAAAATTAATATACCCTCTGCAAGGGTATAAAAAGCTAGACATGGGCAATGTGAAATCTTCTCTTCATTGATTTTTCTTTCATAAACAATGTTTTTATGAGCCAAAAGAAATTACAGAGGATATTATCCAGAAGAAAAAAAGAAATGAAACGTATCCAAAGATGCATCAAAAGCAATTTTTCCCGCAGAGCTAAACATAACCAGACTAGAGACTGATAGCGTTTCATGGCCCCCAAAAATAAAAGCTATAGAAAACCCAACAGAAATCGAGCTAAATCAGAAAGCAGAAAGCAGATATAGAAACAGAATCATAAGTACCACGAGGCGTATAGTAAAAAGAAATCAAAATTCGAATTTAAAACCACCAACAACTTAAGGTATATACTATATACAAACATTTTATATATACATATATATATGTATATATATGTGTGTGTATATATATTTATATATATAAATATATGATGTATGTGTATGATATATATATGGTTAAACAACCTCTCAACAAACACTGACACTCACACCATATGGTTATATATACATTTATATATATTTATGTATTTAAAAATGTGCAATAATATGACACGCTATAAATTTTAGGCTTTTGTTTCCTACTACATGTATAACTCGTAAATTAGATTTATTATATTTTAATTTTAATTTTTCTTTTCCAAACAAACCCTTAATCATACCCCGAGTCCCCCCTGTCCCACTCCCTTGTACATACACTTTGAGAACACACTTTCAGGCATGTTTCGAAATCAAATAATACAAAGAACAAAACCGACAAAAAAAGAACAAAAAATGAGAAATTGTGATATTAAATGTATAAAACATCAACAAAAAAAAAAAAAATAATAATAAAAAGAAACAAAAATGAAATGGCAAAATGCTTTCCATATCACTTAACTGGCAAATCGAAAGAAGAAAAGTTTAAACAAATCGTACATTCATATAGTTAATTTAGTTTTTAGTAGCAGCCATGGAGAAAAGCATGAAAAATTTAGTTATTAGTTTTCCAAACACCCACACACACACTCATTTGATTTTCATTGATGATTAACGTAAAAATGTTTAATCTAAGTAATTTTAAAAACAATTATTTAAACTATGTATATGTATAGATAAGTAGGGATACCCCCAAGGGTAAGGGTATCTCTCGGATACACTGTTTGTAAGCATATTTAGTCTCATAATTTATTATGCAAGCCCAAAAAAAAAACAATAAAAAATTATCAAAAAAAAGAGAATGAATACAAAGAACTATAAATAAAGAAAAAATAAAAAAGAAGGAAACAAATAAATATATTAATGTATTTAAGTTATGAAAAATTAATAAACAAATTTCTGTTTTGATTTCTGGGCAACCTTATCGACGATTGAAGATTTCTTTGGAAGCATTGAGAATTCGTAGTAAGAGCACAACCTGAGCTGACCTCAGTCCAACTGATCTTAGGTTTAATAAAAATGATTGCTCTCTCAGGCTTTTTATCGGTCATAATATCTCTGTTCTTAGGTTCGGAAATCGAAACGTTGGAATATCATCAACATCGTATCGACGAAATGAAATATTTTTATGGCCTTTTAAATTGTTATTTCAGCTTCAGCACGAGAATCGTTTCTATACCCAGTGCTAATAGTATAGAAAGGTATATAAGGAGTGGGTATAAACAATATTACATGTTCAGTTTTGATCTGAAAGGAAACATAAGTGCAGTCCTTAAAGTTTACTTCGTTTCATCCATGAAACAAATTTTAAAAAGATATATAAACTTATCTAACCGATCAGACAATTCAAATAACTACGAATAAATAAAGTATTTCGTCTATGTTGAAGACAAAATTTTTTGATTATAGTAAATTAATATCGCTTAGAAAGAGGGTATCATCAGAACAGTTAAGCCACTTAATGAGTGTTTTGGTCAACTCGACTTGATCTTTGTCAACTTGGTTTCTTGGCATTTTCCAGTTTGTCGTTAATCACAAAAATTTCTTGCTGACATCGCTTTGTCATCTTTTTTATAATAACGATCACCCGCTGAGTTCTGATTTTGGAGTACCGAGTCTGGGTTTTTGGTTAGCCAAGTTGATGAATGTTTTGAACTGGTTTAATATAAACCAGAAAGGTTAAAGTTTAAACGATTGTTTTTACTGAACATCTGCATGTGAAAATTATTTTAAATATTTATGTTTGTCGACAAAGTAATTAGCTCTACTAAAATGACGATGATAAATGCACCGACAACATTCACTGTCGTTTCCTTATGTTCGGTGTGTACCGTACCTACGTGTACATACATACATACATATATGCCTATACTTGCCCTTGTCTGTCAGCACCTTTCGAAAGAAACAGCCCTAACATTGACGCTAAATAATTTCAGCCTTTCTTCATCCTTCGTGTCTTCGTTCCATCTTCCAGTTGAGTTATTGTCCATGTTTAATGTTAATTTGAAGCATGTAATTGTTCTGTCCTTTGGCAGTTGTTGCTCCCATTCTTTTAGTTTATTTATACAAATTTCAACAGTTTTGTCACATTTTTAGTTGTTCGTATTTCGCTCTCCCTATTATGTCTCCATTTTATGTTGTGTTGGCATAAAATTTTACTCGACAAATAAACTTGAATGCTTAACAATCGGTCTGATAACTATTAAGATAAACTACTACCATATTTGTCGTCGCTTCCAGGGTTTCGTTGAAGCAAATCCTTGAAAACCGTTTGCAATAAATGCAAAAATCCTTACAAATAATATGAGAATGGTTATGGGCACTCTTTGAGCTTATCGCTGGCATAAAAACGAATACAATAAACAGAAAACAACCAAAAAGAAAAACACACGCACACCCAATGGCAAAAACAATCTAAACATGGAAAAATTGCACAAATTGCCCGGCTTCGGTTTTTGTTTAGGCGGCTTCTAAATGGTACGAAAAGTTGAGTTGACTCAAACCCAACTGTTTTGAGGCTCTATCTCTCTCTCTGTCTCTCGGATAACTTCTGCCGACTACCAACGTCATCATCATTGTAATTTTTAAGGCACAGTGTCCCAATTCCTATTTGTTAGTTAGATATGATATACACCTTAATATACATTGTACAAGTAAAAAGGTTCAGCAAGGCGAATAGTTAAAAAAATCCAATGATTCGAATACGAAGAATAACTTTCAGAAAAAGAAGAATTTCAAATTGAAACATTTAAAAACTTGGATTTGGTATATATTTTGGAATTAATGCATTATTGTCAGATTAAATGTTTAAGCCACTTCATGTAAGTATGTAGTTCCAATAACGGTATCAAACATTGAAGTACCTAAAGTCTTTGCCTTAAATTAGTCCGATGATCGCGAACATATATATATATCTGCCCATACCAAGATATGGCCACAATCGTCATACCACAAAAGCAAGAGAATAAATTCAACAAATTGGCCTATGGCACTTTAGCAACACAAAAAAAGAATTGCATAAATAAAAATAATTAAATAATTAATGTCATTAAGTTATGCGCAACACAAGAGCAACAACTGTTTAAATATAAGTATATAGATGTATGTATGTATATACCTATTATGCATGTGTATACTATATACTTCCCTATATACTCTATATAAATCAAATGAAAATCAGCTTTTGGTCTGCCAATATTTCGTATCAATGATATTTTTGGCTCTTGCCGATATATATTTATTTAATTTATTGTTTCGCCACTAATGAGTTAACATTTATTAAAGCACAACAACAACAATATCCAAAAATATGTATTCATAAAAATATGCATACACGCATGTATATATTTATACAAGATCTATATGTATATCACCTTGAATATGTGTGTGTGTGTGTGTGTGCGTAAAACGCGCAAAGTAAATTGACTAAAACAAAAATAAAGTTTATCAATTTTTAAATGCTTTTTCGACAGCAAAATTTCAAAAATATTTTTTATGTGTAATAAATTTTTCTTTGTTGTTGTTAATCGAAAAAGGAAATTTTCGAAAGTCACTCAGATACATTTGTTGTTATCATTTTCTTAGCAATCAAAAACCTGAAACTGAACCATTTAATGTTAATTAACAAATTTGTCATTTTTACTTAACAAATATATGTAAACATTTTCTTTGTTCAACCTACATACGTGTCGTTCACTTAACTGTAGTTTGTAGGCCTTCTTCTTTGATCAAAAATTTTTTAACCGAAATGGAAAACCATTAAAAAAACTAATAGACAAGAAACCAAACCAATTATTAATGTATATATTGGATATATCGCCATAGAGCGCGTGTTATATCTCGTCTATATATATATATGTATGTATAATGCACTAGTTTGAGCTTTTTTTTCCTATCGATATAAATTATAATTTTGCATTTCCAGTTTTTTATTAGTTTGGCTTTTAAGACTCTGTCCAGCATTGGTTTATGATAAATCAAAAACCGATTTCGTTCGTTTTTAAGTTGAACTTTAAAAATCAATATGATTTAAATATACTTATATGTAGATGTGCTTTACTTGGTTAGTGTGAATGGATATTTTGGGTCGTTAAATTTGGAACTACTATCGTTCGAGGCCTGTGGCTTTAATTGATTTTGAAAGCTTTGCATTTACATATTTGTTTTTTTTTTTCAGTTAATTAATTACATTTTGTTTGAATTTGTTGTTGCTGTTCTTGTTTTATGAAATTATGATGAGTCTATTATCGTTTCTAAATTTTCTGGTCTTTCACAGCGGATATCAGGTGTCTCATCGACTGCATATTTTTCTTAAGCAAGTTGTTTAACTCGTCCCACTGTTGCATTTAAACAACAGGCTTAACGACACTAGCAACACAACTATGTACCACCAACAGCAATAACAAACACAACAACGGCAACAACAACAAAACAACCTCAGCTAACACAACAACAAAGCCAATAACAACAACAAAAACATCATTGCAAAAAACACTTCAATAGGAAAATCTAACGATTTGTTTGCATTTTTATTATTTCCTGCTGCCGAAAATTGTCACAAAAATAAAAATAACAACAATTTGTGATGACTGCAATTTTGGGTAAAACTCTCCCCCCTTATAAGCCAACCCCTTCTCTGGCTCACCGTTGCCTCAGCTCCCCACATCACCTCCTGGTCGAGGTCCTTAATGGTGTTTGAGTATTGCCGTATCTTGTGTATCTGCAAGTGTCAGTTTGGCACATCATTTGGTCGACACACAATGGGCAATGGCAAGCAGTGGCCTCCGTGTTTCGTTTGAGCCGCCGCCAATGTTGCGCCTTGCATTTTGACGGCGGCAGATTTAGATTCGACTTAGACTTCTGGTTGAGGCCCCAGCACTTCGTCAGAGTCGTCGTCTATGTCATTTGACATGCGCTCACATTTAGGCAACATTATGCATAGGATTAGTTGACACATTGACGACGAGAACGACTACGATGAGGAGACTGGCTACTGGATCTGGTATTACTATTGGCATTGGCATTGATACTGGTTACTGCAGCAGCATCTTGGCTTATGGGTTTTGGAACACGTGCGTGCGTGGGGTGGTTGTGTCATTGTCGGCGTTTGTAGTCTCCTCTTGGTAGTCGACACCATCATAATATTGCACAGTGGTCAGATTAATTGGTACTGTACATAGCTGAGCATATTTGATTTACTTTTTGTTTGCGGTATCTTATTTCAGAAGACATTTGTTCATGCTATATTTACACAACACATTTGCAGGAGATTAGCGTAAAGACCTAAACTTGCTATAAACAATATTCCAGTTTATCTTTCTATCACAAAAGATTTGCTTTCCTTTCTAAAGGCCCCTTTTAATATTTTCCGATAAAAATTTGTATTCTGTTGTTATACCGGTATATGGGTCAAAAAGAATATAGTTGAAATTAAAACAACATCATTTGGAGATTCATTTAATTATTTTTCTAATCATTTTTATTAATTTTAACTGAAACTAATATTTTTAGTTTTAATGCTTAATTCAAGCTTAGTATATGTACTTCACTCATCTACCGATACATGTATGAGGATGTTAGAAAATCAAAGGCAAGGATTGTTTGGTCTTGGAGGGGTGGGGGGGACATTGGGAATACGCCTTGTCAGATAATTTGCGTTCAGGCTCCATTGCAAATGATGAAGCATTAATCGGAGGACTTCTGGGACCAACCCCATGGGCGTGTGTTGACCAAAAAACGAACGGAACGTGAAGTAATCTTGGCCAACTCGAGTGATTCTAAGCAGCAGCAACAACAACACTATATATAGCGTCGTGACGTTGCTGACGTTAAAAATGAGCGGGACCGCCAGAGTGGACTTTTGCAGTAGTCAGCGCGATTTACTGCTTGGTTGCTTTGCCTTTTACCCCGTCACCAACAAAATGGGAGATGGAAGTGGGTGGAGAATTGGCGATTACATGAAAAAACAGAAAAAAAAACTTACTGGAAAAAGCGAGTCAACTTTCAAGCAATTTTTACAGAGCAGTGCAAACCGTATCAGAGAAAATTACAACAATCCCCGCAATCCCAGCAGCAATTTTACAAAATTTCCAATCCCACTGCTCCGGCTACAGCTAGTCAGTGATTTGTTTGCCAGTTGGCAATGTTGTTGGCTGATGCCTGGTGCCCGCCGCCTGTTGCCCTCCGCCCGGTGCTTGATGCTTGATGCTGATGATGAGTACCACACATTGACGACTCGATCTAATTTCTCATGTTGAAATCATCGATTCATCGTTTTGTGCTGCATTGTAAATCAACTGGAGCTGGAGCCCGGATATCAGTCTGAGGAATGGACAGTGTGTTGTGCTGTTTGTGTGTGGGTTTTTCACTATAGTTGGACCGCCCACCACTCGTCCAATCAATCCCAAAAACCCAATACCAGCCTCCCATCCACCGATGGTGCTTTAATACCGAATCTAAGCGGTTCAAACATATCTCCTATACATATATGTATATATATAACTACATATGTATGTATACACATTCAAATACATACATACATATGTATATATATTTCATTTTTGGCCGATTTGGGAAGCAGAGACGCGGCATAATTGCCGTTTTGTTTGGTTCGAGAGAGTTAAAAAGAGTCGGCGGATTTCTAACTGAAAGTGGAAGCGAGACACCGAAGGGGCTGGCCCCCACAAAAAAAAAAAATTGCACGTTTCTTTGTATATGTGCGAATTTTTGTATGTGTTACTGTTTCACAGTGTATGTGTGTGTGTGTGTCTGTGTGTGTATGTATGTGTGTGCGAGTGGGTATGTGGCGAGTGTTTGGGTCAAATCAAAAAATCACAACAAAATTACTTGCCTGTCATGAAATTCGCCTCGTTTTTTTTCTTCTTCTTATGCTTTTGTTGTTGTTGATGTTGCTGTTATTGCGGATGCAAATCGTTTTTGCTATTTTATTTTGTCTTCCTTTCATTGCTTCTGCCCCTTCCCACTGCTCCCTTCCCAATCTAAACGAATGAGAAAGAGTGCAAAGTGTTCATGTGCTTTGAGGGTTTGTTTCTAAACTTTTTGAATGTCTATGTATAAGTATAATTTGAATTTACAGTCAGTGGGACGCCTTCCGCCAAATTATTGCCATGGCACAGTGGTTGGTAACACAGATACAAAATTGTCATTAAAGATCCTTTTAATAAAACTTATACATATTGAGTACTTAGAGGATAAATCTGTCATACAAATTATTATAAGTAGGCCTTAAGAAACTTTGATTATTCTTACGTTTTTCTATTTGGACCACTGTGGCCGAGCTTCCAATCAACGTGACGTATGAGTGTTCGGTTGCTTGTGAGGCCAACTCGAATGGAGGGGACTTGGTTTGATTGTGTTTGCTCGAGTTAGAGTTAGGAGTTGGGAGTTCGGAATCAAATTTGGAGTTGGAGTCTGACCGGGTTGGAATATGCAATTATGTATTTTTAAGTTCATGTTTTTACATTGGCAATTTTTCCGCTTCTCCCTCCAATCTTTGCATTCTCTTTGCCTGTATGTGTGTTTGAGTCTGGGCTCTTGCGGTGGTTGTTGCTGGCTACTCGCATTTGCGTCCAATTGCTGTAAATGTAAAATTGCAGCAATTTTCTATGACTCGCCTCGAATGGAGATGATGATGATGATCATGATGACGACGCGAACACCGTTGCCGTCCCTGTTGTTGTTGCTGTAGCCTTGCCTGGGCTGGGGCAACTCTGGTGGTTTGAGCTTGATTGGCATCACCCTGCTATCCCTAGCCACATCGCTGTGGTTGCAGAGTCAAGTCTAACAACCGCCCTGTGGGTGGTAGCGGGCCCAGTTATTATGAATTGCAGCAAATTGCCAAGCCGACCTATCGCCGCCCCCCTTTATATTTCTAAGCCCACTCACAGTCTCTTTGTGTCTCCCTTTGCCCGATTATCGGCAATCGTGCTGCATTATGGAAGATGTGCCAAACCATGAACTGGTAGTACCAACTAAATTGAGTTGGCCCATGCACAGCACTTAATTGATCCGTTGTATCTCTTGTATCTGTCCCCCATTCCCCACCCCTTAAACAGAAATAACCACAAAATCAACAGTTAGCTGAAAATTCATTGAATGCGAACGACGACGACGAATTGCAAACATTTTAACCCGAGGTTTGGGGACCGCCTGCATCGCTTGCTACCAACAAAGGCGCCGAAAACCTAACCCAACCCAAAACCCAAACAAGAGTTGCAGTCGGTGGTATGGCCAAGCTTATGGGTAGATGGAGGGGATCTAGCCTAGCCCAGCATCTATTCAGGTGTTCAATTGGCTATACGATTTTGGTGAGGGGCTAGGTGGTAGCGGAATATCTCACTTTTCGGGTGTTAAATACAAAATAACAAACAAAATGCTTCGCGCTCTTATGAGTGTTTGGAAAAGAAACGTGATTTGATTGGACTTTGCAGTTTTCCGTTCGAGTTTTTATTTTTGTTGTTAGTATAGTAACTGGTAAATGGAAAGCCAATTTGGTTAGACAAATGACTACATATTTTTGAGGTAAGACAAATGCGTTGAAACAGAAAATTCAGTTTTAAGTTAAGGGCTAATGCTTTCTACCTAGATATGTTTTATCAATTGGAATAGTGAACTGGTAACATAATTCCATAATCAAACATGTTGTTATTATACGCATTCAGAGTATATAATAAAATTGGTCAAATGTTTGCTACACATAGAAATTACCGTTTCCGACCTCATATAGTATATACATATGTATATATTCTTGATCAGCATCAATAGCCGAGTCGACATGAGCATGTCCGTATGCCCGTCTGTAGAATAGGAAAGATCAAAGGTAGCTCTGGCAAAATTTGATTTTATTCTTACAAGAAAAACTTTTTGTTTTTTAAAATTTGGTACTTTAACGCCATACCAGTAAGAGAGTTAATCAGATCGGATAATGCATACTGATATAAATCAATAAAATTAATAAATCAGCGCCTATGAGATTTATGACTTTGTGGTGTAGTTGGCAGATATTGATATGGACAGACGAATTCGATCCCGGCCGCTGCCAGTTAAAATTCCCTTATGCTGCACTTTTAAAAAATCTTATGGCCGATATGACGGAGAAAGTTATTAATTAAACTACGAGGGTATCCAAACTTCGGAACGACCATATATATTTTGATGTTTTTATAATTTCTTTTATTTTTAATTTCTTTTGTCGATGAAATTGTGGATAGTTCCTTTTTTATATAGACGTACACACTTACATATGTATATACATATATGTCTATAGATCTTGCAAAATTAATGATAATTGCAAACTGTTGTGAATAAACGAATTTAACGAATTCGCTGAAAACGCACGGATCAGAAGTCCATAATAAAAACAAACAAGCAGCAGGAAAATTGCAAGCGTAGCCAATAAAAATAGGTTCACAGATCAAGCTCATATTCGCGTTCGTATATACATATGTATGTATATATATAATTCGAGCATATATATTTATTTGCACATATGTATATATTTCTAAGGAATTTAAATTGCATATTTGAAGTTTGAAGTTTTCGTTCATTTTGGGTTTAGTTGACATAAGTTCACCTACAAAAATCGAACCGAAGGTTTTCTAATACATATTTATGATGGGGGAAAACGAAATTCCAATAAGATTTTGCAATTTGTGAATGAAACGCAAAGTGGAAAATTTCTGAATGCATGTCCGATTGATCGATTGATTGACTGATTTTCATCATTTGCATGTCACACTTGTTCGTATATTAAATACAATGAAATACTAAGAATTTCAAATTAACAGCAGAATGTACTGGAATATTTCCAAAACTAAGAATGTGAAACAATTTCAAAAAACATGTAAAGCTAAACTAAGGTATTGCAAATGGAAGTTAAGTCCAAAAAGTTGTTGTCTTTTATATGGCGCCTCGTCTACTTCAGTTATTGTTGTGGCAAATGTTTGAGTTGTTGTTCATTTGATGTTTCTTGGTGAGTTAAAGCCAGGGAAGGGAAGGATTGGCAAAAGCTAGTTTCATATTGGTTTCTTTTCTTATTTTTTGATATAGCGATAGCTAAGAGGCAGAATTTGTTAAGGGGCTAAACTGGCTCTGAACTAAAGTTCGCGATAACAAATCGCAGATACATAATTAAATTACAGCGTTTTAATTTCTGTAATTAGTCACGACTTCTGTGTGGCAAACCAATGAATGCTGTTAGTGCCCTCGACCAGGAGCCATGCGGCGCCAAAAGGAAATTCAAATTGCAAGCAATTTACATAGACAAAGTATCTTAAGTTTTTCATTTGTTTGCATCGGTTGAAGCTAATCCACTACCGTCTGTTTGCACCACCTCTAACGTTCACATCCATCTCTACCTCCAACTTTATTTGAGGTAGCCGGATTTCTGTCAAGATCATCAAAATGATCTATTTTACCTCAAAGCTAAAAATATATTTCGGTTTGCGTGTGTCATTGCCCATGGGCTATGGCTATGGATATGGCTACGCTTTCGCATTCACATATAAATTAAACAAATGTCACATACTCGACTTGATTCATGAAATATATGCGAATTAAGACCCAGCAACATGCAAAAAGGCACAAAAAATAAAGCAACCAAGAGAAAAACAAAATTGGCTCAAAGCTGACTTGCTTCTCCATGACCACAAAGACTCATTTAGACTCATTTGAATACCAAAAACACGGTACACGAAGCGCCGTCTACCTAACCAACGTCTTTTGAGACAAGTCCACCAAGTTGTCGACGACATTTCTCTAGGCTTATTTTATTTACGACTTTATTTCCAATTTTACGTAGCTCCTGTACTTGCAGTTGTTCAAGTTTTTGTTCCTCTTTATGATCCAAGTAGAGCAGCTGCCATTATTGACCACCTACATACATATATATGTTCATGCACCGGTTGCTGTAGAAAAGACGTGGTTTGACAAGGACAACGCACGTGGATAGCTTTCATATTTGCATTGGCGCCATTAGCTTTTCTTCCACTAACAAACACTCAGGAATTTAATTTAATAAGTTAATTTTTTAATCAATTTTTTAAAGGACAACGTGGTAAAAAATGAATAATTTTATGCAAACTTTTTTCCTGAAAATGTATCATTGTTTGGGCGTATTAGCATACTAATCGCTTTAAGATTCCGCCAGCCAATCCAATGAATTCCATTAATTTCGTATCTTTCTTCACTGTAATATTTTCCATTTGGATTTCTAGAAATATGTAGGTAAATTTATATTTTATTCATGTTGATATTAAGAATTTTAATCACTTACACATTTGTGCAGGACTTATGCCACCAGCCACCATGTTTTTCCACAGCGCAATTACCTGTTAACCATTGATCATTATCCATGTCGAACGTAGTGAATTTAGCATTTAAATTATGGATTAATCTATTTTCGGTAGATCCACTAAAATTACCCAATGACTTAAGAATATAACCCTCTGTTTCATTCCCTATTAGAAAATTATCATAGTGTGCCCATTGTTTAGTATTATCGAAATATTCCATATGTATATAGAGCTCATATCGTTTACTGATTGTTAGTCGATACAATTTCTCAAGACCTATAAAGAACTCTCTATCCAAATAACCGAAGCCATCACTGTACGATAACCAATTTCTATTGAAGTTCCCACTACCATTGAAACGTCTTTGCATCACAATCCAACCGTTTCCGGCCAACTGACTATCACAACGAACTTCAAAAGGTTCAGTACCCGGTACTTGAATTTCATGAACACTGGAAGAGTTATCAAAGTCAAGGCAACTAGTTTCGAAAACGATTAAAGCTGGTGTTGGTTTCACCACTTGTAAAAGCTCTGCATTTAATTCTAGGGGTTTCGAATTAAGCTGTTTAGGATTCTGTAAATTCTGAGGCAGTGGCTTTCTAAACCAAATTGATAAAAGATTCTCAATTCGATTTAGCCTAAATGATTGTCGTTCGGATTCCAATTCTAAAGCTTCCATTCGTTTTTTCTGTTGTTCCAATTGCACACTCTGATCTTGGATTTTAATGATTGAATCCATTTTTAGTTGGCCCAAATTAAATGCATTTATCACATTACTGAGATCTTTCAGGAGTGGGTTTAACTCGGAATCCAAATGATTATTTAATCCTGAATGCTAAAAAGAAAAATATTTATGAAACGATATTTATATATGTATTTTAATAAACCTTTTATATTTTTTAATAACCTGGCTGTCATTTGTTGATAATAAAGGTGGCACTTGAAAGGCGAGCAGTATGTAAAATTGAAAGAAACTTAAATATTTTAAATCCATTATATAAACAATAATCTGAATGCTCGAGACGTCTGCTTTGATCTACAACTTTAATTTAAATGTAAAGTTCTTTGAAAATTGAACAAAAAACCAAAAAAAAAATTAAACGAGCTGAGCTAAGCTTTCAGATAAGCAATTTAATGCGGAAGTTGATAAATCAAATTTCATATGCTTGTGACTTGAATTTATCAATGCCAAAATAATTGTTTTTTATAAAAAAATAAAGTAAGCAAGTCGTCCATGCCGACTTAGAGTATACCCTGTACCAATAAGAGATATTTCATAAAATCAGACCTCGTCGAAATCCTAATTATATTAAATAATATTTTCTTTATATTAAATTAATTTTCTTATATTTAAATTAGCTTTCCAGATTTTTATGCTAATTAAAAATGGCGATTCTAAATAGCAAATAAAGACATAGTTTTTTAAAATCACATTTGACTGAATTGGAGCCCTCTGAAGTAGAGGTTCCTTCAAAGGATTTGTCCGTTGTCCTTCTTTTGAAGGATTTTACCAATGTTCTATAGGCTCTAAGTTGGCCATCTTTCGCCCGATTTGGAAAAGTTTTACATCAATCTTCTGGATAATTTCCGTTTAAAATAATTGCATTAAAAGTTGAAAAATGTTGAAAAAAAAATTTTGACCGAATTTTTGTAAATTTTTGCAGTGTAACCATCGTTAAAATTTGCGAAAATCGAATGAAAAATTAGTTTTCCAGATTTTTATGCTAATTAAAAATGACGATTCTAAAAATCAAATAAAGACATAGTTTTTCAAAATCATGACGAATTGGGCCCTTGGAAAGGTTTATTTGATTGAATTTTAGGTAGTGGCCTCTTTTGCCTCAAGTAAGAGGTATGAAAAAAATTTTGACCGATAATTTTTATATTCCAAAATCAGACGAGATTTTACTGTTTTCAAATCAGACGAGATTTGACTGATCTGAAGTAGAGGTTCCTGCGAAGGATTTGTCCGTTGTCCTTCTTTTGAAGGATTTTAACCATGTTCTATATGCTCTAAGTCTGCCATCGTTTGGCCGTTAGTTTTACATCAATTTTCTGGATAATTTCCGTTTTAAGACTGATGGGCATGGCTTTATTGACTCGGCTGTTGATGCTAATCAAGAATATATATACTTTGTGGGTGCCGGTCTTTAAATAAAATGTGTTTGCTCTTTGTGGGCAGTCCCAAAAGTTCTTTGTAAGTACATATACATACATATGTATGTATGTATATTAAGATCAGTAGAAAAGTATTTTGGCTGAATTATCTAAAAATAAGTATATAATATAACTTCTATAAAAGATGGTTGGTATAGAATTAATTGCTCTAAAAACATATATTTACGATTACATATGAAGAGTAAACCTAAGTCAATTGAAAACCTGCTCTTTTAATGGATTGCTGTTGCACAAAGCACTGACTATCATCATTGCAATGCTTAGTTCGGCTTACCTGCACCGTTTAACTCATTTCATTTACTGACGTCTTGGCCAGCAATACCGGAACATGCGTCATCTTTGGCGACACTGTCCAAAAGAGACGAGACGAAGGCCATAAAATACAATGTATGTACGTAACAAGGCCAAGCGGGGACTTCGAATCAATTGGGTGTCATCAACTCATGTCTGTGGCTCTGGCGGAGTCTGAGGTGCGTCTGCTCATCTTGTGTATGTGTGTGTCATCTTATCAATATTTTTCGTCAAGTAATTTATTGTATTTCTGCTTCCTTATGGCCTCATCCTTCGTCCTCATCCTTGTCTGTTTCGTCCCTAAAGCAAGTGCAGGCTCTGGCTATAACTGAAGGCATGAGAAGGGGATGGATGTGTTTTTGGACATTTGCTTTATGTTTTGTCACATTTTTATGGCCTCTGGTTTTGGTGTCTTGCCTTATGGCATCGATTTATACTTTGCGTTCCATTCTTATTTTATTAGTTTTTCTTGGATAAAATTAAATATTTAAGCATTTTATTATTACAATCGGGTATCCGACATCGCCATTGGCATCGCTAGCCCCCATTGTTTTGTTTATTGTGACCCTTTTAATGCATTTTTAAAGAACCTCAGAAATTTAATAGACAGACGGCTTCTGCTAGTAACTACATATGTAGGTATTAGAAACTAAAGTGTTAATTTTACCAAATACAAAAAACCACCAGTAACATTCCACCGGAGAGCCATAAAAATACTCATTTTCATTCTTTTCAATTAAGAAAGTTAATTATTTGATTATTATCAGTATTTAATTGCATGAGCTAAACCGACTGAAAATATTCTGATTTATTTCTAGTCATTTTACCTTGTACCACCTTATCCCACACAGAGTATATTAACTTTATGGAATTAAGATTATTTAGCAGAAGCTTAAATATATAATCTTAGTTAGAGGCATTATTTAAATAGCTGCAGGAACAAATGAAATCATAATAAGATATTTACAAAATTTCTTTTATAGATATTTAATAAACGGTAACCCAGAGTCGGACAAGTAAGTTTTTGAATAAAAGTTACAGTTTGTACTGACTACTTAAAAAAATGATTCAAAATGTAATTCAAAAATTGCAACATTTTTACTAATTACAAATTAACCAAGTACTTTTCCGTGTGGAAAATAAAATTTCTTTGTAGTCTCATATTTTCCAAACTACCCATTTAAATGTTATTTGTTTTCAGCATATTCAATTCTAAAGGAGCTTTCTAATAATATAGGAAATATTATGGACTGAGACATGGATATATGTATATACTTGTTCAATAGTAAGACTTTATTGTCATTTTCAGCTAAGCTGGTCTTCCCTTATTCTACTGTTTCCCACTCTCCCCTATTGAATATACTTCTTTGGCCCAGAAACAATTTGTCATAATCATAAATCATTTCTGAGCGCAAAATCCAACGCCTAACACCAGTTCAAGTCACCAGGAAAATCACCGCATATTTTACAGCAGGATATTGGCCTCTAAATTGCCCAGCAAATATAAAGAAATCCATTCGAGGGGAAAGGGAAGGGAAGCAACAGCAGCAGGCACAGGAGTGGCAGGGCAAAGGAGCAGAAGAAATTGTGCATTTCAGAACTTTTTTTATATGATTTTCAATTATATGAAGCATCGCACAAAAGTTGTTTGCACATATGTCGTATCTCATCATATTATTTGCAGGACGCATCCTTTTGTCTATCTCACACCCACTCCTTCCCAGACCACCTTATTTAGTGGTGACAAAAGTTTCAGGAAAAAGTACGAAAAGGTTCCAGTGTGAGGGGTTCAGTTTTAGCTCACTTTTCGAACTTTATCCTGCTCGCACACAATTCAATTAATTGTGACAAATAATTTATGAAATTCTTCTTTCGAATGTTGCTGAAAGCATCATGTGTGTATGTGGTGTGTGGGTCTGTGTGTCGATGTGACGATGTGTATGTGTTGCAAGTGTATAAAAATAAAAAATCCATGTATCAACTGGCTGGGCTAAGGGATAAATGAAGGATATGACAAGCATTTCCAATTTGACACTGCAGCAAATGAAAGTCCTTTGGGGTTGTTTTACCGCCGAAAAATATCTTCCTTCCCTCAGCCCAAGGTCGGACGGCAGTTTTTGGGCTGGTGTCGTCGTTTAACCCCTTTTAGCACACAGGACACAGACAACAGCGTCGAGAGGGCGAGCGGATACTTTTTAAGAGGTGACTCTGAGTGGCATTTAAGCTTGTTTCGCACTTCGTTCGACTGTCATTTTTCTCGAGATATATATTTTGAAATCGCCAACGATAAGACTTATGAATTTTAAAGATTTGGGTAAATGAATATAATATTTTTTTTTAGATAAAAATGTTTAATTATATAAATTTCACAACTGTTACCATATTTCTGCAAATTTAAGTATTTATTTTAATATTTAAAAATAACATTTCGATTGTTAAAAACATTCTTCTGTATTTTTTTACGGATATATTTACTAATTACAAACAGAGAATTTCGATAGCATATATCAAGGACTAGGCCCATCCAAATAAGTCCTTCGCTACTGCCCTTATAACCACCCCAAAATCATCAGGCCAAATAAACCAGCATCTATATTGTTCACTTACCCTTCTTTACTAACCTTTCACCAAACTTTGTTTCATTTTTTCCTTTACAAGTTCATTTCTCATCTGTTTGAAAATCTCTCTTATGACATATTTTGATATTTATTTATTATCTTGTCACTCTGATTTGCAACAACATAAGCTACTGACTGAGGTGGTTCACCTCCACCACCCCTCTCTCTCTCTATCAACAATGGGACAGCTAGAACCACCCTGACCGCAAGCAGAGGAGGGTAAACTTGTCGCGTGTCGAGTAGACAAACAAAAAAGCTGTCATCAAGTCCTTTGCCATACAAAATATTTTAAATATACTTAAATAAAATTAAATGCACACTTATTAAATACGAAGGAAAAAAAAAATAAATCAAAAACAAGAGAATGTGTAGGAGGGCAAGGCGAAGCAATGTGGGTGGGGTAGAGTTCGGTTCGGTATGATACTTTAAATTATGGCAAATTGACGAAGCGTACACAAGTGGCTTTGCCTCTCCTTTGTATACATATATGTATGTTTGTGCAATAGTATGTATGTGCAAATATTGGACCAGATGCGTCCTGCTCCATCTCACCCTCCTTATGTACTATCTATGATAGAAATTTTTAGGGATTCACTTCAATTTTTTATGACATCCATATATGGGATTAAAGAGGATTTGCTAAAGTTCGTTGTTTGGAAATTGCCAGCCATCGATGGCTATCTTCCTTTATACAGGGTTCATTCGTTTTGAAGCTTAACCTTAAGAAAAAATATCAAAGAAGCTAACTTCGGCCGTGCCGAAGTTTGTATACCCTTGCAGATTAATTGATTACTTTCCGTCATATCGGATTCAAGATATTTTAAAAATTGGAAATATAAAATTTTAAAAAGTTTGAACCAAAAAAAGAAACAGTAAGAAAAAATTCGAGTTTGCCAACGATCGGATTTGAACCTCCGCTCACGTCATTTCTAGAATCGATCTCTACCTATTGCGCTACTAAACTTATAATTCACTATCTCGCTATTTCGGTATACATTGCAAGCGTCCAGCTTCTCGCTCTCTAAAGTTTCTGACGAATTCTAGAATACAACAACACAATACAAATAGTTTTTTGTCTCTTTCTGTTTCGCACTCAGCTTGTAGTTTTTTCAAGCACGTGTTCGCATATATGTATGTATGTATGTATGTATGTTTGTATGTTTCCATGTATGTTGTTTGTGTACAAATATATAAAAGCAAATATAAACGTATTTAATTGGCTGCATATGCAAACATACTGATGCTGATGGGGGTTGATTCATTGATTTTATTGATTTATGTCGGTGTTTATTATCCGATCTGATTCAAACTTACTGATATGATGTAAAAGTATAATTCTCATCTGATCACCAAATTTGGTTGAGATATCTTAAAAACAAAAAGTTTTTCTCACAAAAACATACTTTTTCTGATGGGGGTTGATTATTGATTTTATTGATTTATGTCGGTGTTTATTATCCGATCTGAATCAAACTTGCTGGTAAGGTGTAGAAGTAGAATTGTCATCTATGGTTGAGATATCTTAAAAAACAAAAAAGTTTTTCTCACAAGAACTGTTTTGAACAACTCACATTTTGACCGAGGTACCTCTGATCTTTCCTATTTTTCTATAACTTATAGTTGTCCGATCCTACCAACTCTCGAACTTAATTTGCTTGCAACATCAACGGACAGAATGATATGACTTTTATTCACGTAGCTCAAAATTTAAGATCGATTAAGTATGTAGAAACAGACAGACGGACAGACGGACAGACGGACAGACGGACATGGTCATATCGACTCGGCTTTCGATGCTGATCAAGAATATATATACTTTATGGGGTCGGAAACGATTATTTCTATGCGTTACAAACATCTGACCAATTTTATTATACCCTCTGCAAGGGTATAAATATGAGCTAAAAGTACCTTTGAGATAGAAGTTTCTAGACTCCTGACTTGGCTTATGGTGATAATTTATGAACCCGAAACCCAGTAGCGCCCGTTTGGGGGTTCCCCCATCTAATGAGCAAAGCTCAATTAGCCCCACAGAAAAAAGAGAATATGAGAAAGAAGAACCAAAATACGTAAAAGCAATTAGGAAAATTGCTTGATATTTCATGTACAGGCATCATCATTTATGAGTGTATAAGGGTAGAAATAGGTGGGGGCCCGCCACCACAAGAAATTGAATTTTGAAGTGGAGCTGTATGTCATTAGCCGCACAACAGCCAACTAAACAAAAAAAAAAAAAAGGCTACTTAAAGCAAATGACTGAAATTTGTCAGTCTCCCAACTGGCAGACAGAGAGACATGGCCACAAATGGCTGCAATAACTGCAATCGATGCAATTTTTGACCCCGTCAGATGTAGAGGTGAGGCCGGAGTTAATTTCCTGACCAGGTGGAGAATATGGCTACCCTTGGCAGTATCTTTTTTGGCTTATTTTTTGGATCCGTAATCGGAAATGCCTGAAAGTGCATCTGATTTATGGGCATTGAAACTTTCAACTTTCTACATGTTGAGGTCGTGGTGATAGCACCACCCTACCTCCCACTTACCCAATACTCATGTAAGACACACAGACACACATACACACACACATTCGCACTTAGTTGGTGGAAAAGTTGCGGTGTTAAAACTAAAATTCCATAAATTAAATGTGGGTGGTTTTTTCTGGGTTGTATGTATAAAAGTTTTTCTCCTTTTTTTTCCTCCTTTCTTCTCGCCATTATAAATCACAGATCTTTTTACATAAATTTATGCTTTGCCATTTGCTGCAGTAAAAATTTTTCTTCTATTCGTTTTCTTTTTTCTTATTTTTCCCCTTTGTTTTTCCTGGTAGCTCTCACACACGTTAAGTGCGCCAGACATGGCTGCTTATCGCTGGAGAAAATATGAAAACTACCTTTTTTCCTGAGAGGGTGGACAGGGGAAGTCATTTGAAGTGTACACAGTAAAGGATATAGCGCTCTTAAGGGGCAAGAATCAGTGGTTCTATGTATACACATATGTATGTGCATATGTGTGTTTGTATGTATGTATGTACATGTTTGTGTGTGTGTGTGTATGTGTATCCTTGCAGCACTAACACGCTTGATAAAGCAAAAACTGCAACGGGACTGAAACTTTTCCAACAGCAAACGAAAAACTTTTGACCTTTATGTTATCCAATGAGTATAGTAAAACTGAAAGGGATAAAAGGAAACAGAAAGAGAGACGAAAAAGAGAGAGAATGGGAGAGGGAGTGAGTGTAAGTAAAATGAGTGTGTGTGTGTGTGTGTGTAATGTACTTTCTTCATATCCTGAAATGCAAGTTTTCTGAGTGCGCATTTGTTATTTAAAAAAAACTTTAACAACCATTGCAAATGTGATGATTGTATGGTTATAGCATACAGTGCATATGATACGAGTACTCAATAATTTTTTATATATATGTACTAACTAAGGTAAGGTTAAAATCGGTAGTATGAGTAACTTGTATAGAATTCAAATAATTATTTTAAGCCCAACAATAACCTTTATGCATGGATTCTTTTATATATCTTGTTAGAGACGATCCAGTTATACCATTTAAAATCTATCATCGTAAAGTAAAGAATTACTTTCTTTATTATATTACGAATTTTTGCCACTTTAATGTCTATAACCATAAACCCAGACTAGTTCGTAATGCGCATTCTAATATGTATTGTATTTAGGAAAACACCCCATAAATATTTTTACTGTCCCAACTGCAGGCAACTTGAAGGCGTCGATGGAAATAGCTTTTTATGACTGCATAAATATAATTTTCTGTAATTTAAAAAAAGCCGCTTAAACACTGGTTAATTGATATTGGAGGGACAACCGTTGGTGTTGTTACTGTAATAGTTTTGATAGTTGTTGGTGTTGCTGCATGGCGCCAGCGGCAACTTTTTGACAATTTATGTGATTGAATGTGAAGAGTTGAAGACAGAAAGAACTTAAGTCAAATGCTTCGACAATTATTATTGCTCATGTGTCAAGGCCAAGCAAGAAGAGCCAGCGGTGACAATTAAGGGATAGAATCCAGCATACTACCGATCCAGCCAAGCAACTAGCAGTCCCAGACTTGTACATATAACTCCGCTATATCATTTGGTGCGATATATGTAGCTTGGGCTCATAGATTTCAATCACGTTTTCCAATGAGTTTTATGACGGAAAATTGAACCTTTATTTATCGTATTCGAATCTATTGGTTCTTCTGTTAGTTTTTTTTACTATTTGAATACGTTTACGGAGCTACCTGCCAGGTACTTGGTTGTAATTTTAATTCACGGCTGTCGCCAATTGGAATTATAAATTTGCTTAATTGCGCTCAGAGTTTGAAATTCTCTCTCTAAGCAAAATAGAAGAAAAAAGAATGTACATACATATATACTATTGTATCTAACCCAAGTTGGCGTCTGACTTAAACTTAATTAATGGGTTTGGGTTTGGGCTTGAGTCTGAGTCGATGTTTGCGCCTGACTACCAAACGTGCTGGGAAATGATCAGCTCTTTATATATATACATATATATATACATATACATATTTTGCATTTTTCGGGAAATTTTTTTTTTTTTTTGGACTTGGTGTCGTTTCTGTGTCTGTTGTACCTCGTCAGGCCGATCATGGGAATTATTTCTGCAGTATTATGCTTACTGAATATCTAATGGAATTTATAAATTATGAGTTTATTACAACTCGTTCAAATCGCTACACGTTTTGCGTTCCCCCGGGTGTTTTAATGTGTGAAAAAAATCTGGACAACCAACCAAAGCAAACTCCTAAGAAATTGAGGTGCTAATTTGTTTTATCAATCGATGGATCATCTAGCAAATGCCATGAATTTTTATCATGTGTAACTACGAAATACATATGTATGTATGTATGTAGACGACTAGTTTAATCATGGTTAGGCAACTCTGATGGAAAAACAAGATTTCTATTAAAAGATTCATATTAAAAACAAATGAATTTTATATATTCAACGAATATATGTATATTAGTAATGAGTTAGATGTTTTTAGGGCATAGAATTTTATATCTTCCAAGTTTTTAACTAAATTAATATCGTCATAATACAATTACATACTACAATTTCTAGGTATTATTCTTTATAATACAATGTACATGACACTTGAATGTTTTGATTTTCAAGAATTAAAATGGATATTAAGTATGCTATGCAAGCGTTTAATCATCTTTCCATCATATAAAAATGACTAAACATCCGAGCATAAAAATTATATGACCATATAAATAGGCGCTATATATGTATGTACATATCTCTTGCATACCATTTCCCTGTGAGTTTTCCCTTAAATTGTTCTTAGTTAGGATATTTGAAAAGCATTCAATTTATGGTATTTACCTTGCGCTTAAGGCAATTGCCGAAAAATTTAATAATGTAAACACAGATTACAGCACAAATGTATAAATCGGATTCTTGCAACAAGTGCAGAAGATGCAGATGCATACAAATATACTAAAAAATTATTGTTTACAGATAAAAAACGAAAACGAAAGACATAAAAAAATATGTACGTAAGAAATGTGGTGGCAGACAGAACAAAACAGAGACGGAAAGATTGACTAACTGAGTAGGAGAGACAAAGAGGGAAGGAAACAGAGAGAGAGTGAAAGAAACACATAGATAGCAACGGAGTGGAAAACTGGAAACTGCCACAAGACGAGAGCCACAATTTGTTTTCATCCATCGATAAGGGGTGGGGTTGATGAAGGGGGCAAGGAGGTGAAGAGGGATTTGTGTTATGTGATGTGGCGCAAATGAATTGTATTGGCAGCTAGCAGACGCCGCGACGTCCTCGACACACACACACACACACACACACACGAAACAACAATAAAAATAGCAGCAAAAAAAAGATACGAAAGAAGAGGAAAAATGCATTTATTATAAATTTATGCTATAGTCGAGAGAGTGAAAATCGCCGCTTAATTAATTGAACTTTTCATACTGATGGCAAACTCTGCAGCCGGTTTTGGCATATGTCTCTATCTATTTACGACCAGCAGAAACATTTGTATCTGAAGCTATGTTGACTACCGAGCTGTTCATGTCGCGATGGCCGATGTTTGATTACTAATTGTAAGCTTGACACTATTTTCTTTACTCTCCCTGGCATGGGTGTAGCCAAGAGTGTGTTGCCAAGGGGTGGGAATCGATTCCTCTTTAAGACTTCCTATTTTACCCAGACTACTATTTAAGACAAAAATGTTACGAAAAAGCGTTTTTTTCTGCACTGTTCTACGTCTATGTGCTTCATCTCTCTCTAGGACCAAGCCTTTGTCCAGTTTCTGAATCAATTCGAGTTTCGTTTTTCACTCTCCATCTCAATGAATGTAACAGCAACAGGAAAATTTCGATGTAACAACAAGTAGATTTACAATTTGTGATACTTCCCGTACTTCAACAACTAAATAAATATCCATCTATCGATCTGTATATATATACATATATATATATATATGTATTTATATATACGTGTAGAGTGTGCGTTTGTGCGAATGGGTATAGGGTGAAGTTCGGAAATTGGGAAAAAAAAAATCATGTCAGGCGTCAATTTGAAAATGTTTAAGTGATTTGTTTACACGCGGCAGCGTCTATTAACGAATTTATGGTAAACAAAGGGAAGTCGTTTGTTCAAAAAAATAGGAAAGGAAAGGGAAAATTGAGATAGAAGTTAGAACGAGAGAGAGAGAGAGAGTTCCACTTTGCCCCTTCTTGCCGCTTTACATAGTTGGACCAGCATCTTTCATGTGGCACACAGACAGAGAGACAGACAAGGATATACAATACACTTCATAAAATATTAATCTGCTGATTTATGATTCCATTTTCGTTTTCCTTTTTTATTGGCTCAGCCACTAGGCAGTCAGTCAGTCATTCAGTCAGGTTTTTGTTTATGCAACAAGATTGTGGATTCGAATGGAGAGTTGCTCGCTGATGATGCATCTAAATAAGTACGATATAAACATATTTGGAACATTCTAAATTGAATCAACCTATATCAAGAGGAGCTTTTCCAAGAAGGAATTCTATAACAAATAGATCCTTAATTTAACAACCAATTACAATCTTAAAACTACTTAAATCAATTCAGTCAAATTTGTTAATTTAATAACAATAGAGAGACATTTAACAGTTGTTGACAGAATTTATAAAATACTGTTAAAGTTTAATTTGAGCTATGACCTCGTTTTAATATACGATTTTTTTTGAATTTTACATTTACATGACGAATTAGCTTATTAAATGTTTATCAACCTCTCTTTTGGGTAATAAATCAATTCGATACGATTCGATTTCGCTTCGAACCCATAATGTAGTCTACGAGGAGTGGTGGATCGACCGAATTGCCATGCCTGCCTGGAATATATATAGTGAAACATAGCTTCATATATCATCCTATGTATATACATAAGTACAGAGTATGTGAGGTTTATCATGAATTTATGATTTTAATGCGTGATGATTATGATTGCCACAACACGAAGCGACGTGAGTCGAAATGCTAATGAATATGAAATATGAAATTTGATTTTATGGCCCACTTGTGTTATGGAAAACATGCCAAAAACACGACAGGCCCCACAACAGGTACCGGTACTTGTTCGGGGTATGTAATGAGAGTAATATTTATGAAGGAAAATAAACTAATAATACTTCGATCTGCTACACGAAACTATTTTGTTAATTATAAATTGTTAATGCATCTAATGGAATGTGCAGAGAAAAAATGAGAAAAAAATGTGATAAAATGTTGCCTCTCACTACTCACATTTTTCTGTTGTCATTGCTCAGGTAATGGTGATTTTTTCCAATCATTAATTTCACGAAATATGCAAATAAGTAATTCAACTGTAAACTTTTTGCCTTTGGTCCCGGCCAGCGAGACAATGACAGGGCATAAATGAAACTGCGCCAACTGCCAGAACGTAAGGATAAAATGGAGAAAAAATGAAATACGTCCGGGACCTTTTTTTACATTTCAGCAATTCGAAGCAAACTTTTACTCAGTTGAATTTGTTATTAAAACCAGATCCTGGCTGATCTTGCATCGAAGTTTGTGTACTCTTTTTTTCAACCAATCCCCCGATTCCTCCAACACGATTGCCAACATTATTAAAAGTATCGAAAACCTATTCAGAAGTTAGTTTATTACATTTAAATGACAACTAAAATATATGACTTTAAGACAGACAGCCATTAAGCCCATTTAAGTTCAGTAGATTATATATATATGTCTGTACATGAATGTATATGTATGTAATAAGTCTGAAAACTGATTACTATAATTTGTTCTGATTCGGTGCCATTTCTTAAAGAATTACCATTTGCAAAAATTTTAAATAAATTCAGAAAGTAACTCGTAGATTAAAATAAACATTATTCAACTCAATTATATCTTTGAGATAATATTTATAATATATATATATATATATATATATATATACATAATATAATAAATATATAATGTTCTATAATATTTAAGATATAATGGTTATTTGTGTATGATAGAAATACCCAGATGTGATATGCTTATTCCTAGATTTCTAATACAGATCACGAATGTATGTATATATATATATGTATATGTATATATCTTATATACATTTCGTACCGTAAAGGTAAGGGTTATAAAAAAAAAATGGAATGGAATGAATTGCCAAGCAAGCGGAAAATATCCATTTGGCTTTCCTAAGCAAAAGGGTATTAAAAAGAGAGGGGGGGGAGGGTTTGGGGATCCCATCGAATGGCAAATGGCGCCATCCAATCGCTGTGAGAAATTATCATAAAAATTGCGCAAACTCTGTGCGTGACTTTAAAGTCAGAGAGACAGCATCGGCATTATCCTTTGGGGTGGCTATGACTCCTTTGCTGGTGGTGGTGACTTCAGTATCATCTATATTCATTTTAATATTCCCATCATACGCGTTGTCGTTATTTTGTTGTTGTTGTTGTTCTTGCTGTTTCTGTTGTTGTATTTGATTTTAATACAAATTTCACATTTTACAATCAAATTAATTGGTCACGCTGCCGCAGGATTACATCCAACCAGGCGAGCTGCCGTGCTGCGTCTTGCTTAAATAAACAAACAATTCCTGGGCCGGGTTAAAATTCAATTCAAGGGATGTGCATCCTGCCTTCGAAGTTGTCATTGTCCTTGTCATTGTCTGCATTTGACGCTCCGCCGCTTCGTGCACGTGAATCCGACGAAGCGTTGCCAATTTATGCAAATATTGACTGAGACTGAGCAAAAGGTCCTGCCGCTCCTGAGCCCAGGCAGTTAAATTAGTTCCGTAATATTTATTATATCTTTCGTTTTTCTTTATTTTTAATTTTTGTTACGTATGTATGTACTCAAATATATTTCATTTCGCTCGATTTGCATAGGGCGTACAAATTGAGAATTTCATGGCTTAAATCCAACAAATTAATTTGCTATTCGTTGGGAATTTAAGAAGATGAATTATCGCTATGTTTAGATCCCCTTAAATAGCTAAGCGATTTATTGTGTGTGAGAATGAACTCACATCATATCGCCGATATCACCCATCCATCCATCCATATATCTAACATACCAGGAATACCTCCTGTTGTTTCGAATTTTCGCTGATCAAAATATCCGGCAAGATTAAAGCCAAATCTATGAAATTAGAAGCTGAGCGAAGTATAAATTGCCTCAATTTCTTATACTGATCAACTGTGTGGGCCAAGAAGCAACAACTCTTAAGAAGTTCAAAGTGAACAAAATTAGACATTGATTTTGTAGCGTTTGATCAAACCATATAATGAAAACATATTGGAGGCACTCAGCAGGATATCGCATTGAGATCAACAAGTAAATGAATAAGGCCAATTTCCTGCCTTATTAGGCTTGGGGTATATGTACATAGTTAGTAAAATGAAATGCAATATATATTCGTATTTCCATGTTCAATTTTAAAAACCCAAAAGTTTAGTTTTACTTCAGCGAGGAAACTCTTTACACTCCTTTCAAAATATTGAATTATCAATTTCTTATTTTATTAGTTTCAGCATATTTTCAGTTATGTTTAGAGCAAATGTTTTTGGAAAATCGAAAGTGGATTCCAAAAACGATTAAAAGCATTTCAAGTTCTTTGATACAAGATTCTTGAGCGCTTTTGAATAAAAAAGTCAAAAGTCCTTTTGGGTTAACTTCAATTACATTTCATCATCCTTTTGACCTAGAAGATAATAGAAAATGTCCGTAAATGAAAGTGTAAAAGAACTTTTTTTTGACCTCTAGAACAGAGACTGAGCTGAATTTTTGAATTGGCAGTAGTCAGCCTTTTTGAGGCAATAAGTATAATGGGCAACGATTGTCCCCATCTAGCCTAGCAAATTCTCAAATTCATATGACACAATGACCTCTGCTTTCTCTCTTCCATTGTCCCTTTTCCATACACTTATGGACAACTTCCGGAATATGATATTCCACCCAATCAGTTGACATTTCAATTTATTTTGCCATAAATAAAGTAATAGTCCAACTCGAAACTCGAACCCTTTTTATTTATTTCTATTTCTGTGCGTTCCATTTCGCATTCACATTCACAATATTTTTGGCCATTGATGACGATGGCGATGATGATGATGATGGTTGGCAATGGTTTGGGGGCCGAATCCATTAATTATACGCCTACTTCACAAAAGGCTGGGCATGAAAAGTCAAAATATTGACAGCTTCAACTTTCGGACTCCTTTTCGTACAACTGCTTTTGCAATTGAAATAAAGTCACCCCACAGAAAGCTCTCCGAATTGCAATTATTCAGCAAGGACAATGGCACGGCAACAATCGGAAAAAGGAAACGAAAAAATATCCTTTTCTCATATCCGTTTATCATTTTTTCTGACCTTCTGTTCGGTTTCGCAGTCTTCTTAGAGTTTCATAACAATATATTGTGGACCCTTCAAACCATTCAAGACTGGTGGGAGAAAAAATCGTGGAATTGGAAGCTCTATTTAAGTTATTGTTTTGCCCAGTTTAGCATGGGCGCTCCTAGGGGGAGAACCATTCAAGGGTAGACCACTTGCGCATTATATACCCCTTTGCTGCCTCCATGAATGCCCGTCCATTTATGAGGCCAGAACCAGGTCCACATCCTAATGAATTATTATACCCAAACGCACGCCCATCGCCCATCGCTCGCTTTCTCTATAACTATATGGGCTTTGTTGCAAAAATTATTAAATGGCCTGGAATGAATGATTTAATGACCACGTCGAGGCAAGCCAAACCATAATTGCCGCCTCGAGAGAAGGGTTTAGCATAAGTGGAAAAGGGTGTAAGTTGTGCAACAACAGGTCAGACCTTAAAGTAACAGGACATCGCAGGACCTTTAAAATTTTGGTTCTTTACATGCATTGAGGTCTCAATTGATAAGGTCACGAATCGCTCATAACAATTCTAGACCAATTTTCCTTTTTGCAAGTGCCAAAACGGATTTCTTCACACCCACCAAAAATGTCTCACATAAGAGTTCTCTTATTCATTCATAAAGAGGACTTCGTCTGGCTTTGCCATCCATTTTCTGGGCTTGTCCTCCTAAGGGAATTCACTCCGTATACACACAATCAAAGAAAAACGTTGGAATAGTAGCAAAATGGTAACAGGTCATGCGGCAATTCGCCAAATGGAAATATTATTGGTCTGCATATAAAGTGAAATTTTTATATGTGAAACATGTTGAAGAAAATATTATGACCCTTGTATTGTTGGATATTTTCCTTTTCCTTTTTGAGTGTTGAACTCATAAAAATGGAACAAACTTTTTAGTGCTTTACACATCCGTCGAACACATTTTTAATCAATTAGAAAACGCGGAAAATCTGTAGTTAAAGACCTTCTCATTATGTTATCAATATCTTTGTCTGACAAATATAAATATATATATTTTCCCGATATCACAATTCGTTTTGTAGTTAAAAATATAAAAGGTAATTGGACTGTGGAAATGATTGCCGTGGTGAAGAGTCCAACATACGAACTTGTTTTATAAGCACGTTTTTCCATTCATATTTATATTTTGCGGTGCATGCCACATAGAGGCAATATGTGGCTTATAGATTTCACTTTGTGATAAATCCGTTTTTTTTTCACTTTTTTCATTTCTTTTTCTTTTTTGCATTCATTTCAACGTAATTCATATTCAATTCTGATTTTCAGTTGTGTTTTTTACGTGCTGCAGTATGTGGCAAAGCAACATACAATGGCAACAGAAAAAAAACTAATACTGAGAGAGAGAGCAAGTGTGGGACCTATGTAGCTCCGACCGGGAATTATGAGGAATTGTGTGTGTAGGCTCTAGGCACTCGGCCAAAATGCAAATTGTCTATAGAGAGATAGGCGATGGTCAGTCAAGCGGCTGTGGCTTTGCCTCATAAATATGCATTTCAGATGCATTTACATTGTAGTTGCTGTTTGCCGCATATTAGTGGCAAATATTGTTGGTCATAACAAAAAGATATATGTAGCTTGATTGGGGTGGGAGGTGAATAAAAACGGCGAATATTTCATTTATGTTCTTTAATGATATGCAACTTTCAATGAGTCAAGCGGTAATACTACTCTATATACATATGAATGATATGTATATAACTTATTCGGACCATTATAATGCAAAATATATTACAATTGCTGGAACGCATATTTTTGTAATGAAGTGTCATTAGTGGAACAAAAAGTATTGAGTCCAACGATGACATTGGACATAATGGTAAAGGCATAAACTTATGGTCGATATATTTATCATTCAATTGATAGTCTCCATCAATAATACGGATACGACCTGATTGCAAAGGGAGAATTCACCAAATTAGAATAAATTTGAACCCGATCATAACTCTCTATTATATTTTTTTTTTTATATAAACAGCTGAAAGTTATTAATGGTGACCAATTTTAGTGGTATCGCCTCTTACAATTTATTCTCCATCTAATTCTGGTGAATTTTTGGTTCGAATTGGATCATAAGTCGTCTAGTATGTATATAAACTATGTACTTAAAATTGCACAAATTCCCATAAATGAGCTTAGGGACTCTACAGGGTCACTATTTATTGTTTCTTTCATTCTGTGCACATAGATGCCCATTTTTAAGGATCCGCCTTCCAGTTGGCTTTTAACAGTGTTTTGACTAGTTGAAATTTGCTTAGGTAACTGATTCTCATGCCAGATCCGTCTAAAGTCGCAGGTCAATTATCAGACTCCAACTCAGAGGCAATGTTTAGTTTTAATGGCCAATTGTAAATTTGTAATAATTGCATTGATTTGCTGCCTGAGTTAAGGAGGCCGGAGGCGGGACTCTTTGTTAAAAACGGATTTATGGCCAACTAATTCGCTTTGCATGTTAATCGATGACTCTTGTTCTTGGACTCCGTTTCATTTACTACTATGGTTCTTTTCCGATTTCATGATTAACAAAAAAAAAAGAAGAAAAAAAAATAAGAGAAAGAAAAAACTCTTATATTATATTAAAATTTAACGAGTCTGCCATAAATCTTCGCTTAAAAACCAGACAATTCAAATTTCGCAAGCCTACCAAAAGAAGAAAAAAAAACCACACAAAACAGAGGTCCAGGTACGAGGGGAATGATAAAATTGACGGAAGACGAGAGACAAGCGGTCAAGTTAAACGTTTGCCACTGAAATTGATCCAGTTGCAGTTTGTGTCAGCAGTAGAAGCTAGCAGTAGTGGTGGATGCCTCTCACATCGCTGGAAATGTTTCATCATTGCCTTTTGGTGGTACGAGATGAGTGCTGGCAAGAAGGGGACCCATAATTCTTGTGTTAAAAAGCCAACAACAGGCAAAAACCACAAAAAGAAAAAAAAAAAAAATAAAAATAAACAAAAAGAAAACGAGAGAAGCAAAAGTCCAAGTCGAACGATTTAACCAAATGGACCCCAAACGTATACGTAGAGTACGTGCAAACTGGTCAGCAGCGGTAACCAGCACTGGACCATGTGCGTCGTCGTCGCTGCCGCCGACAATAGGCGAAATATCATCGAAAACCATAAAAAACTGACAGCACAAAAAGAGGTGTTGACACATTGATTTATCTGGCATGCTACTGTGCAAAGGCACAGATGAGACTCGCGACTCGCGGCTCGAGGTCGAAATCGTTGCCCGCCCGAACCTGCTGTTGCAACTGGGCCGGGATATATGTGGATGGATGAGTTCAGCAGCAATAGCAGTACCAACAACAACTGCGGTAACAATATCATAACCATAAAAAACAAGATTTAGATGGAGATGGGAGACAATGGGTTCCAACAGATGATTCCAATTTACAAAATCGTCAAAAACTGAAAATACTAAACACAAAATACCGATAATTGATAAGGAGATCAAAACGAATTGAAATAACGTTTATCTGTTTTTCGGGATTAAGGTGATAACTTTTTGAAATTATTTTAGAACTGGCTTATAATGCATTTAATTAATCCGAAAAATCAATTTGAAATAAATACTGGACGATCTTTCCTTTAAAACTCTCTCTCGGTTTTTCTCTAAGCATTTTGTTTTATTCACCTTTCGGTCTTCCGTTTTCCCCCCTTTCTATATCTCTTTGTTATGACAATCATTTTATTCGTTTTGCCTTCACATTCGAATGTTAGGACGAATCCATTTAAGCCACTTAACACACACACATGCACACACATACAGACTTACTTACATACACATCCAGAGAGACAGTCATATGTATCCTCCCATGATCCTCATCCTCCTTCATCGCGATGGGTCAGCGCGATATGTTTTGATCAGTCTCTTTCTCTCTCCCGCTTCCCGAAAAAACGTTACCAATTTAAAAATTCCAAATAAAATATAAATTGACCAAATTAATATTGGCATTCATGAAACAATTCTGGGAGAAAAATGTTCAAATTTTTGTCATCCCTTTTCGTTTTCTTTGTTTTCTTATAAAATTTCGAGGTTTTTGCTTTTATCTCTTTTCTCATTTTGGTTCAGATCAGAATTTGGCAGATTCTCAATGTTTGGTCGTTGGCCAATGCTTATCCCAAAAGATGCTGCAGGCACCTGCCTGAAACTTTTCCAAAAGAAATCGCTGCAGGAAAACTGAGAAAAGCTGAGAGGGGGAAAAAAAAAGAAAAAACAAAAGAAAGAAAATCAAAAGCAAACTTTAAAATGATATTTTGGCAGGCCGTTGTTGTCTCTTTCTCTTTCACCATATGTCTCACTGCGGTTGAAAGAGGCGACAAGGCATGAAACCGGTAAATTAAAGCAAAAGGATAAAGTTTAATTGGAAAACTATTTTGTTGCCTCCAACCGTCCCATCAACCCAGCACACCTCTCCCGAGTCCAGCTACTTTTAGCTGCTTTTGCTTGCTTTAATCTGCTTACCTTTAGTTTTCTTAATTTTCATCCATTCTGTCGTGGCATTATATCTACGAGTGTGTGTGAAAACAAAAGTTTTTGCTTCCATTTCCGTTGCCAATATGACTACTCTATACCCCTACAGCGCCACCACCAACACCACACCCCCCTTGCAAAACCTCTTCACATTCCCCCTCATTCACATTTCTATTTTAGCAAATGAATAGAAATTAAGTTTCCTTGCCGCTTGAGCGCTTACCCAAACTACTGCACCGCTTCTCCCCTCTCTCATACTATCTCTGTCTCCCCTTTTCTCTGAATTCTCACCAGGTGAGATAGTGCCGTTATTGTCGAAAAAGTTTAAAATATGCCGCCTTTTATAAAATTTAATGAGAAAAGTTGCCATTATAAATTTTTGTATGCGGTAAATTTATTTCCTTTTGCCCACTGCAGTAGCATCACCAGCAAAAAATAAAAATAGACTACGGCAATAAAGAGAGTTAAAGCCAACCAACATATCAAAAAGTTTTCGCCTTATTTGAAGATTGATTGGTGTTTGAATGATTATTTGAAACTGGAATCTAGATGGAGAAATCAACCAGGAATCGAAAATTTCAATCTTAACCGACAATCGAACTTGGCTTTATATCTTCCTTTGTTCTCGCATATGTTATACCCTTGCAAAGGGTATATTAATTTCGGTCAGTTTAGTTAGAAGTTTGCAACGCACAGAAGAAAACATCTCTTACTACACATACGTATGTATATTCGTGATCAGCATGAATCTATCATTGTCGGTTCGTCCGTCTATCTGGATTAACAGCTTCTCCTCCGACACCTTTATAGCTACACAGCTAAAGATTTCCATCCGGATCGAACGACTACAACATATACTTTCCATCCGAACAATCGCTTGACAATATGGTTTCACCTCAGTTTTTTTTTTTGTGTTGTAATTTTTTATTTTTAAGCCATGGACATTAAATATAGATTTGACTAGTGTTATATACTTCTTAATAGTTCTGGTAAATTATATATAGTTGTCAAAGAGGGATTTTGAAAGGGTATAGGAGTCCATCTTTTTCTTGGCAGTGTGGGGTTTTCCAAAATTATCTACGTTTAATTTTCAAAATCACTTCTTAACAATTTTTTTTTTTTTCAAACTATTTAAAACAATCTCTTATCTAGCATCTTGGCACTTATGAATCTTAAACGACAATGGACCACAACTTCCGTTCCATTAGCTTGAAAACTACACAGAAAGATGTCCGAATGAAGATTATAAGCAACATTAACTAAACAAATGCTTTATAATAATTTGAAATATGTAAAAAAGAAGCGAGAAACATACGTAGAGAGAGAGAGAGGGTTAGAGAAATATACAGAGGAGAAGGAAAACGAGCATGGAACATGGAAATTATTGTTGGCTTGAGTCCCCCGATAAAACTTTTTTGATAGTGGCCAGTGAAAATGCCACAAACAGCTCATTACAAGCGTCAAAACAAATTTATGCAAATAGTTGGACCATAGACCTGACTCAGACGATCTGAGGCCGAATTTCTGTTTGAAGCTTCCATTGGGTCTTTCGGAGCAGCTGGCAATTAACATTGCGCCGTGCGTTAAGCATTAATCATTTTAATCGCAATTTATGTGTCGTCGTCCACACGACTTCCATGTCCGAGGTTTTGCCGCAAATGAGCACTAAACGAGCCACAGAGAGACGAAGAAAGCCAATTTCATTGAGGTTGCGAGCTCCTATCCATGGCAGAGTCGATGAGGAGTTTTTTGGTGCCACTCAAGGGGCGGCCTTTCAAAGACAAAAAATACAATAACAGCAACAACAACAACAACAACAAAAAACCACGCACTTTTTTATATTGTTGGTTTTGGACCTGTTATCTGCGGACATCACTGATCTTGGGCCCTCCAACCAGCAGTCGGTGGATCGGAAAATCGGTGGTGGTGTCAACGTCAAAGGCAACGACACTGAGGCATTTGGTTTCGATCAAATTATGTTTCATAAACGCTCGCATTTATGGCAATGTCAATGGCAAACGACAATGATTTGTTACAATTCTCAAGTTATTTGTATTTTTTTTTTTTGTGGATTCTTTTTGATGGGAATGACGATGGTGATGGTGATGGTGATTATGGTTCAAAGATCTTCTTGGATTTCAGATTTTCTGCACTAAATGGCTAATTATTTTTATTGGGAAGTATTTCTGGAAAAACATAAATGAAAAGGATATCAAGGATAGAAAGTGATTCTTGACGGTATCTTTAAGAATGGAAGTTTCTATAGAAAAACCTCAAATAAATGTTTTTTTTACAATAAAACTATAATATAATATGGTTACATGTATATACATATTTAACTGGAATAATTAATACGTAAGTCAAGCGTTTGGCTGGGTCTTCTAATAAGGGTAGCTCATAACTTAAATTCGTTCTGCCTAACCTATTCAATCGATTCCCAATTTGTCATCTTAACAAGATACGTTTAACCATTCAGTTGGAACTTGATGCCCTAATCCAAAAAAAGATGAAACAAAGAAATGATCGCTTTATTGATATGTAAATGGCATGTGTCCATATTGTTTATTTGCTTTTTGTTATGTTATTGTGTTATACATATATACTTATATATATACATATATATAGTAAAATTTTGTATAATTGTTTAGAACGAGATATATATATACTGTATGCATATTCATATACTTATATCTTTCTCGCTTTTTTGTTATTTTGGGTGTGTTTTGTGATCGAATCAACCAACCAAAATCCATTCTCCGAAAGCTAAACAATTGCAACAATGTAAATCAATCAAGATGCCTATTTGAAATTTTTATATTTAATTTAGTATTTCCGTTATTAAAATAAAACTAAGAAAAATCTATTTGATATTCACCTGCACAATAATTTACAGGCTGCACCTCAAATTGCTGTTGTTGCTGTTGTTTTTGTCTCTGTTTACACAAATACGAAAATTTATAATCACAATAACAGCAAAATGAACAATAATATTTGTTAACGCTCGAATAGCCAAGCAGCATCGATCGGATCGACCAAGCCCAATAATTTTATATATTGAATTCGTAATTTTCGATGAAACAAAAACGAATTGAAAACAAAAGATATACCCCTGGATACAGTAGCAGCTACGACAACAGGGCAACCAGAAGTTTTTACAGCACCAACTATACAAAAAAAAAAAAATAAAAAAAAATTGCCACATTGCACATTTTGGCGTCGATCAATTGATACCCATTTTTTCTGTCAAAGTAGCACAATTCTATTTTTTAAATTCAACGATGCATTAACCATATATATTAATATTACCTAGTCATTTTGTTGTCATCATTTTTTATGGAATTAAATAAGACAAAATATGAAATGATTTGCTATGAAATTTTGATAGTTAATCTAGTAGATATTTTTCTACCTTCCAAGAGATGTAACAAGCCTAGATGTCGTCATATATACCCCAAGACCAAATGATGTCTACAGAGTAGTGAAAATTTGTATATTTTGGTTTCGATTTGTATTCGAAATCGATGCGATTCGATTTGTTTCGCATGAATTTCGATTTTCATAAAATTAATGAATATTTAAATTGTTGTGTATGCGAAATGCCGCCGGAAACGCGCTTTGCTGGAGCTGGAAAGCCCACCTGTATGTACATGTATATGTATGTAGTACGTCTGACCAAGACCGGATGCTACCTCTGACATAGCCACAAAACATGCATACACAAACCAATATAGATATTTCGAGACAAATGCAAAATCATTTTGTGACTTATTTATTCTTTTCGGCGATGGTTGCCATGAATGACTTTCGATCACAATAAACAAATACAACAATTTCCAAAGTTAATAATTTGAAATTCTACAGATACGCACCCGCTACTCGTACGCACTCCATCCTTATGATAATAGTATGAGTTCGCTCATACGCTCCCAGATCCGATTTATGTATAAACAGAATTTTTCATTCATTTGCTATCCACGCCCACTGCCTGGGCAATGTGACGTCAGTTTTTCGACATGGAAATTGGGGGGAGGGACATGGATAGGGGGAAAAGAAGTACATATTGACTATATTGTATGGATATATGTAGATGGCATAGATCAATTGTTTGTCAGTTGGGTCTAAAACGATTTGTTTATTTATTTATTTGCCTGATCTCTTTATGAATGAATGAATAATTGCCGTCATGCCTGGTTTTTTCCATTCTCAATTTGATAGATTAATACTATTCACTACACCTGCCTGCCTGCCTGCCTGCCTGCCAAGTAATTGCTGCTATCTTTTGAAAAATGAATTATGCAAGCACCATTTCCACCAGATGAACATTATGGAAAATTCTTCCAATTTGAGAAGATCTTAAGATCCAGATGGTATTGAAAAGACTAAAATTAATTAGATTTACTTTAGCTTTTGTTTTCTTTCAACTTATTGTTAGAATTTGTTATTTCAAACAGCGTTTCATAATCACAAGGTATTCCTAAGACTGTGGTTTAAGATTGGTAATTCATTCATTCTAGTGTAAAAATTCTATTATTATACATAGAGGATCCCCAATATGAATTCGTTGTTACATGTTGATTACGAAATATGTACATAAGTACACTTGGCATAATTTCTTTTTTATTTTTCAATGGACGCTATGTAATTGTGTCCATTATGTGCATCTGACACTTGTTCTGGCATGGCATTTACAGGGGCGATAACCACAGTAGCACCATCACAGTCACAGAAACACAACGGCAGCAATAGGAACAACAGATCGAGACAGCAGCAACAGCAACACAGTCTGGACATTCCCTAGGTCTAGCCTATGATGAAGGTGGGACATCGACGCCGATACCGGCTCCAGTCGAGCAGAAAATAAAAAGCCAAAAATTAGAGTTGAACAAAAACAATTTTTAAATAGGCACAAATCAAAGTTGAACATGGGACAACAACAGCAACAATTGTGGCTACTGTTTGATCCCAGGGCAAGGGCTGCATGGAGATGCGCCATCTCGGACACTTTGAAGTCAGCATTAACCAGTAGCCAAAGCTGAGGCCGTAACTAATGCTGCAGGTCAACAGGTTGGCGACAGTTGTCAGCGGCTACACAACTCGTGGAAATTCCTTACATGCCTGAGACCACAGACCACAGAGGACTATGTCTCTAATCGATTGTGATGCTGCTGGTGCGTGTTCAATGCAACCCAAGCGCCACCAGGACGGCCAATCGGTTCGAAAGGTTGTGCTTAGACTCCGGTCCAATGCTCCTCCAGTTACCGGCCTGAAATAAGCCAAAAAGACAAAAAAAAAAATTGTGTTTCAAATCATGTTTATTTAGACAGAGTACAAACAGTTCAGACAAACTGCGGAAACGTCTATGAGATTGTCATTAGCAGCCGCCATTCCCAGTTCTCTGGGACAATACCCCGCAACAGTAACTAACTGCAACGGCAATGGCAATAGCAACTGCAACTGCAACAAAAAGTTGCCAACAAAACGAAACGTAACAAAATACAAGCCGTGAATTTCATTCGAACAACATCGTCTACAAGACAATCAAAAAGCCAAAACCAATGCCAAAGCCAAAGGCAATGGTAAAACCGAAGGCGAAGGCGAAGGCAACTCTCTGGCGACATTGGCAACACCAGGCCAAAGAGTTGGCTTAAACAATAGTAAGAATTTTTGGCGACAATAGTCCAAAGAGCCAAATAGCCAAAGAGCACAAAAAGAGGCAAGCACCTTTAGGTGCAACTCTTATAGCGGCAATTAGCATTCATCCATTCGTACGAATGCATGTTTAACGGTAATGTTATCCTTAGGTAATAATTATATTATATGTACCTACATATAGCCACACAATATATCATTTTTTTATTATATACATATGTATAGTGTTAGACTTAATAGTGTAATCTAAGAAATAAAATAAATGCAACTGTTTATAGGTAAATCTGATAGCATCTGATACAGGTTACATTTACTTAAAGGCTGGACTTCTTAATTCCTTTTAAATTAAGAATTGTAGTATACCATAAAGATTCATCACTTGTATATCAAGTGCCGCATCTTCCTACAAGCGCAGAAAAATAACGAAGAATAAGACTCATTACTTTGGGATGCCAAGATGCAATGATGTTTATCTCACTCTCCCTCACTTTCTGTTTCCCTTTGGCTCGGCCATCTTCTGGCCAATGGCTTGTGGCCAATGCCAATGTAGAATCTCCAACCATATTTAAATTATGGAAAACATAAACGAGCATTTCTCAAGCCGACGAACATGAACAAAATCAAAAATTCCAACAAGTTACAAAAATAACTTGAAGTCGGCAGCAGAGGAATACAAGACAAGAGGGAGAAAGAGAGAGAGAGAGAGAGAGAAAGACAACTTAAGGCCAACAACAGAAACAACTGCTCCAACTACTAGCTGGCTGAGGCAGAAGAGAAGGCTTTAACTCAGTCTCTGCCTCTGTCTTTGTCTCCGGGTCCAACTCCAACTGAAGCCAGCCGACAGAAACGCAGAAGAATTCGCATTCACGCTCACTGCCAACAACAACAGAACAGGAGGAAAAGTTTTTAAGAAGAAGAAGTCGATGCTGGCTGTGTCCTTTTGAACAGGAGCGGATATGGGAAACCGAAAGTAGTATTCATTACCTTGAATTAAGTTCATGATATTTCAAATTTTTGAATGTTATTAGATATTTCTTTGGAAGATCTATGACGCATCTTTTAAAGTTATTTGTAATGATCGAATTTCTTTTAGCATACCATTTAAATAACACAATCCTCCCGCATTGCGCTCCTGACTTTGCAGCTGACTAGATTGGAGCCTTCGTCTTGCCGCAACAAATGAAGCTAACAACTCGAACGGCGTCTGGCAGTCGTCGCTGTAGTCGGCATTGCGATTGGCTTTGGTACTGCAACAACTGCAACAGCAACTGCAACAGCAACAGCAACAGCAACAGCAACAGCAACAGCAACAACAATTGCAAATAGCAACAGCAAGCATGGCCGAGCTTTAGCTTACAACGACAATTATAAAATGATGACAATAACAACAACATGCGATGATGGTAGTAGGGATGGGTTAAGAATAGGGATCTTGAGCGCTTGCTGGGCGGATGAACTTTATTGCACCAACCAAAACTCTCACGATCTCAACGATTTGGTTGAGAATTCACCGAAACAGCCCACGAACTGAACATTGTTGTTGCTGTTGCTGTTGCTGTTGGCGACAAATGTGTTTTCGATTGGCGGCAGCAGCCCTTCAAGAAGGCGACGGCGCCACTAACAACAACAACAACAACAACAAAACATGCCCATGGCCAGTCGAAAAAATCGAAAATTAAAATTTTTCTAGTCCTCTTCCAGTGTCTGGCACTTGTTTCGATTAATCGCCAGAGATCAAGGTTTTAGTTAATTCATCCGAGTATCTATGTGCCTGTGTGTGTTTGTGTATTTGTTTGAGTGTATGTGAATGTGGGTGGTATAAGTCCAGTTCCAGTTTCAATTCTCAGTTCTAAGCCTATCTTCTTGCTGTTAATTGCTGCCATTTGTGACTTTGGGTGGCGCTTGGCATTTAAGCATTTGCATATGTCGACGACGTTGTCGTCGAAAGCTCGGCTTAAGTCTGTTTCTTTTATAATTGGCCAGTTTGTCACATTGGATCTGAAAAGGTGGGCGAATAGCCATCACATTTGAGGCTTATGGCTAAGAAGATTAGCCTTTGGTTTTATATAAATATGAAGTGCTTAATCCTTTATCCTGCTAATATAACTGAAACTGTAGTATTTTGCATTGTTGTGTCACAAACGTTGAAAAGAATGTTTACGACATATTTAAATGCCATGATCCCTGGGACCGTTTTTGATCGTATAATAATTTAATTTTATTTTTAATCTTCAACGGCAGTGGCAGCAATAGCTGCCTCACAACGATCCCGCTGATCGTCGTCGACAATGTCCAATGTTATGTTGTCACGATATCAAAGCATTTTAATTGGCCGATTTATAGATTTAATTACGTATTCATGCGAAACATCGAATCCGTGATTCGTAAAAACACACACCGCGTACATCCTCCTCCTTCCTTTGCGCCTCATCTCTTGCAGATTCGTATGACCAAGGGGGAATATAAAGCGGCAAAGATTGCGAGAGGAGTGAGGAGGTAGGCCAAAAAAGATCTGAGCCTGATTTCTTCTACTACTTGTCCCTCATTCTCTTCCAGCGTTTCCTCCTCCTTCAACTCCTTTTGTTCTTTGTGTATGTTGGCAACGCAGTGCAGATCTTTACGATTTCGAATTTTCATGAAGCACAAGATCACATGGTCAGCAATCGATTCCATTCAAAGAGGCCTTCCAAACCATATACACTGTAAATATTTTAGATATATTTTGTATTTATTTTATATGATTTGAAAGTTAAGCTTTAACTTTACTTTTGCATCTTTTGATTTCTCGCATTTTCCTTAACTGAACCAATCAATCATACTTTTGAAATAATATATAGTAGCAAATCATATTTAATCCTTTTCTCTCAGTGCATGGTCAGATGAAATCGAAGAGAAATAAGCTTGAGCGCCACACGCCGAAAAACGCTCAAAATGGAAAGGCGAAATTCGACTGCGAATGCTCTTACATATTCATTTCGAAGAAACGAATAAAAAATCTCAACCAAAACAAAAAAAAAATTTGTATTCGCATCATATGCAGAGGGGAAAAGCCCTAAAGACCTCGGCTGCCTCCCCTCTTCAAATCCCTCTTCACTATCAAATCGACATCAACATCCACCTCCACCACCACCACTGCCTCCACCACCTCCTTCGTTGGTTTGCCTTCTTGGCCTTTGTGAAGGCGTGTGCAGAGCCATTTATGAAACCATTTCGAAGGCACATTTCATGCGCCGTTTTAATATCTTTATTGGTCATCATCATTGTTTGTCATTAAAAATGAGAATAATAAAATCATAAACACACAGGTCCACTCCACTGCACGACACTCCACTCCACTCCAATACAGTCCAGTTCCATCGGGCCAGAAACAAAAAAGCGAAATTATTAAATTTTGTGCCTGCCTCGCATTTTTAATGCGCTCATTTCAACAAAAAGACAATCATATACATATAAGTATAGGTATATATGTGCATATATAAGTATGTATCGTATGTATGTAGGAAGATATGGGTATATAATTTTCCAACTCTTTTTCCCCAACTCACGTAGTAGCTTCGGTAGCCCCAGCTGGGTTTCGGCTTTAATTAGAATGAGTTCACTTGGTTTTGGCCATCATAATGTTGCCATAAATTATGCATGCCAAGTGCCGGTACAGACCGACAGATACCCCGAAATGCCCCCAAAGCCCCCCCACTGAAAGTGGACTGCCAGTAGAGCAGTCCTCATAAAGCCGCAGAAATTATTCAATATGACAGTCGTACATGACAGTTGATTTAAGAAATTTCATCATAAATGTCAAAAACGAATTGTTTTGCTCGTAGATCTTATCCGTGTTTTATTTGGGCCTATACATTTAGGCATGGCCAAAATAAGACAAGGGACATGGGGATGTAGTGGACAATTGCGGTTAGTGGGACAAGTCAATTGCCATCTGTGCATATTTCTTTTCTCGAAATACATTTACTTTACATATAATATCCATTTACCTTATGCATAAGAAGTGTCGGTAAAGACATATTTTTAATCATTTTATTGTGAGAAAAATGAATTATTCGTGAAAGCTTTTCCAAATAAATACATACTATTCGAGTTGAATAAGAAAGTGTGATATTAAATGAATGTCAATGTCAAATAGCGCATTTCTACTAAAAGTTGTTTTTTTGATTATTTTGTCAAAGGTTTCTAGTATATATGTTATTTGTTATACGTTGCATGAGATTAATGCAAGAATGTTACAGCTTTCCCTTGGATTTACAATGTAAAGTACTGTAAATTTTAATAATTTGTTGGAATGGCCTGCTAAAATGGGAATTAATCAATCAATTATGGAAAACACATTCATTCTTCTTTCCCAGTCACCAACCTGCTAGTTAAGAATACACATTTAATCAGATTATGCATCGATGGATATAGATGGATGATTCCTTGAAAACATTCTGCAGGTCATTTTATGTGCCTGATGCCATTTCGCGTTGTGTTGTTGTATTTTTGTTACTGTTGGTGTAATAAAAGTTTTATTAGCCAACCGCTCCCGTAGTCCCCCATCAAGGGGGGATGTACATATGTTTATGTATCTGAATATCTACCTCAATTATTGAAGGAAGTATCCGATATAAGGAGACAAAACTTTGAACGCAGCTGGAGACATCGTGTGCTTCAAATGTCGCGAAGTCTTTCTTTTTTATATTTCCTTTCGAATGTGGTTAATTAATTTTGATTTATTTCTAAAGGCCACCCAGTCAGGGAGTAAGTGACTGACTTCGATGAGTCAGATACAAACCGAAGTTTGCATTTCTTCAAGATATTTTTCAACCTTTTTGCATGTTCTAAACAAATATTGCTCGATTCCTTTGTCCCGATTCCCTGGCGTATATTATTTCAGCATAAATCAAAACTTTCACTTAGCACGGTCATTTGTTTCAATGACCACTAGCAACAGACACGCCACTCCTCCACCATTGTCTTCCCCAACTCCTCTACTGACCTTTCCACCATTTAGTCTCTACTGCTGCCTTGGAAAATGTGATAAAAATCTATTACAAGCTCATATCATATTTTATTTCCGCTTTTGTGCGCACTTCTATTCCTTGCTATTCCTTGAGTGCCTTTTTACCTCCCCTCTCCCAGTTAAGGAGGAAATTATGAAAAAGCTTTTTTATGGCCACGTTTTTTACGATGATGTCCTGAATCCTCTTCTCTGGCTTCTACAAATCTACCATCTAGACAATATGTCCATGTCCCAGCACAAAAGTGACATATTAAATTTAATGGAAATTGATGAGCGCTTATTATGATATGAGATAGTCCGCAAGTTTCTTCCTTCAGCTGGGCAGTCCTTTGTCCTTTACCATGATTCCTTCGGAGGGTTGGTCAACTGTATCTCTATATCTTTTTTCCTTATCATAAAAGTAATTTCTGCTGATGGTCAGCACTAAATTCATTCAATTCAATTTCCCTTTTGGCTGAGCCAGCCAATAAATATGGATATAATATTTCAATATTCATTTAAACGTAAATCACAATATTCATTGAATACTTTTTTGCCTCAGATTACACATAAAAGATTGATGGCAAAATATAAATACAAACACATCGACAAAAAATACTTTAGGGTTAGCTATGCTTGGTTGGGTGGTTCTTCTAAAGAATAAAACCTTGAATGAAGACCCCACAAAGACACATGGATAAATTTTGTTGTTCTATTTATGGGTTCCCTTATTATCCGATCCATATGTACATATATATGTAGGTACATATTAAGATCTCTGTAAATGTATGTGTGGTCATAAATACTCACATTTAATGACACTTTAATAATTTTATAATTGCCAATATGTCGCACATTCAACTTTTTATTTTTGGCGCCATAAAGACTGCACCTCCAGGGTTCCTCATTTTTATTCATATTTCTCACTTCGATTTAAAATAATTTTATGCAACAATAAAATGGTTTAATAAAAAAGAAGAAACAAAGGAAAATGAAATAAGCAAGTTGTCCCTGCGGACTAGGAGCATACCCTGTACCAATAAGAGATATTTCATAAAATCTGATTCCGTCGAAATCCTCGTTAATTGAATATAAATTTTCTTAATATTAATTTAATTTTCTTATATTTAAATTAGCTTTCCAGATTTTTATGCTAATTAAAAGCAAATAAAGGTATAATTTTAAGTTGGCCATCTTTTGGCCGATTTGGAAAAGTTTTACATCAATCTTCTGGATAATTTCCATTTTTAAAAACTGCATTAAAAGTTGAAGAAAGTTGGAAAAAAAATTTTTGACCGAATTTTTGTAAATTTTTGCAGTGTAACCATCGTTAAAATTTGCGAAAATCGAATTGAAAATTAGTTTTCCAGATTTTTATGCTAATAAAAAATGGCGATTCTAAAAAGTAAATAAAGACATAGTTTTTCAAAATCAGACAAGATTTGACTGAATTAGAGCCCTTTGAAGTAGAGGTTCCTGCGAAGGATTTGTCCGTTGTCCTTCTTTTGAAGGATTTTACCAATGTTCTATAGGCTCTAAGTTGGCCATCCCTTGCTTCAGCTGCTGCACATGGCAAGAAATACTGTAGGCGGAAAACAAACTTGATCTGCGTATACACTAGACGGATGTTGACACCAAGTTTGGTTTATCAGTCTCTGAGATCTAGGTGTTCATACAGACGGACAGACGGACGTGGGTATATCGATTCGGCTGTTGATGTTGATCAAGAATATATATACTTTATGGGGTCGGAAAATTTTCCTTTTACCTGTCACATACATTTTAGCGACTTTAATATACCCTTTTACTCTATGGGTACAGGGTATAAAAATATGCACAAAATATTCCCTACCAAAGAAGTTCATAAAAATTTTCGTCTCATAATTTTTCCAGTTGGTTGCCAAATTTAATTAGTCAACTTTCATACCTTTTGCATTTTGCTTTGTCTTCTTTTGTTTCTTCGTCTTCATCAAACATTGTTGACATATCCGATTACTTACTAATTATCCTTCTAATTAACCCTTCAGTCTACTTGGCTTACTTGGTTTTTTCTTGCTTTCCTTTTGCCTTAGGGGAAGACTTCTACTGGTGACTGTTGCTCATTCAGCATGACCTCCGAGCCCGAAACACTTGGCTTTTACCGTTTTTAAGCCTATTAGGCAAAAAATAAAACAACAAACACCAGAAAAGGAAAACCTCTCATAATTAGCTTAAAGGAATTCCCCCGAGGGGGTTAAGCATATCGATATCTAAGATGCCAATTACTTGCCTGAGAAATGCAAAAGTATTTTCAATGGAAAACCTTAAGTATACAAATATTTATACATGAGCGAACCGCAGTTTAGTTGCTGCTGACGATGATGCTGCTGCTTATCGTCTAATTGTCGGTTATCATTGGAAAGCGGGGGCAATGCAGAGGGGAAACTGAGAAGGTGGTCAATTTAAATATTGATAGTTATATCAATGCATCAAAATCACAATTTACATGAGGACAGCCACAAACTAGCTCACTCCCTCACATGCACACACGACTAAATTATCCTGTCTACAAAGAATGGGGATTTTGGGGGTTCAAGCACCCCTTCAATATAATACTTACACACTTACACTCATTTAAAATGATCAAAATTATCTAAGAAAACTAAATGTATGCCCAAGAAATTCTAATCCCTTTTTTATGGGAATTGGATTTTGATTTCCGCCACTGCCCTTTTATTCACACAGATATACACACACATATATACAAATACATGGATTCACAGTTTGTGTGTGTGTGTGTGTGTGTGGGTGTCTATGTGTGCTTTAGACATTGGAGACTGCCCTTTGTGATGTTTATCATTAAATACATGTAGCTGGCAGAAGACATATCGACATCCATAGAGTTTAGGTTCAAAATCCTCTGCCACTTGAACATGCCCAGGCAGGCATATGTCGATTAGTTATTGCAAGCAAATAATATTCAACTTGTTTTCCTTTCCCTTCACCTACAACGACGTCCCCTTCTCTGCTCTACATCTCGATGCCTCTGTCTTTCCGTCTCTTATTGTTATTGTATGTGACCCTCAACAAAAGACCACAATAAAGCAATCAGGCAGACAGAGGCACAAGACAAGTGGGCGAAAACTTTATATCGACTATATAGAAGTATTTATGAGTGATGCTACTTCTTCTTGAATAACAATCTGTGGCTCAATTGTAAAATGTAGATAAAATAAAATATAAATAAATGCATAAAAGAAAACAAGACAATTCAAATTGTTCGTATGGAAATCGTTCGAATGGAAAACTAATTTCGGGAAGAATGAAAATATCAAACCTAAAAGAGAATCCAATCAATTTATACGATATTCTTAAATGGGTAACAAGATTGGAATAAAAAACCTAATAAAGTTGAAATCAGTATCTTATTTTAGTATTTCTATTCTTATATTACTTATTAGTTCTCAAGCGGCCCATGTTAAAATATACTACATTATTATTATATACATACATACATACTTATGTGTGTACAATTTATAAATACAAATGTTTTGCCATCTAGATACTTATATGCACACACATATATAGGTACATATATATACATATACATATGTTGCTTGATTTTTGCATGTGTTTGAGTGCAAATATTTGTACTAAAACTAAACTTCAAGAAGCCAAGATGTATGATGATGCTTTTCCAACAATGAATTGTAACCTTATATGCCAAACATGCAGATACAAAGAGAGAAAGGAGGTGAGCGTAGGATTGAGGAGGAGGCGGTGAAGGTAGTATGGTTCACTTGTAGGCCAAGTGCAAATACAACATTCAACCTCTAACCCAAAACGTAAGCCACCCACCTCCAGAAAAAGCCACACACCCATTCGCCATATGAACTTCAAATGTTGACCGTTGTTTACAGTTGATGTTGATTAAACAACAAACGAATATCCATATGTATAAAGCATTCGCCTTATACCAATAAGTGTACTTATATATTACATCCCCACTGTCTCCATGATAGTCCGTCTGTCTGTCTGAGAAATTGATATACTGAAATCAAAGACATACATTTCCGTTTGGGGAATTGAAATTGTCGCGCCCTAAAACCGAAATGTTAACCCATTCAATGGTACTAAAAGCCAAAGTCCAATTGTCTCGTCCCTCACCCATCTCCGCTATTGACCTTCCCCTCCCATCATAGTAACCACTCTGCCTTAACCATTGTCCATGCGTGTCATCATATTCAATTACAGAGAAGGCCCTTTAAGCGTGCGACTTCCTTTACAGGCATTTTAAGCAAAGTTGTGAAATTAATGTTGTTCGCTCTGATTTACATTAAAACGCCGACAAACCCCGCCAATCACCCCTCTCCACACGCCTCCCTTGCTTATCAAGCAATGATTCAGTCTCTATATGATATGTTAATTTCACACAGCGACAACAAAAGGCCAAACAACAGGGCAACAATTGCATTCATATCCGCCAAAGAACCACGTAAAAGAATACAACAAAAACAAAAAAAAAATAACAACAAAAAGAAGCCTGGAATAAAATCCCATCACATATATTGTGTACTTAGTGTAAATATATCTGACCGCTTGACCACGCCCTCGGGGCGATCCAACCGACCGGATGCCTGAAATTGAAATCGATCGGCTTGGTGAGAAAACTCAGTTAAACTTTAATTATTGGCATAATGAGAGGCTTCCCTCTCCTTTTCAATTGTGTTCGTTCTCTTTTGCGCACATTTCAATTTCATAATTGATATGCGGTCAATTTGGCTTAAACGTCGTTTAAGCCATTCCTGAAGCCGCAAATTGTTTATGTTGTCGAAAATTCCCAGGCTATAATATATCGATGACAAAACAAAGGCAATTCAGAGATTCCTCAAACGGGAAGTATCGCATTATTGTCAACACTTAAAGATCGACCATTGGGGGTAACAGTAGTAAGGTAAGGATAAGTTGGTTTAGTTAAAATATTAAAATGTAAATGTTAAATTATTAGTAATTTAATTTAATTATCTTTGTTTATATCTCTTTGGCGATAACTAACTTCAGATTCTCCTTTAAATATTGCGATTTGGTTCCAGTTCGGATTTCTCTGGTTGTCATTTTGAAAAGGAAACTGCATTTGTTAATGGGATACTATGGTGTGGGACAAAGATGAATCCGCGAGTAGAGAAATTGTGGCACTTGGTATCCATAAATACGTCACAATGTGAAAGTCCCGCCAAGTAAAATGCAAACGAGTTGGTTCTCTGATATTTATGCAGAAATCGGAGGGAATTGACTTAGACTTCCATTTTGAGCTCTGGTCTGACTTGTGGCAAGTGGCAGATGTAGCTTAAGGCAGATGCAGCAAATCTTATGAAATAGTTTTTGTCATTTATTTATGGCTTTTCCACATACAAATGAAATCTGATTGAAATGTGTCGACACATCTCAACTTTCGTATGGTGGGTGCAAGAAAGATACCTTGAAGGAGAGAAGGCTATGGTGGAAGGCTATGGTATGGTTAAGCTGCCTAATTTGGACTAGAACGATCCAACCAAGCAAGCGACTATCAATTTTGGCCAATTATATTGACACTTTCGCTAGGCTATTGGCATCAATCGGGCAACACCGCCGCCTGCTTAATTCTACACTTTCAAAACGAGAGATGCAGATAGAGAGGGATTGGAGAGGATTAGGGATACTGGTAGGAACAATGTCCAACAAGCTGTGAGCTGCCAAGTCTGCGACTGAGAAGTTGGCATATCTCTGCATGACAATCAAAAATCTCAGCCTTAAATAGACGCAGCTGGCGGCCAAGTCTAGTCCACCTTGAGGTGAAGCTGGAGCGGTCATCAATTTCTACATTCGATTCGACAACGATGATGTCCAAGGCCCAAAAAGTGCCGCAATCTCTAGGAGATCAGCCGCTCTAAAGCTCTTTCAGTTTACATACTTACGATCTCATCCTCTCCCCGTCTCACCCCCTCCATCTACCTTAAGCAATTCTGCTACTACTACCAACATCTTCTACTTAGATGTCAACAATGGCTTATGGTATGGCTACGACTATGGCCTGGGATCGTGACACAAGTGCGAAGAGGCGTTGTTGCTGGAGCTATTGCAGTTGGGGCGTGTCACCAGAGGTGCCGAAGTCGGCAATTTTTCAACACCCTAGAGCACGCGGCTGCTGCTCCGGCAGCTAGACCAAAAAAAAGGAGAAAAAGAAAGATATGGCAATTCGGTTATAAAAATTCTAACTGGAGCAATTGGCCACAAGTCCAAGTCCAAGGATTGCCTCTTCAACTTGGCCTTACAAAATTTGTTGCAAGTGACATTTACTCTGGTTGCTTGTACTTGTTGCTCTTCTCACTCGTCGCCTCTTCATTTGATCCGCCAAATGGTTTTAGCTCCAGTTGAAAACCACCGACGATAATGATCGTGAGAGAATTCATTCAGCGCTGATTGTTTTAGACGACTCTCGACACTCTTGGCTGGAATTTTAATGAAATCGGAGTGCTAATTTGTGTTTGGTGTTAATTATTATGGCCATGGGCAATACCGCCAAATGAGGGAAACTCTGCCAAATTGACCCCATACTAAAATACTTAAATAAAGAATTAATAAGGTGCAAATGAATTTAATATAATGTACTAAGTTTATTTTATTTTTTGAGTTTCTTTTTGGTCTACGATTCTCTTCTAGTTTTACTCCATTTTTTTGCCTTTGGATTTTCGTACTCTCCATATCCATTCATCAAATATATTTTATCACATTTCAAGCGCCTGCGCTAATTGCTTAGTCCAAACTGTGCCTCAACGCCCCCCCCGAGTCATGCCTTGGTTTAGTAACCAGTCACCACCGAATCTTATCTGTGCATCTCGTGGCAACGCCAAGTTGTCGCCAAGTGCCAAGTGTGGCAACTGGTGTGGAGTTGCATGTCTCAGGCCTAACCACAACCACCAAAAACAAAAACTCTGAAGCCCGGCTGTCCTCTGTAATGTCGAAGCTGTATACCCTAGCGTATACCCTCTTTTTTCATATATTGCTATGCTACGAAATGTTTTCTATATGTTTCTTAATCCGAATGGAATGATGAGATTATTAGAATAATTAAGCGGTACTACTTTTCCAAATCGGCCTGTTATTCCATGAGTTAGAGTTTGGCTAAGTTGATATGAATTGCCTACATTTAACTAAAGATGTTAACTATATTTTTAAACATTTTGTCATCCATTCTTTTTGTTAAAGTATTTTGATAGCATACCGCATTAAATTAACAGGTGATCCGTGGCAAGCTTCTGAACAAAATTAATATACTTTTTTTTGCGATAGTTATATTCTTGTGTAACTTAAAATTTAATAAGCGCAAACAACTTCATAAATTGAGTGAAGTTCCCTAACCACCGGGAAGTGGTAAGATCGCTGACTGCCTGTTATTTGACACTCAAAAGCAGGCAAAGAGGGAGCAACTTGGCTAGCGTGTAGACACGACAAGAAGATACATTTAATATTTAGCCATTAAATGGCATATATAATGGACTTATCGTGATGCGAATCAACTTTATCACCCAATTTCAGAAGGTAACAACTAATAATTTCTCTCTTTTGAGTAGTGCCGTATCACGTTATGATTTTATAATCCTTTTTTCATTATTTTTTTCGAGTGTAGAAAATTTGCCGACGAGAAATGTACATCTCAATTGGAGTACCAAGCCCAAAATGGGGGGGCATGGTCAACTGTTCTGTGGCGATAGCCGAGACTTTCCTAGACCATAAAAGGAACACACTTTGGACTTGTTCACTGAGACGGATGAGCGGACATGCCAAGAGAAAAAAAAAAACAATGAAAGGAACATAAATTGCATATGAACTGAGAGAAAAGAGGAAAGCAACTCGAACTCCGAGTTTTGTGCGCTCCACTTGCTCTCGTTGTTGTCATTCCTTTTAATTTCATTTATTTTGCAAAATACAATTTAATTTGATGCGAATGCAACTGACAACTAGCAACAACAACCGCCGACGACGAGGACTGATGTTGTCTTTCTTTGCAGCAGCAGCAATTGCAAACGATGGTTGCGAAATGTTACCATAAGGCAAATATTGAACTACAATAATCATCATCATCGGCATCGACTGCAACATCAGCGATATCCGCTGCCATCAGCTGCCATTTCGTGCTGAGGTTGCTGCTGTCCCATCATCATCATCATCATCGTCATCGTCATCGTCATAGTCATCAGCATCAGCAACAGTTGTAGATGGAAGGAGAAGCAGAGGGACCAGAAGACAATCAAGCGCAAAAACGAACGAGCAATTGTGGCACACGGATGAGCCAAGCCAATGATTGTCATGAAGATAACAAAAAGTTGCCTTTTTGCATACCAAACATCGCCAGCATCTGCAGCAGCAACGACTGTGCACAGCGGCAACATGTTGCTCAAAACTAACAAAGTATTGATTGCACCGATTGCAAGTGGATGTGGATCACTCGTCGTTGTCGTCGTCGTTGATGTTGCTGTTGCTGTTGCTGTTACTGTTGCTGTTACTGATGCTGATGTCGTCGACAGCAACATGGCTTGTCATCCAACTCCTGCAATGGAAACTGCCTGCAATCATACATCCTCCGCATAAAACAAAAGTCATTTAGTTATTGTTGCAACCTGCCTGCCTACCAGGCGACCGATTTTCGATTCAACTGGGATGCGACATTGGATACCATCGTCAACGATATTCTCATTCGCTTATCAAACTTCAAACAAATCATTTTGTTGGCGGCCTTGTCTGTTAAATCCTTAACTAAAGGTTAATTTTTCTTTTGCGGAATGATTTAAAAAGTTTCTTTTTATCATGTTAAGAATCAGAATATTAGATATTAAAATGTATTGATAACTATAAATCTATTTTTTTCTTTTCCATCTTACTTACAGCTTAGTTATTATCAAATTATCTGATTGTTTCGCCATTCTCAAAATTGTATAAAAAAATGGCCAAGCTGAACCAGAAACAGGAAACACTGAACCCAGCGTCGTCATTATTTTTAGCGGTCAGACATCGGCAAAGACTAAAAAAAAAATTATTGAATTTGAATGCAGAAGAAGGAGACAAGCATACTGATGCCCCAATGATTGGAGGAACTTGAAAAGAAGAGAAATAAAAATTCGCATAAATTGTATCATCTGAGGAGGAGGAGCTTAAATTATACAAACTTGTTCAATCAACCAGCCCAGCAGATTTTTTTTTTCATTTTTATTTTAGTAATTTCGTAATTTGCTAAGTGGATTGATGTGAAATTATTCATATTTACAGTAAGTCGGTTAACCAAATGATCAAAATGCACAGCGAATATTTTGTGCATTTATTATTTGTGGGCTCGGCTTGAATAAATACTGAGGACCGGTCATCATCCAATCCCTACCTTTGCATACCACCATCTCATTCCATAGCCACCGCTAAACAAATGACCATTGCAGTCCAATTAAAATAATAATTACATTTCTAAATGCAACTGCAATTTGTGTGTTTGCGAAAAAGTGCGCCCAGTCCACTTTGTCCATTGGTAGGGAATAAATATTAATGACAAGAGAGAGCCAACAGGATGGAGATGGGGAAAGGAAACGGAAAATAGTTAGTATATGGGTAGACATAGAGGAGGGCCTAGGGACAAAGCAAATGTGCGTGTCGATAAATGTTTGCATTTCCCACACACCGCACATACGCACACACACACCGCACATACGCACACACACACACACACAGACAGAGAGAAAATGAGGAAGGGAGAAAAAGGTAGAGGGAAATGCTTTCTCTTTGTACAACTTTGTCTAAAATGGCTAAAATATCGTCTGTGGTTGGTTCTGTTCATATTTACATTCTAAATAAATAATATTCTAATTTGACAAAGTAAACTGGCAATTTTAATAAATTGTTAGTTGGCTGACCAGTCAGATACTGAATTAGAACCAAAGCCACACTTTGTGTTAGTTTCATTAATGCTTAACAATTTCAAAGTGGTAGCAAATTTCAGAAAAAGGCACCAGTTTTTTTTTCCAATTACAATGCCAAATGGCTAAAACTAAACTCTTAGGTCAACTGTCATTGGATTTTAGCAATAATTACATATGTAATTCGATACTTACCTACATACAGATATTTCTCATAAAACGCACTCGGATGAAGAATGAGAAAAATTTACATATATTAAATTAGTCTGTGCCAATAATATTTGGGAAGGGATATGGAATAGAAAAGACATTATCTGCAAAGTTTATGATTGCAAAAAGTGAATCTAGAATCTATCTTTTAGGGTTGCCCAATCCGGCGAGTCAGTCTGTTCCACCCTTTGGATAGGAAACCGAGAAAGACCGCAGCGGTTACCTTTTTGCATGCCAATTGCCTGTAAGAGGACCAACAACCGGACCAAAATTTTGGTGGGGGAGGAGTGCGCTGAAGATGTGTGTGGACACATCGAATGCATTATGATTATGCCCGAATGCAGCAACATCAACATGGGATAAAGGGATTATGTACACATAGAAGCAGCCGGGGCGATGTGATGCTCTGAGAAAGAGCAGGCACAGGAGAACGCCAACAACATTTCATATGCTAAGCCGGCAACGCGGCTATATCTCTCTGTCTCTATCTCTGGCCAAATCCAACCACCAGTATGGCCAACCACATGGAAGCCCCAGATCTGGGTACGGGAATAAACTGAAGTTGCGGAATGAAGGGGCGGGCAACATGAGCAATTTGCATTTTGAACACTGGTTGGGATTGGTTATTAGCGAGATTTATGGATATCATATTTGCAAGTGTGTGTCTGTACCCCAAACCTCCCTCCTTTGTCTGTCCGTACCTCTTCTTCACATGCAAAGCATTGTTCGGTGTCTTTTCTTCTGTTTGTTTGTGTGTGTGTGTGTGTGTGTGTGTGTGTGTGCGTGAGTGTGTGTGCGGATTGAAGAGATATTAAAATGAATATTTTGCGGATAACATGAAATTGAAATTGCATTCTGACTTCGTTGCCTTCAGTCTCTTGCCCCCGCACATCTGGTCGCCTTTTGTGATGGCGGCCTGTTTAACTCGTTGCCAGAATCGGTTGCTTATGGCACAGCATTCCGATAACAATGAGGATGAGGACATCGACAACAGTAACAAAAACAAAAACAGCAACAAACACAACAACAACAACAACTATGAGGATGATGACGACGACGACGACGATGGAGACTGAAACGTTGTTGGCCAGTGGCTGCTGGTCCCATCGGCTCCCATTTGCTGCTATCGTGTAATGTGTTTAGCAATGAAGAAGGTTGGGGCAACAACCACAAAAGCAGAAGCACTTCCAGCCAATACACAGACATTCACATACACTCACGTGTACATCCATACACACACACACACACACACACACATACATGCACATGGAAACACTCAGACAGAGACTGCGGCTTCTCTGTAGATTTCCATATTAATAAATGGCCACGGCTGCCGCTGCAGCACTGAAGTGGAGTTGCGGAGTGAAGTGGAGTTATTTATTGGCAGGCGTGCTCTCAATAAAATTATGGTTCATGCAGATTATGCGAGTGCAGAAACTTGTTTGCCAAACTCATTCAGCTAGAAGAGGATGGGGTAACCATGAGCACGCAAAAGGGAAGGTCGAGGAGCAAGAGATGGAGAAAGAGAAGGAAAAGGGAAGGAGATTTAAGCAGAAGAGCTGGAGTGGATCTATCAAAACGAATAGATACCAAATGTTTGAAGCAGTCAGGCAGAACACTGTGAATTGGGAAAACTTTATCAAGTGTTTGAGCTATGTATATAGAAAAGTTCTCAAAATAAAAGGTATAGATTAATGTACAACTATATTTGACATGACACGAAATACTAATGAATTGTAAAAAACTTCAATTATTATTTATTCATATCTAAACAATAATTAAACATACATTATGTATAAATAAATAAGCATAAATGTATTAAACATTAAACAAGATTTAGAAGTTCATATTTAATTAAATGGGATAAGTAAAGATACTTTAAATTACATTAAAATTTTAAATATTGTTAGGTACATATCGTAATTCAAAACTGTATTTCAAGATGACAAAGTTTTGAAGCAGCCAACTGATTCCAACATTTTAGTATTAATTAAAGTTGCTTTAATTTCGTTTCCAAAGCTTTACACGATTAGTGTCCAAACGGAGAATCTCGAAAACTTGAGCTCAATTGTAGAGTTCTTTAGCTCTGAAGAAAAAATTTGCATATCAATTTGTCACACACACAGAAAACCCCAACAGATACAAAAAAAAAAAGCAGCTAAAAAGGCAAAATGGCGTAAAAACTGAAAATCGCTCTGGCACCGCAGAAGCCAAAAACCAAACCACACAACAGAAATCATGATTCTCATTATTTTGCTAAAAACGCCAGTGGCAAGAGGAGACTGTCCCTAGTATTCACAGGTAACCCGTCGCCAGTCCCTGTTCCGGCTACTGCTCCTGTTCCTCCTTTAAAGCATTTAAAAGCGGCAGAGTCAAATGAAGATATGCAGATTAAAGCAGAGAGATGGGCCATGCCAACAGCCGCAGCGTCAATGTGGAAAAATTACGATGAGCATTACCAGCCACATTAAAAGCTACTACCTACAGTATTCCCCTTAGCCACAACCACGCTTTACCTTGACTCTCTGCACTCTCCACTCTCCACGTTGGGGTCACAATAGGTACGGGTATGGGTATATAGGCATGCACATGGACAACGATAGCCGCCGACGCCGCCAACCAGGCCGCAGACCAATTCTGAGATATGAACATGGCGTTTTTTGAGTCTCATATGAAATGAACAGGAGCAGCTATAATAGTAGTGGAATCAAACTAGAGGAATATACATAGGACAAGCAAGTATATCTCTGTGGTGGCTTTAACTTGAATTTGGAGTTAAAAATGAAGTTGAACTTGTTTCATTCTTTACAGGGATAACAATATATACCCCAAGACCAAAAGCAGGACTCTCCCAACTCATATTGCTTTAAAATAATAATTAATCGAAATAATCCAACAGAAATTAAAAAACATGGAAAGAGAAAATATTTGGTATCCTTATTAAAAAAAAATAGTTTAAATTTCTTAAATTGTACCCGACAAAAGGAATATTTTTTAATGTTTAATGATATAATATATTATATAAGATATTTTTTATATCTATGGATTAGTACGACAAACTTATTAGCAACATGACCACTGTGTAAGCTGGACGACAAAGGGAGTCAACTATGCATATTCCCATATATCCCCCATGAGGCAATGGTGGGAGCGGTGCCAGCGGTGTCGTTTGCTTTTTGGGGGCCAATTGTTCTTGCCGCTCGGCGCGCTTTTCCTTTTTCCATATGTCTAGCATTTGGGACTTGGGCACGGGCAAGAACTAACCGATAAGCGTCAGCGCGCCAGTTAATAGCAACAAATAAATGCAACTAAATGCTTGGATTGGTACCAAACAGAACAGCGCACGGCACAGCTTGGACCGGGCCTGAGACTGGGACTGGGACTTGGACTGTCCATATGAAGATATCCAAAACGAAGACACAATGCAGCAGTTGCCGTTGGCATATCGTTGCCACTTCTCCACTTGGTTTACTCCCCCATTGGATCTGGATCTGGGCTTTGGTCTCTGGTCTCTGGTTTTGGTTCCCTGTTTTAGTCGTTGTCTACATATTTTTTGTACCGCCGACAACTGCCATTGTCATTGTTTTTATCCAGCGCCAAGCATTTGTTGCCTCTGACTGGGCATTGTTGTGGCTCATGTTGCCGTTTTTCCTTTCTTGCTTCTGTTTTCCGGATTCACCCAAATTTGGTCAGCCCTTGCGCGTGATATAATTCATAATTCATTCACAGCGACATCTTTATTTGAATGTCGAAAAGAGCACCTCATCCAATAGATCCCAAAGACCCAAGAGGGTTAAACTGTTGCATTTTGGTTAATGATCGTGTTGAAATCTATTTCCATAAATATACCTACATTTGTATATGTATTGTATGTAGTTAACTATAAAGTAGATTATCAACGGCAATTTTTAAATACATACATAATACATAACACGGTATGTTTTTTCTTTTCATCAAATCTAAAAATTACTCTTAATTCAAATATATATTTATTAACTTTGAGTATATTTCAATCACATAAGGTGAACACAATTTAGAGTGGATGTTAGTGTTTTATCAATTCAGATATCGAACTAAATTTATTTCTTTTTCTAAACAAAAATTCAAGGAACTATTTGATATCATCCATTTCAACTCTTCCACCAGAGGCCCATGCCCACATCTCTTGGCCTAATAAATTTTTGAAGTTTGATATGATCAAGGCAAACCAAAAACGTAACTTATCCCATTCCATTTGAATAGATCTAAATTTAAATAGAACGATATCATCATCATCATCATCATCATCATCATCATCATCACTGCCATCACCATAATGATGATTTTCAATTGTAGATCAGAAATCAATTTTCCAAAGGTGTGAAAATACCTACAAGAAGAAAATCAATGGAAATTAATTGAAAGGGGAATTGATGATACGCAGATGATGCTCATACTATATGCCAGTTGATGCCCCAAAATGCCACCCAAATGTGCCCCAGTCAGTCAGCTCTGTTAGCTGCCAGATCCCTGCCTGTCATTAGCGGTATTCAAATCATAACATAAATACACTTGTCGTCTGCCTTAGCCCCAAGCACTTGGAGGCATTGTAGAAGATTATGACAGGGAGCGACGTACAAATAGAGTAGGAGTGTGGTGGCGAAAAAGAGGGAGCATTTCTATCTGTAGTAGCGAAGGGCACACGTCTAAGAAGTTGAGACACAGAGGATGGGACTGGGTAACTTGTTGGCTGCATTTCATTTTGATAACTTGTCAAAATAGTCTATCTGGAGGGGCATGGCTGGCGGCGTTTGAGGTGGGCCAGAGGAGAGGAATGATGATAAATGCGCCCAGACAGCGAGAAAGCCACTGAGACAAAGTGTTGAATGTTATGCCACTTTATTATTGCCATTAAATGTTGTTCTCTGGTGTTGCTATTGGTATTGCATTGCCTCTGGCATTTTGGAGCAGGTTGTCTTTATGAGTCTGCTGGGGGTATACTTCCGTTCCGAGAGTTAGCATCTACATACATAGTTATGTACATACATACATACATATGTATGTATATAGAGATATACATAAACTCATGTCGAATAAACTTGTCAGGCAATGTCATAAAATCAGCAACAACCCACCAAAACTTGCAATCACAAATCGATATGAAAAGGGGGCAACAGCAAAAATTGCTGACCATTTCCCTTAGGATTAGACGTGCAAAAATACATATATAACATTATTATACCCTGCATCCATAGGGTAAAAGGGTATATTAAAGTCGCTAAAATGTTTGTAACAGGCAGAAGGAAAATTTTCTGACCATACAAAGTATATATATTCTTCATCAGTATCAATAGCGAAGTTGATTGAGACTTGTCCGTCTGTCTGCCCGTCTGCCCGAGTGTCCGTCTGTCAACATTTAAACCAAGTTAACCAAATTTTAAGAGATTTAGTTTCGTTTAAATTATATTCTTTAAATTTTCTATTAAATTGATGGCGTTCTTAAGGGAGTTTGACTTTATGAAGCATCTCTACTTGGTACAGGGTATATTCCAAGTCGACATTTTTATTTCATTCCGTTTTTGTATTGTTTAATATTCGAGAGCAAAATCTTTTGGCAGACAAAAATTATTATCATCCCTTCCCGGACTTTTGCCACTTACCTTAATGTGCACAACTGATTGGGAATATGAGATATCGGAAATTGCCATTTTATGGGCTATGGTCAGTCTTAGATTTTATACTCAATTTCTTTCTTCAAGGATTTAATGGGGTACATTAAATCTTACAAGCTAAATGTAAGACCCCAATTAAGAAGCCTATGACAATTTCTAATATAGTTTGTTATTCAAATTTTAGTTTATTCAACATCAATAATTATTTCATTCTTCATACGACTTCATATAATAAAGACATTTCGTGTGCCCATGAGTTGGAACATGGCCCAATTTGTTAGACGTTATCGCTGCCACCTTAACCTGACTCAATCTGGTACAAAAAAGAAAAAGAAAGGCAAAAAAAAAAAGAAAACATTAAAATAACAAAATGCAATCCTCAGCAACTTTGTAGTGACTTGTTTATACCTTCATGTCTACCATGCACTCTTCCTTGGTCACGTGCAGGTTGCAATAAGCCAAACTTATTCGCATGTTGTACGATCAGCTAGGACTTCTTATACATAGATACTTGGCGAAAGGTGCAAAGGGATTAAGCTAATAACTGAAGATCTAGAATCCAATATAAGCATAGAAGAAAGAGCGTATTAAAGAGCCAATAGAGACTAACTAGTAGTTTTCAAAAAGATTAACTGAAGTTCAATTTGATTTTATATCTACATCTAATATAAGTACTTGATCTTACAAAATTTTGAGATGTGCAATGTATCTGATATCTTTCATGTATCAGTCATCGATCCTTTCATATCGTTAATTTGAATCAAAGTGTAAAGTTCAATCCCCCACTCATAATTTGCTGCACTTTGGGTACATTGTGGAAAAGAATAGTTTTGGCCATCTTGGATTGAATGAACCAGTTACTCAACTCAACCAGTTCGACAACAATAACAAGAATAAGAACATTCTCGTCTGAATGCCTGGCAAGGACAACATGAATAATCCATTTTTCGAAACACTTGTACAATTGGCTTGCCGCATCTGGGATATGGGTGGAAGGAAGAAAGGAAGGAAGGAAGGAAGGTAACCTGGCGCACATCTACATTGCAGTAAACAGTCAAGGGCAACGATCATAGATAGGTAAAGGAGAGTGACTATAAAGGAGCAAGATTCTCGTGTATGTCCATTGTATGTAGGTGTTGTCGTTCGCTCCGTTTGCCTTTTTGTCTAGATCGTGTTCACGCATACAGCAGCAACGGCAAAGGCAACAGCAGCCGTGGCAGCACCACTGTCAAGGCTGGGCGAGATTTAAGATTCCTCCATAAACAAACAAGCGAAATAATTGAGGCAAAATTGAAGCAAACTACTCCACTACGATGAGGCTCGATGTGGATGGCAAGGAAACCAAAAACCAGAAACCAGTTCTAGAATCTGTCGAGCAACAATTAGTACGGAATTTGTGGGTGCCATAAAATGCGCTACACGATGGCCACATGTACTTGGCCATTTCCATAACCACCTCAAAGATAGATACATATTTATGGTCTGGAATGAGTTGCTTCAAAATGGATACTAGCGAGAAAATAGGTCTGTTTAGTATAACTGTTTCAAGATTGTTAGCGCCAGCACCCAATTAGATACACTTCAAAGTTGCCCAAATTCATTCCATCGTCATCATCCCTGGTGGCCATCAAACAGAAAGAGAATATCATTTATAGTTCTTTTAGTCAAAGACAAAGACTTTTCCTCTCCGAGTAGGTCCACAGCGTCAGACAGAAAGTTAATTGCTCGAAGAGATCAAACAAATTGCATGCAACATAAATATAAAATCTTAGCCAAGCAAAAATGAGTTTATTAAGCTGCCAACAAAATGCAAATTATGAATATAAAAAATTATTTCTCTGAATAATCGCGAACTTGAAATCCCCCTAAATCAGACCCAGATCAGACCAGACCAGACCAGACGCATACATAGACATGGCACAATTTCTCATTGCCTATTTGCGATGCAGGAGGCCAGAAGATTCTCTTGGGTATTAGGATGGGGCAACTAGAGTAGGGAAAGAGGAACAATATGATGATAATGGTTCCTATGCCGATAATTGTGTTGCCGTAGCAAGTCTGACACTTTTATATGAATTATGTGCGCCCATGAAATGAGCTGAATTTCTTGGGAAAAGTGCAACATTGTGGAAAATGAAAAAATTACAAGCAATGCCAGGCTAGTTGAATAAGACCAGAGACAGTGCCGGGAAAGTGTAATGGTGTGCCATCATTTCAAATATGATGGATATAAAAACGAACTAAAAATAATACAGCAAAGACAATTAAAATAATGTGATTTCAAATTTAAAATTTCCCTACAAACAGACATAAATTTGTCAATTCGTGTTAAATTTACACCTTACATAGAATTATGTTCGTTTTTCTTTCAACGATTTCAACGATTAGCTACATAAATATTATAATTTACTACATCTATCTATATATCTATCTTATCTATAATTGATTGGATATCTATGGTATATGTATATTAGAGGATTCTGATGATCTTTCTATATACACGTATACAAAACAAGTGGAAATATGTTTTTTGATGCAGTGCTTTATAATATAGTATTTTATAAAATCAAATTTATAACTAATTCGCATTGTTTGACACTTGGCTATGTCCGAAATATTTTGTCATATTTAACAAAGAATGAAAAACGAAGAAAACTATGTCTAATACGACGACAACATCAAGTTGTTGCGGTCTAGAAATTATTATTTGTTACATCGGCCCTCTGCTGATATGTATATAAAAGTCTGCCAACAAAAAAAATGACAAGAGCATAATTAAACCAAAAATGTTCTGCCACAACTTGTACAAAAGACAAAATATTTTATTTTAACTTTTTGGTTTTTTTTTTTTTGTTTGCTTTTATAATAATGTATCTTTTAGATTGGGGGAAACCTCGGTTCGAGTAAATTAACGCGGAGGCAACATCTGTTGGGTTGTGGCAAAGAGGGCGGATCATGATATATAGTATACGCGTGGCATAAATACTTACCCAAATGCCAATTCGGCTGAATTTATTGAACTTCATTCGGTTGGCTTTCGGAATGTGAATTACTTCCCGGAAAAGAAATGTCAAAGAAGAATTTAACAGTATTTTTTTTTTGCAATTTTTTATCCCGCGTTTATTATTTTTGATCATTTGATTCTTGATTCATTTTTGTGTTCTTTTTTATTCATTTTATATGCAACTACCACAGTTTTACATTACGTGTATTTTTTTTATCGATATTTCTATAGATAGCCATAAAATTAATCAAGGGACTTCGGATCTGCAGTTCGTTAAGTCCTTCGATCCCCACACTCCGTTTCTGCAATTTTTTTACAACTTATCCACTAAACTTAATGCATTTAAATGCCTCGAAGATCGTCCTCATTCTTTCTCTCTATATTTTAATATAGACACAAAGGATATATTCGTATATTCTATATATATATATAAATATATATATATATATATATGTGTGTGTGTATGTGTGTGTGCTAAATCAAGCTTAGGGTTATGCTCACGATATGTACTCCACAAAAACCATGTGTCTCAACCACATTGTGATTGCTACTTCTCAGCAACTTCATCATGCGACTCTGATTCCTCCATATCCGGCTGGCGATTGACCAGATTTTCCTCTTCTACATTATTGCTCTCCCTATCCGTATTCTCATTTTGATTATTCTCCATTTTAATGCGACTAAGTGGATGCCAAATGGGGCCAGAGCCAACTGTCATATCATCCTCTCGTGCAGGAGGACTTTGAATGGGTTCAGGTGTTGGAGACTTGCTGCTGCTGCGTCGCTCAAGGTTAAAAGGTGGCTGACTACCACCTGCTCCCAGGAAACCCTGGAAAACCCAGAAGTCCTGGGGGATAGGGATATTTGGTGCCATTTGCGAAATGCGGTGGTGGAATATTGGCGAAAGCTCCAGGACTTAGCTCCCCAGGCTGCAATAAAAAGAAAGAAAATGGAAGATATTCGGGATCAGCTACATACTTACTTATTCACATATACCATCATTCGTCACATTTTTCAGACAGTTTGCAGACTTTTAAATAATATTTTATATTGTTCTTACCTTAGGTGGCAGTCCATTGAAAAAGGGCGGCAGGTAGGGAAAGAAAATATCGGGTCGTCGCTGCATAAACTCCTGTTCGGCACCCTGTCCAGGCCCGCCAGGTCCACCTGGTACTCCAGGTCCCGCCCGCATGGGCAACTCTAAAGACATACGTCTACCGCGCCTAGAAGTGGGATTAGTCCACATGTGAGTGCCCATGTGTACCTAAAATTATAAATGAATTGTTCCTCTGGCACTTTTGACAAAGATATATATAGTTTAAACAGTTTATTCGCACCTTAAGATTACCCTTGGTGGTGAAGGCCTTTTGGCAAACATTGCACTGAAAGGGCTTGTCACCCGTATGGGTTCTCATGTGGATCTGTAGAGCTGAACTGGAACTAAAGTTACGCCGACAGACATGACAAAAGTGCTTATTATTAACTGGAGGATCGAGGCTGGAAGTGGGCGGGCCAGCAGACATAAGAGCCTGCTGGAAATCTAAGGGACTTGCTGGAAAGCGATGGGCATCTGCATATAACCAAAGAAGATAAACTGATGGAGATTCCATTGGGCAGAGGTGATTTTTGTGCCACTTTTACTTACGCAATTGCATTTTCATTAGAGATTGTTCGGCGTCAGCTGCCTCCTGATTATAACTTGAACCGCAACCAGAGGCTGCTCCATTTAATCCCCCATCACAGCCGCCTTCGTCGCTTTGTATTGGATCTTGCTCGGGTTCCTCTTTGACTGTGGGTGTAGGAGTAGGAGTGGCTTCTCGCGATTTGGCTGATTCCGAAAACTTATCGCTATTTGTTGGAGGCGGTTTTTTGGCAAACAAATTGGGATTTAGTGTAAGCTGAAATCGAATCCAGAATAACATATAGAAGTGATATATCTCGCCCTCTTCCCGTTTCCCTCTGGGGCGCTAATTTGTTTTGCATTTCCAATTTAATGTGCCATTCATGTCACACTTGTCAGACTCGTGTGGCTCTTAATAATCTTATTTTTAACAGAAGGAAACCAAAAACATAATTTACAATTTAAAATTTGCAATGTGTATTCTATGCCCAACGCGTGTAATAATGCCAACTAATTATCTTTAGAACAGACGAAGCCGCCCGGTCTCTCATAGAGACACTCATATGGGTCTCATCTCAACTCAACTCATCTCATCTCATCTCTTCTCATCTCATATTTTTATGGCAAAACAATTGTTTCTGGGGGTCGTGGTCGTCCCTCTGAGATCTGCAGACGCGACAAACAAAAGATTAAATAATTTTGCATAAAGCGTAGCATAATTTATTTGCATTGAATGCATGGCACACACCGCCACCGATCCGGCAAGGGACCAGGCAATAGCAGCGACAGGGGAGAGCGGCAGCGGCAGCAGGCAATACTATATGCTCCTGGTACTCCACTTGGATCAGCCTCCACACCCTGGACTAGTCTCGACAACCGATCCGATCCGATCCGACCAACTCGTAAATTTCGCATCATCATAATGCATTCTCGTAATTACTTAAAATTTTTGAATCATTTAGAAATTTCCCCCATCAAGGGATGATAATTCTCCGCCATTCGTCTGATGTAGATCATCAACAATGTGTTAAGCGAGCGAAAACGGCTACATCCCAAATAGTAAAAGACGGCGGGGATCTCAGGATCAGAGGGGAAGAAATAGACAAAAAGAGAGGCCTCATGATTACTGGCTAAAAATGTTATGACATTTTACACTGCAATTGCCTTACAACCAAAAATAAATACAGGAGCGGTTCAGAAAAAAGGAATAATGAAATTCAGGAAATGGATAAAGGTCAAGCGTATATAAAATCTAAGATAACAGTCAAAATGAAGTTAAGAAAAGTTTTGATAAATCAATTGATATATTTTAACGGATGATTGTGCATTAGCTTTATAGGAAAATAAACTTTTAATTTATTATTGCGCTCCTGTATCTCTCAAATATTTGATTTTCTGTATTTTGGAAATACTCCAAGAATTTAAAAAATAATGAACGATGTCATTAGTCATAGAAGACAATGCCGCATAGTGCGTCAGCCAGAACATTCTGAGATGAGGCAACAGTTGGAATTACAGTGGTTCTTCCTTCCCAAAAATAAAATTATTTATTTATTAATGTGCTGCATCTTGTACTTAAACTTAAGTAAAAACGTTGATACTTTGATAAATAATTGGCATAACTATCTGACACACTTTAAGGAATACAATCCGAACATACATACTAAGTATATACTATACATATATGTATACTATAATCTGAAACCGAAGTAAACAGAGAATACTTTAAGCTTAGGCCTTCGGCGGTCAGCAAGCGGAACGTCTGAGCAATTAAGGTAAAACTATGCCTACGACTTGCCCGCAATTTCTTTATACTTAATAATGGCAAAGAGTCGGGTTGGTTATGTGGTGAAGCTGTAAGATGAACGAACAATTAATAATGTGCTCATAATTTGTATGGAGGGGTCTTTATGCTGGCCATCAACGTGAATTGTTGCCCAGTTTCCCTCACCTTATACGGTCAAGACCATTGAGCCAACTTGCCTTAACCCGTGGAACATTTTAATTAATGAGGCTAAAACCGAGTTGGAGCAGTAACTCTTAAAGGAATGATGATGAGTCGATTTCAATGTCAGCTGGCATTAGCTCTCACCATTGCGAAATTAAATCATATGAAAGTGGTTTGTAGTAATAAGCAATGAAGTAACTAGCAATAGTTAATATAAGACTTTAATATACTCAACCTACCTACTTGGAAAAATCATAGAATTTTCATGGAAAAATGGGCAGTAATCGTTGGACTCTGTTAGTAATAGACCGATATAACTATATCGGGTTTCAACTAAAGATACTCACCTTGGCTCCCTGATAGGGCGATACAGATGGTTCGTTACTGGCTGAACGATTTGTTGTTACGTTTGCAACAGAGATTCCCGTTCCTGTTGGGATTTCTTTGGCATGTTCACTCTGCAGATGATTCTCCAATGCTGCCAAATTGGGCAGCATTTTGAAGCATAAATTGCACACATTTGGAGGCGGGTGCAGACCTACCCAAACAGAAGCAAAACAAAAAGAAAATATCAACGGCAATGGGTCACAGTTCAAGATCATTCATATATACATAGATATATGTACATATATGCATATATGTGTGTATGTGCGTGTATATAATTTGCGCCACGTGCTGTACGATCTTTTTCAATATGGTAATAAATTTCCATATGCTTTCAATGTTGTGACATAATGAAATAAAAACGTAGAGCCAAAGCCAAAGCCAAAGGCGTCTTTGTCGCCGAAATGTGGCTAAATATATAAATAAGATGCGGAATTTGAAGGCGAACTGCGAACAGGGAACTGTTATGGGGATGGGGATGTGGAAATGGATGGAATTGGGAGTGGGCACGGATCGAGAATGCTTTGTCTTGGTCCAATTGAATTATGTAGCTAGCAGATTTATAGCTATAGCAGAGACTTGAGTGGGTCAAAGGTGACAGACAAAGAGACTTTGTCATCTGTCAGTTGAATATGGAGTAACTTACCCATAAATCCAAGAGGGCCGAAGGGCAGCAACGGGAATTTGGCATGCATTTCCTCACGAGCGGCGGCCATAAGCAGAAGATTTGGAGGCATCGGCAGACCAAGCATTGCTCCAGTAGCTCCAACAGTTCCAGCACCACCTCCTGCTCCTCCACTTCCATTGGCCATACCAAATAAACGTGGCGAAGACAGATCCATGGCAGGCATTTCATTATTGACCAGATCAGAATTGGAACGTTCATCACTGGCCTCACAGCGTCTTTCTCTCTCCCTATCCAGGGGCAGGGGAGTAGCAGTGGCGGCACTCGAATTATCCCGCGAATCATCGGTACTATCCATAGTCATGAACTCATCAAAATCTCCTCCTTGCGATGATTCTGAACGTTGACCAGAGTGATCCGAAATAGTAGTGGAGAAATCTAAAGTATCGGATGTTCCGAGCGATTTTTGCGAATTCTGATCTTCCATTGTGAGAGCTGAATTATCGTTTGGTCCGGAAGCAAGTCCTGGCCCAACACCTGCTGCTCCGCCATCATCTAAAGTATGAATCCTTATATGTTGTTGGAGTATGATGCCATTTGAAAACTTTTGATGGCAAACAGGACACTTGAATTGACTTCGCATTGGAGGCTTGATCTTATGGATGCTCATGTGAGCCTTCAGATTGCCCTTTGTAGCAAACGCCCTGCCGCAGATTTTGCAACGGAAGGGCCTTTCCCCTGTATGGGTTCGGATATGCATTTGCAGGGAACTGCGACAGGACATTACCTTCTGACAGAAAATGCATTGATTGGGATCGGTCAACTTATTTTCAATATTATCCACTAACTGCTGAAGCTTAGAAGTTTCGGAGGTTTTATCTATCTCAATCAGATCCTCCCAGGATTTGTCAATAATGCGTTCCATTTGAGCTAATGAATATTCAGCAGGTGCCTCGCGGCTAGAACGTCGAACTAACTTCGCAGCAGCAGCCATATGAATCTCCAAGTCCCCAACTTGATGGTGAGGATGATGATCTCCGGCCACTACAGGCGGAGTGGTTGGTGTAGAGTGTCGCTTGCGAAGACCATTGCTATTGCGTCGTCCGTGAGAAGAGGTCTTAGCTATCAATTCTGCCTTTTCGGGTACACCTTCCGTTTTGTCGAGCTGACATTTAGGTGACTTGAGAACCAGTTCCACAGGTGAGTTCGATTTCTCTTTCTCCTGAAATGGTTTACTTAAATCTTCTGCCTGCTGAGGAGATTCTTCAATATCAGCAACTTCTTCTATTTCCTTTTCTTTCTCTGGCTCTGGCTTGGACTTTTCTTTTTCCTTATCCTTCTCTTCTATATGCAGATGTTGGTGCTGCTGTTCCCTTTGATCGTTTGTGTGCTCTACTGGAGGTGGCATGGGAGGAGCAAACGGCAAACGCATACCTAAGTGTTCTACAGGAGGAGGCGGTGGCAATCCTTGTCCTGCGCCTCCTGGCCCCACACCATTAACTACCACCGGCGGCATAAGGATGGGCGGAAAGATCTGTGTGTGCCGCTGATAGTGGACCTTAAGATTCCCCTTGGTTGTGAATTTGCTACCACAAACATTGCAGTGAAAAGGCCGCTCACCTGTATGGGAACGCAAATGTATTTGCAGGGCTGAGTAACTGCCAAAAATTTTGCCACAGTATTTACAGCGATGTTTGAAGATTTCCCCCCGACTCTGGGCCTCCTTTGAGGCATACTCGGAATACTCTTCTTGCAATTGGGCAGCGTGCAAACTTTGTGATGCGGAATCCAGAACCTCTTCGGTGCGACGTTGCAACATTTCCAAGCAATTGGGTTCGTTTGGTGCCGGGGGAGGATCGTGGTTAGTTATAATGCTCGAGGCTAAACTCGAACTAATGTCGCACATTAAGGGAGCCATCACTTGGCTGGTCTCTTGCTCTTCAACATCTGCACCAGTTCCCGTATCCGTTTCAGTTCCTGTTCTATCTATCTCTGCCTTATCAGTCTTTAAACTCTCCTCTAACCTTTCGTCCTTATCATTTAACCTTTTCTCCTCTAAGTCCATGCCATTGGCTTTACGATTTTCGTCTAGCTGCTGAATCTCTTCTTGCTCATTTTCCTCATGATCTTCATCTCTCGGAACTTCTTCCTCATCTTGTTCATTCTGCTGCCTGGACAGCATACCCCCAGCTCGTTTCAATTGACTCTGTAGATGCTGGATGAGCTGCAGCTGCATCAAATGCTGCCTCTGCACATTGAATATAGTCGACTGGACCATGGCCAGATCGTTGGCATGAGTTGTAGCCGCAAATTGGGCCACTGCCACTTTGGTATGTTGTAAAGCTTCCAAGGCCACATGCCCACTCGAAGGCAGACGACTGCCCGAGATCACCGACAAATCCAAGGCCTCATTGCTATTGTCCAGAGGCTCTTCGGAAGCGGGTGCATCCATATCTGTCGGGTCCAGCTCCAACTCATCGTCTTCCGGCGCTGCCGACTGGACACTTGCATTATTGTTGCTATCAGCGTCCAGTTCCTTGGCCAACAGGCTGTCGCCTACAATAGCACCTACGCTTCCACCTCCACCACCACCACCACCTGAGCTAGAGCCCGTGCCCGAGCCACCTCCACTCTTTGGGCCACGATAATTAATGCGATTGCGAAATATTGAACACATAATATTATCCTCTGGCAGATCGGTAGCTTAGCCGCTGGTGGCCACCGATCTCACAATGGCAACAGCTTCATGGACGACACTCTGTGAACGACAACAAATGGGAAGATGGAGTTGATCAGAGCGGATCAATGCAGAGTTAACACGTAAGGAGTCAGCAGCCCCTCATGTACCAGACTTTATGATAAATTTATTTTTGAATATATGAATAGAGCGAGGCGATGGCGCAATTTTTTAGGCGTTGAATAATTGAGTACACCCCGCCCACCCTGTCAGGCAACACCATGTCCACTGGTTGCATATTATTAGGCGCGTATAACTTAATTTCAGCCTGGACTGGACTCTAGCTTTGGATTGGCCTGACCGATCCCAAAACAGCGTTCACATTTTGCATGAGCCATCCGCATGGGCCTGTTGTGTGTAATTTATTGATATATTTCATTTGGAATCACTCAGCATAACTTTTGGATTTTGCTTTTGATTTCATGCGATTTATTCCAGCTATAGCTAATTTAACATCACCTATATATCCCTCCCCCTCCTCTCAATACTCCATCAGTCAAAATTTGTGAAACTCTGACTGTGGGTCACTTGTGTCGTAAGACACGGAAATGCTTCCAACGGGTCTCTGACCAGAAACCACCTATTATATAGGATAGCCATAACAAATGTCTGCCGTAATCTCTAAGGGTGAAGAACCTTAATGATGTAAGAGCAACAATTTTTTTCCTTCTGAACACAGTTCGTGTATCTATCATTTCTCAATAGCTTTCTAGTTGATGAAATTGACGCATACCACACGGGTTTTTTTTTTTTACTTGTCATTTAATTAGCATACAACTCTAAGGATATTTTCTGAGTCTGCTACTCATAATTTAAAGGTTAAATGCAAGAATTGCTTTTTGCAGGAAATTCTCTTTCGATTGCTCCCCATCATGACCTTTTAGATTTTCTTCGATATTTCAATTGATTTTGAAATATATGTCGTAGGCGTGTAGATCTGTATTTATTTATTTAAGTTCTATTTGTTGACTAACAAAAAGGGAAAGAGAAAGAAAAGCCCAATATCAATATCGATTTCAACATCATGACTCATGAGTTATATACGGGCAATAGGAAACTGTATTCGGTGTGCACACACACGTGAGCGTGTGAGATGATAGAGAGAAGAGGCATTACGGCCGATTGCTTTATGATTATTTCCCGGCAATTAAGTGAATTTATTGGCAAAAGTAAACATACACGCACACGCGTCTCATCCCGGACAGGCACGACCTGTGCCCATATTGTTGCGATTTGGGATGCTGTTTAACTATATCGATTGGCAATCATCGTCGAGGCGCACACTCGTGCACTTACACACACACACACATACACACACAGAAACATACACGTCGTACAGTATTTCTATCAATACCCCGATGATGGGCTCATCCGAAATCAATTTGTTTAATGCAAGGTAGCAGCATCCATTTTCTGTTGGGGTTGTTTTCCCGTGGCTCCTACTGAAGTTATCTGGGCGGCCCCCAAAAGCCAAGTGTTAACCGAAAATGAAGTTAGCCCACACAGACCCAGACACAGTTAGTTGCTAGCCAACCCTATTAACCCTTGAATGCCTTAGCCACAACTTATTCCACTTGAGCTGATTTTCTTGAGCGATTTACGCACAGCCAAAAACATAAAACTTCCGGAATTGCCTCAGAAACCTCAGCAAAGACGCAGGCAACTTAAAAAAAAAGTTAAAAAAGTGCCTAAGGTGTGTGGTTAGAGCGAGAGAATGCAAATAGGAATATCTTTCTCTTTCTTCACTTTTCTTTGTCATCTATGCACAGCCAAAATACATTGAATGAACTCAACTCAACTTCAACTAAAGTTTCCTGTCAGCAGGTGGTCCAACCTACAAGTCTCTTGTATCTAAACTAAGCGTACATCATTTGACTAAATCGTAAATTATGCTTATACATTTCTTTTATTTGCTTGGGCGCCGCCATTCTCTCTTCTCTCTTCCACAATGTTTAAGTACATTTTCGCCTCATTCTCATACTTCTCAAGCGGATATTGATCAAAATTTGTTGCAATTTGCTAGATTGATTGATGGGCGCCAGCCAGTACTTACTACATATATATATACATACATATACATAGTACATATATCCGGGAAAATCTTACTGAATGAAATGAAAACTCACAGTCTACAAACATAAAAATTTTGTCTGAATGAAGCAAAACATAGAAGTTTGTTATTTCAAATCGATCGATCAAGCAATCGGAAATATGAAAATAATATCGGACATCTGTATTGTGTCAAGTAGAGTCCAAATTTAAAAACTAACAGTACATTAAGTAAGCCAAACAAGTGCAAAAGGAAAATGTTTTCAAGTAACAATCAACAATTTGTTATTATCTTATCATTATTAAATTTTCTTTATGATTATTTAAGCCAATAGTTAACACTTTTGTTGTCTTGATAAAAATATTTAATTTTTCTATAAAAATTACTATATTAGAAAAAGTTTTAACTTTACAACAGTTAAAACAAATTTCTCATGTACATACATATGTGTGTGTGTGTGTGTGTGTGTGTGTGTGTTGCTTGAATGAAATGAATGAAAATTTACATTTACATCGAAATTGTGTAGGCCAAATCGTGAAAGTTTTAATCGGTGTATAGAAATAAGTATGTATTCCCTTTTTCCCCACCATTTTTGAGATCCATAAATATGCCAAAACAGATAAGAAACCTTGGAGAAGGGATGCAAACAAAGTAAAGAAAAACGAATTGAAAATATAAAAATTGTACGAGACAAATTTATGAGCTTCATTTAAAATATGCCAAGTTTTAGTTCACTTCTGTCTGGGGCACTGGCAGTAACCATTTTTCGCTTGTTCGATAGCATGAGGCAGTAGGTTTTGTAAGAGGAGGAGAGGGATGGGAGACGTCATCGTGGTTAAAAAGGCGCTTAAAAGTCAAACGGGGACTCACCGACCAATGGCTGAATGGCTGGACGCGTTTCCCCTTCCCCCTGTCCATTCGCCAACAACTTTACAAAATGTCTGAAAATTTATTAAGTTGAAAAAATTTTATGAGTTGAATGGTATAATTTTCATATAATTTTTGTGAGAAAGAAACGGAAATGGAACGAAGCCAGACAGGAAAAAAGGAAGAGCATAATGGAGAGGGACGAGGGTCAGTCAACCAGTTGAGCAGAAGCAAAGGCAGACGTAAAGGTTTGGGGGCAAGCGCCACACACAAACACACAGGCAACGTTTTCATTAAGCCAGTAAAAGAGCAAGCGAGAAAGAGCAAGAGAGAGAAAGAGAGAAAAAGAGAGAAGCAGAAAGAGAAGAGAAAGAAAAAGAGAAAGAGAATGTGTGAGTATGTGTGAGAAATGCAAATGTCTGCGTGTCTCAGCAGCAGGACAAGCCGACCAAGTGGCTGGAACGTGTCAGCATATAGTCAACCGGGGGAAGAGGATAGAGTAGAACGACTCACACACTTACATACAAACAAACACTCACACACATATTCGTCTCCTGGCCTGCAGATGAACTTGTATTGTTTTTGCATTTTGCTTTTGGGGCGCTTTCGGTTTTTATGTCTTTTTTTTTGGAGTTGAAAGGAATAATAAAGGAAGCTCGGTGAAGGAGGTGAGTAAAGGAGTAAAGGGGAGGCATAGTGAACAACTGGGACAGGGGTAAGAGTTGTTAAGCTGCCATTGCAAACAATTAAAATCATAAGAGACGCACATAAATTATTCATGGCTTAATCTAAAGTGGACAATCTATGCAAAGTACCCAAGCAAAACACACACATAACACACATGCAGCAGACACCTTCCTCTTTTTTCTTCAATCTTGGGGTCTTGAGCACTTTAATCGACTCCCCCTTTAGACCAACCCTTGAGCATTTGGGCCATTTTTGATATTCGACCAATCTCGTTTTTTATACCTTTTAATTACTCATATTATGGCATTTTAGTGTCTTGATTTCAGATATGAATTAGATTGTTCATAGTTCTATCGTAGCGATTTGATGCTTAAGCGAATAATGGATTTATATTCGTAGCTACATAATATTGATTTCTATTTTCTACATTTTTTGTATAATTAACTATAACTAGAATAGTCAAAAAACTGATAGGGCATATAAGTTTCGGTGAAGAGAAATGAGCTTCCCTGATCGGCATTAGCCAACTTTTGTTCAATAAAATGTCCGTCAACTGTCTTACTAAACAATAAAAATTCAATTTATGCGGATTATTGAATTAGCTCAGGTTTATTAAATTCAACCACAGAGCAAAAGTGAAAAACAAAAATCAAAATCAATGTGAAATACGATTTTACTTTGGCAAACCGATAGATAGACAGATAGAATATTTTTGCAGATAGATTCGCATGTGGCGTCTCGGCATATTTCTGACACAAAATATTTTTCAAACGCCCCGCATTACAAAATATCGCACGAAAATAATAAAAACTTTTGCACCATTTGGCGAAATATTTCGGACACAGGCAGCCCAATAAAAAAAGGAGGACAATTTAGGCACGGCTGATCGAAGGTTTTATACCCTAGACGCATGGGAATTAAAGTTTAACAGCAAATCCAAAAAAAATTGACAATATAGCTTGCAAAATGTGAATACCCTATCTACCTAGCATATTAAAATATAAAATAATGAAAATGTTTAAGAAGGGGAAAATTAAAATGAATGTACAGACAACATTTCTGTCATAATAGAAAATATATACATATATATATATATGTATATGTATGTATGTACATATCTGCATACATATATTTATATAAGTATATACATACATATGTTCATTTATATAGATATTTGGTGGTGTATTAAACTGAAAATAAATAAATATATTTGTATGTATAATAAAAACGCAACAAGCAAAAATGAAAAATAGTCTAACGTGGCGAACGAAAAGGAAAACATTTCGAATATTTTATAAATGAAGAGAAAATGAATTTATTGTCAGCACCCGGCGGCAGCAGCAGCAGCCAAAAGTCGCAGCAGATTCATACATACATACATACATGCATATACAGAATGTACATATATATATATACATATATTACGAGTTATTGTCATAAATTCATCAAGACAATAAAACAATTAGAATTGTGGCGAAACGCTAGAAATTGGAATGAAAAAAACGAAATGAAAATGTAGCATTAAACTGTCTCAAGTTGCAGTTTGTCTGATTGAAGATTGAAGAGTAATCCAACTTTTCATTATCATCATGTGTGTATGTACATATGTGTATCTACAAGATACTTTTTGTATCTTTGACACGCTGACTTGACACCTGTCATCTTTTCGTTTAACCTCCCCCCACTTTGACATGTCTCCCCCTTACTATATATCTCTCACTCTATCTCTCTCTCTCTGTTTTTTCTGTGCTAATTTTATTCTTGACATGCGTCCGATGTTGGTTTTTTTTTTTGTTTTGTTTTGTTTGTTGTACTTTTTGGGTGTGGGCAGAAGTTGTTGGTTGCATAACATGGACACACTCATACACATGCACATACACACACACACACACACACATACACTGTCATTGTCATATCCTCTGGCTCTAAGAGATTTCATTTTCCGATCTGCGCCTCACCTCAACCATTGCCTCCCCCCGAGGCTTCTTGTTGTATTGAGGCCCAAAGTAGTTGTATTTATGTTAACTTTGACATAAGCTTCGACATGCAACTTTCAGTTGTTGTTGTTGTTGTTGTTGTTGTTGTTGTTGTAGCTGTTGCTTTGGTTGCATGTCCTCCTTTCGCATAAAGTGTCAAAGTTAAAATAATCGCCACTCACACAACAAGACAACAGGGTAACAGCAATAACAACAACAACAGCAAGAACAAAATGTGGGGGAAAGAGAAAAAGACATTTTACGCACTTGTTGGCCCAAAAAGGAGACTTCAGCTCCAATTTTTTAGGTTTTTTTTTGGTCACTAAATATTGCTACATGAACATATAACACGAGTTCAAATATACTTAATAAGTGTTACTGAGATGCAAATATTATGTTGATATAAAAATAATGTATAATATTATGTCAAATCATTATAAATATTAATAAATATTAACATAGAACACTTTAAAACATATGTATACATATTTACTCAATATGATAGATTTTTCAATATTTTCTAAGGCTAATAAGAATTGAATCTGTTTAACAACAAATGCGTTATATTCAACGGACTGGACTGAATCTGAATAGATAATCATTCCTCGGTATATCTGAAATATGTATTAGCAACAATGCGAAAAATTATTATATTTCACCTTAGAGACAAAAAGTAAATTTCATTTATATAATTTGCTTTGACTGCATTTGTAGAAGAATTTTAATTTTTCAAAATGTCAGCTTGGGGCCCTAAAGATAACATCTCTTCCTCTGTTAATATCTATCAAATAAGTACCTTATTTTAAAACCAATTATGTATGTATCCACAATAAAATTCATTCTTTATACAAAATGCAGTAAAATATATTAAATCCGTTATATGTATATTTAGTTCTACATCTAATTAAACTCACTTTGTTTTCAATATGATCAAAGTGAAAAACTCTTCGTAGTTTGGGATTGCATCAATTACTTTTAGCTTAATTCTTAAAAAAATTAACATTATCAACACATTATCAATATTCTTCACCATGTGAGTGTAGAGTTTTGATATTAATTTTAATTGTAAAAAGTATTATCACAGATTTAAATTAACTTGTTAAAAACAATTTATTTTATAAATGTTTATGATTCCTGTTAACAAAACACGATGGATTTATAATAAATATTTTCTTAAAGAAAGTGTATTAACTATTTTTTTTACTTAAACTTTAACTTACCTTCCCGTAGTTCCTATATTAATTGTGTATTGAGTTATCTAAGTTATCCACTTCGTTTCCGTAAACTGATTTTAGTTAAATTGCCGTCGGCAAATTGGAAAATCCTTATAAAGGATTATATTCTAGCGAGAGTTTCTTTAAGTTGATTTCTATTGTGTTTTTACTTAATTTAATATTTTTTCACATTTTAAAAATGTTTCTTCTGTTTTGTTGTTTGTCAATTTTATACGGCATACAACTTTTTCGTTTCATATTTATTGTTTATTTCTTAAAATGGTTGTCGGCCGGCCATTTGCATTTTGATGAATATTTTATGATTAATTAAACACGCGCGACCGCAAAAAAAGCATGAGCGTTTCCCTTTGCAGCCCCACACGCCCACACCCACATATGGTATATGCCCCCGCCCATCACGATACACACGCACACATACACTGGCTAACATACGCAGGCACGCACGCACGCACGCTGACGCTCACGCAGTTGATGCGACGTCGCTGCTGCTGTTGTTACCGTTAACTGCTGTCCGCTGGCAATTTGGCAATAATAATATTCTGTTTTATTTCCTTATTTTTTTTTTTGTTTGGTTTTTTTCTTTTTTTTTTATTATTATTATTGTATTTTTCGGTATTTTTTTTTTTTTTTTTTTTTTTTGTTTTGTGAATGGCAAATTAGCTGGCGGCTGTCGGCTGGCTGGCAGGCGTCTGAGGCTGGCCAAAAGCACTAGCACTAGCACTGCCCTGCCTTGCTGGCTGGCTGACTGAACGCTGGCTAGCTAACTGAGGAGCTTGGGAGTCGCGGCCGGAGCCACGTTGGTGTCGCTGCTGGCGTCGACGCCGAGAAGCAAGCTAGGTTAGCTGATGGAGGCCAGGCCAGACCAGGCCAGGATTACACGAAGCACACAGGAGCAGCCTTAAAAACAGAACCAGAGCCAGGCGACGTCGACGTCAGAATGTCCTTTATGGATTTTATACTGAACACAAGTTGTACAAGAAGCGCGCGGCCGCGGTCTCTCGTTCGCCCCCTTTTGGCAGCAGCAGCGGCGCACTTTGGCCAACATCTGCACTTGGCGCGGAATACGACGACTGGCAGTACGCAGCAGTACAATGACTACAACAGCAACGAATCGGACACGACGGGCTGCAACTTTGTGGCGCGCAGCTGTGTCCGTATCCTGCGAGCTGGAGCAATGTGTCTGCTGCCTCTCGTTTGGGGCATTCAGGGTGGCAGTGGCATGGTGGCACTTGTGCAAAAAAGCTTCCGAGAGCACAACGACGCTGTTCCCCAAGAAAAGAGAGAGCGAGTAAAGGAAAGAGAGAGAGAGAGAGAGAGAGAGCGAGAGAGAATGGGAGAAGGAGAAGGAGGAGAGGGAGAGTGAGAAAGAGAGATACGAAGAGTACCTTAACATTTTCGAAATTCACTTTAACAGCTGGGGAAATGGCGTATAAGACTGTTGAGGCCAAATGTTAACGCATACGAACAGTTTCTTGGCAATGTTAGCCACTCCCTCTGCGAGCGTAAACAAAACATATACATATATGTATGTATGTGTTTGTATCTGTGTCGTAAGGGCTAGGGCTCTTGGCCTTCTCTCAGGGCTGATGCCTCTCAATCGGCTGCCGGCAGTTTTCATGTTAGTGTGCGAGACGTTGAGCGCAAGGGAAAAAATAAAATGAACCAACAACAACGTCATCATCTTCGACGGCGGCGGCAGCAGCGATTTTTATATATGCGCAGCGGATCGACAAATAAATAAAACGCATAGCAAATTATGACAACTTTAGGCGGAGCATCGAAGGCGACGTCGCTGCCGATGCCGCTTTGCTACGCCTTTCGTTCTTTTTTCTCGTCCTTGTTGGCTGCTGCATCTCAATCATATTTCCCTTCTCCGAGTATCTATGTGTGTTTATGTGTGCTTGGGTATCAGTGTGTGTGTGTGTATATGAGTATAGATGTGTGTTTCTTTTATTTATCCATATTTCCTTTATGTTAGCTTTTTTCTCATGGCATGCTCATGTCTCCCTGCTGATTGTCCTTTCCCTGGAGCTAAGACTAAGTAAATGCCGACGGAACTCTTCATTATAAAAGTGGAACCAGGCCAAATTGTTTTTGGACTATTTGAAATGAAAATAATGAACCTCAGATATATTGAATTGATATTATTCAATAGATTGTGTGATATATATATATTATAATTATATACTATACTACTCAGTTTTAATTAAATGCTCCTTAGCTAACGCAAATGTGTAATAAATCAGAACAATATTATAAAAAATACTTCTGTTCTTTGAACAATAACATTTGAACTTGATTACTTAGAGTGAGGACCAAATTTTTGAGACTGTGTTGATCAATCTGCAATTATGGTTGCACTTTTTCAAATATTTTAAGTGTAAAAATTATATTATATACTATTTATGAATCGTTATTTATTTCAATCTATGAATTCAATTCGAGAAACTTATAAATAAATCTTCTTCCTGTGCTCATAACCAATTTTTAAAACATTATACCTTAAAAAAAATGTTCCATTTTATAATTATCTGTGCTACCAATTGCATTTAATTTCATTTCAATTGAATGCATTCAGTTCACATAGGAACAGTTACCCTCTGATCTCTAAATATATATATATGTATATGTATATGAAATATAAGTAAATAGGGATATAATCTAGGCAGAACATCTGCCCGCTTCGTACGCTTATAAATTCCATAAAAAATTCAAAATGGATTCGTGTTGAATAAAAAATGAAATGATAACAAACAAACCAAAAAAAAAAAAAAAACCCGACATGAAAAACAATCAAACTCATTGGAATGCAACCCTCTTGAAATCATAGTCGAACCCCCAACCCCTGGGATAAACCACATAGATACCTTCTGTAGACATACATACATACAAGCGCATATATTTATACATAGATATGTATGTACTGGTACATTTGTACATAGTTTATATAAAATAATAACCAACCCTTTCCTGTCACTTGGTGAATTAGTAAACTGTACCAAAAAATTATTTTCAATTGCATTTGCTTGTCAACTGTCAAAATCGAAAACGTTTCAAAAAGAACGAATAGAAAGATTGAGAAAGGGGTAAGATGAGTTAGGAGTGAGAGAGATAGCGCCAATCACCATCATCAAAGACACAAAGTCTACGGGTCTCTCATTTTATTTCCCAGACACAATGTCGTTTATCATTCCGATTCTTGAGGCCCAAATTGGCCCGAAGACCAAAAGCAAAGCAATGGCGGACTCAATCTCAGATGCATCGGAGCGAGACAACAAGTGGAATTTCTATGCAAATCAGTTAGAAATAAAACTCGTTTTCAAAAATTTTGATGACGCCGATTTGTCTCCTACAATCATAAAAACCGTTCAAGTAAACTTCTCGAAAAGAAATTAAAGAACTAAACAAATATCAAACGGAAAGTCCGACCCAGCTAAACATAATTAAAGTCGGAATAAATTATTACAAACATTTTGTGGTAAATGCGACAAATATTTCGAACCATACCGAAGGAAACCCAACCTCAAACTGTGGTCGAACATCTTTTATAATTTCCTGATAAGCGAACGTGAGAAGGTTAAGGTTATGATGACCAGTTGTAAAGGGTAAAGGTCGGCGGGATCTAAAAGTTTCATTTCGACTTTTCTTTTGGTTTCATTTTTCTTTACATAAATAAAGAAAAAAAATATTATAAGAACATTTAAAACAAAAATGAATAAACCATTTAAAAGATTGGAAAATTGATTTTACTTTTTATATAGAATCCAATTTGTGTATGTATGCATATTGAAGGCAACGAAAAAGAGAATCAATGTTCAACGTAGGATCTTTTCTATAAAGACTTTCAAAAATTGTTCAATTGTATACCTTTTGTTTTTCGATCGAGTCTTCGCTTAGAATTTTCTTAAAAATTAAACTTAAAGTTTAAATCATTAGTCTTTCTATATAAAAGTGACCATAAATATTTTCAGCTATTACCAATATCAATTAACAATTTCTCACTCTGACTCATTAGGCATTATTATTATCTTGGTTCAGAATTCGTAAAAATGTATTCATTTCGATTGAAAGATCGTTTATTACCCCCCCACACAAAAAGTAAAGTAGCTAATAAAAATCGAAATGCACGTCGGTCATTTGATCTAATATCACGTTTTCACAGAGAACAAATTAAAATAAAATAAAAGAAAAATTTCATTTTTACTTACCTTTTTTTTTTGTTATTCTTATTTACTGTGAAATAAAGCGAGATTAAAATTAAAATTAAATTAAAACGCGAGGGGAAAAAGGGTTCTAGAACATAAAATTAAGTACATGTAAGGCACTTCACTACACTCCAGGCTAAGTTAGAGGGTCTCGAACATGGGTTAGGAGTTTTGGGATTGGATCTTAGTATAAAGTTTCTCTGTGTGGGTTGAATGGATTTTTGATTTGTCTTGTCACATGGCTGTGATTTATGTTTACGATGACAATTGGGAAATTGAAATAAACTCTTCTTGTATTTCTTTTAAAATTTTCTTATTTATTTATTTACATAAAGTTTTGTATTTTATAAAACTATGTATGGATGTGTGTGTTACAAAATAAATTTAATATTCTAACGAAAATGTAGGCGAAAAACATTTAAATAAGAGTTGACCTTGCGCCCGGGTGATGGGCGGGACTTTAGGTTCGGGCGGTTTTTGGCTGGCTGGCTGGCTGGCTGGCTGGGACTCTGGGCCATTTACTCGATTGCGTTTAATCGATTTCTTTGTAAACTGGAAACCCAATGTCAACAGCCTCACGACACACAGTCATCCACACACACACACACACACACACACGCACACACAGACACACAAGCACAGATCCACATAGCAATTCGGAGGATACAAATAAACAAATTCAACTTTAGCAAGGAAAGGCCAAAAAAGGGGCAAAAACTTTGGGTGCTAAATTTGCTTTTTTGGTACTCGAAGCGAGTGAGAGAAAAACATTTACACACTTAAACGAAGCAAACGAAGCAAGCATTTGAGGCAAGTAGAACAAAAATAACCTAAAAGAAAAACTAAAGAAAATTCTAGTGCAGCAAAAGGACCTTCCTGCCTCGTGAAAGAGTATCTAGAGCTGGAGTTGGCAAAGACATTTAAAGGCAAGTCTCTTGCGGAATTCAAGAGACCAAGAAAGTCTTTTGGCATTACGTAAATAAGCAACAGTTGTACATATGTATAAGTATCTACAGATATACATACAAAATGTATGTATATATATATATATTTTACAAATAGGCGACATTTTTGCGTCCTTGCCACGACACCGTACTGTGTCTATAAGAACTTGAGTTTTCCTTTTTTTCGTTAGGTTTTTAGGCAAAAATCAATTGAATTTGGTGCACAGTCGCTTAAGCCACAAATAAGAGAAAATTTATGTCACCAAAAAACTCATAATTCAACTTTGCGCCTTCCATTGGCAATTAACACGCCCCCTTGACTAGGCCCCCATGCCTATCACCTCCCTTAATACCGCCTCTTGCTCCTTAATTCAAAATACTTAATGGCAAATTTATGTGGCGTTGCATTTTCCTCTAATGAAAATGGAATTCATAAAATAAAACATCATAAATACTTAAAATCTTATAGTCTAGTGGAAAGGGGAGAGGGGGAACCACTATAGTTGTTTGATTATGGGAAGGGGGACTCGTGCCGACCATCTGTTAGAAAACAGATGCTTTTAAAAACATATTCAAAGAATGGAATTTGAAAAAAATTGTGTATAGTACAATATTTCTATGAGCCAGAACAAATCATTTCACAATCTTTGTAATTGGAAAATAAAAATTAATGAAAAACTTTTTAAACGTGAATCTTGCTTAAGAATTAAGTTTGCTAATAGGCATATGGAATACATTGTACAATCTTGGCTTAAATTTAAGTAAACTCACAAAGGCATACGGAGTTAAGGTGGTTGCCAATTAAAAAATAAGATCTTAAAATAGAGGGAACCATTCTAAACTATGTAAAAGGTCATGGTTAGGGTTAGGGGTTTAATTATTTTGAAATTATTTTAGGGCAAGATATGTATGACCAAACTATACCCCATCTTTACTTTTATAATATGATTCTAAGCACCATGAAACCCATTTTACTGGAGTGGATATAGATTTATGTTGAGCAAAAGTTTTAACCACCATTTAAATAAGTAAATTAAACTTTCCTTTAATTTTCCAGCTGTTGAAAATTTAATGACAATTGTTGCATTTAAATGCTTGCCCCATTTAGCCGGCTCCTTCCTGTTTGGACGAAAAGGCCAACAGCACCGACAAAATCGATAAATGGGAAAGGGGTGGGGCGAGATTCACCCCCCCACAACCAAAAATAGACATGTCTCTGTTGTTGCCTTTCCTTTTGCAGTGTGTGTGTGTGTATTTTTTTGGTGACGCGTTTGGTCTCCAGCAACAACGAGAACAAGATATATTAGCCGGGTTTCATTAGAAGGCAGGGGAAGGATAGGGCTACGACTGGGGTTGTGCGTCGTTAGAGTTACGTTTCTCCATTTCGTGGGCGTTGTCCTGGCCCTGGTTCTTGTCCTGCCGCTACTGCTGGTCTCTAGTCTCAATTGGGTGACTACATCCTAGGCTCTCTGCATATGTGTTAGACCTTCTGTCTGTCTGTGACAATTTCCGCTCATTCTCGCCGTCGTCCTTGCCAAAAAAAGAACCAACGAAAAAGGAAAGAGACCAGAGCAGAAGCAATTCAGTTAACTTTCCATTCATTCCATCCACACACACAACCCCCCCCTATCCGCTAGACTGTCTGTGCTTTTTGTCATCATCGTCTCGCAGTTTCACTTTTTGTTTTGTAGCCCAGTGTTTTCCTCAACTTTCCAGTGCTTTTCCAAGAACTAAAAAAAAAAAAAAAAAAAAAATCAACTGAAACTGAAACTGAGAGCAACAAATTGAATAGAAAAACGAACAAAAACAAAACAAAACTCCACGAAAAAAAACTGCGGGCATTTTTATGTTAATCAGGTCAATGGCATGCCCTCCCCTGTTACATCTACTTCCCCACCCGTCATACAATGACACACTTGAAATGGCCAACAGCCGCAAATTTGGGCCAACAAATAGCTCCACCCATTCCCAAAAACAATTTACTTGAAATTTAACATGGAACACGGTCTTTAACATTTATGCCATTTGTTTTTAAAACATTTTGCCAACTGTCAGGGAAGCAGCAAAATGTTGAGGGCTACTCTATAATCTCGATCCTAATATTTATTTAGGTAACATACCAGGATATTGCAACATAAGCACAGAACACACTTATATAACTTATTGTTCTCGGATTGTCGTCATCATGATCCTGTTATGGGATCGTATCGAAATGGTTTCAATTCTGTGACAAGATAAGAATTCCCATGTATGTAAGTTGGTTTTTTATTTGGAATTATCAGAAGATTAGCTGGGTTTATTCTTTAGAGACGGGGAGAAAAATTAAATGAAAATACAATTTCTCAAATTTTTATACTAAAAATTGATTTATATTTTCTTATATGGATTAAATTATATTCTCTATTTCAGTTACTCAATCATCGTAATGTTTCCTTTTAGACTTTGTGTGCCATATATATATATTTATTTATCTAGTGTATTTACCGATGAAATTTTTGTTTTCTTTTAAATTTTTGGCTTCTTTTAACACATTTAACTAAAGGCTCAGAGGATCGCCACTGATGCTCATTGAAGCCTTAACAATGCTAAACGACATCAAAATTATATTTCACGCTTTAATTAAAAATTGAAAATTGAAATGGCCATAAAAAATGTTTGTTAACCAACATAACCGCATCTGTTAATGTCTGTAGGTGACCCCAGACAGAGTTTCAAAGGGAATGGATGAATATGTATATGGATGGATGAATGGAAGGGAGTGCCGATGACGCTGTTGATGTCGACTGTGTGCAATGAAGTGAAGCTCATGCTGTAGCCGAATGGATGTATGGAATGAATGAATAATATCGATACCAAGAGACCCGGATCAGTTTTTGTTTTTGGTCTTGCTGTTGCCCTTTATCAAAATTTGATAAAAGCCGCGCCAATAAATTAATTGTATAAATTCATTTAATGAATTTCGATTTTATTGTTTCAACTGCTCATTGCGCCAGATGACGAGTGTGTGTGTGTGTGTTTGTGTGTAGGTGGTGCATATTAAAAAACCATCAGCGTGTCAATATGTAATTTGTGTCATCGTCGTCGTCTCTGACAAAACTCTATGGCAAATAGACTATAAATTAAATATCAATAAAGAGCGGTTTGTCCATATGGCATCTCCGCCATCGTCCTCACAATGCTGATGAAAGAGAGATCTAAGGCAAATCTCCGAAAATTGTATTGACAAATTCTTAAGTCCCCCACCATTTCTCCTTTATGGAGACATAATGCAACGCAATCTCTACTCGTCACAGTAGCCGAAAGGCAAACAACAACAATTGTTAAGGACTCTTCAATTGTGGAAAAGTTAGCTAAAAGTGCCTTCGGTTGCTCGATCCCAGCAGCAGATCCCAACAGCAGCTCAAATCGTGTGCAATCAACCGCAATTTCTTAAACAAAAGCGAAAGACCTGAAGCGGATGGATGAGCTGCTGTTTGTGCAACCTAATGAAATTTCTTGAAGGATCACTGCCAAAAAAAAAAAAAACTGAAAAGAGAAGGATAGCGTATACTGAACAGAAAAAAAAATAATTTGTCAACCGTTGCTCGAATTCATTAAGCCGGTTCTGGGTCTACTCCCCAGCCATTAAATACCAATTTGTCGTCGTTGTCGCTTGTCTTTGATGATGCTCTGGAAATTATTAAGGATTTATTATGATTATTATATTAAGAAAGGAGCACACAGCACGACGTTGTGCGATCACAATAACAGATGCCAAACCGAGGAAGAACAATGGCATATAGGACCGGATCAGCCCGGCATTTTGGTGATATCATTTAGAGAGATTTAGAATAACCGAACTAAATATTATTTTACATATCAATTATGTATTGTATTGTTCTCAATTCTCACACAAAAAATAACTTGAATTTCTTTTCCTTTTTATCGTGCCATTGTCATGTGGAAAATTGCATTTTGTTTATGGAAACTTGATATTTTGTCACGGTAGTTTGAAGAAATTTATGTTTTTCCAATTGCGGTTAAAAATAAGATCATAGGATCGATTACTAAGCTACATACATATTTGTCATTCAATTAATGACCAAGTGAGTGAGTGGGTGGGCATTTTTGTTCGTGTAACCAATCATTTCCATATAATTTTCTAACAATCTTCCCACATTTAAAAAAATTAAAATTGGTAATCGAAATGCAGGGAATGTCGTCGATTCGTTTAATGAGCGGATTAAAAAGATATCAGAAATGCGTCAAAAATCGTCCAAATTCTGCTGAGTTTTTCATTCCGTTGCATTGATTAGTCATGCAAAACGTGTGTCAAAGTTTAATTTCAATCAAAAACCAAATTATAAACCAGACACAAATAAAATTGTTGAAAAAATAGAAGAAACATGAGGGAGACACACGCCTGCTCGCATTTTAAATTGTGCCGCCCAGGTAAGAAGAGTTCAAGTTAAAGTTAAAGGTAAAATTACTGTGAGAACTTCAAACGAGATTTCCAATTTTTTAGTGGCTTAGCTAAAATATAATGCCGATTTATAAATCGATCGTTCTTGAAAAAACATCTTCAGGTTTCCAAAGAATAAACGATGTCAAGAACATAATTTACATAATTTTTTCTAAGTGTACATAAACGTATCATTTTCATCTTCATTTTTTCTGTATACCAATTCAAGAGGTGAATTTCGCGCAAAGTTAATTCTGTGGATAAACTTTCATATGAGCTACGCAGACAAATAACTTGCCAACCAGTCAGTATGTATGTATATATATACCCCACCCTTAAGATATAAATATTTCGTCAATGTTCCCCTTAATCAAGCCACCCTCCCCCTTCCTCCTCCACCACCATTAAAGAACGAAACCCAACACCCTTACGCATTACGCAAATGAATTTGGCGTTGCTCTCTTGCTTATGAATTAGCAGAAGAAAGAGCGAGGACAAGAACAAGAGCCAGAGCCAGAGCCAGAAGCATAACCAAAGCCAGAGCCAAAGCCTTGCGGCACACGACTCCTTGAGCAGGCTTAAGACTTTTATGACACCCTCTTCCAACCCCCACCACAGAAAGTTTACATTGTTGTTGGTAGGAGTGGGAGTGTTTGGTTGCGGGTGCGGGTGCGGGTGGTTTAGAGTCTGCCTTTTTAATGTCCTTATGCAGGAGGGTGTGATGCACAAGTTGAAAGCAAAACCAAAGCGAAAGAGAGAAAGAGAGAGAGAGGAGAGATAAAAAAGCATATGCATAATTATTTAATTGAATTAAACAATTTCGTAAATGGTAAATGATGCGACAATATGGCGGCGATGACTTCGACACGGTCTCCATGCAAATTTGCATAAATACATAATTATTGAGTTGCTCACGATGTGTGTATCTGTTGTGTGTGTTGGTGTTAATATATATGTGTGTGTGCTGGTGTGTGAGAGGGTGTTATTCCCACTGTGTATAATAAAATTTGCATGTTAGGAAAAAGGTTTTCTTTGTTGAATTGTTATAAAGTGTTAAAATGTGGGTGGTGCAAATATTTATATATATGTATATATAAAGGTATTGTTTAAAGAAGTTTAAGGGCTAAGTTATTGAATAAAACATTCACATTATATAAATCTTTTTCCATTAGTTGAAGATTGAATATAATCACTCAGTAATTAGTCTTAATTTTACTAAGAATATTCAATTGTTTATCAGATTTTCTTGTTAGGCCATAGAAATAAGAATTACTTTGAAACGTTCAGTTTAAGAGTCTAAGTTGAACATTTGCCGGTAATAAATATACATATATATTCACAAATAGATACACTTCAATATTTTGGGCCACGTAGTAAGATTCGAAAAATGCTAGATGACATTATTAGGATCAAATTTATTGAAATCTGATGTGATAGAGAGAGAAATGATCCCCCACTGACCTAAGCCCATATCCTAAATGTATACTCTTTCGCATTCTCACAGAAGGGACATTAATTATCAGTAGAAAGTGGATGCCTGGCGAGCTGTTTAATGTTGGCCAGGGTCATCCATCTGTCAAAGTGTTGACCCGCAAAGGTCGCACCATTCAAGTATAAATTTCTATTGATTTCACAGTTGCAAATGACAATGCCGAAAACTAAAATAAAATGCCAACCCGCCTGTGTGTAATATTTCAATTTTTGAGTCTACATACATACAAAAGGATGCAGGAGGAACATGACACAATTTAAAATGCTTGAATGACCTTTGGTCAGCAATCGGCAGCCACACCCCCCCTTTCATTAGTTGGGGTGCATTGAAGGCGAAAGGTCCTGGCCACCATTGTTCTGCATGTCCGGTTTATTGTTATTGTTATTATTGTACCCTGGCACTGTAAAACGGAAGTATTTCTCGGACTATTGTTGCACTTATATGGCCTGGATCCTGGCACGCGACACCGTTGCCACCGCTGCTGCTTTGGGCTAATGACTAGAATGTGAGTTTTAAGGAAGACCCGCTCAAGTGTCTCTCAAAAATGTACAATCACACAGACGCACCCCCAGCAGTTGTCAACCATAGACAGATACACACATCTATATCTATACATACATATATCTGACTGTGGGTGAAACTAAATGAGGCAAGAATGCCCCTTGATTTCAAAAAACCAATAAATGTTGTCAAATTTATTGCTTTTCATTCAAAAATTTCCCTTTTGTTTGCAATTTGAACTACCCCAACCTCTGTTAAGGGCTATATATGTGACAGGACATCAACTTTTCCGTATACATAGTTCACCAAAAGTTTTTGTTAATGGTAGAAGGGAAGTAATATCTGTTATATGTGATTGTCGCAACAAGCATCTGAAAAGATTTGTGGTATATAACCTTATATATATGTTTACTTAAAATGAGATGATAAATTGAATTTTTCTTATTCAGTTTGCTTCGATATATAATAATATTGTATAAAAATAATTTGGTCGAAAGGATTCGATTGGCCTCTGATAATATTTTTGTAGAATAAATAAGAACAGAACAAACAATGCATATCCTACATATGACACATGTATAATGTCCTCCGGCCTGGTTTCTCCTTCCCCTGTTCCTGTTCATTCTCCTTCCACTTCTTCACAATTCCTCTCCTCCTTTAAACTGTCAACGCATTGTCAAATTCTATTTTTATGTTTTATTTTCATTTATGTTTTCTTTTTCGTTTTGTTCTTTTTGTTTGTTCTGGCTTCCGTCGTCGTTTCAGTTTTCTTCTCTCTTCTTGTTTTTTAATATGCGAGTCTAATATTTCAGTTTTTTGTTGTTATTCTTTGGGTCTTCCCCGGTTTTGGTTGTTGTTTGTGTGTTGACAATTTGTTTTGGGCTGGGTCCCGCCGATCCCCCGATTGCCCGTGTTTTTTGTGGGCAACCGCTGCTAAATAGCTACAAATTTATGAACGTAAGGAAAGACGCAACGTAAATCAATTTTTAATGCATTTTCCATTTTCATTTATGTTTCTGTCAAGCAGCAAATTGATGAGTGGCGATGAAGAATTTCGAAATGTTTATTAGAGAGTCATTTGCGTTCCCCCGATATATGTATATATAAACAACTATAGAGATACTCATGCAAATATATGTATATTATAATATGTATGTATATAACATGGATGCAAATTTATTTTGCACTTATTCCACTCCCGTCTAAATATGCGAGGGTCATTTGAAAAATATGAAATGTTTTATAGATTGGTAGTTGCTGCGACCCTTAATGTCTCAAAAATTTTTTTTATTTTTTGTTGGATTACAAATAAGAAATTCTGAGTTTTTCTCCATTTCCATAATGGCACATGTGCCATTGTAGCATTCAGTGAGGTATCAAGTTGAGGTATTCATTGATTCGCAAGTCTTGAAACGACCCTCGTATATAGATGTACATACATATGTACATATGTATATTCTATGTACTTGTATATGTGAGTGGCATTTGTCGCATGTTTGGTTCCAGCTTTTCCATCAAATCCAATTTAATACGCTTAAGTTCTTACTTTTTTGTTTTTGCTTTTTATTCTTCCTTTTTCCGTTTTGCCTCCTCCGTTTCAATTTAATGTTATCGATTTTTAATTTTCCTATTTGAACATTTTGTGCAGACTTTGAACAATTTGGGTTTTTTTTTGTTTTTGTTTGTGTTGTATGGGTTTTAATGTGAATTACGAGCTTTCCCCTGCGCCCCTAACCATGCACCATGCCCCATGCCCTATGCCCCATGCCTCATGCCTGAAAACAACAATAACAAGTTAAGGCTTGTAATTTAATCGCATTTGTATCGATGCTTTTGTTTTCCTTTTCCTTCTTTTGTCTCATTTTCAATTTAGTTACTACGACTATTATTTTGCGTTTTCAGCCTGCAATTCCAATTGAATTCAAGGCGTGGAAAAATGGTTATATATACAAATGATATGATCCAGTTGCAGTTGCAATTTGCCATTTTCATTTGGAATTGTGGTGAAGCCATAAAGTTGCCCCGCTTGATAGATTTTCATTTGTTATCGATATTGTTTACATTTCACGTTTTCCTTTTTTCTTGCACTCAAACTAATTTTACATAAGTGAAATACTTTTGCCTAGAACTTTAATTGGATTTACTATTCTCAAATTGTAACCAAATGGTTCAGTTCAACTGTCATTTGATGTTTAAACGTCGGGGTCACCAAGCCTGGATAACAACAGATGGACAATCCGTGTTTAATTTGTTGGTTAAACATTTTTTTGTTTTTTATAAATTGCTGTCATAATAAAATCTGGCCCCGCCTTTTGGCCCACATAAAAACACGTGGATCTCATCCAAAGAAAATTTTACATTGAAGCAATTAATTTCGCTTGATTAAATGAAAACGCATTTCATATTTTAGCCAATTAGAGAGTGGAAACAATCATCAAGGCAGAACTAATTGGTTAGGCATTTAACACTTACCCCCAGACCAACAAAATATTTCATTTCGATTTTTGAACCACTCAGCTTAATCGCTGGTTGTTGTTGGATAGCTACTGCCAGAGATAGATATGGGAACGCATCATCCAAATCATCATCCCCATCATCATTATCATCATCATTGCCATCGACATCCACATGGATGAAGACTGTGACTGTGAAGAAGGGGTAAAGTTTTCAGCTGCTATTCCCCCACGCGTGCCCGATGATTAATCGTTCTCGAAAATGTTTGTTTTCATAAACAATTTTTTTTTTAATAGGCTCCACGCTCCATGTCTGTCTCTTTTATCTGTCTGTCTTACTGTATGTCTGTCTTTCTTTCTTTCTTTCTTTCTGACTGACTGACTGAGTGACTCCTCCAAGTCGTTGTAGTTGTTCTTCTTATTGTTGTCGTTGTTGTTGCTGTTGTTGCTGTTGTTATTGTTGTTGTTGTTGTGGGTGGGGTCAAAGAGTTAAATCGTTTCGAGTGTATATCTTGTTTGTCGTTTGTCGAACTGTCGACTTAATGCAGATGATGCAGATGTGGATGCAACAGCTATTTTTGTTGCATTCATGTTTTCAAGTGGGCTGAGGGGAGCGACCGGGTGATAAAGTGGGAGTAGAATTTAAAAAGAGTTGATAAATCAAATTAAAATTCGTGTTGAGGATCTTAGACAAATAGCCTCAGCTCTAAGGCCATATTGAAGGTGTTAATTATCTGGCAATTAGAATAGACCTTCAGCTGTTGAGCTAAATATAAACCACAAGAATAACAAAAAAAAAAAAAATATTGAGAAAATCTATATAAAACATTCCGTGTTGCTCCCCATATTCGATATGTTCAATTAGAAATAAAAAATGTTTTCAACAGGTGACAAAACAAATTCCCAAAAAGAAAACCCCAAAAGCAAAGCAAACCACACGAATACCATAAAAATTGGAGCCATAAAATATTTAATGCACTTTAAATTGCTGCTAAAAAGGAAAAAGGAAACAAATATCCATAAATCTTAGGGACTTAACTCAGTCAAACTGTACAAATATTTTCATCTATAAAAAAGAAAACCGAAGAGGAAACTAAAAAACGTGGCACAGCAAGTGCATTTGTAAGAGGACTCAAGGACAAGTCGGCAGTTATCCTTAAGAATCGCATTATGAATATGAAGCAATAATATATTTATTTATGAACCTCAATAACGAGGCTGTTTATGAGGTCATCTGCTTTTGTTTCCCAATCAATAGACAACACTTCAAACTGGTTTCTTGAGGACCAGCTGTGTAGTGGCCTGCAGCAGCGAACACAGGTGGAACTAGTTGCCTGAAATGGTTCTTAATCTTGCACTCTATGACAATCCGGGAATGGCACCACAAATTATTCACTAAAAAAACACCTAACATTTGTATTAATTTTTTTTTTAATCTCTATAATCGAATTGTTTCGACTTTGACTGTCAAACAAATTTTGTTCGATGTCCATTGGCAAGCAAATCAAAAGTTTATTCCAACTCCAACATTTATGTAGTTAACACTCCAAATTCTCGGCATAAAAGTAAAACAAAAACCTTATTTTTGGTGTTTTTTCTTAGTTTTCCAACAAACAAAAAAAAAAGAAATTTAAATCGATTTTGGTTTACCAAAAAAGGAAAGTGGAAAGAGCCAAGAAAAATAATTCACCAGAATGGATAACGGTAATTACAACAGTGCGGAATTTAGCTGGGAGTACAGTGCTGGTGGTCAAACCCATGGACCAATGCAGATGAATCAAGGAGGTCGGACGGGCGCCTGCGGTGTTTATGGTTCGAACGGATACGGCAATAATGGTAGTCAGTGGCTACACTCGAATCAAGGAAACTCATTGAATTACCAACAGGCCATGTCACAAAGTCACGGATCGGAATCGAGTCCCTTTACGGGTTACAATAATTCTATGATGCAGTCGTATACCAATTTTTATAAAGATTCCGATGATAAAAACAGTTTGTAAGCCAAACTAATTTATATATTTATATTTATCAGATCAAGAATTTGGCAAATTTATTGATTTCCTCGCTCCATCTATTACATGCCCATTTAAATGGGCAAATGGATCTACATATATATTTGCATTTAGTTTTAAAAAGTTTCAATTGAGTTGCTTATAATTATTATTTTTACTCCCAGTGGTTCTATGCAATCCATGAATATGGGTGAGACGGATGGTGGAATGACCGGAGGTATGGACGGTAGAATGGGAGGCGGTAGACAACATTCCTATGGTGGATATTCCAACAATGGTAATTATTAAATACTCTGATTTGTACAAATCTTCGATGTAACGAATATTTTAATTTTGATAGGCCTCAACAATCCTGGCCAGAGCCATGGTCATGGCCAAAGCCAAAAAGCCACAGCCACAGCCAGGGATGGTTTTGAATAAATGACTTTTCCAAATATTTGAGAATCCTATCTTTGTACGTAAATTGGATGAAACACCATTAAAAAATATCAAAATTTTTCAATATCACTTTTATCACTTTATTGGCATAGAAATAAATTATGTTCAGCAACCGTCAAAATATTTTGCATTCGCATTGAAAAATCATTCGGCGTTTAACTCACTTTGCATCGAATTTGACTTTGGGTCAAATGTAGCCCATTAACTTTTGTTGACCTTCCCTTATGGTATCTCATTTTCCTGTGTCGCAACCTCTGTCAGCAGGGATACATTGATATACATACACGTGTATATGTATATTATGGGGTGGGATAAGAGAGGGTGAGAGGCGTAGAGTCGGAGAGGCGGAGAGGAGGCATAAATTACCCGAAAATGCAGTGCATTTTGTATGTATAAATTATGATGATACTATTAGTTAGCATGTCATTTGTGAGCTGAGACCTATAAATTAGACACAAGCAACAACTGCAACTGCAATGCTTCCCCCTCGCCGAACATCCATCCCGTTCATCGTGTCTATTCGATAGTTTCCTTCTTGGCTGTTGTCTTTCCTATTTTCTATTTTTTATTAATAAATTTACATAAAGTTTTTCCTCAAAAAGACTAAGGAGTAGCGTGCGCGTGTGTAATGATCTGTCGCTGTGGATCATGGCAGCGGATTAATGGTAAACCGAACACATTTTTCATCGAACGTTCGAACATTCTTTCGTTACATTTTCCGGCGTTCCGTTTCGACTTTTTAGTGAGTAAATTTTTTGGTAAATTTATGTCAAGTTTTCTTTTCCTTCTCCCATTTTATTATTTTTTTTTTTGTTTGGTTTGGTGGGGGTTGGAGGTTCACTCAACTTTAGTTATGCTCTATATATTCTTTATTTTTCCTTTTTTTTTTTTTGGTCGAGGTCTTTTGCTTCCGCAAAAACGTGGCCAATTGTCTAGTTGAAAAATTCTAGTCACGTCTTGGGGCATTCTATAGAGTCGCCGACCGACACACGCTCTTTTCCATGTGTTTTTTTTTTTTTTTTTTTTTGGTAGGTTGAAAGGGTTACAAATAAATTAAAACAAATGTGAATTTAACATAAGCATTTCTTCAGTTGGAGAACTGGCTATGGTTTTTACACCCCGTATTTTTCCAGCCAAGTGACGTATTTTTAGTGGGTATTTTAGACTAGTTGGGCAGTTTGCGATTTGTAAAACTTTTGTTTCCCGCTTATCTATTTTTGTCTAAATTATCGGCCTTTCGATATTAATAGAAGAAAGTCTCTTGGAGTAAAAGTAAGCTTTCAAATATTTCAGATCTATATGTCATTCCAGAATTTGTGAGGTCTCTAATATGTACATATAAAGTTTCAAAAACTATAGTAGTAGTACTTAAGGTCGAGTTGCATCGTTCCCTTTGATCAGCTCAATATTCTCATGGAGCGGTTTCCATTGTTGTAGGCAGTTGGTCTTTCAAGAATGAATACACGACCGAAGAACTGTTGTTGTTGTTTCTTGGTGTTATTTTAATTTGTGTTTTTATTTCGATTCGAATTTGTTTTCTATGCACTTATTTAATTGTATTTATTGTTGTTGCTTTTTTTACACTGATGTTTTTATATTTATTATGTGCTTTCCTTCAAGTTGACTTTTAATGTGACGGCCACATTTACGTTAAAATGTAATTTTAATTTATTTTCTAGTTCGCTTTTCGTTGGGCTCTTTATCGTCGCTTATCGGAGAAGGTACACACGCGGGTTTTAAGGGTTAAGAAGCGATAAGCACGCACCATTTTTAGTTAGTTTTTGAATTCAAATTGAGTTTTTATTTAAGGTCGGCTTTGGCTTTGTGTTTTTTGGGAGTATAAGGTACAGGTACAGGTACAGGTACAGGTACATACATGCGTATATCGCAGGGAAGGGAGCAATTTTAGTTTTAATTGTTTTTAATGTTTATTTAGTTAATTTTTAGTGCTCTGTAATGGCTAATTTAATATGATGCGGTTACCTGAGGAAATTTTCAAACCATTGCCCCAATCCATACTGTAATTTCGGGAAATTATACACTCTACTTTATATTCCTTTATTTATTGGTAGTTTAACTAACTTTATTTGGCTCTGATTTCTGCCATGAAAATCAACACTTTGGTTAGCAAAAGCAAAATAACAACTAGTCACACCTGTACAAAAGAAAAAAAGAATAAACCAACTGCCTACATACAACACTAGTGTTGATAAGGGCGTGGCAAACACGTGCGTTTTTTCCGATGTTCAACGTTTTTGTTAAAAACCACAAAAATCAATTGACAATCTGAAGGCCCCTAGAGAGAAATAGTGAGTGAGAGAGATAGTAGAAAGGATAAATAGGTATATGGGTGATTGGATCATTTCAATTAGTGGGCAACACTTTTTAGTGACTTTTCTATTAAACGTAATTCGAATCATAAACCATTCGCATTGTCATTGAAACCGCAATAAAATTGAAAATATTTCGTGATATGCTTTTATACATACATATGTATGTATATGTATGTATGTATATATAAGTATTTATTTGATTTCCGTTGCAAGTTGACAACTCTATTTGACCCGCTGCCCACCCGTTGTTTTTCATTCATTTATCATGCACATGGTGAGGGAGGCGGGTCAATTCTAACCTTACCCTTAGTCTAGATCACAATGGGTGGTTGCAGCAGTTCAATGTGGAGTGGTGTTAGTTTTAAGTTGCCATTAACACGCCATTGTTTTGGGGGTTATCTAGGACCACAGAAAACAGGAGCGAGACAATGATGGAGGGAGAGAGATAGTGTCCTTTGCGATCCAATATTTGAATGAACGAATAATTATATCCAATGACCAGCGAATGAGAAACGAAGGCTATCACAATAAAACCAATAGTAAAACAAGCATATATGTATATGTATATGGTTAATAAAAAAATAGACATAATAAAAATCTTTTTTTAAACTAAATTTTTAACACCAATTTTTAGTTTAATATTACAACCTAACGGAAACCATAGTAACCAATAAGCCAATAATAAAAAAATGAGATTTCATTACCAAAATTTACTTATTAAAAATTGTAACGTAGCAAGTGAAAGGAGATTATTAAATCAACACTAAATTAATTTCGAAACCAAACAAAATTAAATTAAATTTTAAACAAAATTTGCAAAAATTACATGAGGCAAAGCCAACAGTAAAAGCAATTAAATGCTGGAATTAAACGTATAGTCAATTTGCATTTATAACAAGACAAAATATTAAAATTTTATTAAATTATTTGGATTATCATAAACAAATAAAATCGTAAAAAGTTAGAAATAATTATTTAAATTTTACATTACAATTTACATAAACAAAGAACTAACTTAAACTATTTTCTAATGGATTTTCTTATCTGAAGTTTAGTTTTGAAGTTAAACTAATAAAAACCAAAAACTGATTTCCAATAACATTCTTTCTTTACAATGTTTCAATCTAATTTACTATATCCGAAACCCAAACCGAAAAATCTCTCACACATGAGAATGAGTTTTATTGAAAATGACAGCTCCCTCTTTTAGAATGGATTGAAAAACCAATAGTCCACATATCTTTGATATCCATAAAATGCATTTCGGACACGCGAATCGGGAGAAAATAATCAAGAAATAGTTGCCATCATTCAACTATCGGACAGGCAGCTGGACAGTTCGCCAGACGTGGCGATTTAGAGACAAGGACAGACATGGGGGATTTTATATATATATATCTATATATATTTTCATTGTTTTTCAACCCAAAAAAGCAAAGGGAGCAATGGCAACAATTGCGCTAATTTCGAATTAAATTTTTAATCTCAACCAAACGAAACAATTTCCACCCACATGTGCCGCTCCTGCCACTGCTACCGTTACTTGACCATCCCTTGGCCATCTCTGTGAAGTTATAAACGAGTGCGGGTCATTGATGACCGTTGGTCATCAGCCCCCGTTATTTCTTATTGTCCCTCAAATTGCACATTCAGACAAAGACAAACGAAATGTCAAAATTAACGAACGATTTTTGGCGATTTAATGCTCAAAAACCAACACACAAATCGAAGATGAAATACGACGCCAAATCGACAAAATTAAATTCCACGAGGAAAAGGCGATACCGAAATGCCATGGCAATTGAAGGGGAGGAGAACGGAGACGGAGACAGAGACGGAGACGGAAACTTCCAAAAGTAGAAATAGTCGTAAGCGGATTTGGTACGCCCACAACAATTTGTAATGGACAATGGACATAGCCAGTCAAATATATGTGCACAATAGCCCGATCTCTGCCATCCGTTGTCCGTTGCCTGATGCCCGATTTCGAAGGCTATATTAGCACCTAGAGCAGTGAAACAGCAGGCGGTCAGCGAAGGGTTTAGTTTCGGATTCAGTGATTCACTTTCGGTTCGACACGCGCCACACACTCGATTCTCACTTTTCGATTCTTGCTTATGTTTTTTTTGTATTCATTTCTTTCTCTATTTTTGCTTTTGTTTTGCCACTTTTATTTCATGGCAGCGTATCCTAAATCTACCCGTAGCCAGGTGATGGGCATGCGCCCTCAATACGGGGCACGATTTGGTTAATGATCGAAAAGGATATTTGTTCAATATCTTATTGTTTCACATTTTCGGTTGATTATGAATGGTTTTTAATTGTTTTTGATTGAGTTTTAGTTTGTTATGCCCACTCTCGATGTGTTAACGTCTTTATTGATAAAAATCTTTGGCAGTATCCCAAAGATGGTTAAACAGTTAGAGATGACCTTAAGCCAAATTGGGGAAACAGTGCAGATTTTAAAAACTATTGAATGAGGTATACTTCACCTAAAGTCTTACCGGTGTTTTTGCTGCAGCTTCAAGTCGGAATTAAGCCAAATGAAATTTTCAATTCGAATGAAAGCCATTAATTGCATTCAATTAAACTCAAACAGCGCCATGCTGAAATGAAATTAGAAAGAGTTCAGTCAACTTCAGGTATAAGGCAGAAAGACAATCATTCTGGTTATAGTTTTAGCCATAATAAAAACCAGAACTAAAAGCCATCACCGAGTGGAAGAAACATGGCCACGGTAAATGGTAAATGGTAATGGCAAAAGCCAAAGCCAAAGCCAAAGCAAAATCAAATCATCAAATAGTCGGTAATAGTTTCGGGTTGTAAAACTCACACGAACAATAAGTTAATCAATCTCTTCAAAATTTTAATTACAAAGTAACAACTTCCTTTAGCAATTTCAAAGCGCGATGAACTCCCCAAACGGAGCTCGAACGAAAGAGGGAAAGAGAGAAAGAAGTAAATGAAAACTCTTTGGAGGAAAAGCATTTACATAAAAAACGCAGCCGCAACGCAGCAAATGACTGACTGACTAACTCAAGGTGCAGGCCAAAACACATATTTTATGTAATTTGTCTTTGTTTTCGTGTAATAAAATGAATGTAAAAATTGTACCAAGAGAGCGAAAGAGAGAGGTAGAGAGCTCAGTCAGAAATTGGGTAGGTGAAGGAGAAAAAGTGAAAGAGGAAGAATATTCCTAAAGCCATTGGCAATGAATAGTGAATGTGAATGCGAGTGTGAATGCAAGTGCAAATGTCAGTGTGAGTGCGAGTGTGAGTGTGAGTGTGTCATGGCCCGCTGTTTCCTCATCCTCACCCCCATAATCAACAAAGTGAAAAATGAAATGCCAACGAACGAGTTGAAAATTTATTTGAATTTTATTCCCGTCTTTTTAACTTATGCGCAGGCGTTACAGCCCTGAACAATGGACAACGGCAAACCCTTTGCGCAGATGCTCAACCATATCTTTATATAGCCCGGGGGCGATCTTTGTCCAGTAGTTTTGCTCTCGAGCAGGTGACAGCCCCTGGTCATCATCATCTCATAAAGGAAATCGATTAGTCAAAAACTCAAAACAGAAAAGGTGCAAATGGTAGGCATAAGAGCCTGGCTGTGTTTTCCCATTCTGAGCCTTAAGGAATTTGTAGACAAGTTTATTAACTTCACCTCCATCCCCCTTTTCCTTGTGAACAAGCCTAAAATATTTATGAATACAAAACCGCCCTATGTTCGGTGGCGGCAAATTCTTGGTCAAAGTTTTGGGCTTGGAAGTCAACTTTTTGGCTTTTGTCAACAGTCAAGTTTATCCCATCACTTCCAAACCTCCCCCAACCGCTCTCAAGGTGCGGTCGCAACCCTTTTCGTCGGCGAAAAACTCCCTGGAGGGTTTTGCTTGTACGTGAGCTCTAACAATTTTGTGGCCAGAATTTTGATGGGGTTTTGGTGGGATTCGCGACGCCAAAAAAAGGATTCTGCCACAAAATCTGCGTACACTTGCCTCTTGCGGCTGTTTTCCGCTGTCGGTCTCACTTTCCCCGGGTTTACTTTATATCTTATTTGCTTATGAAATAAGATATTCCACCCATCCAAAGCTCAATCCCCCCTCGTCTTTGGGGTTTGCCTTCAACGATTTATGCATAGCTATTGGCGTTGGAGTCTAAGTATATAATGTATACATATGTACATATGTTTGTGTGTATATATAAGTCTAGATAGATATTTTTCGTTTTTATAGTCTGTTTATGAGATTGCCTGACATTTTTATGCACTTTTTTACCATTCAACGAAAAAGGGTTCGCCCACGAAAACGGCAATCGTCATCAGGTGGAAGGGGAAGTCCTTTTTTGCTGCTTTTCCAATTTGAAATGAATGAAGTTATTGATTGAATTTTCGGGCTTTTCCCAAAAAATGAGAATTTAGTCTTTAATAAACAGGAATATATTATTATTGATAAATCGACATCTCCACTAAGTCACTTAATTCATAAGCTATAGTAATTCTAAATAGCTGAAAAATCGATAAGAATGGAACTCAGACTTATGAAAAATATTTTAAAATAAATATCTCCCAATAAATGTATTAAATTTTCTTTGATTCGCTATAACATTTTCTTTACTTAAGACTTTAAGAGACCTTTCGTTTGCTTAGAGTGAATCCTTCACTTTGGGGCAAAAGAAGAATCATATTTCCGAAACCATAAAATCACTTAACCTAAAAGCTTTTACCGTTGCCAGAAGTTGGCTAAATGTGCATAAATCGAACAATTTATAATTCATATGGAATCATTTTTTTAGAATTTTTTTTCATCTGTTTGGCCAAAACCTTCAAATGAATTTCAATTCAATATTTCTTCAATGGCAGCGGATACGGATACGTATGAGCTCTGTGTGGAGGAGTAGGAGGCTTGGGTGGCTTTTGGGTGTCACGTACTTGCCGTATTATGGCAAATAAATGTGTGCTCAAGGATAAATTCGACTGGCTGCCATTTGTGTGGGGATTATTGCGAAAAGTTTAAAAATTGATTTTCATCTGCTGCAGCACAAAAAGGATTTTCATCTGCTCCTGCTGCAGAGTTTGGCGATTTCAATTGGAATTGATTTTCCTATACGTAAACATAAATAAAATATGAACACAACCAACAACTGAAGAGAGATTCCCTTTGCCCGTCCCCTTACAACCGCCAGCGACTTGTTTGCTAAGAAAATATTTACAGAGAGGCAAGGTACCCGCCCAATGCCTTCTTGTCAGCATTTGAGTGGTGGGCAGTGGCAGGAGTTGGTCAAATAAAGCCGTTAGTAAGTATTTCATAAGTCGCTGCTGGATGGCTGGGCAGATAAGCAAGCAATAAGCCTTCAGCTGATGGACAGCGCCGTGGCCCAAGCTCTTCCTTTCGACGAGCAAAACGAAATTCATTGGCACACGTACACCTAATACAAACAAGGACATGAGCTCGGTTCGTGACTGAAAAAGTTTTACTCGCTGCACACACACACACACACAAACACACACACAAACACAAACACACACAGACACACCGGAAAGATAGATTCCAGCAATGTTACTAACTCCCCAACTCCACATTCAAGTCCAACTCTGGACTTCCTCTCGAGTATTTTTCGTATTTTATTTCCATCATTTTTATTTTTATTCTTGCCCTCTACAAGACCCCCTCAAACCCCGCTTGTTTTCCCACCCACCGTTCTGAATGCCTTTCGGTGGAAGAAGAGCAAATGTCCGAAATGTTACCAGATAAAAATTTGTTATTTATGGCTTAAGGTTTTTAAAAAGAAACGAAAGAGCACAAAAAGTTTCAGTTAAATAAAAAGTAAGTAATGAATGAGTTCTTTAAGTATGAGAAAATTTTAACATTTTAAATGTATGTAATGTAATGTAATGTATACTGAAATACGAAAAAATCTCTCTTTCAAGGCCAATATTTAAATGTCACACGATTTTGGTTCAATATTTAATTTCAGATGTGTGCAGGATGTATACAAAATTGAAGGATAAACTAAAGGGAAGCCATGAAAAGTGGAAACACAAGACTCTAGGACCATTGATAATATGTCCCAATAAAAAAAAAAAACAATATATTTTAAAGAGTCTCAACCTTTTTGGGATCATTTGACTATTTGATCAATTGATTCATCAAGTCTGAATATATCCGATTGGACAGTCAACATTTTTTATTACACTCATTTTATTTTTAATTTCCAATGATATTGTTTTTGTTTTTTATCATTTTGTTAAATTTTCTTTTCATTGTTGCTGGCTCTGGCATATGTGTGTTGTGTGTGTGTGTGTGTGTGTGTTTGTGTGTGTGTATGTGCTTCGAAACCGACTATAAAATGCTTTCTTATAATTGCTTTTCGATTGCACTATTGAAAAATTCTTCAGCTCTTTTTCAAGTTTTATTATAATTGAAATTCCCGAGCATCGATTAATGCCAAACGAAAATAATTCAAATAAATTAAAATGCAATTAAATAAATCGAGCACTGGCGACTGGCAGACGAATTGCGACGATGAAACGAAACAAAAACGAATCGAATCGAATCGAATCGCATCTCATTGTATCGTATAGTATTGAGTCAATGCGAAAGGGTGAAAAATCGGCAAAAATTGTAAATGTGCAATATTTTTTATGTGCTGATTTAAAAAACACATTCCTTGGATATTGGCCAAAATATGTACATATAGTGCAGCACCGGCTGCAGCGCGCTGCCATCGATCGATGCATTTTCATTTGCATTTTACAATGAATTTTTCATCGATTCAGATTGATTGCTTCGACAGTTTGTTTCTGGTTTCATTTTGTATTATTTTTAATTGTAATTTCTTTGAAACATCAATGTATGCAGCAGGAGGAGAGAGAGGGCGTGGTCGACGAGTATCGGCAATTAAGAGATTAAACCAAAAGGCCGCATAAACTTTCATTCTGACGAAGTGTCAATACCCTTGCAAAAACTGGTCTAAATCGGCCCAAAATAATGTTCAACAACACAATGCATACAAAATTTAGTTTAGGGCCTCTTCAGAGGTGTACATAACCGACAATTCTAGGTGAATAATTTGTAATAGGGCTTGAGATTTTGAAGATAATGAATGTATCCGCTTAACAAGGGTATAAATATAATTATTTTCATGCGTGCAAAGAAGCAAAAATTGCTCAGCGTCTGTCAGCAAATGGAAAGCAAGTGGAATCGATGCCTTCCTTTCAATTGACAAAGGAATTCCTATCAATGATTTTCGCAGACAAAATTCTGAGGCCATAAATCACTTTAAAGTGCGAATAAAAAATTGTCACTTTCACATTTAGTGCAAAAGTTTCTTTTTTCATTGTTAAAGAATTGCTGAATTGCCTGTCTGTCGGACTGTCGGACTGTTTAACAGTCAGACAGTCGTCTACTTCTCCGTCTTCGTTGCCATCTCAGTCTTCGTCTAGAACATCCTCCCCATTTAGTCACGGCCTCTAGAATCGTTTTGTAATTTTATTTATATCTTTTAATCTTAAATGCCAAATAGCAATTATATACCAATTATTTTGAGTTCGATTTTATTTATTTTGTCATTGCTTAAATACAAAACATCTTCACTCGAAATTGTTTGTATAATAACAACGTTAATTTTAATATATGTCATTTCGAAAAGGTTTTTTGGAGCTTACAAAACAATATCATTACAAGAATTTAATAACATTAATTATAACATAAACAAATAGAACAAATTAATATTTAAAAATATTGAGGAAAATCATTTAATTTTATAAATTGTTTTCGAATGTAGCGATCTACTATTTCTTTAGAATTTTACTAATCACGCATTTATACGGATTACGTTCACGTACGTTTAAATACATACATGAATATATATACTACATATACACTTATATACATATATGTATATATGTATGTACATAAATACACATAATATGTAGGTACTATGTAAGTACTTTGTACTTCATCAGCACACTGAAGTTTATTGCCTTTCTTTATTTTATTATGCGCTCATTATTAGGGTTTATTAAGTTTTCTTGATATCGGCACGAATGAAACCTGTGGGGGAATTAGCATAAAACCATTGCATATGCATGTACGAGTATGTTGAATTTTATAAAGAGGCATTTAGTCCAAATATTTACCTAGAGTTGAGCTAAAAGTCTCCGACGTGTTGCCGTTGCCATTGTTGTTACATATGTATATATTTTAATTTCATTGTTTTTCTTGTTGTTGCCTTTTTTTTTTTTTTTTTTTTGTTTTATTTCATTTTAGTTGGCAATAATCAGGAAAGCAGGGTTTTGCATACCAATTAGGCGACATCGAAGCGTCTCCTGCCCTCCACCCGAACCGCCATAATAATTCTAACACACGCAGTCAGCACTCAGTAAAACACGTTCACATTAGCCCAATTTCGTGCGGGCAGCAAATATGTAAAATAAAAAATAAAATGAGGAAAAAAAAAAATACATATGTACATAAATGAAATGTGGGTACAAAACTATCGCAAGACTATCCACAGCTAACTGGGCCGATTAGCTACTCGAATTCGCGGACACGTCCCGGCCATAAAAAGGCGTTAGCTTTTTTTATTTTATTTTTTCATTTTTTCCTAATCTGCTATCAAAATTTTGTCGAAATTTTCAATGAATTAATCGTGAGGCTTATCTAAAACGAAATATCGTGTGAAAAATCAGACAAAAGTGTAACATTGATGTACTTCCCACAGGTCGTAGTACAAACATAAACATACCTTATGTACTTTGACTTTCTTTTAACGAAATTGAAACGCAAAACGACGAAGGGAATGTGCAATTTCCGCTTCCAAAAGAGATCTCTTTGATCACCTTCCCATTGGACATGGAATATAAAACACACAACTCTCTGAAAAAAAACGTTAAAATGATTGGCTTTTGTTGTGTTCAAAAATGAAATTCCAAGACTTATAGAGCTTTGAAGGGTTGTATGATCTGATAAAATTAATTTTAAAAAAGGGTTACATCAAATTCTATGGAAACTAATTTTGATTATTGTATATATGTACATATACATATAGACTCCATTAATAAAATTTTTCTACTTTTAATTATTACCAATTACCAAACATTTAATACAAATTTGTATGTGCAGCCCTGGTTTTTGAGTTATTACACTTTGATAAGTCATAACTAGGCATATCGGGCTAAGACTGTCATAAATTTTATATGTCAAGTCCTGTAAGCAAACTTTCTTGGTTTCTTTTAAAGACGAGAATTGATTATCGTCAGTTTTACACCTATGAAGGAACATATGCTTACAGGTCATCATCGGTAGTCTGTGGCTGCTGGCGAGGAAGGTGAATCGAATGGCTTAGTCGCAAAAGGCAATTAACCGATTTTTAAATATGTTTGAGCTGACCATTTTATGACTTAAGTACGACTTTAGTTCACCAGACAGATCCTTTTTACAATTTTGCCATCGCGAGAGCGTTTTAAATTTGCCCCATGCACGTTTTTTGAGTCGATTATGGAACGTTGCTGATTTGGAACTAATCTATGAATTGCAATTCCCTTAACTTGCGACTGTCTCTAAGAACATGCCTCATGCATTTATGACTCGCGGGTTGCAAGCAACACAAAATAAAAAAAAAGTTAGTAATATTTAAAAGCATTTGCTTGTCTTTGAGTATGTAATAACCACCGTATTCATCACACTGAGAGAAAAGATGTTGAACTTTTTTGCTTATATAGTAACAAAAGCATCTTTCGGTTATCATAAATATTTTTTAAAAATTCCATTTTTACAGTGCACCCCTATTCGAAAAGTTAACTTCCTTATACTTCTCTAATGTGGGTAATACCCATACTTAATGGTAAAAAAAAAAAAAGTAAAAGAAATTGAAAAGCAAATTTTTTTACTCCAAGTTTGATCATTTCATGGTTTTCATAATTTTTCCATTTAATCAGTATTCGATCGATAACAAATCGTTTAACAAATGCCTATTATATATTAAAATTATTACACCAGACAATCTAGACGATTATGCATTTTAAGTCATTGAATTCAATTCAAAATGTAACCGACTGCATTTGTCCGGCTATTCAAACCCCGATCACCACCTTAACCTCTCCAGTCATCATTCCATCTAGCCAAGAATTGTCATAACTCTTGTTGCTGGCTTATAACTCACAGCTAAACAGATGACAAGGGGTCGAGAAGGTGGAACGAGCCGGGTACGGTGTCAAGGTGTTTGTGTGTCCCACATGACGTTTGTGTTGTGTTTTGCCAATTTATTGGCCAAAGCTAACACACACACACACAAACACACACACACACACACCGTTGTTCAGAAAAGTTGCCTCCATCGGATCGATCGGTGCTCGATAAAACTTGCTGCTGTTGTTGTTGTTTTTGTTGTTATGCTTGTTGCTGTTGCAGCCATCGAAATGCGACAAGTTATGAATATAAAATATGCATAAATATGCAACGTGAATGTGCAGCGACGAATAAAGCATGTCAGAGTAATAACAGAATATAATAAAGTAAATTATTAAACAAATACAAAAGGGTAAAAATGTTGAAATGTAAATTCTATCCTCCTCACATCTTTTCCTCTACCCCCTCCAATCCCATAGTCTACAGTGCCCCCATACACCACTATCAGCGATCAAAGACTAGAAGTAAACACTGTAAAAAGCTCCCGAGTCGCCAATCCCAACGTAGGCAAACGTTTTGTCGTTGCACATGCGAGATACGATACGATTCCATACTCTCCGATCCACAAGTCCAATTCGATCTACTCAGCTAGCTAAATAACTAGCCAACTTGCTGCTAGCTGGCTGACTGACTCTCTGCTGCAGTTCGATTGTGGCTTAATTTGTTTGTCCTACAAATCGTCGATGTTGCCGCCGCGATAGGCCTAGACTTTATTCACCATGACTGGCTGTATACATATATCCCTGTCCCACTCTGGGTCTCTTTAACCCTCCTTCTCTCTCTCTCTATCTCTCTTAAGTGTGCGTGTAAGTCTTCTTTCTATCGTTTATGAAATCTCACCTGTTGTTGGGCTTTGTATCTTTTTATGCAAAATGGAACATTAATATCACTAGACAATGCATCTATTTTGAAACAATCTTATATCCTTGACCTTTTCATTTTACAGCTAACTATACTTAGAACTGTAACTATATTTAATAATGGCAATTTAACCATTTATTTAACTACAATGAAATATAATGACAAACCCTTAAATATAACCAAAAGGCTGTCGGTATTTGGCAAATTTGAAGATGTTATTTAATTTCTATGTTTTGTATTAGAAATTGAAATGTTTAACGGTCGCTTGAACCAAATTTATCTGCATGAAAAATTAACAACTCCATTCGACTTCCACTCGTTTTCTAAATGAAGTCCCACGTTACATCACTATGACATCAGTGATACATATATACATTCGTATATATTGTATATGTATAATATGTTGCATTTTTTAATTTCAATGAGGAATTCCATTGATGAATTTCAGTCTTGATTCTCGTCTTGTTAGGTTTTTTGTTTTGTGCATTTGGAAATTGTTTTGCTGGCGCCTACTTATTATCGACTGACTTGGAAAGTTGATTTGGATTCTTTATTTTTGCTTCATTTTTTTTTTTTGCTGTTGCAGTTCGTGTCTGAATTCCGGAGCCAAATTGATGGCGCCAAAATTTAAGAAGCCCGACCGAACTGAGCCATACCCCCGATATCAAGGTAAAGGAGTGGAGCCAGTCATTTGTCCCATAAATGTCATTGGGTCTGAGTTTTTCACGTCGGCGGCAAATGGTTAAGTTATTCTACGCACAATCTGGCGCGGCTATAATATGAATTTTGAATAAATTTAATGAAAAATTGTTTGCAAAAACCACAGGTCGAGCAACCAAAAGAAAACAAAGAAAATTCTTCAATCGGTCACTGGGTTCCATTAATAAATGCGAATATATACAGACATAGATATATGTATATGTAGGATTCAGTCCGTTAAATGTTATAGCTGATCTTTGGAGAGATTCATTTATAAAAATTATGTCAAAATAATCATGCTACCAGCCAAGGAGCGCCACAGTCAGCCAGAGACCAGTGATAAATGAGTCGCCTCTAGGGTACACTCGAAACCCTTGCACAGGCGACGTTTTAGGTATAATTTTTGGGATTGGAACAGCGTTTTTGGATTTTAAGATTGGAACGAACTTAATTACATGTGCAAACTCTTCGCTTGTCAGCGGGATAGGGCTGGAAAGTGGCAGAAGGACTGTGATGTGGATTTTACGTCATTTGAATGTCATCATTAATGTACCACCACGTCTAGCCCTGTCCTTTTCAGCTCGACGCTATATAGATCCAATTTCTCCGATTGTAACTCTGATCATTAATTATTTTATTACGGAAATCAAAATGTCAGTTGCTTTTCAACATTTGTGTTGCTTTTTCTGTTTTGTTTTTTCCATTTTCCACTAAACCCCCTTTTGTCCTACTCTTCCTTCTTGCATGTGTTTACACAATGTAGAAAATTGATGATGAATTTGTTAGCTAAGTGACACGGCGGCAATTGCCAAAATAAAAATTCTAATAAATGAAAAATTGTTTTCTATTAACTTTAAGACAAGCATTGTTCCATTTATTTAAAAAAAAAAACTTTTTTTAATTTCGATTTGGAAGAAATGTTACGGTGATATGCAAATATGTATAAATCATCTTAACACCCGACATTCGTTTCGACCAATGGTAAAGATTCAACTGATGTATTATATAATAATATGTTCTTTAGAAAGAATTCACCATTGTCGAATAGTATTATGTAGTTTGTTTTTACTTTACAGTTAGTTTTCATTAAATCGTTAAAATAAAAACTAGTTTGTATTGTGGATACTTTTCTGTTAATTTTTTTTTAACACCTATCTCGAAAACCATAAGAGACTAAAATGAAATTTTTGATAATTTAGCATCGCTGAGTCTGAATCCTCATTTTAATTTGCATAAAATCGTCGCACAAATACGCGCTCCATATTCAACACGCAACCTGATATACACCTCTATCCATGGAGCTTATGAACTGGAAGCCGGAATAGGGACCCGGATCACACCGGTGAGCCAGAGCAAGGGCCGATACCGGGACCCGGACCATATCTCATGTCGCCGACATTCAATGTGCAGGCATAACAAATGAATTATTGACGTTTTTAAGCAATATTCGCCAATATTCGTTCAGGGCCCCGATATGAAAATTGTCAACGTGGGCTTTCATTTGCTTAATTTAATTTTGAATTTCTCGTTTTTCTGCTTTTGTTGGGCATCTCTCATTTGTTTTAACGAGGATGTGGATATGAATGTATATGTGAATATGGTAGAGAAGAGTCGTAGCAGCAGACATTCGACATGGCCTGGACCCGGTCGTCTTTCATTTTCGTGACCAGGCTGGGCCCTGCCTGCTTGCCTGCCTGCCTGCCTGACTGACCGATCGTAAAGCGTCTTCAGGTAAAAACAAAAAACTAAAAACTACAAAAAAAAAAAAAAAAAGTGAAGAAAGAAAGAACACACATCTTTCCCATCTTTCTCGTATGTAAATCTCAGACACGATGACGATGATGCTGATGGTGATGATGCTGAGAGACCCAACTCCTCGTTGGAGTTTGGCTCATTAATGAATTTAAATGGTCTCCTTAATAATATTTAACGGCTTCTTTGCCAACGCTTTATGATGACAATATTTTTCACCGCAGTCACAGGAAGACGACACTTATATGGGTTTCTCTCCTTCCTCTTCTTAATGGCTCTGCATCAGCTTTTGACAGTTGACAAGTTCTTTTTGTCGAAGAGGGTGAGACGAATAAGAGAGCGAAACAGAGAGAAAGAGAGGGGAGAGAGAGAGAGAGAGAGAGAGAGAGATATGGGAAAAGCTATGGAGACGTAAGTGGGCCATATTAATAATTCCCTTTCATAAGTCGGCCAATCTGTTTGAGTAAATTTATCTCATAAATTCCATTTGATGTACATCGAAAAACTTATCCAGTTCGACAAATCGATTTTTGATTGAGTTCATTAGAGGCCAGCACTTTCAGATGGACTCTCATGGTTATTATCGTTATGTGGCAATCCAGTTTCAACATATCCTTCCTCCACAGCCACCACCGCCATCTACGTATGTACAAATATATGAGCTAATGCCTCCCAGGAGCATTTCGTGAATTTTGTTTCTAGAGTCCAAAAAAAAAACATTTTTGTTATTAGCGAAAATCGGTATCGCGTTGAGTGATTTACTTTTACTTTTTGTCTAACTTGAGCTTTGATTTCTCCACACATGATCCCACTCCACAGGTCATTTTGCCTGGCCCAGTCCAGGTCAATCAGATTGGCAGGAAGCGAGGGATGTGAAAACGTTATCATCTCCCGTTCAGGCATGTCTTTTTGCTGCTACAGTTTGAGGGTAAATCCTAATTGGATTTATGTGTACAAAAATGGATTATAGCTTCTGTTTTGTTCGATATTCTGTTATTTCTCAATATTTTTCCCATTAATTGTAATTTCGAAGGGGAAGGTGAATTCATTGATAAATTAAAGCTTTAACATACAGAATGTACCTTTTTCTTAACATATGCATTTTCCTTCTACGGTTTTTCCAATTAATGTGACCCACACAAAATATTTATGATATGATATCATCTGTCGATTCGGTTCACAGAGACTCAGAGACCGAATGTCTGCCACAGAAATGATTTTAAAAATATTGAAGTATACAAGATAAAAAGAAGATAGTTGGAAAAAAAAACGACAAACAAAAATGAATATAAAATATATATATATATATATATACTTTTATCAGTGGTCAAGAAATCAGATATCTGCTTTTGATTCATAGATCTAATTTATGGCTTCCTTTTGTTTCTCTCTATCCAAACTAGCCAGACCGAACGACACCAAATTAAACCAGAACCAGCATCCAGCATCCATACCACAAAATGCTCATTATGAAAACCCCAAAAAAACCAACACAGACAACAAAAAAAAAAAAAATCAATAAAAATATATCGTACAACAATACTTTCTTGTTGTTGCTGTTATTGTTGGTGAAGATGAAACGGGAACGGGAACAGCAGCGCATTCCTTATGAACCGCATCATAAATAAGATACAAATCCCAAAGATAATTTCTAATCATTCTTCGTTTTGTGTTTGTGTTGATTCTTATTTTGCTATATTAATGAGTTATGTAGAATTATTAAGATCTTATCACGAATGATCTCCCATCTATATGTCGAGGTGCTAAGATGCATCTTCTGGTGCTACGCAGTCCACTTTTAATATTATACAATAAATAAATATTGTTTTAATTAGCCTGATGTCGAAAAGGAGGTAAAAAAAATATATATATAATAATATTATATAACTTTTGACACTACATACTCCAAGTCAACAAAATATTAGCCAAACACCGTCATTAATAGATAGTTCCAATATCAATAAGTATATCTTAAAGGCTTCTTATATTTATCTTCATGGGCCAACTTACATCGTATTTGCACACAGTTTTGGTAATTCAAAAGAGCTTTGGATGATCTATTCGATGGATTCCTGGGATCCATGTTGTGCCATCTGTGCCAATATTCAAATTAGTATCAAAAGTCTATCTACTTTTCTCTTCTCTATGATGATGCAGGGAGATGCAACCCGAGTGCATCTCATTGATTTGTAATTCTCATGCACAGCATAAATTTAACATGTGAAATCTGATAGCCTCTCCAAGATCATTTGCACCTCAGATTTAAGCACAAGCACATACAGACACACACACACACACAAACACACTCACACACAGAGAAATTGTTGATTCAGAAAAAAAGAACGAACGAATGGGCCCAAATGCGTAGGTCGACTTTGGCTTTGCAACAGAATTTGCATACCCAGACCAAAGTCTGGTTTTGGCCAGGTTCTGGCCTGGACAAGGCACATTTATGAATCAACGCCAGGCGAGCCATTTCATTCAATAAAACACGAGAACTGCTAACCCCCAACCAAAATACAGCTCCCTTTTTCCCCCACCCCAACCGCTCCACGATCGCGCTTTGAGCAATGTTCAGTGCACGACGACAGGGACAACTCGTTGCTAATTCCAAGCGGAACATAAATATTTCGACACTTTTGCTTGCATGCAACAAGCATGTGCGAAAATGGCATAAAAATATGGCAGCTTCAACAGCATCAGCATCAACAGCCAGCCGCAGCAACTCCAACTCTGGACGCGATTTGTGGCTGATGGCCATTTAGTGGCGGGCCCCCTTCTTATCCCGCTTCCCCTCGTCGCTCTTTGGCCTACAACCTACAGCAATGACTAGAGTGGCGGAGTGGCGAAGTGACGGAGTGGCGATTCCTTTTTTCTGTTTCGTTTGTTTGTATTTGTCGCCTGGAATATGCTCATAATTCATGCAACAAATAAATGTTAATACATACAGACAATTCGCAGACAGTTTGGAGATTCTACCTACGCTTTGGCCATACCTGTGACCGGATGCAGATGCAACAGCAGCTCCAAATTCCAATTCTGCAGTCTTATCTGGGATTTTTGGCTGACATGGGTTAGATTTTCTGACTAAAGAGAATTTGCATAGGAAGCTAAAAATTTGATTGAAATCCCAAAAAAATATATGTACATATGTTAGAATAGCGACTATCCGGAATGTAGAAATTATGACATTTGTTTGTACACTTTCTCAATCATAATCGGTTAAATGTCCATTTTATCTTACTGCTGAGAAGAACCTTTTTAGATTAATGATGAATCTTTGTGGCCTGCTTCAAGAGTTCTACCCACATCAAATCCACTTAAAAACTCACAAAACAAATGGAGAACCGGTAGCCTGGAAGCGACGGCGACGACAAGCGCAACAAATGTAATAAGCGATTAAAACATCTTTAAGCTGGCGATTATCACAGCAGGCAGCAGGCAGCCGGTTGTGGCTTGTGAGCTGTCTGCTCCAAACGTTGGTATCCGTTGGTACCCGCTGGGGACAGGGACAGATTCGAGTCGGTTCTTATTATATTTTATTTGGGGCGCCGTTACATGATTCAAATCCGGCGCTTCTGGGCATCTTTACACCTTCCACTTTTCAATTTGCCTTTAGCACAGCAGGAGGTGGGCCCTGCCACACCCACATACACTATCAATCCGTTTCCGATAATTTCATAATTCATTTGGAGATTGCCTAGCCCGATGCCGAATGGCTTAATATAAATCTCTTTAATATTATTTTGATAGGCCAGCTAATTGCTGTAAATATTATTTCTGTGGCCACTTAATGTTCGTGTTTTATAACTCTCGAACGGAACGCTGGAACGGAACCCGATTGTTTATTATGTATTTCGACTTGCAGAATTTGTTTATTTGATAAACAATTAGAATTATTATGAACAGAATATTTATTGCTCGCTGGAAAAACTAGAAACACTTTTGTATCCACAAATTAATGACCCAATGTGGGTCTGGGATGAAGGGAACCAAGAGGAGAAGAAAATGCTGATTACCAATTGAAAAAAAAGCAACACAACACAGAATTATTCAACCGAAACGCAGTCCCACTTAAATTCTGATTCCTCCAACTCCGACTACTTATTATTATCAATCAAGGTCCACGATCCAAAAGCTCGCCCAGAAATTGCAGGTGGCAGGCAGTACCTAAAATTACTATACCCCCTTCCCTCCGTACTTTCCAACCTTTCCTTCTCTTTATCATCTTCACCAGACCAACCCGTGCAAAAACTTTTGTGTGATCTTTTTTGTTCCCATAATTTAAATGTCAAGTTTTGTCTATATTAAAAATTGTTATGTAGGGTACCCGGGCAACTTAAGCAACTTTGTTTTACCATTGAGTTAATTCTCTCTCGCTCTTTCTTTCGTTTTATACTCTATACCCATAGGCTAAAAGGGTATATTAAAGTCGCTGAAATGTATGTAAAAGGCAGAAGGCATTTTCCACTCTCCATCTGTCCTTCCGCATGAACATCTAGATTCCAAAGACTATAAAAGCTAGAGTAACCACATTTGGTGTTAACATCAGTCCAGTCTCTACGCAAAAGATAATTATTTAAAATTTTTGCCACGACCATTTCCGCCCATGAAAAATAGAAAAACGCTGACTCCTTTGTTCTGCAAGCAAAATAATTTTCTTCTAGTAATATGAGCTAAAATAAAAATTATAATTGTATAAATAATTGTTGGTGACTTTGAGGATGTTTGAGTTTACGAAACACCTCTGATAGTGATCGGAATACAGGGAATACTCAAAGTCGGCATTGATGTCAAGCTTGCTTCAATCTCTTCGTCTCTGGTATGATGCAAGGCCAGACAGACGGTCTGACACTTGTCTTAGACCATGGCAAATTTCGGTGTTTGGCATATGAAATGAAAATTGGAGTTATTTCCTTTTGACTGGGATTTTGTCTTAAACTAAATTATAAATATTAAATGGATAATTTAAGAAAAAGCCACAAATTAAACTTTTAATCGCATTTCTTAAATTAAATTCAAACAAGAATTCTTGACTACATTTGGGAAATCCTTGAGAATCCTTGACTTTTTGTAAAACTTGGTCAACCAAATCCGGAAGCAAATATTAAAATATAACTGTTTTATAACGGTAGAATTGTAAATATTTTACAATTCCATCCACATCTCCTCACTTCCCATTTTTGTTTGCCATTTGGTCCCACACATAGGCGAAAACAAGTCGTTTCGATTATTACTGATATTCGCGAGAGAAACCATTGTAATTTTCATGTTTCTGTAACTGCTCCGTGAGTTCGAGATGATCATCAAAGTGACTGGGTGAGACAGAGACGAGAGGCATGACAGACACGAAATGTGCGCGATGATAATGACAAATCAAACGATGACACACAAAACGTCGACGATCGTGTTGGAAAATTGGCTAAAACGAAATAAGAAAAGGGGAGGGCAAGTGTGCTGGAGCGGCGGTATATAGCGGATGAGCAGATGATTGGCCATTTGGATGGATGGATGGATGAATGGCTGGATGTTTCGGCAACAACCACAGCCACAACCATTGCCATAGCTGAGCAAGTCAAGTCAAAGTCATGACGTCGACGATCATGGCGATTCCCCGTCAACTTTGGCGTTGGCGTTGCCTTTAACGACGATAAATTCTCGCAAGAAAGAAAGAAAAACAAAATAAAGGTATTTTCTACTTGGTAGTAACCAAGGAAGTGCAAAATTTGCCATATGGAAAGGAGCATACCAAATAATTATTTATAATTTGTATATATAAAACGAAGATGGAACGCGGTAACGGACTAAGCGAGACAACAGCTCCAATTCACCGAAACTTACCAACAACTGTTGCTCCTCACAAAAGCCTGGGAACCACATTCATATCGCTGCATCATCTACAACATGAAAACATTCCATTTTGCGACAGTTTTCCTCCTTGCCAGTGAGAGAAGAGAACCAACGAGAACGAGGATCAGGGCTCACGCTTAACGATATTCAAAATTCATTACAATTGATATTGTTTCGGATGCATAAATACAAAACAAATGGCCATGCCCATGCCCATTCCCATTCCCATTCCCATTCCCATTCCCATATCCATTCTCATTCCCAATCCCAATACCCAATGCCAGTTGTCGCGACGAAGACCAACAGCCACCTTCCTTTGGCTCCTTTGGCTCCTTTAGCTACAGACGCTATGCCATGCGGCAGCGGCCATATCAGCATTGAAGCATCAGCCAGGCTATACAAGAAATAACAATCTTACTAATTGGCCGATTTTAGCATAAACAAATGTATTTTAGCCCTAACTAAATCCTCCACAAGCAAAAAGGGAGGCGCAGTAGCGAAACAATCGTTTTGTACTTCTTTCCAAAGATACTTTGCATACGAGGCGAGGGCGATGATTCTCGTCTGCCTACATAAGATGAACAATGAATCGAATGTATTGTGGGATTCCATTAGATGGAATCGTTTGGTGTCCCAGCAAAATATGTTAGGCAAATCACTGAATTTACCTATTCCTTCAGTGATATTCGTTTGGCCTAAAATATCAAATCAAAAAAGAATTGAACGCAATATTTTGAATGGAACGCGAATCAATTTTAAATTGTATGTAGTCGTATGTAATTTTATTTTCGAAATGATTGTTAAATATAAAAGTATCTTACAGATTTTAATTTAATGATTTGCAACTTGAGAAAGATATAAATTCATGTTTGAATTGAATAATAGATAAAATCAGATGTTCGCTTACTGTCTGCTGTTTTGTCAGTCAGTCATTTAGGCAGTCAGCCAATTTGACCCAATCAACTCGGTGACTTATGTTCGTTCTTACCTTCATAATGATCTGTCTCTAGTATTTTCTCTTATAAATATTTATAAAATACACACAATGTAAATGTTGATGCAGTCACAACTTGTGGGGCCAAAAGCAACATGAATTACAAATTCTGAACGACCGCACAAAAAGCAACAGCGGCTCTCTGGCTTTGGTTCACCAGTCTCCTCATTTGGTAAGCCACCAACTAGGCAACGGCGCTCTCCATTACAGTAGCTGCAGTAGTAGCACAAACACACATCACTCACTCCCTTATGACGGCTACTCGGTCGATCACTCGCTTCAAAGGCAACGGCATAAATAAATTGCACGCAACTTTAATAATTCACCTTGGTTTGGCCAATATGGGCAAAAGTTGCAACAGAGTCATACAAATCACAGTTATGATTATTGCCACGATTAAAAACTGTCGCCCGCGTTGTCATTGTCATCAACGTCGTTGTCGTCGTTGTTGCCGTCGTGGACGTCGTCGTCGTCATCGTCGTCATCGTCGTCATTTTCCAACCAAAGACCACATGTTGCTTCACCGCGAACCTAAACGATCCGCCTGTGGTGGTCACTGCGCGTGCGGCACTCAATCTCTGGCCCAATGAGTCTATCGACTTTGTCGGTCTACTGTCAAAGTTGCCATAAATATCATCTTTTTCGAATACTTTTATGCTGAGCTCCAGCTGAGCACTTGCAGTTTTGTATGTATGTAGTTAGCAATGCTTTTTTTGTCGATCCAGTGCCCCAGCGGTGATTAATTAAACCAACTGCAGCTACTTCACCGCCGCCGCCGATTCATGATTTATAATGATGAATTTATTTAAGCCTTGACTCATGACTCGATTTTGTTTAGTCGGTGCCTTTTAATGGACATTTTTAGCATTGCTTGAGTGGATCAAAGGAGATCCAATTTGATTAGCCTTAGTTTTTACTCTATTATCATATTTTTACAAAATCAAAATCTATATTTTATAGTTGCATTAATTCATAATTCCTTGTTCCAAATTGTGAAATTATATGAAATAAGTGAAATGTATTACTTTTCCTCCTTTTTTTTTTTTTTTTTTTTTTTTTGCTGCCAGCTATATCAGACGCTTTGTTTAAAACCATGACGCAAGTTGCAATGATTTTGATCCGATTTTTTTTTTTTGTGCTTTTTATGAAGATTAAGTGGCTACTATAAGCCAGCTGGAAGGCATATTATAAGGTAGAAGAGGGGTGAATGATGGTGAAATTGAAGATGGAGTCGGAATTGGAGGAGGAAGGAAGTCTATCATATTGAATGGGCACGAACAAAGAAGCAAAGTATAAAATTTGTTACCGCCTAAATAACAAATTGCACTCCTCCACACACTGAGAGAGCAAGACACAGTGATAGATGGTTGAGGATGAAGGGAGAGACAGCGAGGGAAAGAGATAAACACCCACACAGGGTGTCTAAACTTGAACTGACATTTTACATAAAGAAAATTAAACATAGTTACAAACATACATACATAACTTTGATACAAGCAGTGGCGGGGGTGGGGGAAGAGAGAGCGTTGCCATTGCAGAGGCTCGTTGAGTCTTTGAAAGGCCCCGAAAAAGAGTTAATTTGCATAATTACGTTGAAGTTGGAGGCAATGCTAAGCGCATGAAAGTGGGAGAGAGACAACAGCTGAAGTTGAAAGGGATGGTGCGGAGTGGTCCGGGAGGTGGATGTGGCAGATAAAGTGCACGAAACGAAACGAAAAACACAACAAAAAATGAAGTCGCTTTATCATTTTTAGCTGGCGGCTCTGTTTGGGCAAAGTGTGGAAAATAAATGTATGAAAATTTGCATACGAATTTCGAATTTGAAATGGCTGCCTCTAACCACCGCCAACCAGCCACTCACCCACCCCCACCCACCTTACCCCTCTACCGCCTAACCACATCCTCTCCCTACAGCACGCCTCTTTTTACAGCCATTACTCCCATTAATGCCGTTATGTTCAAGTTTCTCTTGGCCACTTGAAGTTGGTACATAAGTGTTAAGCTGGCTGGGCGGTTTGGCCCCGCCTACTTTTAAATTTAAACACTTCAATGACCGTTATTGACGTCATTAAATTATTTACTTATTTATGTATTATAATTTGTTATTATTCATTGGAATTGTTCGTTGGTTCGGCTTCAGCTGCTGCTGCTGCTGCTGCTGCCGCTGCCGCTGCCACTGCAGTTGGATTATTGCGGTCTTTGTTGATTTAATTAATTAAATCGCAGTTGTTTTTTTAATTGATTGACAGATTAAAAACAAAACCAATTAACAATTTTAATACAAATGACAACCACATAATATGCTGTAATAAAGCACCAGCTGGACTTGCCAGAGAGATGAAGAGGGAACTGCAAGGGTGTGTAGTGGTGGTGAAGCGAGGTGAAAATAGGAGGTTTGATTGATTTCCATAGTTCTGCTAACAGGCTTTCGATTAACCTACAGTAATACACATATTGAATAAAATCCTATTGTTACTTTTAGAAGAAGAAGAACGGAATGGTATTAACTTTTAAAACGATATTAGTTAGCTGTCAAGTTTATCATGGTTATTATATTCAAAAATTATTTAAGAAGCAATTATTGTTTGCTTTCTCTCATAAATAAAAGTTAACCAATATCTCTATTGCCAAAGTTCAATATAAAATATATCACCTGTCAAATCGTTGAATAAAAATCTTCCAAATTCAATATATTAAAACAATGGAGAAAAATAGTGCTTCACATAAATATCATACAAATGGCTTTTATCTAATTGAAATCAATAAATTTCTTTAAAAAATGACATGGGAAAAAGTTAAAGCAAAGCCGAATGAAAAAATTGGATAAACTTAAAATTCAAAATCAGATTCATATTGATTTTAACATACAAATAACTACTATTTAATTAATATAAACAAAAGCGAATCGGACTGCCAAAACAAAAGAGTTATGCATGACAAAAATTGCTTTTTTTTTTTGGCAATTTAAATAAACGTTTTCCCACGACGTTTTTAGTGTTCGAATTCGCACGCAGCCACCGATCTTATTTGGAATTCATAATTTCTAGTTCGATTGACATTTGAAGTGATTTAGAAAACTGAGCGAATGAGTCATGGGGGAACAGGTTCCCCGTTCGGTAGTCGAATTCTGTACCAACAGAAACGGCAAAATATATAGTAGAAACAAAAATGAGAGAAGAAAAATAGTAACCACAGAAATGTCATTCAATGGCAAGCGTGCCGATAATTCAGATCCACTTGTGGATATACGAAGATATATGTTTATATATATATATATGTATATATATTGTATACGTTACGATATATGCAACTGAACTTGGCCTGGGCGAGAGACAATTCTTGGCATTTCATATGCAAAGCAGCGACGCGTCCACCAAAGAACGAAGATGTCAATAAATCTGCCGTTTTGGCCTTGTTTTGCATTTCCGCTAACAGAACGAAGAGTAAACCCAGTGTTCAACACACACGCAACCTGGAAGAATCAGGTAAACAGCAGTCAGCCATACCCATACACAGTAGTTGCTCCCCACGTCAAAACGAGGTGATTTAGAATTGTCGAATTTTATTTAAATTGGATGCAAACATGCAAAATTTATTGTAGAAAATCAATAAATAAGAAAATCACAAGAAACTGGATCGATGAAATGGCATGGATGGAACTCTCCCGATCGCAACTGACCACAGAAGATCTTTTTGGTACAACAACAACAAGAACAACAAAAAACACAACAACAAGCAACTTGGGAACCTTCAATGAGAACGCATGTGCGTAGCGTACGTTTGCATGCCAACGAGAATGAGATCGATAATTTCCTTGGTCTTTGGGTTACGGCTACTGCTCCTCTTCATTATTTTATTTCGGTTTATTTTGTTAAACAGTTTATTTCTTTTTATGTATTTTATATCGATTTCATTTTTATTAAATCTTCTTTCCACCAGCCACCAAAAAAACACACACAGTTCATTAAAATTTCGTTTTCGGCTAATAAATATTGCATGGGGGGATAAACGAAAGAGTTTTGTAGTTTTCTATACCCTTAAAAACACTCTGGCTCTAAATAATATATCATAACTAATTATTAAAGAGAGCTAGGTATCCGTCATAAAATGTATCTGTTTAGAAAAGAAGTTTTTTAAATGTTAGAGATTTTAAATATACATACATTTATTTAAATTCTTGTCATAGGATTTAGACTCTTGTTATACTTAAAAAAAAAAATAAATGGTTAACAAAAGCTTAATTCTTACTATAAAGACTAAATCACAAGTTACCTCATCAAAGAGTATATGAAAATCGACTTTAATATACTGCTCCCTCATTTAGGGAAAGGACATTCAACATACATACTCAAAATCGATGGCTGCGATAGGAGGAAACCAGTCTGACAATGAGTTGCTCCTTTAAGGTTTTATTTTCTGTTCGTGCCTTATATCTGATTGTCGTCATTCGATGAGCATTTTTTTTGTCTCTTTTCTTGTATTTTGTTAAAGGTTCCTTGTTTAATTAACTCGAATTAGAACTTCGGAATGTATGCAAAAATGTATCCTATATGCATATACTATATACAATAACAAAATGTGATATATGTATAAATATCATCATCATATCATATCAATTTCTTCAACTATAATTTAACTCAAAGCTGGTCTTTCATTTACTTTGAACACCGCTTTAAGAATTCGTATAGCAGTTATCAAAATATTCACTAGAATAACTCATGCAGATTAGGCTCAAGCCGGCAAATGGCAAAAGGCGAAATGCAGACCTAGTTAAGTAGAGAAAAATATAATTGATAAACACGAGTGAGTTCTAATTCTAGAATTTTATCAACTAGCAACTAGTCTGAAGACCATTAATTAAGCTCTTGATTTATGAATGCGCTGATTTCGATAGCCTAGCCAAAAGAAGCGACGAATCCCAGACTGGGAGTAGGGAGTAATGTTAATTGTGGTTTCTCGTTTTCGGCCCAATGGTGGCGGCGTGGGCTGTTGTATTTGGTCTGCGATCATGTGGTTAAGCACCTGCTTTGGCCTAGAGGTATCCTCTCATAAATTAGGTGGTCAGCTTTAAGTTAAACGGCTTACGAAACGCCAGTAGCTTTAGGCAGTGCAAAATAAGCGCGTGAATTGGTAATAAACACAAAAAAAAACTGAAGATGGAAATATTCAATGATATTCATCTCGACTGCAGAGCTTAGGGGCGATTTTGAATGCGGAAATATTCATTTCGAGTGGACGCTATACCTGATCGTTCACAATCGAATCGAAATTTTCTGCGGGCTAATATTAATTAAGTGCATGTTTGTGTGTTTCTCAAGCGCCTAACTGTTGACCAGAATCGTCTTATCCTTTCAAATTAATTGGAGGGTCTTATACAGGACATGAGCAAGAGTCAGAACAAGGACAATGACAACTCGATAAGAGCACATCAGCGCACATTGCGCAGTCGCGTTCCCTCCTTGATCATGCACCTGTTCGTGGGTGAAATCTTCCCTTAGACATAAGGTAACTACTCTATACTACACATTGCTCGTATTTCATTTACCCCAAACATTTATGTCACTTGGCCTGCTGTTTTTTTTTTCCTCCCTCTCTCTCTCTCTCTCTCTCTCTCTGTCTTATTTTTCCTTTTTTTTTGGCCTTGGCTATGAAAACCAGTAAAAGTAAAGAAAATATAATTTAAGCCAGTATTGGCCATTTTCGAATGCATAGCGTCAACTGTTATCCGTATTTTATGGTTTGTTTGTCATTTTAACACCTTTTAAGGTGCGCACATTAATTAGAAGCGCAACGAACCAAGTCACGACAGTTTCGAGGATACATCCAGCTGTGCCTCTTAATCCATTTATAAAAAAAGAAATAGATAATAATGTCTAATGTCATTATGCATAATACATTGTTTTGCCCAACATTTGATCTATTTTTCGACACGGTTTGAGAAAAGGAAAGGGTATGAGAGTAGACAAAACAAGCCAACAACATAAAACTTACCAAATAAATTACAATTCGAAATAAAGTTTCAGTTTTCTTAATGTAACATTAGTCGAATAAGTTCGAGTCTCTACAAATAGATAATTACCTAAATTACTGAGTTCACCCTGCTATAACATCTTCAACAACTTTGTGAGATTTGGCATTATTATTGTGCTAAAGTAAATCAACAATTAGTTTTTTTTTTATTGCTTCCTATTTCGATCATTGAACTTCACCAATGTAAAAATTCCATTTTCTACTTTCCATACAAAAAATTTCAACTATTTGCACTTAATTTATAAAAACCTCTGGATCACAGTGTGTGTGTGTAGGTATGTACATACATACATATGTGTGTTTGTAGTTATGCATATAATTTTTCAACCCATTGGCCGACACCAAGTTGAATGATTCTAATTAACGTGCAAGTCGTGATCCGTGAAAAGGCGTTGCCATAATTTGTCAACACCCCAATATTTTACGACCATTCATTGCGATATAATTGGGGGTCTGGGGATCTCTTTTCCTCCCCCCCGATCTGGTCGAATTGGTGTTTCATTCATTTCGAATTTCAAATTATTGCGCATCATAATGGCCGCCGTACGATTTACGATTCCCTTTACCCGCAATTCCACCTAAGTTTTTGCTTATGTTTTATGTATTATGGCAAGCAACTGAGTTATATGGATATAGATATACATATATGTATATACATATAGATACGCAATCCGACAGGCCCATTGTGTCAAATATAAATCAGATCATTTTTTCCGCCTTAAAAACCGCAGAATTGGCATAAATTTTGAAGACGTAGGTAAAATCGCCTTTAAAATTTTGACAAACATTTAAGTTTTTTTTATTTTTTTGTTGCTTTGTCGTAATCGCTGTATATCTAGATCGGTTTTTGTCGAAAGTTAAGAAATTAAAATTCAATGCACATTAAAATGCCAACAACAAAAAGAGACAATCCAAGCAACATCCAATGTCTGTCCCAGAGACGAGTACATTAAAAGGGTACAAAAATCAAATCGAAAAAAGAAACGACAGACAACCCATCAAAATGTAGATCATTCGTCATTGAGTTAAGGCACAAAATCCCATAATTTCGATGGCAATAAATAAATTTAACACGCTGCCGCCCAAAAACATCAGCTACCGACCGTATGCATAATGTGAGACAAAATTTTACAAGTACGAAAGAGAAGGCAAAAAGATCGCTTCACGCCATTTTTGAAGGCTTCCCAATTACGTTATGGCTCGAGTCCCCATCAACAATTACGGAAACAAGAAGGTTGATTATTTTAAATATGGCGAAATTCATAATAATAGCAGACACGTTTTTAAGTAACATAATCTACTCTTCATTATCAGATATTAATAAATTAGGCTTTTACATAAAATCGAAAATTTTTAATACTAGTTACTATTCATTAATTTTATTTATTCAGTTTTTTTTAAACTGGTTTGGTTTATTTTAAAATTACAATTTTAACTTAAAGATATATTAAAATCAATTACCAGCAAAGCTCTCCCTCTCTCTCTCTCTCTCTCTTCAGGAACAGATGGAAAATTGATTCTCCTTTAATTTCTTGCAGAGTTTCCTTATTTTTTTTTTTTTTTTGATTAATTTTCACCGTCAGAGCAATTGGGAAAAAAGGTGGAAAAGCATATCCTTTTTGCCCTACAAAGGGCATACAAAATACGAAAAGGCTTTACAGAAATGTATTACAGACAGATAGACGGATGGGTGCGGGACGAAATCGAAGGCAAAAGGCGGATCCTTTGACCGATTGGAGGACGCGGATGGGCTGCCAGTTTTTCCATTGCGCAAGACCAGAATCAATGCCTTTGCCCGTGGGATACGTAATCCGGATTTTACCCATTCAGAAAGTGTAAATGAAAAATCTGTTTTTGGAAGCATTTTAGCGTGAAAATGCAATATTGAATTCATTTAAATTCACCAACATTCGATGGGGCCAGGACTCGTCGCAAAAAGCAATTACATGACAGGCGGCCCACGATATTGATGTTGATATAAAGGGGGGGAAAAAAAAGGTAACAAAAAAATTTATACAATTTTGTATGTAAAACAAAGATTGTAGGCACACAATACGAAGGTTCACATAAATAATAAAAACCGAAATTAAATGTAAATATTGACCAGAAAACCTCAGACAATGACAATGCCGACAACTCATAAATTTTTGCCCACAAATCGCGCCGCTGCTGCCACAAAATCTGTCACCTATCAAAATTGCCCTAAAAGGGCATAACTTCTACCTCCGCCATCACCGTCATCTCCTCGAGTTGACATCCCAGTCGATGCGCGTGCGTCCTCGTTGTCGTCCTCTTCGTCGTCGTCGTCGTCGTCGTCGTTCTCATCGTCGTCTTCTTTGACAATCGATGACAATCAATGTTTGCATTGCATTATTATTATTGGAATAAATGAATAAAGTAACGATGAAACGAAAAGGCATGTAGTGACAATGGGTCCAACACATTCTGATTTCCAATCCCATTCCCCTTGCAAAGCGATTTCGGTTTGTGTATGAATGTCTCCCCCCCTCTTCAAAAAAAAAAAAAAAAAAACAGTAGTTCAAGGGAATTGTCAAGGCGTCCGCATACCACTCAAAATCGGCATCAAAATTGAAATCGGTAACAAGATCAGCCGGCAACAACACTAACACTTAGCGGTGGCAAAAACCCACAGCACAACGGAGCGAACTATCATCGGTGGCTAGGAATGGAGATCGAGTTGGTTGACATTCCATTTTCTTGTCGCAGGAGGTTCTCTTCTCGTTTTATTTCATGGCAAAACAGCAATCATATTTTCTCTCTGTCTTTACTATATAGATCAGCGATTTGTTTTACAGTGGGCCACCGCCATAATATCGAATATTGTTTAAGTATACAAGTATATCAATAATGCATTAATTCAGATAGGTTTCTTGATTAAAGCTTGGCAAGTTTTACGAATAATTTCGAATTTTGATATTTCCAACCACTGTATCTGTGAGTCTTGAGTTTAGAGTAGAACAGAAATTCTTTTGCATATGATTGGAAATCTTCTCACTGAATGCGAACGAGCAACTGCCTCCACACCAACTGCACGAGAAGATTTCGATCATATTTAGCATAGAATGGGTAAAATATTAAAATTTTAACGTAAAGTTAAACGAATGAGTATCTGTGGATATTCCTGTGTGTGTGCGTGTGTATGTGTGTGTGTGTGTCATACATGTGTAGACACTTGATAAAGATTCAGATACTATCGGTTCTGCAACTGATCGTTGAAGTGAACTATTTTAATATTTGCAATCCTTGAAAAGAAATTCAAATACCTCGTTCTGCCTGTTTTAACAAACACTTGAGCTAATAATGCCGAAGGCAAAGACAATGTGACAAACAGATGCCACTACTAGGTGCCTCTGCGGCTGCTCCCCAGTGACACTCTGACGGGCGGCCTTTGTCTCGAGCTGCCCGGTCTCTGGCCTGGGATCTGACTCTCAGTCTCTTTAGTTGAGTCTGAATCTGGTACGAAGTCGCTCGCGACATGTTAGTCGCATTGCCAGACAGCGTGTCTGTGGCTCTGCCTTTGGTTCTGGCAGTGGTTGTTGCTGTTTCTTTTGCTGTTGCTGTTGCTGTTGCTGTTGCTGTGCCAAGTAGCCGCCTCATTTATGCAGCTTCTTTTTTCTTTTTTTTTCCTTTGTACCAGGTTTGTTGTTGTGCAATTTCTTCAACACCTTTTTGCCTCGGCTTGACGATCCATCGCTATGACCATGGCCATTCTGGCTCGCATCCGCATCTGCATCTGTGTGAAAAATGAAAAGCCCTTTTTGGCAATGCCACGGACATACGACAGGTTCAGTCTCTTTCGCTGAACATCAAAACTGAATAATATTTATGATCATTGCAAGATTCTTCGGTTTGCTGTTATTGCTATGTGCTGGTCTGTCCATCTGTCAGTCCGAGGAGAACGAGGCTGATACTGATGTCGGAGTCATGATTCGTTTTGGTTCTGCTTTTGCTTTATGTGCCCAATGGAATGTGGTTCCATTTGCGAACGTCGCACTGATTTACCGATATGTCCGCTCCTCTGCATCGATTCAATGCGATTCGTACAAAGCGAATCTTCTAAAGAATTGCCACCCTTTTTCTGAATTTGAATGAATCAAAGGGAAGACAAACAAAACAGATGAAACATAAATTTACATCTCACAATGAATATGTTTCATGTCTAACATACATTCATATATACCTAACTGATATCCATATAAAATATTTAAAATCAAAGCAAAACAAAGAACTTTGAATAGCTGATATTAGATAACGGGACCGACTTCCTTACAGGACTCTAATTTTTCTGTTATTAATTTAATCCAAAATCAGTAATTTGAATCATTTTCTCACTTAGTCAAAACCATATTCATAAAAATTGCAATCAATTTGCATTAGTTGAACAATGTGTCAGGTCGTCTGCAGGCAATCGCGTGTCCTCTTCTGCCACGCCCTCGACATCACCCACTATGAACCTTTACACATTCTGGTGGGTTCAACCAATTGACTTTCAGAGTCGAAACTGTCATTTACAGAACCATATACTCACCCAGTCGTTTTGTGTTCTTAGTTTAGCCCGCGGCTAACTCATCCGTTTCTATTATGCAATGTGAGTGTCTTTCCCCGTTATTTTTTTTTAACATGTCACAAACAATAAAGGACAATAATACACGGAGGAAAAGAGGAAAAAATGAAAAAGAAGTTTATTGAAAATTTTATAATTGAATGACAAAACACACCTGAGGCTGAGACGCTACGCCCAGACAGACGCACAGTCTGTCCCTGGTATAGTAATTGAATTTGACAGTGCCAAGAAATGATGAAGGAACACATTGATTCTATTTGGCTAGATGGGTGTCTATAGGGCTTGTTGTAGTTGGAGCGAATATTTAATTGACATATATATCTAAAATAAAATGCCCAAGATAAAAACAAAATTAACAAAGCCATAAGATGATGCGGAAGAGGGGGAGGATGATGAGTGTAATGGGGTGGTATGGGGGGCGAATGGCAATAAGTAACAAAATAATTGAACAATTATGTCCAAATGCTTGCCTGCCACTCATTATGATAGACAAAACACGGCGTCCAAATGACGGCAAGCCAAGGACTGGGGGAAGAGCTGGGACCCGGCCGGGAACGAGACTGGGATTGGGACCGGGCCTAAGCTCAAGCATGGAAGGACATTTATAATTACCTCGGGGTATTTGGGGAATAATTTGCTCGTCCATCTGCCTTTCCTCCACCCTCTCACTCCACCCATCACAAACGGCTAATGGCAGCCGAAAAAAGGACAAAAAAAAATGCTAGCCAAGTGTCGTCGTGGCCAGATTTCCCCGCAGCCGCATGGAGACCAACACCCGCGCTGACCATTTTTACCCCTACATCTACACATCCCTCCTCCAACCTTATTTGGCTTAATGAGCCCGATTCGGTCCATGCGAAAGAAGAAGCCATCATCAGCAGCTTTTGTCCATTTTTTCTTCAGCCACCCTGTTTCTCTCTATTTCTCTCTTTCTTTTGCTTTCCATGCTCTTCTTTTGCTTTGTGCGCGTTTTTCTTCTCTGAAGTCTTACCAACTGAAAAATGTTATTGGCCGCAATTTATATGAAAACTGTGTGCACACGTTTCACATTAACCCCCAAGTCCAGCAACAATAATTTGGTTGGAATCCGCATCACCCCCCCTCATCCCCACCATCCATCCCTCGTACTGTGAAAATGAGCAAATTTTCTAAATGAATAAACTTTTCGCCCAGACCAAGAGAAAGCGGACCAACGAAAAAAACCCACACACATTGAAAGGGCGCTTATTTCAGTGTCGCCCAGCATTTCATTGTCTCACCCATCCCTTGATGGAAACACTGGAGTGAAGAAATATTACCCCAGATCGGTCTGAACTGGACATTATACTAGTGCGGGGGACATCCCAGCCAAAGTAGCGCGCCATCATGGCTACGTGGCTAATTCCCATGACCTCGCAAAAATTAAGAAATTAAAAAATTGCCTTTCGCCTTGTACGCTGACAATGCGGAAAATTCAGTCAGCATATTTTTCTTAGTTTTCCTTCTTTTTTTTTTTTTTTGTTTTTTTTCGGCATTTTTAAGACGAACATTTTTACAATCCCTGGCAAGTTGACTAATTGCATTCCTAAGAGTCTCTAAAATTTGTAGCGGAAAGTGGACGAGGAAGATGAGGGTCAAAGTGGAAATGAAAGTGCATATAGATTAGATCAGAAGTAAATTTTGAATGAATTTGAACTCTCAATTTGTTTAAGTTATAAATTTGAAATTATAATAAGCTGAGAAACATGTTTTGTTTTTAATTCACAAAATTCGAAATCAAAAATTGGAATTATCGCTTATCCTTATCGTTTATAGCCATTTCCGTTTTCGGATCAACGATACGAAACACGAATTAAATAAACTTCAACTTCCTATGACACACGTTCAATTTGGAATAGGATAAATTTATGTAAATAAAGCATTTCATATAATTATGCCAAGAACTTGTACCTTGTCAGAGTTAATCATTAAATAATAATCAGAGGTAGGAGGCGTAATATACAGTTTTAATGGTAATTTGTTACGCCTAAACGTGGGCACGCGCTGTGCGGTCATTGAGCAGTGTTCCTAATCTTCGGCGAAACTAGCTATTGCAACTAACCACAACAGGCACGCAATGTCCATATAGAAAGAGACACTATAATGAGTGGGTGAAAGAGACAAAGAATGGGATGGGAATGAAGGAAAGAGTCGTAGCATTTCGTGACTTTATGGCTTACGTGTCGCGCCGGAGACTTGTCAGGTCCTTGATTGACTTTGGCATGCTCCGAGCTAAGGACGAAGGAGATGTGGTAAAATGGCTAGGTGGCAAGCCACCCTTGTTTGCATATTACTTAATGGCGTTTGCACTTGAAGTGTGCCAGAAATTACCTGTCCGCTGGCAATTAACTTTTTAACTCATTTCTGAAATTGTTTGCTCGCAATGCGGTCACCCTTCCGTACTATTATTCCATCCCTCTATCACTTCAGTCAGTTTTCCGAAAGTTTTTGCTCATAAAACACGTAATGGTTTTCCTGGTGAAAGTTAAGTTTTGTGGGCCTCCAGACAATGCGGCGATCAATCAGCCTTACCCCTAGCTTTGGGCAAGTCAACACTTTGAACTTCTTCTTTCTCCGCCACCAAATCTAACGTCCCCCCCCAACACCAACACCAACAGCAACACCAACACCACCAACTCCAAATTCTATCTTCTCCAGCACCTCCCCCTACTATTATTCAGGGCAATCTGTGCATATGTTAATTCAAGTGGAATTAATTGTTTCCGGTGTTTAAGTTTTTCCGCAAAAGCAAATTTTCATTCATTGTTTTGGCTCCTGTTTTTTGTTGCCTCTTGTGGTTAGCATGGCCTATCTCCCGGCCCGTAACTCCCATATCCTTCTTCCATTTGCATGCAGGTCCTTACTTGAAACCGCAGCCAAGCGTTTGGCTTCAATGAATTTTTGACTTTTATATTTGATTTGAAATGTGTTCTCTGCGGTCGTCGTTCAGTTTGTTTGGATTTAATGAGGTCAGCCAAGTGGGAAGCAATTTCCTTGATACAAACAAAAAACTTTTTTTTAGGAACAGCTTGCGGTGGATACATTTATATATCCATATATACATATACATATACTTGGGTATACATATACCAATTCACTTTGTTCAAAAATTTTACAAAACCTTTCTAACCCCCCAAAAAAGTATGCTACAACAAATAAATACATTTTGTATGTATTTTGATTGTTAAATTATTAAAAAAAAAAGTCCATGTTCTCTGTCAAAGTCTGAAGTCCTAGTTTTTCCCATCTGTCTGTATTTCTTTGAATGAATTGTTAAGATTGAGACAACGGGGAAATAATCCGGAGGAATCTTCTGTTATAAAGATTAACAAATAATTCATTATTATTTTCTTGGGAAACACGAAATTCAATGTTCAAAGCAAGTGTCCATATATTTATCATTTATCGACGAACACATGATAAAAGGGCATCATTTCTGGTGGTGAAGTAAAAAACAAGGGAAAAACAATATTGAGCATTAAAACCCTCAATTGATCCATGGTTAATTGGAATTTTAATTAGTGAACATTTATTTATTCCATACCCATATATGTATATACAGACATACATATACATACAGTAAATACATATGTATTAACGTATCTCATGCCACTTGACTCTTTGTAAGCGATTTCCCTTTTACTTTTGCATTGGCGAAATTCCACTCTTTTATCCTTTCTGCATTTTTTTTTTCCATATCGCCAATTTTTTCCCCTCAGAATATTCGAGATTGGTAATTGTGATTGATTTGCTGTATGTCTGCAGTCTGATATGCTTTTAATTAAACTTTTAGTGAAATGCATAAATTCAGAACCAAGCTCTCATCAAATGCCTTTATTTTTTGCTTGTCATGGACAGAAGTCTGTTTATATATGTATGTATACTTATAGATACACACACAAATGTATTTTTCATTTCTTTAGCACGCTTTACGAAATTTAAGTTTTAGATCAAATTAAAAGTAAACAACATTTCTATTAATCGCGCATCGTCAGGCATCGCAAGGGTGTTGCACCCCTTTTTAGATGATCATCAACCCCGTTTGGCACCGATTTTCCTGTCTTTTATCCATTGTCATCATTCTTTTTAGCTGGTTGTCGCTCTATCTCTCATCTTTGTCATGGGTATTGTTTGCACACATGTCATACCATGAATTTTGACAAATCGCTACAAGCGTGTTAATAACTGTATTCGATCGGAGTCCTTTCCCTTTCTTTATCTGCCACTTGGGAAGTCACCCCGAAAATAGTTAAAATGCAGTAGTTTACATACAGATGACATGATGACAATTCAATACATGATTGCAGATGCGTTGCCAACAGATAAGCAAATGGCTTTCAAATTGGCGCAAAACAAAAAATGAGATTGAACAAACAAAAAGATACTAGAACGGCAATCAGGGGACGTAAGGGCTCGTCATATATATATGTATATATATGGACACACATATGTAGTTAAAGAATGATTGAGTGGGTGGGGGGGGGGATATAGGCTATCCAGATAGATAATGAGTGTGATGCAAGATTAAACAATGTGCGAAACAGAGAGTGGCTTTAAACATATGCTTAAAATAAAAGATCCATTGACTATTTTGAGAAGTTCCGAATGAATTTCAAATTATGAACTTATCAGTACAAAGTCAAAGCCAATGATTAATGCACATCACATCGAATATGCAAGTTTATTTCAAATTGTTTTCTGCTTCATATAATATCTATTTCGGAATCTATTTTTATTTTTATGCCATTTTATTTTATTTTTAGTGTATCGGTTTTAATCATCTAACAGGCAATCTATGGGGTCTAGTTTAATTTAATTTGAAATAGACGAAAAAATTCCCTATGTGCAATATATATGTGTTCCACTATTAAAGGACATTTATTTTAACCAAAACTGGCAAGGACTATAACCATAGGCAGTCAATGGACAGTCCTGGACTGTCCTGTATGGAAGCTATCCATATACATGCATATATAGCGATTGATGGCCCGATTGCAATTTGGCAATTGAAATGCAACGTTGATTTTGATTTGAGTTGCCGAGTTATTGAGGCGCAGTTTTGCTGACTGTTGCCAATGTTGTTGCTGTTGTTGCTGTTGTTGCTGCTGGTGCATGTTGGCGACTTTTTTATTGCAGTTATTGACACGTAACAATTGCCAGTCGACCAGTTGCCTCCTGACATGTCCTTCAATGTTTTTGTCGATTTTTCTCGTTTGCCAGCGTTTCCGCTGATATTCAATTTTGTTTGATTGCTGTCGTTTTTAGTTTTTGAAGCGAATTTGTACACCTATTTTTTCACAATGTTTGCTCATAAAAAGTCGAAAAAAAAAAATCTGAAATTGGAAACTCATCCATTTGAAGCAGAGTGACAAAATCGGATTAAAGTTGTCACGTGTCGTAATGTGAACTTAGGAGAAATACGTGTGCCATTGCTTAGCTCTAATTATGAAATTAAACACTAATTAAAAATGCTATTTACAAAATATTTTGTCAAAAGACTCAAGTGGCTAAAACCAAGTTGCCAAGTTCCTTCGCCTCTCTCTCTCTCTCTCTCTCTCTCTCTCTCTCTCTTTCTCTGTCGCTGTCTCCCACCCTTTTTGTCATCATCTCCATCATCATGATTATGCCAAGTCTGTGAACTATATGTACATTTGCATATAATACATACATACATACATATATCTATATTATCCAATATTTAAAAGTTCATCTAGCTTCCAGCGGAACTGTGTCTCACGCTCGAGTTGATTGCTACTACTATTGCTCCTCCCGCTGGTAACCATCATTCATCCCCCTTAGACACTCTCACCACTCGGCATGATAAATTTAATTCCGCTTCTATTTTGATGGCACTTGTCAATTCAAATACTTTTGTCAGTATTTTTTATTCTCTACTCCGCTCTATTCTATTCTGTTCGTCGTTTTGTTTTCGTTGTATTCTGTTTGAGCGCAGCGGTGAAGAGCACTCGAGCTGAGCTCCTTTCCATAACACCAGTCCAAACCCAACCGAACCCACATTTTACGTAAATGCTGCGAAAAGTTGAAGGATTTTAACGCATTAGAGTGAGCAGGGTGGAGTGACTGTTGTGTAGTGGGTGGTCGGTAGGCAAGGAACTGAGCAAATCATTACACCCATTAGACTTTGAAACACCTGCAACCAAATTAATCCAAGGCAAGGTTTTGGTGAGTTGGTTTAATATTTCTTCAATCGATTCTGGTCAAAATTCTCCAATAATTGATCCTGTCAAGGTCAAAAAAAGGTGTTTTTATTTCCATTCATCTCAATTAGATGTAAAATTGAAAAGAAAAAAAAAGGATTCAGCTTATTATTGAGATACTCATATACTTAGTTGACACATAGACAGGATTTCAACTAGTTAGGACATTTGGGAATTTAAAGTGTACCTAAACTATGGGAAATTTTTTACTACTTAGCTTAGCATACTTTTAGGTGACTAGAGAACTGCATCATCTGTTTCTATTAACTCCAGTTACATTGTCCGCCTCGCTGCGGATCTCGAGAAACTTCATTTAAACTATGTCGCACTTAACTTTTTTTGCTAGTCTAATCAGCGAACCTTTAGTACAAAGGGCAACCCTCTAGCAACTTCAATTTAAAAAGGGGAATGTGGCCCAAAACGGCAGACAATGAATCTTTTGGACTTGTTTCTGTTTCCGTCCCCCCAAGGGACTTTTGAATCGGATGGCAGGGGGTACCAACAATAAAAATGATGACTTAATATAAGGAAATCAGGAAAACTGATGGATTCCTCTGGGGTGTTTTTCTTTTCCATTTTTTTTTTTTTTTTTTTTTGTTGTAGTCGTTGTTATTTTATTTACTTGGCACGGACTCTGCGCGACGATTATTTTCCGCTCTTCGAGTTTGTCGCCTGTGACAAACTGACAGCTGCCACTTGAGCCTTGAGTGGTCCGTGGCCCTGGTCCTCGCCCGCGACACCCAGCTACCAACCAACAACCCATGGGCCCGATACGGTTGACAATGGCGTTTATTAGTTATTAAATGTTGTGATTTATGCCCCGAAGCGAAGCAAACTGGTCACTACAGCATCAAGGCAGAGGTGAACGTAGATGAGAACCACTGGTGACATAGCAATTGGCCTGCCAGTGTCTTAATGAGGTCGGCATACGCGACATAAGTGTAAAACAACAAATACATACAAATAAGCAAACAAACACGCAAGTAAATAGTACAATTAAATGAAAACCAACAACATCCATGAACAGTGTCAAGTGTCACAGTTCGGTGCAGACTGGAAAATGAAAAGCCAATTTTCAATGATATATTCGAAAATCTGTTTTACTTTAAGAATAATTAAGTAACCAAACTGAAATTTAGTAGAGAATTGGAAGATATTAAACATTGATTTGGAATTTTTTATAGATAAATAGATAGATAGATTATTAGGTATAGTGCGATTTCATTATTTCATATTATTTCATCTGTTTGAAATTTATATGATTCAAACAATCTACTAAAATGGACGTTCAATTGATGGACATGTTTTTCCATGTGTTTCCAGTGAGTCATCTCTTTTAATATATATATATGTATACTTTAGAGCACCCTTTCACCACTTTTCTCCCATTCTTCGTCTGGATCCGGGCAGATTTGACTTTACATCAAATTTGAATTGTGCACTTTATTTATTTATACTTATTTCATTTTCACACTTTTCTCCTGCCGTCAGTGGCCATGGTATCACCCTCGTTCCTCCTCGTTCCTTTATCACCATCATCATTTCAGTCGTTTGAACTCCCAGCTTATTTGCAACCATCCCAATACTATGCTATCTACTCAGGTTACTTTGTTTTCCCTTAGCCATCATTGTTTGTTTTCATTTCCGTTTCACTTTTCACATTTTGAAAAATGTTTGTTTGTTTGCTGTTGTTTTAAAAAATGAAAGAAAAAAATTCAATTGTGGACTGCCGCAATCACCCCTTTTTTCGGTTGCTGAGGGGTTGAAAATCCCAACTCCCTCGGCGGCTAATAACTTCGTCCTTTTTCTCCCACTGGCGACAAATTATGGTTTGAAATTTTTCACACAAATTGCACAGCTTGAAACTGTTTAAATAAAGTTCAATGGACGGATAGTTAAGGGGAAAAGTTAGTTCGATTTTAAAAAGAAGTTACTCATACTCGAACTTAATCTCATTATGCACATACATATTTTATTCCAGACATTGAGGGAAGCTTTTTACTGGCTTCTATTTCTTACTTATTTATTTTATTTCATTTTTTTTTCTTTTTTTTTTTTGACCATGTCACCAATTTCCTTCAATTATTTCAACTGTCGGTCGATTTAATTTATTCGTTGCTCAAAATTAAAACCCAAAACAAAAAACCAAAAAACAAAAAAATCCCCTTGTCCAAATCGCGACATTGTAAATAGGCCCAACACCACCCCCACCACCAGATTTGACACCACCAACCCCTACTTCACGATTTGAATTTTCATTCCAGGCGCAATTGGTTTTCAATTCATGGACATGTAATCCCCCTGCTGCTCCATGGGATATTTTGGGGATTTATGTTGTTGTTTTATTTGTATACCCTACAAAAATTGGATAAAAGCGAATAATAGTTGATTGAAAAAAAAATGCATTAATGGTTTATTCGAAACCGAATAGAACATGCTAAAGTTTCAAGCATTAAACTGATCGAAATGAGGATTAGAAACTCTTTATCGATGATCGGTAATCAACTCAATTGACACTTTTTGAAATATAGAGGAACACTCCGAACAATCGAGATAAAAGGCATTCAAAAGTCGTTAGACCAATTTAATGAAATTTAATTTTTCTCTGTTCTTTGCTGTTTCCTTTATTTTATGCCGTAGACCCTCTGCATATTATTAGCGTACTCTCGGCATGACTTCGAGTTGAACTTTTTAATCAAATGCACATAATTGCCAAAATAAATCAATCAATTTGCCTGGGGATGGTCTCTAATGAGAACTGACAGTTACTTGGTGGATGTGTAGGAGCTGGAGTAGGTGATTCTCCTATACGGATGGCATAAATTACTAAAGGACTTAATCTTTTTTCTCTTTTCTATTCCTCTCCCTCTCTCTCTCCCTCTCCCTTTCCCTTTCTCTGTTGTATCTAAGGCGATGATTTTTAATAAGTAGCAGCAACCTTTACGATTTGGTTTACGTGTCATTTGCCCCCGGATTGGGTCTTCTCCTAATACCGTGTCTTAAATAAACATAAATATTCTCATGTATATGCAATCGATAGTGATCTTTCTCAGCAGGCACGTGCATTAAGTAATCCCTGAGAACTTGAGCAATTGAGAGAGGGGTGAAGGAGTATTAGAGGGCGGAGTTGGCTTCATGAAAATGACAAATGAATGGCAACTGTCCGAACGGGGTGAGGAAACGTGCAAACAAATCATGGTTTCCGCTACCGATCCCGATCTGAGTCGTGTGTTTCAAGATTATATTTAAAAGGATTAGAGAGAGAAAAGAGAGCAGAGTATTCCTTCTCATTGATGTTACCACCTACATTATCAGATTCAAACTGTTCCAAAATTAATCCATAAGCAATGAAGTTTTTTACCTAAAATATTGGATAAATTTCAAATACAATATGGAAGTATAAATCAGGATAAATGCTTCGGGAGATGGAAATCTTAAAATTTAAGTACTTGTGAAATATGTAACTCTCAAGATGAAAAGTCTTGCAAAATAATTGCAATGAAAGCCCAAAAGTGGGCTATGCACTAGAGTAACTACTCGAACTTTATTGTCAAGGGGCGGTATTTAGCTCCAGGGGGGGGGGGAGGCACTTTTTGCATGCGAGAGAGCTCCATTGTAGCCGCATTGATTCTCCACTGATCAGTCAACGCTCAGCTGAAGTGCAGTTCAGTCAAGATGCTCTTGCTCGCTTCTATAATCATCGGATTCCAGCTAACTCTCGCATCTCGTGAGTATCACAATAAGAACAAGTTTAAGAAAAACTTGAATCTATGTATATATGTACTTATATACACAATAAATATATCTATGTAACTAATGCAGCATTTGGATGCAGCAACCAAGCTTGCGGCAAATTAAATGAAACCCAACTTTTTAACCAGAAAAAGTTCCTTGAGCAAGATGAATACCCATGGGTGGGTCGTGTTGGATACCAATTCAATAACCAAATTGAACTTCGCTGTTTAGCAGTACTTATTGATGAACGTCATGCTATCCTGCCGGCTCATTGTGCCAGAGGAGAGGCCCTCACCATGGTATTTAAGAACTCTGAAGGCAAAGATTGGACCTACACGATCGATGAAATGGCTGTACATCCCGATTTTTCACCAACTGTACGTAACCAAGAGAATGACATAGCTGTTGCCACGCTGACCAAAGATGTGCAACTTTCGGCATATACACAACCCATTTGCTTGCCAACTGGCGAAGAGCCCGAAGACAATTATGTGGGACGACGGTTAGAGGTAGCTGGTTATCCGATCCCAAGTCGCAACAAAGAAGAGACAAAGTCAGAGGAATCTGAGAAAAGCTTTAAGGTTCAAGCTCAGATAAGTAGCCTGGAGCATTGCGTGAAGAAATATTCAATCCATCGTTTTCAACCGACATCGACTCAAATATGCGGCTATGTATCTGGTGATAGAAATACAATGTCCGGTTCACCTCTCATGGGCTTTAATGTAATCGATGGGAAACCTCAAAATATGTATCTAATTGGCATTTTATCATTTGGATTGTCTGTCAAGAGCACTGAATATCCAGATGTATTCACACGGGTTCAACCATATAGAGATTTTATTTTTAGAAATTCTTCTTAATCCAAATACATAGAAGAAATGAAGGAAAAAAAAATATATTTCAAATGCATTATAAAAATCTTAATATATTAGTATGTAATACATATACATTTGCATTTCATAATAAACTGCTACATCAACATATATGTATGTACATATATTATATGTACATATGTATATGGAAAACAAATTAAAACAAAGTTAATCTAGGTCTGTAAATAACAAATCGACTTTGCTCACATCAGTTCACATTCGATTTAGCAACAGATCGCCACAGATGCTGCCGATTCTCTTTACCGTCGCAATTTTGCAAATTCTCTTGATGTGTGAGTATTAATAAGAACCTGTTTGTTATCAAGAACAAAACTGGAAACTGAATCAATTTTTGTTTTGTTAAACTCGCATGTACCTATATATATTTATATGTGTATATATATATAGTCACCGAATCATCGGAGCAATGCGGAAAAATCAATGAAGTGCAGCTATACAATCAGGAGATGTGGCTTGCTGAAGATGAGTATCCTTGGATAGGAATACTGAGGGAAAAAGAAATGAGTAAAGTTGTCTGCGGAGCGGTGCTTATAACACGGCGTCATGCCATTATACCCGCTCATTGTGTGTCAGATAAGATTGATTCAATAACATTTGAAAACCATCGAGGTGACGAAGTTGCCTATGAACTCGAGGAGGTGGCCGTCCATCCAGACTACGCACTATTAAAGGGTAACGACATTGCAATTGGTAGATTAAACAGAGTAGTGAGAGAAGTGCAACCCATTTGCATGCCACCACCGGAGGAACAACAAATTTTTGGACAAAGACAAGAAATGGCTGGTATTACCTTTGATAATCCTAACCTTCGCATCAAAGGGCATGCGTTTATAGCCACTCCCGAATTTTGTTCAAATGCATTCCAAAATCTTCTCACTAACTATTCCTCATCACATCATGTTTGTGGCTACTTATCCAATAATTTTCTATCTGGTGGCGCTCTCATGAGTGTTAATGTGGTTGAAGATAACCCAATTTCTCTGAAATTCTATTTAACCGGTATGCTAGTGTTCGGTACACGACAACCCGACAAAAGAAAAGCGGCTTCCGGTTTTGTAAATATAAATTCATATAAAGCTTGGATTTTGCGAAATACCATTGAATGAATCTGTTAAATTTGTACACATTTTTTAACATTTATTAAATGCTTGAGCTGTGTATTTATTTGAAGAATTTAAATTATAGACCCAAAGAATAGTTTTTCACCTAGCATAGAATTCACGGGATGTTGATATATTTTTATATTAATAAGTTGTAATGGATGAAATTATCTTTTTTACTACAGATGTATCTCTAAACTGTATTTTTATACAATTCCTTCAAATATACATACATATATCTATCTTGAAGGCCCTTGTGGGGCAGCATCTTCGAAGCATTTGATAAATCAAAATTTGTTTAGTAATAAATAAAAGGAATAGCTAATAATTACAGCAAGAGGGAACCTGGTCATCATCGGATCAAATCAACCCACCCCCGCACATGGACAACAGTAAAGAAAAATGTAAATGAGTCTCCAGCGACTAATAAATTCCCAATTACACGTTGACTTCATGAAAACTACATAGTATACATATATTTATATATATGTACAGTATATTGCTCAACCCCGCTCCCTGTATGTCCTGTGGCCGCCCCGCTCCTTGCTCTTTGGCCCAGTCAAGCAGCAATAAACTAAAAAGCATAAATTTCTGAAACACCCAGAAAAACGGGCAGAAAAACTCATGCAGGGAAAACAAATAACAGCAAATAGAGGAATTGGAAAATCAAACAGAAAACACGGAAAAACAGCAAATTACTTTGCTCTGGGGAGAGGGTAACTTGACACACTGTCCAATTACTTGACTGGTGGGCGATGATGAGGAAAATACAAACATCTGTGACCCCGTGAAAAACCTTTGTGATACATGGTTACTCACATTTGTTCCGCGGATCGAAGTCTCGTCAAGTGTTAAAGATTGATATCCAAGATGTATTAAATGTTTCCAAAAAAAAAAAAAAAAAAAAAAAAAAAAAACATTAAAAATAGAGACTGGCAGGACGGTAAGGTGGCAGGATATTAACATTCGTAGTTAGAATCCTTAAATATCGCAAATTGTGATTATGTGAATATCCACATTGGGTTTTCTATTTAAAGTTAATACTAATATATCAAAGATATATTGTTTACACACTTATATACTTAAAGGTATAACTGTTTGTATGTTTCTACCCTGGACTCACATCGCATTTGTACGATTTTGCAGAACCATTAAGCCAACACAAGTCGGCACAAGATAAAGCTTCTCTTAATGGCAAGCGTATATATATGTATATACGAATGAGTACCTTGTGTGATTTATATGGCTTTTAAGATTTTTTATTAAAATGCATATTCGTTGCTCGGATGTCACTTGTCGTTTCAGCAATTTTGTTGCGAGTGGCGCAGTCTGCAATGTTTATGATTTTCATAAACGCAAGCGACCTTAGCACCCAGTGTCCTCTCAGTATACATACATACCTTCTCAGTCAGTTGCAAATTCATGTTGTACGTCATAAATTGTCACCAGCAACATTGGGCAAAGGAGGATCATGCGACTGTGTCAGGTGAAGAGGTATTTTCTTTTCCTTTCAACACTCAGAGAATTAACCACATTAAGTGAAATAATTGAATTTAATTTTCAAGCTTTTTCTACATCCATTTTGAATAGTAATTAAGTTTCTTTAATCTAAAGCACAAAAAGGAAAAAAAATTTACCAAAAAACGATCCAACAGGAATTGAATATTTTCTCTTAGTGTATTCGTGTGTATCTGATCGTTTCAACTGCTGCGGCTCATAAACAAGATACAAGGCGAATTGTATGTGTGGTGTGGTGTGGTGTGGTGATGTGTGCTGTGTGTTGTGTGGTTCCTTGTGGTGCAGACTCCCTTTTTGAAGTTTAATTAAAGCAGTTTCTACTGTCTTCAGTTCTCAATTTTGCATCGGCTCTTCCATTTGGCAAAAGGCAGCGACGGTTGAGGCTTATTTGGGATTGGGGGTTTATTGGTTTATTTAAATTTCTGTATATGCTTGTGTGTGTGTGTGTGTTTTGTTGTCTCTCCTCGTATTTATGCCTATAATCCAGCATATATATGGCACATACCGTTAAATCGTATCATAAGGCGGTACGCCATTTTCGCTTATCAAGAATGCTCCACCCACACTTTTGCTCCCATCTCCCATCTCCCCTCTCCCCACTCAAGGCACACACACACACACACGCACGTATAGAAAATAAGAGAGAAAAAGGCAGAGTTTTATTGTAGAGCTGAGAAATTGGATTCGTATCAGAGTCACACACACATTCGGTTTATGGCAACTCATATCTGGGAAGATATAAAAAGAAAGCATAGAAAAAGAAGGCGAAGACGCCATTTTGTATGTAAGCGGATGAGAGGGGGTGAGGGCAAGCAAAAAAAAAATGATAATAAAATAACACAAATATGGCAGAAGGAAATGCTCGTTATGTGAGGATTTCCTTTCGTTTTTCTCTTCTCTTTTTTTTTTTTTTTATTTTATTTTATGTATTTTGCCACATAAGCAGCTTAAGTGGCAAACAGAAAGAACGAGATGGAAAGTGAGGGACAGAGACAGAGGAATTCCATATCAAAAGGAAAGGATCAGGACATAATGCCCCCCAAAGCATTGGTATTGCCTCCCTGTGCCATAATTTGGCCTCCAACAAACTCAAGCCCAGGCAGTCGACAACAAGGATAACAACAACAGCAACAACATTTGCTCCTTTTTGGGGAGAGAAATGGGTGCATGCCATAAAAACAATAGCGCACATAAATTTTGCACAAATATCTGCAGATATGTATATATATATATATACATATACACATCTACATCTGCATGAATGTATGTATATATGTACATACATACATATGTGTATATAAAGTATGCAAAAAAGGCATAAAACGAATGGATAAATGAGAAGCCAACAAGGATACAATACATACTTTGCTATATGGTGGGGGATTGGATGGTAACAGGCTTGGATAAAGGGGAGTCGGCTCTGGGGTCGACCTCGGCACACCAAAATTGTTACGAAAATCGTAAAACATGAAGAAGACCTCGTGCATACATACGATATACATATATAAATATACATATGTACATATGTATGTATATATATATATATATATATATACATATATATTAACATTTACATTTGTATATGTATATATATGTATGTATTCATATGTGTGCGAAATTTTTCGCTTTGTTTTATTTTATTTTTGTTATTTTCGCTGTGATTTTGTTGGAATTTTAACGAGGCACCCCAAAATGTATGTCTGTGCAAGAGTGCGCTAAGGATGGAGCATTGCCCAGAAGAAGGTATAGAGGAATTGCCCATGTTTCATATAGTATGTACATACATATGTATATGTATGCCTTTTCTTGAGAAGGTGTGAGAGAAATAATGCAATTCAAAATGCCGCGCAGAAACCTTATGGCTTAAGCTAAGGGAAACTTTTGTTCATTATCTTGATTCCTCTTTCATAGGAGCTAAATGTCGTTAGCCCAATTTCACAATAATAGTTAACTGACGGGATAATACACATTAATATATATATATTTATATTATTATTTAATATTTTTTAAAAATTTCAAATAAATGCATTAAAAATTTGCTGCAACAATTCACCAACCATTTTAGAACCAACTGGAAGAAGATTTTTCCTACCAACATTTGGCAGCTTCCTTCCGCCCACACAAAACCACAAACAGACTTATACATACGATAGAAAAACCCAACGGTTTCTTTCATCCCGTTACCCGTCCTTCTCCGGGAACAGAATCTGCTTCTCCGCCTACAACTGCTACTGCTTCTGGTGCTGCTCAAGAGGGCGTAAATAATTTAATACATCAAGAAAATTGGAAATGAAAGTTTTCTTTTGTTTTGGTTTATGGGCGCAGATAACTTTTAGTTTCTGCAGGACGATTTATTTGGCCAGAAGTCCTTGGCTCTAGCTTTATCTGCCTCTCTTAACCTCTCCCCTCACCAGTTATGTGTGTGTCTTATCGTCAATAATCATCATATGTTGAAATTTTTGGTCGTTTAATTGGAAAATTGTTGCTGTAAGTGTAAGCATTAGGACTGAATGATTGTTTGATTGGTTAAGCTGCTGCACACTCGAGAGCCATTTGATTGATGATGATGCGAGGACATCATTCTCCTTGTGTCTGCGGTCATGTTGTGATAATATTTACCCAGTCCTGCCAAACAAAGTGTCCTTGCAGCGGACTGCGATTGCGCAATCAAAAGATTCGAAAACTGCCCCCAAAAGAAGAGGGTTGGAAAATCATAACAAAATCATATTTCCGTATTTTTTTGTTCCTGCTTTACCCATCATATTTCATAACAGTACTTGTGGGCGTGTCCATTACAAAAAAAAAAAAGAAAATGGCTCTTTGTGCAGAAGCTCATCCCCAATACAAATGGGGTTATTCTTTGAAGTTATCATTGCAATTGGTTTGGCAAATAAGAGGGCCACCAACTGTACACAATGTGGGGAAAATGCTATTATATATACATGTGTATAGATAAATATACAAAGGTACATATATAAATATATATGTATATATATATATTGAATATATCAAAAGAATGTCGGTAACCACAAAGAAAATCTCAGCGGCAAGTTTATCCCATACTAGTGTGTATAGTAGTCTTCATCCATGTGCCCGTATTTGCACCTGCACCCTTCTGATAGACAAAGCACAAGGTGTATTCCGAGTACATCCCAGAGGCTCTACTCCATTTGCTCTTTCTAACTGTTCCTTTCCTTTCCTGTCTCTGGCGGCTGCGGTTCGTTCGTACATTCAACTTTTTCAACTACTTACAAAAAGTTTTCACATTTTAAATTTGTTGGCTTTTTGTTGAAAGAAAAAAAGATTCTCAAATTTGTCTTTTCCTCTATCATCTTATGCTCACAGTCATTGTCATTTTCTTTTCTTTTCATTTTTGTTTTTGTTGGGTCATAGTTTATACAATATCTGAAAGATTTTTTGTGAATCACAACCGAATATTCGAGTAAAATAATGAACAACAGTTAGAAATTGAAACTTCTCTAGAAATATTTAAAATGTAAAAGACATATCTTTTTATCTGAATTTTGAATTGAATTTGAATCTTAATGAATAAACAAAAGAGAACTTATAGTATGTTTTAAGCATTTTATAAGTATTTCAATTTTTCGCTAAGTGTACCCTCATGCAAATTTTCTAGAAAATGGATAAGTTCCTTTTTGTACTCGCTTCGTAATTTAAATATGGGCATGTAAATTTAATACAAAAGACTTCATTATAAACTGCGGTTAGTTTTTCATCATTCGAAATCCCCACTTAACATTCTCATATTATATCTATACATATACATACATTCATATATTCAGATTCATATGTATACATACATACATGCATACGTACATACACGCATACATATATATATATATGTATTCAAAGAGAAGTCTTTCCTTTGCCTTTTCCTCATCGATTTCAATGCGACTTCAGTTGGAAAAATGTTTTCGTTTTAGTTGCTGTTTTCGGTGCGGGGACAAAGGACGGTTGATGGAGGATGATGTGGGGGCGTGTCTGGCGGATAAATTGTTGCAAATACAAACAGAAATATAATTTTTGTTGCTCCATGGTATAGCCAACTAGTATGTATACATATTTATGGCATGCCAGCACGTACAGGAGAAAATATATTGGCGAGCAATCCCAATCGGGAGATGGGGAAATGGATGGATGTTATGGCAGGAGGTGCGATTTTATTTTATTTGGCGTTGAGGAAAGGAAACTGAAACTGAAACTGATACCGAAACCGAGACGCCATGTTGAATGAATGAATGCCTGTATTTTGATGGGGTGGCTGGTTCTGGCCTCCGTCTTCGTCCTAGCCCCTGTCCCTTTCATCGTTGTCGTCAGCGTCATAAAAGCAATGCAAAGAGACGACTGCCTGTTCCACCACCCACAACCTTTTCTCTATTCCATGTTTGTTATGCTTGTCAAGCATTTTTTCGTGGCGATATTTCGATTTTGATATCTTTGGGTGTTAACATTAAATGTCTGTCTGTCATCTGTAAGAGGGGAGCGGTATGGCGGTGAAGGAGGACGTATTTACTTTTCATGTGCCATAAAAGAAATGAACCGAGTCCTGCGCCCTGACTACCAAAAATTATCACTACGAAAATGTGTCAAGAGGATATTCCACGAAACCAACTAACATAGAAACCCTTGTCCAAAATCCAGTTTAACTTTCAAATTATTTTGTTTTGACAAGGGTCAAGTGTAGAGTCCGTCATATGTCATAATTATACCTGCTCAGATCGGGCAATCCAAACTCTAATATTGATAATTGCCTTCAAAGATTATATGTATGTATATAATATGTGCGGCCAACTGTGCCTTAGGCTAGCCCAGTCTAGACGCAAAGTGTCAGCTTTTTTGATATTCTGACAGTTGGTCCTTAAGCATAACATTAAAACAGGCATTAAGTCAAGGAAGATTTAAACTTGAAATTTATTCAAAGTCACTGTTAAAAGTGGATCACCAAAACGAAGTCAGCTGTAATTGAGCTCATTCCTTTCTATAAACAATATTTTTAATTGTTTTTTAACAAAAAGGTAAATATCTTTTAAGATCCATTGCATACATTAACATATTATTATCAGATAAAAAATCAATCAATCGTTTCCGCACAAATTAGCTAGTTTGGATCTGTTTAAATAGTCTGGTTTTAGACATTGTCATTCGATGAGGTTTTCACTGAAAAACTTTCTATAATTGAAATATCAACTCATAGCTATAATTTGTAAATTATGGCGCCAGAACGCCTTAATTACACTTAGTTAGGAAAGTGTCTCTCAATGTCTGTTTCACTTTTTCAAAAGAACTGTCACCCATGTGGTCCCCCACTGAGGAGCTTTCATAATCCATTTCGCTTTGACTAGGCATCTCCATGTCGAATTTTCACAGTCTTTGCACAAAATTCAAGCGAAAAGAAAATTTTCTTAACTGTATTTTTGCCCCATTCAATTTCACCCACTGGGCCAGTGCACCAAATGTGCACTCAACACCTCACATTATTTTGTTAGGGAATTGCCTTATATGTATATGTATCCACATTTATCCACCTCCATCTATCAACGGACAAAGTGGGGGGCCAGGTATTGTAGTTGCATTTTAATCACTTTGCTGCACGCATCATAAAAATAAATGCATTTATTATACAAAAAAAAAATGCAGCGGTTGTTGCCTTCCAAACATAATACTGAAATCATATACAGATTTGATATTATGATCTGGAGTCCGTACTAACAGTAGATGCTGAGGCAGTTTTCCTAATCCGATCTCTTTTCTGCTGATGATCTATTATTAAAGAAATCTAAACAGAATACGCTTATAATTTTGTTAAAATCTGGAAAAATTTCCCAAAAAAAAGGAGAAAAAGGAAATTGTAACTAATATTGAATTTAGTATTTTAGGATCACAAACTACACTGCGTTTTTTTCAAAACTTTTTATGGGTTAGAAATTTTTAATAGATCGTTTTAACTGCAAATGAACTTGCATGGACACTTTTTTTATTTGGTCTCGTCGGGGTCACCATTTCTAAATTATATATATGTATGTATATTTTTAACAATGATTCCGTTCGATTGCCAACTGTAAGTTAACATAAGTATATAGAAATCGAAAAGTGTAAGCACAGACCCAATCAAACTGGATCTGGACATGAATAGGCCTTCAAGCATGTTAAAGAAAACATGTCAGAGCTATATATACATACATATATAAACTCACAACTGATAACCAAAAAATAATATTATAAACGGTTAATTGCTGGTAAAAATGATGCGGCGTCGATGTCGATGTCTGTGTCTGCATCTTTGTTGGGTGCAGCACGCCAGTTCTTTCCATTTGAGTGATTCAATAGCAATTTATAAAAGCAGGAGCCGGTCAGCGATTTCGCTGCAGTAGCATCTAAAGATTTGCTGGCAGCAGTTCATCATCCTACATAGAATCGAGTTGAGTAGTTTTTCGATTTGGACAGAATATAGGCAAGCTACTTTTACCTACCAATGAAGCATTTGCTGGAGTGGCTGGTGCTTTTTGCATGTGCAGCCTGTTTAGGAGCATCGGCGGCAGCTTCAACTCAACGAAGAAGGCGACACAGTCACGAATCAACGTTATCGTCAACGTCATCGTCAACGTTTACATCTACCACTAGCACCACCAGCTCAACATCCACCAATGACTGGCCAGAATTGGTCATAGTACGACGCGTCTATGATGATTGTCAGGATAAAAATGATTTCATCGGTTGCCTCAAGCAAAAGGCTCTAAATGCTCTTAATCGTGCTATCGATCAGGATTCGATTAAGATCATGGACGGGTTGGTTATGGAGAAGCAGAAACAAAATCAATCCGAATCGGAAAGTATTTTAGGTCTTCTAACAGATGCCAGACAATTTGGTAGTCTTACACCACTGGATCGTGCCCTTCTTTTTAAGGCGGATAAGCTGATTCGCACACATTCTCTAAAAATTGACATATTGGACGTGAATGATGGTGGAAGTGAAGGGCGTGGCCATGAGCACGGTGGTCACAAGAAGAAGAAGCACAAAGATGGTGGACATATTAAATATGTGATAGCTGCCCTTCTTACTGCCATGGGTATAGCTGGTCCTTTGGGCTTAAAGGCACTGGCGGCCATTGCCGGAAAAGCCTTGGTCATCAGTAAGGTGGCATTGACCATAGCAGGAATTATAGCCCTAAAGAAACTCTTCTCTCATGATCACAGTGAGGAGACAAGCTTTCAGGTCCATGCTGGAGATCACAATAGGTAATCCACGAATTAAAATCTTTTTGTTTTATCATTTTAATTTTCCTTCACTTTTTTTAGACGCAACACCTATGTGATTCGTCCCGTTTCCAAGACAAATTCTGGCGTTGGTGTGACCACAGCTGCCGGTGGAAGCTCTTCAGTAGATCCATATCGCTACTACTATGATTACTCCCATCAGCAGTAATAATTAATCAAGACCAACTATATATAGAGGGAGTAAGCTCTGCCTAGCACTAAGTTCTCTCCATTAACAGCTAGATTACCAAAGATCCATATGAGTGGCCGCATTCAATCTTCTCATAATTAGCTGGCATTAATTTTACAAATATTGTAGCTTTTAAGTTATTCAATAGGCTAAACGGTTCTCATGATCCCCCCAATAAAAAAGTTATATAATATAAAGGAAGTCCTAAAGAGAGTAGTTTCAAATAGATTTCCTTAAGGAATGTGTAAATTTCACAAAACAAAACTTTAGTTAGTATACTAAAATATATACAAAACCGAAAATACTTTATTGCACTTTTGGCCATCGCTTATCATAAAGTTTGATAACATACGTCAGCTTTTTAATGGCCAATTCAACTTGTTCATCATTAATTTGATGATAAAGCACTAAACGAACCGACTTTGAAGTGAAATCGCAGGACCTCAACACAATTCCCAGACCAATTTTATCTGTTATTCCGGCTGTCAATTCATCGGGTTCAATCAATTCCAAACGCTGCACAAACTCATTTCCCACCAAATTGGGCTGTTTGATCTCTATGAAGAGAATGTTGGTTTCCACAGCATCTAAATCGACAACCACATTGGGACTATGCAGATCATGAATAGCCTTGGCAATGCGTTTGGTGTGCTCATGATCTTTGTCCAACAAGGGAACAATCTGTTCCAGTGCCACTAGTCCAGCAGCAGCCAAAACTCCCACTTGACGCATACCTCCACCTACTACCTTTCGAAGCCGACGTGCTCTGGCAAAGATAAATTTGTACACTCGGAATCAACTAGTAGAAAATTCATATAACTTACTGCGAAATAAAAGCTCGAGATCCGACAAGAATAGAACCAACTGGGGCCGATAAGCCTTTACTTAGGCATATGGAAACCGAATCAAAGTCACGACAAAGGCGCTGCACACTCACATTCAGGGCAGCGGCAGCATTGAACACTCGTGCACCATCCATGTGCAAAGCTATGGGCTTAGAACCCGACCCCACATCTGGCTGACGCACAATGGAGACCAACTCATCCAGATATGACAGTGGGATCACTTTGCCTCCACAAACATTGTGAGTGTTCTCCACTATAACCAATGAAGTAATAGGTTCGTGAATATCGTCACCTCGAATTTTGCGGCGCAACTCAGCCAGACTGATGGTTCCGTCTATTTCGTTCTTAATGGTGGCCACTTGAACACCAGCCAACTGAGCGGAACCACCTAAATCACCATAAAATTTAGCAACAGAATTTTATGGCAGCCAAATTAATGGAATTTAATCTTACCCTGCTCATACAGAAAGACATGTGATTGGTCGCCGATTATAATTTCTGAACCGCGTTGTGGACAGTGAACCATAATAGCCAAAAGATTTCCCATCGTTCCGCTAGCCACAAATAAGCCAGCATCCTTACCAAACATGGTCGCCACCTTTTTCTCTAGCTCATTTACTGTAGGATCTTCGCCGTAGACGTCATCACCAACCACAGCTAAGGACATACGGGCTCGCATCTCGGGTGTTGGTTGAGTTAACGTATCCGAACGTAAATCAACAACAATCCGATTAGACATTTTGATGGTTTCTATTTATGTATATTCTTGATATTATTCAGATTCTTTAACTTAGGTAATAACGTTTTGTAGGTTAAGTAAGATATCTTTCGTATCAATCCTTAACAAAGAATAGAAAACAAATGAACAGAGACAGTTTCCAAACGACTGGCGCCAAGACGAAACGTCATGTTATAAGACAAAATAATAATTCGAAAGTATGCATGGTATTCCATTTGTCATCATAACGTTTAAAAAGAAATTGATCAGATCAATAAGTTTCAAATAAAAAAAGAAACACCCAAATGAACAGTAAAAATTGTAAAGATTTTGTTTGTTGTTGATAATTTGAATGCTTTAATTGAGAGAGAAAATTATACTCTTAGGCAAACATTAATAACTCACTCATAGGGTCAATTTGTTGATAAGAAATCTGAAACAATACGTTTGCTTGGCTCCGACACACAGAGAATACTGACACATCCGATGTCGTTATGTTTTTATATTCAACAAATTTCATAGACAAAGCGATTGACAAAGAGAACCCTATTACTTATCAATTGGATTCTCTTTAGATAATTAGAATTAGAAAACTCTCATAATTTCCTTAATATAATATAATTTCGCTCCGAAGTCAGATTCAACAAGCGAAAACTTCTAAATATTACCTGAATGTTGAACAAAGATTTTGAATTTTAATTTCCCTAATAAGAGTTTTATAATATAATAACAAAATAATATAAAATTATTATGATATTATAACATAAAATTCTTAAAAAAGCTGGTTAGAATATTCTTAGAAAATACAAAATATAAGTTATCAACTAATCGGAATCATCGGATATCACATAGCTAGGATGATTGGTTCGAGCGTTGCGACCAACGGCACTGAGAAGTGTCTGTTGTCTACCTGATGAACGCTGTTAGTTTAAATTATTTGATAAATAATTCATATATTCAATCGAAAAATAAGTCTAACGATCTCACTTACTGTTGACGATGATTCCACGGACACATCTAACGACGGCTTGGCGGAGGCCGTTCCACGACCGCGTCCACCACGTCCACGGCCACGGCCAGTGGCAGGCGCACGAGCTGAGGTTATTGATGATGATGGTGCAAGAGAACTGTTTATTTCACTCCTGGGCATAATCGTCTCCTTTTTGACTCCACGTGCGTCTAGCATCTTAAGCAGATTTTCATGATCATGTTGTTGCCTAAAATTGGCTAACTCCATGTCAACATTCTCGTCATCCGGCAGAGCATCCATTAGATGATCCACTGCCTTTTCGCGGTAAAATCTAAAAAACAAAAACAAAATGAAAATTAGCATATTTATACAAATGCAAACGCTTGTAAGTTACTCGCTTGACAATATTATCTGCTGCATTTGGGTCGTGTCGTTCCACCAAACGGTAGGTTATCTCAGCCAGAGCTTTTGAGTGAAGCAGTTTTAAAGGTTTTTGATCATGTGCCTCATCGAAATAACGATCCACGAGCTCCTCTACTCTTGCCGTATTGTCCACTTCTAAGGCCCTCTTCATGGCCTCTTTGTCGAGATTAATGACGTCGGCTTTGCTTCGTTTAATCAGTTTCTTAAACTGCACCACATCTGCTGCATTGGCAATACGTGAACCAAATAATTGCCCAAATCGTATAGTATTGAACATATGGGATTCATCCGTGTAGAGCAAGCGTAGGCGAATTTGCGGAATCAGCGGTTGTTTAGAGTGGCCTGTGAGAAGGCTCTTTGATCTTTCTATCATTTCCTCAATTTTGTCACGAGCAAACTTATATACCTTGGAGGATGCATCACCCTCTTCCAATCCCAAATCAATGACCAAATCGTTTAAATTAATGGATTCGAAGATAAATGGTCGAACCGTCTTTAAAGGTAATGGCTTAATTTGAAACTTGTTTTTGTAGATTTCTAACAGGCCGACATGTTTCTTAATTGATTCACCCTCGGCCAGCGAAGTGGGGACAGACGAGCCCGGCTGGGTGACATAAAAATCTCGCTTAACATTCAATTCTGGTTCAATGCGGCAATCGTGCTCATGACCCCAAATGATCAGATGCAGGAAGGCTGGTAGAAATTCCTCAGGCAAATAGTTTTTTCGACCACGATCAGCACGATTTTGATGCACAACCATTAAATGAAACCAGTCAGAATCTTCCTCCACCGACTCCGCATTTTCCTCTGGTCGATGGCAGTGTATAGTTACTTTAAATTCTTCAAAAAGTCGCGACAATCGTGAATCCGTTATATGACTTAGCCCGTATAAGGCCAAATGACTTTCTCCTTTACGTAGAAGAATGGGTCTAATCTCCAGCTTTGTTAAATCTGTCCATCGGCCAAAATAGTTCACTAACCCTGTAGTGCTTAACAAATCTAACGAACTAAGCCGTCCAAAACCACTGGGATCATCGTGATTGCCGTGAATGGAGAAGACGGGTATAGCTATATTTAAATTGGGATCCTCATAGTTGACCGACTGATTGACAGCATTATGAAAGCATAAAGTCTGATCGCTTAGAATCTCCAAGGACACAGGCTTATTGCCAAACGTGTAACGCCGTAATAATTCAATGCATCTGGTAAAAGGAGCCACATGAGATATCTGTACAACTAATTTAAACAAAGGATACTCACTTGTGTAAGGCATTCTGGCTAGGCACAGCATCATGAAATAGATCACCACCTAGCAGGATCATATCGACATCTTCGGAGACAGCCAGCTCCAAAATTTCTTCGAAGGCCACAAAACTATCTTCACCACGGATGGCATCTTTCTCCCCATAGCCCAAGTGATTGTCGGTAGCAACTAAAATGCGTATAATGTTATTTACATCCTTATCACCGCATTCCGCATTTTCCATGGCTTTAAAACAGTGTTGAAATCTAAAACAAATAAAACTGAACTAAGAGGTGCCGGCAAGCCGCCAAAATAAATAATTTCACAACTAAAGTGACCAGACTGTGTCGCCACGATAAATATAAAAATTGTTAATATATCGATAATTCATATCGACGCACGCTGTTTGGCGGTTATTTCAAAATTTTGCGAGTTCACGTTTTAGTCAATTTGTTTTCGATTTAAATTGAAAATCTTTTTATATTTATATTACATTTAACATTTGTTCGTAAAATTAAAATTTAATTAATTTATACTTAAAATAAGAATATAGCACTTTTAAAACCACAAAAATTCTTGGTGATAACAGTATAAATATAATTTAATAAAAATTCGCCCTTTTTCTAGTTTATGAATAAATTCAATCAGAATAAATGAAAATAAAAGTCCAGTAGATCAGTTCATTGCTTTCTCCGCTCCATAAATCACAGCCTTCCTAACGCTTTAATACCAGCCTGAATGAAGATTTGTTTTTAGTCCAAATATGGCATTATAACTTCCCGAATGACGTCCTTTTTCCGATGCCAGGATAAATGATGGACATTTGGTTTCACAATTATTATCAATTTACCAGCTTCCTCAAGCGTTCTTAGGCCAATCGAATCGGTTGTGTAAATTGAACGCTTGGTAAATGGTACGACATTTAAATCTTCATCAAAGTAACTGAAATGACTAAACATTTAAGATGATAATTAATTGACTAATTACATCGAGTCCAATTCCAATATACCTGCTTTGCCAAGGGGTTATCACATCGTCATTGGGTCCACCGATCATAATCAGTTTTTCTAATCTCACCATGCCCATTTTAAAGTACGTCGAGTTCGAACTAATCTTCTCATTATTGATAAGCGGCAAGAATTCGCTGTATTTCATATATAGAGACTGTTTGTGGGGATCGTTCCAATAGCCTCCCACTGAGGTGTGTTGACCCACCCGCGAGTAGAAGAGCTCAAATGCCGTTTTGGCAGCCAAATCGGGAAAAATCAAATGCAGGAAGCTGGCTGCCAAAGAAATGGTAAAGTACAGATTTAAATTTAGATGGATTATTTTGTATCACTATGTGCCAACTTACTTCCATATTGCCCAGCCTGAGGCGACGATAAGGAAATAAAAGTTTTAACATTATGATGAGGCAAACTTTGGATGGCTGCCCTGGCCAAAATGCCCCCTTGCGAGTACCCTACATAAACCAAAATATCATCAGTCGTCAAAATTGCATACATACATATATGAGTCTGCGAATTTACCAAGTACAATAATACCCTCGGGATGCGATTTACCAATTTCGTCTATATAATCCCGTATTTGCTCGACTTGCCGCCAAGCATTTTCTAGGCTATACCAGCCATCAAATTTATCGCAATTGTAAACTTTAGTGCCCGGATGAAGCTGAAAAATACAGCAAAAGCTCTTTAAAAGTGGAAAACAATTAATGTGTGGGAGAAAAACAAACCTCTTCAATCTGATCTTTTAAGTCCGTCATGGAATCAGCTCCAGAAAGAATTCCATGGAGTAAGACAACTGGCCTGTATGCTAATGTTTGCACTATGCTGGCAACAAACACTATTATGTACAACTTCATTGTGATTTTTGTTAATTTTAGGTTTTAGCTTTAGCCTTTTAGCTGTATTTGGTATCCTTAATTGAGTAGTAACTCTATGGGCAGTCCAAGGTCATTTATTACTGACTATGGAATGAATAGCCGTATCTGCGGTAAACTGTTATATATTTTTATATATACATACGCATCCGGTAGACGTTCACATATATTATTTTTATTCGAAGTGTTTTGTAGTTTTCTTTGTTCAAATGTCGTATTATTATTTGAGGACTGGTTGATGGCTGTACAAATCTCATTTAGAGGTCCACAGTGTAGCATCCCAATTTTTATCAGGATTAATAGAAAACGACACAAATCGGCTCTAATCCTTGGAGACCCACAGAATCCTCGAAATAAATTGCGCATATATGACACTCTCCCACACTAATAATAAAACTCAACTCATTGCTAGGGATACGAAAAAAGTATTGATACTTTTTGGTATCGAGTATATACGTTAATGATACCGATATTTTATACTTGATACTTTTGTTTCGATATTTGTACTGAACAAGTATCTCTTGTGGTATCGAATAAAAAAAATTACGCGGGATCCGAAATTCACAAATATCCATTTTAAAAGAGTCATTGCAAGTTTGGCACTGCCACTCTGTAAGTCGATTTAATTATCGTTTCCGTAAGGTTTGCAGCCAGCTCGCTTTATTTTTTGATTTGGTAATTTTAGTCACTTGGTGTACGGGCACACTAAGCGTCAATTTCTCTCAAGCAATAGCATCAAAAAAATCAAGCTCAGCGTCCTCTTAAAGTAAAACCCACAATTATTTAAATAATTTGTGCATATTAATTGGGAAAATAGGTAAGCGTTACTATAAATACTATAAACAACAAACTATTTGAAATGTAAACCACGTAGTTAGTTAATTTCTCAAAAGAAAATGATCCCCCACACAGAGTGACACCCTAAGTAAATTGTAGCGCGCGAGAGAGCCTTTCAATGGGCAAATTGTGAATTAAAAACATAATGTTGTGTAATTAAAAGGGCTCTTTCAGTCGGACGATTGTCTTTATTTGATAAATGTTTCGTCGCACCGGTTTTTGATAACGCCCACGCCCATAAACAAAACGCCGCTTTCCCGAGTCACTCAAACTCGATTTTTTTTTATATTCGTTCGCTTTAGTACAGTTAGGTTTGAGTGGCAATGCCAAACTGCAACACTGTGAGAGAGAAAAAGTGTGAGAGTGAGTGAACAAGAATGAGAGAACGAGTTGGGCACTCGTTTCGTTGAGTGAATTTGATTTTTCTTGTTTTCGATTTGGAATTTTATCAGGCAGCACTACGAACAGGCAGCATAACGATTGCGCGCAAAAATATCTGGCTAAGCAAACAGAATAAGAACCAACAAAGCTAAATATCATATTGAGGTCGCAGATCTTAGCATAAGCATAGTTAACGTGTCTTTCACACTCGTGTCCATTTATCACCGCAGAATGTCGACCAAATCCCGACGAGCTGGCACTGCCACACCACAACCTGGCAGTACTTCGACCCCCTTGCCGCCATCCGGTGGACCCGCTCCACAGCAACAACAGCAGCAGGCCTCGAGCCCATTGAGCCCCACACGTCACTCCCGTGTGGTCGAAAAGGTCGAACTCCAGAATCTCAATGACCGTCTGGCCGCTTACATTGATCGGGTGCGTAATCTGGAGACGGAAAACTCTCGCCTTAGCATTGAAGTGCAAACAACCCGGGATACAGTGAGCCGTGAGACAACGAATATTAAGAATATCTTTGAGGCGGAACTTCTGGAGACACGTCGCCTGTTAGATGAAACGGCACGAGAACGGGCAAAGATTGAGATTGATTTGAAGCGTATGTGGGAGGAGAATGATAATTTAAAGTCAAATCTAGATAAAAAGACGAAGGAAGCTAGCATTGCTGAAGGTGAGTAGTTTTTGGAAAATGATTTTTATGTTCTTCCCAATTAATTAATGTTAATTTTCAGCCAATGCTCGTGTCAATGAATCGCGGGCCAATGATTTGAGTCAAAAGTACAGTCAGGCAAATGCGGACCGCAAAAAAGCCTCTGATGACCTTCAGGAGGCTCTCAAAGAACTCGATCGTTTGCGTAAACAGTTCGAGGATACTCGCAAAAATCTGGAGCAGGAGACTTTGGCCCGTGTTGATCTTGAGAATGCCATACAATCGTTGCGCGAAGAGCTTTCGTTCAAGGATCAAATCCACTCGCAAGAGATCAATGAATCGCGTCGCGTGCGTCAAACTGAATACAGCGAAATCGATGGCCGCTTATCGCAGGAGTATGATGCAAAGTTGAAGCAATCCCTGCAAGAACTTCGCGCCCAATACGAAGAGCAAATGCGTATCAACCGCGATGATATTGAGCAACTATATGAGGATAAGATTAGGCGTATGCAGGAATCTGCTGCTCGCACTAGCAACTCCACTCACAAGTCAATTGAAGAGTTGCGCAGCACTCGCGTTCGCATCGATGGACTTAATGCTAAGATCAATGAACTAGAGTCGACCAATGGAGCACTGAATAATCGTATTCGCGAGTTGGAGAAGCAGTTGGACAATAATATAGAGCATCATCGCCAGGAGGTGGCTTTGTTGGAGAAAGAATTAATCCGTTTGCGCGACGAAATGGCTCAGCAATTGCAGGAATATCAAGATTTGATGGACATCAAGGTAAATCCAGTCAAACGGGAAATGCACCCAACCGAAATATCCCCAAACCGCAATTGCGCAACCGATATAAAAATATATACATTATGTATTTCTGTTATGCAAGCTTTTGCGTACACAATATTCAGATTTTGCGTACACAATATTCAGATTTTGCGTACACAATATTCAGATTTTTATACAGCAAAGTTGTGATTGTGATTTATTATTATTTGGTGAATCCTTTTGGTTATTATATCTTTCTTGATCCGATATACTTGATTTTTTATGTTTTCAGGTTTCCTTGGATTTGGAAATTGCCGCCTATGACAAACTGTTGATGGGTGAAGAAGCTCGTCTGAATATTACTCCAGCGCCAAATTCGGCCACCGTGCAATCCTTCAGTCAGTCCTTGCGCAGCAATACCCGTTCCACTCCTTCTCGGCGCACTCCCTCTGGAGCATTGAAACGCAAACGTGCCTTTGTGGACGAGTCTGAGGATCGCAGCGTATCCGATTTCTATATATCGGCCAATGCCAAGGGCAACGTGGAAATCAAAGAAATTGACGCCGATGGCAAGTTCGTCAAACTATATAACAAGGGCAACGAAGAGATTGCAATCGGAGGATGGCAATTACAGCGTTTGATTAACGAGAACGGTCCATCGGTTACCTATAAGTTCCATCGTTCCGTTAAAATCGAACCGAATTCCTTCGTTACAGTTTGGTCTTCCGATACTCGGGCACAACACGAGCCACCCACTAACATAGTAATGAAACAACAGAAATGGACCATCGGGGACAATACAAAAACGATTCTTTTGAACGGTGATGGCGAGGCAGTGGCCAATTTGGAGCGAATTAAACGCATCGTCTCCACACATGTCTCGTCGTCCACCAGCCGATTGAGTCGTCGTCGCAGCATTAGTGCCGTTGATGGCAGCGAACAGCTTTACCATCAGCACGGCGATCCCCAACAGGCCGGGGAAAAATGCTCCATTATGTAAAGCAAATGTAACATCAACAACATATTTCACAATTTGCTCATTTTCCCTAAGTTTCTTTAAAACAAAACCCGGAATTTTTCTACCAGTTGCCAGTTCTACAATTTTTTTGTCTTCGTCTCTACGTTTAGTAGTTTTTTGTTCTTCAATGTTCTCCGGACGAATATTTTTTTTATCAACGTTTCCCATTTTGTCAATGTAAAATTAAGTGTAAACTTTATGCGGCATATACCGATTTTTGAAAAATTTCTTTAAACAAAAACAAATATGTGCCACATAGAATTTACATAGATGAAGTTTATTTCCCTAACCACATTTTCCTTGTTTATTCTTTTTTTGCTATTAAGTTTCTTTTAAATATTGATTGGAACAATATTTCTAATGAACTTGGGCACACATTTAACTCACTACTTTCACCACCTATACATACAACTACTATCTTTCTATATATATAAATTAATTAATAGTTTTTAAGCCATTTTTCAAAAACAACAACAAAAAGGATATCATCAATAAAAGAAAATAAAATACGATACACATTTTCAATTTATTTTAAATACTTTTGTACAAGAAACTTAAAATATATACAAACCAACAAAATATATATATAAATTATGACAAAAAGAGTCTACAATATATGTATTTCAATATGAGATCCATTATTTGGATCAGATGGGATAACGACCATTTCCCACCCGCAATCCAACCAAAAAGTGAACCGGTTTAGTTTTAACCACAAAAAGCTACAATTAAATGTTCAACCATGCATCAAATTTAAATTCTACTTACATATAATTTTATGGCTGTATTATTTGAGAAGGGATGGCGAGTGGGCGTGGTTCCATCCGGTCTGTCGGCCAATAAACTATTTAAAGAAATAGACGAAAAAAGAGTATTAAGTAGATTTGATCTTTTTGTATAAAAAAATATGTTTCATAATAAAATAATATATGTAGATAAATATATATGAAATGTTGAAGTTTAAACGAAATAACAAATTTTTATAACGCATTACATACATACATATACATACATATGTATGCTTTTATAACGTTTCCACATCAACTAAAAATCGGATAGGCACTGTCGATTCGGGCACGACGAGATTTCAATGCTCTTTTGTTTGGTTAACCAAGCCTATTGAAGCTACTCCAAATAATGAATTGGATTTAAATTAAAAAAAAAAATGTAAGCGGTTCTTTCAACCGATCGTTCCTAAAATATTTTCATGATTACTCAATGAATTATTTATAATCAAAAATAAATTTAGCCTGTAAGAAAAAAAAACCTAGTATAGTCTTAATAATGAATATATAGAAAATACAAGTACATACATATTTTTCAAAACGAAACCGTTGACTTTAATCGCAGACCTTACATGCCTTTCTATTGTATATTTTTAGTATTGTAGAGTATTAAGAACATTTTTTTTTAGGCGGCCCTTTTTACGTCTACGTTTTGTGTTCAAAATTCTTCCCTCCGCTTAATTTATGAGTTATTTTCGGATTTCATTTATTTTGGTATGTGGGCGATGTTGTAACAAGATTCCACTCAAAATGTTTGAGCGTTTTGTTCACACCAATCAAGATAATTAAAGACAATTAAAGAAAGGAATAAAAACAATAGCCGCCGGCATTTTGACATTGGCACGACCGCATTAAATCTCCATTCTCACCCTAATCCCACTTGTTGGTGATATTAATATTGCCTGTGTGGCAACACTGCTTCTAAGCTTTTAGACTCAAGAGAGCCCCTTTTTATGCTCTTCGACTCAAATTCAAACACGCCGAATAGTAAGCAATGCAAATCCAAGTGAGAAGTAACTTTAAGCGTTGACCATCGAGTAGTACATGAGCTCCAAATTACAGACACACAGGCCGATCCTAATGATAATGCAGATGAATCTTGAGGAAAACCTCAATAAGCCAAACGTCGATAACAAAAAATATATTTTATCAGTAAAGTAATAATCCACTGCAATAAATAGTCAGCTTTTCAGTCTGGTCTGTGCCCTGCTTCTATCAACATCATTCGGATTCGTTCGTTCATTGCAAAAAAATAAATTAAATTTATTTAGTATTCGTGAAGTTGAGCAGTTTAGAGGTGAGTGAGTTGTTGTTATTTGTGTTGTAATCTCAAGAGCACATTGCCAACTGAAAACGAAAGTGTTATTTATAATATATGTACATACATTCATACATAATATTGTGCCTCAAGGCGGGGGGCATTCATCGGTCAAAGCCATATGTACATATGTATGTATGTATGTATGTATGTACGTGTTGTAGCTTATCAGCTAGACTTTATGATCTCAACCAGACTGTGAGGGTTGCACTTAAAGTGACGAAGTTATTTTTATATACATAACAAACATACATATGTACATATAACTAAGATCTTTATTTTTCCGTTACTTGTGTGTACGTACTAGCATTTGATATGAAAATAAAGCAATTTATAAAAATGTGTATGTGTATGTATATTTATGCATATTCACAATTTTTATTGTAAACAAAGAACTTAGGAAGTTGAAGCAGCTTGTTCAGGAGTTGAAATTAAATAAGAGAGAAAAGCTTTTCACAAAATGTTATTATCTAAACCATAATATAAAGCTTGAAAAACCTGATGGTTAAAAATTCGTAAATTGGTAAAGCTAACAAAAATCAATATCAAGCCAGGATTCGTTAATTTCCAATTCAAATTTAAATGTACATACATATATTTTAAAAATTATTTCTATTTATGTAGGTAACATGCGATTGATTATATTGGAAACCAGTGGTTCGGTTGGCACATGGGCAGCTAAGTATGTAATGAAACGTATCAATGACTTCCAGCCGGGACCCAATAAGTAAGAAATCATATATAATCTCATAATTGATTTTTGTTAAAATGATTGCAAATCAAAATATAACTTTCGATTTCAGTTATTTTGTATTGGGCTTGCCCACCGGCTCGACACCACTGGGGATGTACCGAGAGTTAATTGAATTCCATAAGCAGGGCAAGGTATCATTTAAATATGTTAAGACATTTAACATGGATGAATATGTTGGGTTGCCGCGTGACCATCACGAGAGCTATCATTATTTTATGTGGCATAATTTCTTCAAACATATTGACATTGAGCCTCAGAATGTTCATATTTTAGATGGCAATGCCCCGGATTTAGTGGCCGAGTGCAATAAGTTTGAGGAAGAGATTAAAGCAGCTGGCGGAGTAGAACTTTTCATTGGTGGTATTGGACCAGATGGTCATATAGCCTTTAATGAGCCTGGGTCATCGCTTGTGTCGCGAACGCGAGTAAAGACGCTGGCCCAAGACACGTTAGAGGCAAATGCACGTTTCTTTGACAATGATATGACTAAGGTTCCTAAACAGGCGCTAACTGTCGGCGTGGGTACTGTTATGGACTCAAAGGAGGTTATGATACTCATTACTGGCGCCCACAAAGCCTTTGCCCTATACAAAGCCATCGAAGAAGGTGTAAATCATATGTGGACAGTTAGTGCATTCCAACAACATGTAAATACCTTGATGATTTGTGACGAAGATGCCACACTGGAGCTGCGCGTCAAAACTGTCAAGTACTTTAAGGTATGCCCGGATCCTAATTACATTTCTCTTTTTACATCCTCACCTACCACCGTCCCTAATTAGTTAGACTTGGCTTTTTTTAGAGGTGTTGGTTAACCAATCTATATAGCAACCGCAACTGCTTTCCTTTCTAATACTCTGAACACACTTATTTGCGTTATATAATGGTGTAGCTCCTTTTAAACGAAAATTGAATCTAAAATTACCAAATTTTATTTTTGGGTCTGGTTGTCATATATTGATAACATTTCAGGGCATTTTAAGAGATACACATGAAGCTGCCTTTCAGGATGGTTTTACCAACTGAACAACAAATGTAATGTATATCTATATTAGCTCTTACCTTATCTTAAAATCCTCTTTAGGACTTACACAATAATTATTTTATTAAGCCGACAATAATGAATAGTTAAAAAAACAATCCATACCAAAAGCAAAAAAGTTTTAATAACTCTTTTGTCGTTGTATTTATAATTATTTAAAGTGAAGTTATCAAATAATCAGATAAAGCAAAAAAATCAAATTGTGATATAGATTGAAAACCCATACCTATCCATAAATAAATTGCAACAACATAGACATGAATAATATATAATTGATAATATATATGTAATATTTAGTTTTTGGTAAAATAATTTTAAGTGTACGAAATACCATACTGTGTTTTTAATACGAAGATAAATACATTTGTATCCAAATATGCATGTATAATGTCCCTTTATGCAAGATAATTTGTAATGAATTCAATTTATCAGGTCTATAGATTAAAAGTGCAACAATGATTTTATTTAGAATTTAAAGATTTTTCAACTTGGAATCAGATAGAATATTTAAGAATTTGTATTATTTAAGAATATGTTGCAAATTTAATTGCTTTATTACATTATGTTTTATTCACAAATAAAACTCTTTTTTCAGAGCCTTATGGATGTACATTCCAAGTTAATTGAGCAAAAGAAGACGACGCCATAGCCCGATTATGGAAAAAATATCGGCAGACAGGAAAACCTTCACGATTATTAAAGAAAAGTTTTTATCTATGATTTTATATGTAAAATAACATCATTGCATTGTTTTCAATATGCGTGTATATTTTTTAAAGTGTGTATAAAGTGTATGTACTTCTAGGAATATGTATAAAGTATATATAGTAATAAATTTTTGTTTTGAACAAACCAAATCTTAAGTTTAAAAAAATTGTAAAATTTTACGATTTTTCAGATCTTCAACTGCGTCCTAGTGTTTCGTTGTCGATATAGACAAATTCCTCATTATCCTCAATAATGCGAAATAGTTCCTTGGCATAGAACATTGATCGCACGGATTCTTCCAATATGAGTTGATGATTCTGGACGGCGTGACGCGCGGCTGTGAGACGCATCTCCATGGCTGGCCGATCATGCTCTTCATTAAGATGATAGCGGCAGAGGTCGTTTAGCACACTGGCATTGACGCTAAGAATGTTTTCAGCGGCGTTGATCATGCTCTGACAAACAGCCGGAGTACGTATCATTTCGAGTTTCAGCTTTTCGTAGATCAACTGCTGGAGAACATTGTGGCGAGCACTACGGAAATAGTTACGACGTATATAGCGACGTCCTATCTTGTGACGCATGGGTTTAAAATGGAAGAACTGGGTGCCCCAAGGTGTACCACGCAATGGTTTAGGATTCTTGCGACTCAGCTTATCTTCACGAAAGAGTTGTCGCTTCACACGTTCCAAGCTGGCACGCTCAGGTGACATGCGCTCCGGCTGTAGGCATATATTCACTTGTTGCCACAATTCTTCACGACTTGCCAGTGATGTGTTCGGTTCCCAGTCTAGCTTGTGTGCCAATCCGTTAATCAAATATAATTGCCTGATGCATTCGTTTAGGAAACTCCTCTTTGTGGGACTCTGATAGTTAGGCGGATTGCTGATTATAAAATGATCCCTCTTGTAGACCACACAAAAGCCATTTTCACCATTTAACATGCCAGGATTTTGGTAGACTACTAATTGCTCATCCTTATAATCGATGGGTGAGTTAAAGATGTAAATCTGATTATGAGGCTCCATCGGCGTGCGGAACATCAGCAATTCCTGTGGCGATTGTGAAGTGTCCATGTCGTTTAAGAGTTCAAACTAGAATGATATCGTTTGTTTAAAGATAGACCGATTTATATAGCCAGCAGGTAGGGATTAGAGGCTGACCTGTGGAAACTAGCAAGTTGTGTCACGTACACATGTGCTTTGAGTTTTATTAGTTTCCAGGTAAACGACAGAAAAAGCCTGTGTAAAGTAGGTAAATAAGGACAATCCCAACAATCGTTGTGGGTTAAATAGGTAAACTAGGACAAAACCCCCTGGAAACAAAAATCAGATAAATTTGCATTATTCATTTAATACATAACAGAAATATAGATTCTCCCCAGGGTTTTGGAAAATTGATCGTATTTTCAAATAAATGCATCAATTATTAAGTCGACACAAAAGAATAATATTGGAGGACTTTCAATCGTGTTAGTTAAAGCTGTGCCAGATAAGTTGCACTTAAGTACACTATTGTTAAGTGTTGGCTAACGAATACCCTAAATATACGCTATATAAAAGGGTTTACAAGATTATCTTAATTAAGCATAAGTAACATATGTAGGTGATTGCGACAAGGTGACAACAGCTGTAATGTGTCTACCTAAGCCAGAGTAAGTTTTTACAGTTACCTAAATGTGGTATTTTGGAAAACTGTAATATGTACATATGTATGTATGCATGTATGTATGTATGTCTGACACCTAATTCCAGGGCGACTTTTTACAGCTTACCTAAGTTTTGCGTTTTGGAAAACTAAAATTCTTTTGACAGGCAATAAGAGTTGGTTTACTTAATCCATGCCAGGTGTTGATCGTAAAAGAATGAAGATGCACCAATGTCGACAGGTAAACCTTCAGCAGGTATATGATTTGCAATATTTTCCCAAATAAATGGCATATAAGATCTGATGCAAATCAATTACAGCTGTCAAAGACAATTGAACCACAAGTGAATCACCATCAAACGCAGCAAGACAAAAATATCAAAATGGGCAATGTAGCGGATCGCGCCGACTCTTTTGAGGAGTCTATAGATCAACCCACCATACTCCCACAAAAGGAAGAGGAGAAGGAGAATGAATATCCAGAGCAGGAACCAGAACAAAATCAAAGCACCAATCTGATGTTCCATTTGTATAGCTATCGTCAGCAATTAAATTGCAAGAAACATCATGTTATGAAAATGGTCACCTCCAAACTGTTGCTAACAGAGGAGTTACTTAAATTGCAACCGATTAAGCACAGCACCAATACAAATTCAATGTCAGCCTGGGATGATGATTTCGAATTTAGCCTTCTGAGCGATGAAGAACTGGACGACGATGATGATGAGCTGGAGTTCAATGATGACCCCCTAGCTGTCGAATTAACAAGTCTAAAGAACTATCGCAAAGAATTACGCAAGATCATCCTCGACGTGGCCACTGAGAAACTTAAGAAATGCAACAAGAAGAGGCTAAAGCGCTTGAAACGCCGCACTCTGATCTCATCGAAGAAACCAAGTAAGAAGAAGAAAACTAATACGCATTATGAAGACTGTGAACAGAATCAACAGCAAATGCAACATGAAGAGGACCAAGAGGAATCTACCGAGGTGATAGTCATTGACTAAAATAAAGAATAGATATTAAAAGACGAAGAGGAAAATTCGAATTTAATTTACTAAGTTACTAAGTTTACTAAGTTGCAATCGTTGTACAATATTTGAAGATATATATATATTTATTTTACCCGCCATTTAATTAATACCATTTAATAAAACCAAAACCTACAATTCGCAATTAAAGTATTTTTTTTGTATGCTGAGGGCCTCACCAAATCAAAGTTCAATGCTCGGGTCAACTGCTGGCCAACTCCCCTGATTCTCATTGCATAATTAAACTCTGTCAATGACTGGATGCAATTGATGGAGGCATTTTGACTCAATTTTTGTTCGTTTTTGACGATAAAGGATACTACAACGGACTGTTTTTTGTGGGCTAACAGATGAATTTAAATTGTTGTGTAATTATTGTATAAGTATGTATTTGAAATAATCATTGGGTAAAGTGGCGTGATGATATAGAATTCCTAGTCCTAGTCTCCTCAGTAAGAAATAAAAGAGTATGTTAGCCTTCTCAATATCTATTCCTATTTTACTCGAAATGAAAGGCCTAAAAATAATTACATACATTTATATTGGCGAATATTTCCAAAATAAAATTTGGAATATTACTTGGCCTACTTTTTGATTTTTTTTTTTATTGTACTTCCACCCAAATCTTGTTCTACTTTTTGTTTCTATCTAATGCAATTAAATTAATGCAACCCAAATAATAAATCAATTTTGGGCCGAGAAAAGGAAACTTTCAAGAAAAAAAATGGTTTTTAATTGGGGAACAAATTGGTGTAGTATATATATATATATATATATATGTATGTACTTTTATATGTATGACATAAAATATGGTTTTATAGTGGCTACTATGAACTTGTCCCAGAATCACTAACGGGAAATTTTTGCAATTAAACCAACCGGCAAAATCCTTAATCTCAAGATGGAGCAATTATGGTTCATGTATGTAAGTATTTATGAAATTATGACGCAGCTCCCCCTTATTCATTCGCCACGGCGTGAGTCCATAAACTGGTTACGCATTGGCATACGCAGACAGGACGTCGATGAAAAGCCTGACACAAATTCCCTTTTAACTTACATAACAAGCTATCCTTAAGAGGAGTCCAAATAACACCCCAGATACGGAGAAGGCGACAATTTAAAATTCTTTGGAGAACCACAAAGCCAAATTGTGACATGTACCAAGAGGCGACTTCATTTCCCAGTCACCACCAACCACCACCTAACAACAACCACATAAATAGCGACCCCAGCAATGCCCATTCCCAGCTCAATGTGGCCATCGAGAAAACAACAATGGAACTGAAACTGGCACATTCCATACAATGGGGATTGTGCCCCCTTCTTGTGGCCTCCATCACGCATGTGTAACTGGGTGTTAATTACTGCTGAATGAGCAACAGGAAACTTCTAAGCATTTTGCTTTAATTAAATTTTTTCTGCTAAAATATTTTATTAATTATAAACCACTTTTTTTCATAGGACAGTGGTCGGAATTAGGAAAAATGTACAACCCTCATGCAGAATTTGGCATTCTGCAAATGCATTTGGAGATGGGTCTGTCCTTCCTTCCGTTATTATTGTTGGTCAATTTGTTAATGCTTCTAAGCTAGGAGCAATTTGAATGTTTTCTTTTGGATCAGAAACCAGAAACAAGTTTCCTCCTGCCCTGTTAAGAAAACAATATAAAAGTGGTTCACTCTTTATGTCCTTACAATAATTTCAATTATCGTTATAATTTTTATCGGTCTATTCTGAGATTACGGGTGAACAATCTCATTTTACCTTTTGTTCGATTTATATCTAAGTAAGCCTTGGATTTCTCCAAAAATAGAAAGCCATTTGCTTATCCAATCTTAGTAACCAGGTCCCCATTTGCTTACTTCCCCAAACCAAACACCAATGTTGTATGTTGTATCGTCTCATTTAGTTTTTGAGTCTCACAAAATTCATACGTTTCATTCGTTCCGTTTTCGCTCCTTATAGTTAGTAAAAAAAATTTCAAAATTCTTCCAAAAAAATTTTGACTTACGCAAAAGTGTCTTTTTATTGTCCGAATTGTAGACCCATTCCTCCATTTACAAGTCACTATATTTCTGTTTGTGTGGTGTGTGTGTGCGTGTGCGAAAATCAAAAGGAAGTTAAAGTAACAAAAAAGACTCGAAACGAAAGTCCATTTTCAGTTGAAAGAAAGCAAGATGAGTGACCAAATTGTTTGCCACAAGTGTAACGAGATCATTACCAAGCGAATGATCACTGCTTTAGGAAAGACCTGGCATCCGGAGCACTTCCTATGCCGTCACTGTGAAACCCAGATCGAGGATGCCACTTTTAACATTCAGGACGGCGAACCTGTGTGCTCAAAATGCTTTGTGGAGCGCTACACACAGACCTGTGCCGGATGCAAAAAGCCAATTCTGGAGCGCACCATCTGTGCATTGGGTGAAAATTGGCATGAGAAATGCTTTTGTTGCGATGGGGCATGCAGGAAGCCGCTCGCCAATCAGCCTTTTTACGAGCGACAGGGGAAGGTCTACTGCAAGCAAGACTACGAGGATTTATTTGCCGCAAGGTGCGCCAAATGCGAGAAGCCCATTACATCGGATAGTGCAGTGGTGGCGATGAATGCAAAATGGCATCGTGAATGCTTCCGTTGTAATCGATGTGAGAATCCTATCACCACTCAAACTTTCACCGTGGATGGAGATAAGCCAGTTTGTCCAGCCTGCCAGGGTTAGGTCCGAACATCCAACCTGATGCAATCGTTGCAGCGCCTTCTGGTCCAGATTTCAATCCCGATCTAGATTCGAAATTCATCTTGAGGTTTAGGTATTGATTGGTTCATGCATTTATAGTTTTTGTTAGTTTCGTTCCGGAATCAATTGAATCCTATAAATGTTATGCACGCTCATTACTCTGGGGCTCAATAAACTAACTGATCCATAAACACAATCACACACACACGCACACAGATCACGTTTACCCAAAAACAGACTTAATGCACATCTACATAAATTCGCCGACATCAAATCACAACTAAAAAGAAAATGTCTAATATAATTTCAAAAGGAAGGGCACGGTTAAACATCTAGTTGGGTTATAAGGACAGTTGGGATTTGAGCTATAAGGACAGTTGTTCAGAAGCAATGGTCTAATTACTTCTGTGTAGCATCATTTAAAAGATGCTGATGAATTCTAGCTAGCAGATTCTATTTACTAATCTCTGGGTTTCCCACAGATAACTAGGTTGAAGTAAATGTAAGATAAGAAAGAAACCCTTTCCCAATGTCTTCAAATATTTACTAAGATGCATAGAAGAGATGAAAGTACTTGGGCATAAGATCATATTTCCCTGAAAGGTCGTAAGCTGCCTAGCCTGGAACTAAGGCAAGACCAAACATGATTATCGTTCATATTTATTTGTATTCATTATCGGCGTGGCCTAGGGAGGGGATGATAACCATCTCTTCTAGCAACAGCAGCAGCAACAGTAGGAAGTGGAAAATCCAGCGAGGGTGTTTTTCACGAAGCTTCGGCAGTCACCACGAACGTCGTCATCAACGAGAAACCACAAACTTTGTTTTCCTCATTTTTCGTTGGCTTTTTGTTGCCCGTTGCCGGTTTCAGTTTCATTAGTCTGTACAAGCGCGTGCGAAGCGGTTCAGTTCACGATTTTTCCACAAAAACAAAATACCTAAAATAGCAAAAATTGTCAAGACGCGAAAAATAACACAAAAAGGTGGCCAATTAATTGAACATGTCTAATATACTGGACATTTGGACAATTTAAAGAAACTAAAAAAAGTTCAAGTCTCATAAATAAAGCGTTGAAATCGACTAATAGCAGCCCAAGTTGTGTTTTTACCGATTGCCAAATTTTGAAAGTGAATGTGAAAAATGTAAATGTAAATGTAAAATTTAAAAAGCAAGCATTTTTCGGTTTATTTATGTAGACTCGGATATTAGTTATTCACTTGTTCTCGTTTAATGTTATCAGTATTGTCAATTTAAACTCATCCAGATATCTTCAGAATTTATGTTCTGATATAATAAAAACCTTTATTTAATAAATAGACACTAAATGGAACATTTCAAATTTGCTAAGATAAAATAAATTTATCAATAAATTGTTTAAATATTTTGGCGCTTTGGGGTTTTAATTAAATTTTCGTAAAAAAGATAACACAGCTGCAAAAACGGAAAGGCATTTTGTGTTTGTTAAGCCAAATCGAAAGCTGCACAAATTGGAATCATATACTTGGTCGGTACCAAAAAGAACACTCCTCAATCGGTATAGTCTTAGTAAAGAATTATCTGAATTTATAGCTTTAATAGAATCAAAAGTTTGAAAAAATTGAAGTTAAAGTTCCACTGAGAAAATTTTTTATCGGTTGTTCAGACCGGTCAATTGTTAAGGCATTTCAAATTCGGTGTGCTAAATTTATTTTTTTGCACATTTATCTTAATTTGTAATGGATTCCATCTCCCAGACGAACGAGCAAAAAAAATTCGTGAGCTTCACCGTTTTGGTCATAGTTTGAGTTAAGGTTTTGGGTTTCCTTTTTTTGCTTTAGAAAATGCATTAGACTCGGTCACAGTCTATTCTATTAACAAAAAGCAAATGTTGCTTAATGATCTTTATTTAGTAAAATATTTTTTCATTAATATTAACATTGTGAAAGAATATTTAGCACTTAGAATTTTGCATTTAAAGTCATTTGTCGAAACAAAATACTTGCAAATTACGCTAGAAGTAATCTTAAAGTTAATTTTTCATTTATTGAAGCCAATTAAAATGTAGTTACCTATATATGGCAGTAATGACAGTTGATTAATTGAAAGCAAATGCAATCATATATGAAATTGTAAGACTTATAATTGAGATTAACAATAATTTGCATATTTCAATTAAGAAATGTCATTTTACAAACATATATAAGTATATATACATACATACATAGATACCTTTAATAAATATCACACATACGCCACATAATCCTTAAACCAGATCTAAGCAGCAGGTAACCCCCCTTCAAAAATCCAAAGTAAGCTTTAATTCTAGGAAACCAAAAAAAAAAAGGAATTCAAAATGTATATAAGTAACATCGAAATTCTTTCCGTTTCATTATTTTTTTTGTTTTGTTTTTTCTGCTGTTTGATACGAATGAATGCCTTGCCATTGGGTCTGTGACAAGGGGCTGGGGCAAGGGGCAATCTGAGACAACGACTACAGACAGCGGCCAAACATTGTAGTGTCAGACAATTTCAAGTCGCAGCAGTTATACTTTGACTCTTGCGTGTGCCGGTTGTTCGACGGTTTCGGTCGTCGCGGAAACTGAAGCCGCTTCATGCCAGTTAAAGTCAAAGAGCATGTCATTAGCATCTCTCAAAAGATTTTGAGACATCAAATTTTATTTAAAAGTGCTGCCCAGGTGCTGAAGTGTCACTCAGTTAGTCAGTCAGTCAGTCAGTCACCCAGTCAGTCAGTCACCGTAAATTGCTTATCACGTTGTTTGACTTTGAGCCTCTTTTGAATTATGCGTGCTATCTTCCATTGCCATTCCCATTCCCCAGCCACATGGTCTGCTTGGCTCTCCGACTGGCTACAATTGTCTTTTTTCCGTTCCGTTTTTTATCACACCTGCTGTGAATCGTTTGGATACCACAGGCATACCTGTGGGTATGTTGAGTACTTCCACATACTCATAGTATGTAGTTTCAATGTAACTAACCTCGTGAGTCGCACATTTGTTTTGCTCTTTTGATGGCACGTCCTCCTTTATCTCTTCCACCTCTTCCATCTCTTTATCGCCGTTTTGGAGTGTTTGCCAGCCATCCGTGAGCCGTGATGGGTACTTGCATAGAATTCGTTAGTTTCGAGTTGCTTTTTGTATTTTAAGCAAAGATAAAGCTCTGCTTTTAGCAAATCAGAAGCCGATTCCCAACTGCGAAATTCAAATACTCTTACAGGCTTTAACCCTATTATTTCTATAGCAACTATTCCGATCATGTTCAAATAAAGTGACTACAAAAACAATCAAAATATCATCAAATTAGAGCTGAACAAGAAATCTATTGTATAGAGTCTCTAAACTGCACTTTTTAATTGTAAATTTGGTATTTTATTCAAACAATGTCTGTAGATATAATTACGATCAGAATATCCACCTCCACTCCCACAGTTTCTACATGTTTGATGCCCTTTTCAAAACACTGAGTCAACATTGTTAAGTTCAATTTGAATATAAATTTATTTCCCCAAGTTGCTTGTGACGCCTCAATTAATTTTATGAAATTTGATTATTGTACTGCCTGAAATTGAACAAAGCCAAATATAGGCAGACCGAAAAATTGTCTGGCTGGGAAATGAATTGGCAAAATAGCAAGTTTACTTTTTTCAATGGGTTTGGCTTAAATTGTAAGTCCATAAGCGCCACCAACTCAAATGTTTAAAAATAGAAACGAGCAACAAAAAATATAAAACCATTTAAGCATAATAATAAAATATCAATAATATTGTAAAGACAATAACAATAACAACAAATATCAACAATTTCAGAGCTCAAATTTTAATTGCAATAATCAGAATTTTGTAGTCCCCGCGGCTATGGAAAGCTTTAAGTGAATGATAAATTGAAAAAGAATATGGAGTACAGGGGAAGGTGAGGGTCTCGTTGCTACACACAGGCCATGTGTGGGCGCCGCTATCATGAAACCAAAAACAGCAACAACAGAAAGTTATTAATAATAGAGCAGCCGAAAATATTTTGTTGTCTATTTTAATACCCTACAATTATTGGGTGTACTCTGTACGAGTATGGTAATTTTTAAAACGACCTTAAAATACATATATATTTTTGATCAGCATCTACTGGTTTTCACCAAATTTCTAATATACCCCTATGGCGTACCTGCCTCTGACAAAGTATTTCGTTTTTAGTGGTCGACGTATGACACTTTGTCCTACATGTTTATTATAACTCTATAAACATTTCGTTAAGATCGGATTACTCAACCAACATTTCTTTAAAATCAGATCAGCTTAGACGCAGGTACAGGTAGGTACGGGGGTTAAACCCCCAATAAAGTGAACCTGAAAAATAAAGGACTACATATGTAGTTTTATTGCTCACGTTATTTTGGCAGATTTTTTGCGATTTTTAACAGACCATCTGGTTGGTAAAGGGTATCTCAAAGTTGACACTCAGATTGAAAATGTTGTACTTTCTTGTTGTTGTTCATATTTGTGTGTGCTGTAATATGTTGGCATGTATTGTTTTTTTTTTTTACTTTATTTTTTTCGCACATTAATTGATAAAACTTTGCTTATCAATTTGTGATCAAAGTAATTAAGCGTGCTGTGTACTCCCCTGGTAAAGAGCAACTGCAAAACCAAAAATTAAGACAAAAACAACTGTGGTAAAAAATGTGAAGCTTGCGTTGTATGTATGTGTCCAACATAATTGTCAATAGAATTAACAATTAAAAGAAAAAGAAAAAAAAACAAAAAAGCAACAAATAAAAACCTGAAATAAGTGAAGCAAACAATTTGCGGAGTGGCTGGGCAAACAGCAAAAGCCAGCGCCAAGAGTCCATTACTGCTGCCGTCGACACCGACGGAACCGTTGCTGTGTTTGATAAGACGAAACTACAGTTTTTCTTGCTATGGCTGCCTTAGTCTTCCATGGCCTTACCGTTAGCCGGGGTGTCGCCATTGTCATAGCTGTTGTTGTGCTGCTGACAACTGTAATTCTGGAACAGCACGCCTGTTTGGGTAAGTAAAAGAGAAACAATAGAAACGAGATGTATAGAAAAGAAAGAAGAAGTGACAGGCAAAATAATAGAAGATGACTCTTTAAACAATCGGGTACATTAAAATATCCTAAATGTATGCAACAGATACTAAAAACCTATGTAAGCCACATACATATGTACATATACACATAACATTTATAGATATATATCTATATAGTTTCGTGATCAGTATCAGCATCAGCAATTTTATTATACTCATTAATGTTGCCATGTAGATCATTAATTTTATGAATTTTAATTTTCTACTCTTTTAGGGTATCTACAAGTTACACTTATGTATGCATGAATGTGATGATGTTCACTAATTACTTTGTTTGAGCACTTGAAAATGTAAACAACGTAATATACATATGTATGTATGTATGTTTAGATAAAATGCAAATTCTAGGAGGAAAAGGTTTAACAGAAGCCACAAAATATTGTGATAAGGGATTTACCTTCTTATGTGCATAGATAAAATGAAGAGCAGACTAATATCTAAAATATATCCAATTAATGATTAAAGCACTTTAGTTTAACAACTTTTACGCCAATTAATTATAACTTTAAATAAATTCAAATTCCTCAGATTGGTTTAACAAAGCCATGATTTTTCATAGAGATAAAATATGTTTTTCACTGTCAATATTTACCTTGAGATTCCAATTGTGATAAACTATTTCTATTTTAAACTATTCCACTTAAAATACCTATCAATTACAATATCTTTAATTTGCAGGATAGTGACAGACCATTTAATTAATATCACGTAAATGCCTTAGGCTTCACTTGTAGAGGGAGGGTTGATCGACCGCATGATCGTTTACTATGGGTAGCAATGCAAAAATCATAATTTCAAAGCAAAATGAATGCTTTTACATACAAAAAAAATAAACGAACCAAACGAAGCCCCACACCTATTGACTTAATTGGTTTCCACATAAATTCATAAAAGAGTGGGTTTTTTTTTTGGAGGGAGGAGCGCTGGCAGCTCGACACCTTTAACCTGATGAAATGGACTCTGTTTCTCAGTGCGTTCAACTTGAAAATGCAAATAGAAGCCGAGCAGCGAAGAGTCAATACATACGTATAGGGAGACGAGATAAAGGCCGAGCTGTCAGTACAGTCCAAACCCAGGTCAGCTGCTCACAAAGCACGGGTCCCAACCCACCCCCGGTACATTTGATATGCCTTTGCCATTTGGCTGCGTGATGAAATAATTTTTGGGCGTGTGCCCAAGGTGCTAGTTGCTGGTTGCTTACTGCTTAACGTTCACGTCAGACAAAGTTCCTTTTATTTTTGATGAGGCGACTTGGAAGAGAGGGGTGGGGGTGGATAGTCCATCTGGTTCGGGTTGACGAGCACGGCCATGCCCACTATATCGTTTACGTATATGTCAAACTGTCAGTTTGAAGTCAAATGGTTGGCAGTTCTAATTCACACCTGTACTGGGGCCAATAAAATGAGACTTTAGTTTTATGGAACACACGACAGTGTCTGAATGATAAACCACAATAAAGACCCTCGCCGCTGTTATATTTGTACCATAAAAGGGTTAACACTATGCATATGAGTAGGTGATATCTTCAGGTGCGTTCCCACGACACTTTGCGCTTCTTCAATCTACTTAAACTCATTTATTGTTCAGATTTGTTAACTGAGAGCCAAATTATGTGATAAGCCGTCGTTATGAGGTTTTAGTTAGTTTGAGGCAAAAACAGGTACGTATACATATATACATATATATACCATAAACAAGAAATGAAGAATATGACAAAAAGATTACTTTATCTCACTTAAACTTACATCCTTTCTACGTCCATGGCTGTATAAAATTTAAGAATCAATTTATCTTTGTCGCTGTTTTGCTTCTAGTATGAATTATGAGAAATAAATATGACATATGTAAATGTCATTTCTCAAGGTTTTCGTTATTGTTATTTTATGAATTTTGCATAATCAAAATGAGTTCAGTTATAAGTTAAGATCTCTGTATCTGTTCAGCCTTTGCCGCTGAACTGTCACACCCAGATATTTTGCAATGTTAAGACTCTTTGACTTATTTAGTTACGTACATACTTATACATATGTACATATATATATATATATATCTTCATTGCCTTTAATGTCCGCTGGCTTCTATCACTTTAACTATAAAGCCCTGCATTTATATTTGGATGGGCAGCCATAATACTTATTGATTTACCTGCGGTTATAGGGTAACTTCGGCTTGAAAATTACCCTAGTATTTTTAACTAATTGTTGCCCACCTATTAATTAGAAGTAATTAGCATAAACTGTAGGCTCTAAATAATGTTTGACTTTGACAAATGTGTAAATGGCACACATATGGACTTGGTAGTTCGCTGGTGACAGGAGCAATTAGAGAGCCAACCTCATCGATCACATAAATAGAAGGCTACATTTGTTACTCCCTGATGGCTCCATACATCCGCACATATATACATCTTTATATATATAGATATAGATATACATACATATATATACGTGGCTATATAAAGATAGTGTCTACTGCTTCTTTCTAGTCAAGTTCATTTACATTTGCAGTTTTTTAATAATCTGTGGATTTCTTTATGTTAGAATAAAGTCAATACCAGACAATTTTTTTATTATGGATTTTTATAGGACATTTAATTAGAGTAATATTATATGTGATGTAGTGTTATCATTCTCTGTATGTTTGAGTACCGTAAATTCGCTCAATCACAGAAGTTTTACTATTTCTTTTGAAGTCTTTTTAGTCAATTTTCTTTTATCAAAAGAAGGGACAGGCCAGGAAATAAGCAAAAACAATTGAAGACACTTGTCTGCAATGGTTACCACTATATTGCATCTAAATACAGAGTGAAAATGCAGGAAAGAAAGGCGGCAACGACAAACGGAAGATATTTAATAATAGAACTTGTCTGTGAAACGATTGAAAGCTTGTGCCAAAATCCAATGAAGAAAACCTGGACCAAGACCAACCTCAGTTACAGACCAGTCGGAGCTGCCAAGACAAATAATGCTTAAAATAACTGGGGACATATGAGTAATGAAAAAGAAAAACAAGTATGTAGAAAAAATAAAAATAAAAAAGGAAGAGGAAATTTCCGACAAAGAAAAACTTTTCATTACGCAGCAGCCAGTAGACAAATGTAAAGCCAGAGATGGAATTCCGACTGGAAATTTGTAACAAAAATGAGTCATACGCAATAGGGGATGGATGTCACGAGGGGAGAAAGGAGGCCCTGGTAAGGATATTGCTCTATAGCAAGGCTAACCCAGAGTAGAGGAGGACTGTGAGAGCAAACAACTGACGACCTAATTCGATGCAAAGTCAATTAATTTGAGCTGATTAATTAGTTTATACCAAACTATTTGACATTTCATTGTCGTTGTCTGCAGGCCGCACCTCATTCAACAGTTTCGGTTACCTTTTTCACCGTTAGCCAAGTTCAGGTCTAACAGGACACATTTTAATGGCGAGTACTCGTTCATAGGCGTAGTTGGGCTTTCCTTTTGGGGAATCAAATTAAGTATTAATTAAGGAATCGAATAGTTTCACAAAAATATGTACTACTAAATGATTGCTAAAATGATATGCAAAATGCTTTGTATATTTGTAAGAGTTTATTCTAGAAAATGGCAAAAATAACTATCCCTGTTAATGGATGCGCCCATGAAAAAGTCTCCTTGTTAGCCGCCTGCCATCAATTGTTGACAATGTTGTCATTAGCGCGCGAGTCCAATCACCCTAACTTGTGTTGGATTTAAGTTTTTTTTAATGGACAATTTATATACCCTGTACAAGATAGGAATCGACAAAATAAGAATATGTAACAGGTAGGAAAAACAATTGCTAATCCTTTAGCGCATATAAAGTATATACATATATAATCATCGTCATGAGTCGGGTGATTAAGACATTTCCTTTTGTATGAACACCAAAATCCTAAGGATTAACCGAACATGATAATCTACCAATTTTACTAGGCAAAGCAGATGGCTATTACTTTACATAAGACAAAGGCTAGTCATTAAGATGACTTAATAATCCAGGGATATACATATATGACCTTTGTAAGTCATTATGGAAATAGAAAATCAATTTGGTAAATTTAAAATTTTTGACTCTTCTTGGCAATAGGTATACCCTAGTCTCTGGCAACTAACTTGCTTATACCCTTCATTCCTTTTATTTTTTTGGATTTTAATTGACCCCCTGATAGATTACCTTATAGTGCTTAATTTCAGGCTTTGGTCCTCTTTTAGTTTGGTTTCATTTGTGTTTTCACGGTTGTTGACTCTTGGTCTTATGTCGCATTATCCCAAGGGACATTTTCGTTGTGGATGAGGTCAAGTTGAGAAGGTAGAGAAATATACATAAATCCCTGTTAACATTTGTTTTGAGTTTTATGTTAGATAGATAAAAACAGGTCTAATTCTTATAATTGACATTTGGTAAATTTATATGAGGATGAACAGTAATGAATATTTTTCTCCTTTAAATTTAAAGTATCGATTGTTAAAATACGTCCCTTAAGGCTCAATATTTTATTCTGCATTCCTGTATGCCTGTGGATACCTACATTTATAGAAGGGGGTGCAGAGTCAACAAAAATTGTTGCTAATTGGATAAAACTCGTACCTCAGGCGACTAACTAAGTACCTGTCATAATTAGTATGGAGCAGCATATTATCCACCATTTATAATAACATCTAGTGTTTTGAGAACAAAAATTATAAATTATAAAATATGTTTATTACAATTGCTAACGCACGACAAGGCATGCGAAAAATGCTGATAAAATATGTAGTAGATAGTCGACAAAGACAGGAACGAGAATGGGAACATACGACTCCAAAGCACGCATTTTTAATGTCATTTTAAATGCTCCCCAAACGGTATGGGGGGAAGAATGAGTATGTCCTTGTCATGACAAAATATAGAGAATGTACCCATGTGTCTTTAATATGATTCAAGTATATAGAGACGCTTTATGTGATATGATGGCGCCAGCATCCTGTTTATGTGACACTTCTAAAAGATGATAAAGTACTTTGTACGAATACCAACGGAAAGAAAAACCCAATTTAGATTTAGTGAATCCTGAGCCCAAGCGAGTCCATAAATTTCTATTTACTTTTACCAGCATAACAAAAATCTCAGCTCTTTAATAGACTCTTCCCCAACCTCTTTAGTACTCCAATTATTGAATTTGACATCCTCCACTTAACTCAGGTCTTTGTATAGCATAAAATTAAACACAGGGTAGGAAAATTTGTTACCAATTATGCATTCGATTGTATTTTGTTTACGCCTACACAAAAAATAAAAAAAAACACACACACACGCATAAAATATAAAAAATGGAATAGAATAACGTTATCGTTATCACAAAATCAATACGCAACTTGATGACGCCGGCACTTCAATAATTCCTCATCATGGTCTAGAGTGAGCGAGTGGAGTGAGTTTAGCGTGTGGAGTGTGGAGTGTGGGAGTGGGTAGTGGTAGTCAATGTTCCAATAACCCATATGCTAATAACTAATATCTATATTATATTTATTTATCGCTTGTATTGTGACTCGAATATATGCAAACACACGAGCGCAACAGCAATAAAAACAACAACAACAACAATTGGTTGTCATTAGTTCTGGAAATCTTATCAAATTACGTATACGCTGTGTTGAGTTTTGGTCAAAACGACAACCAACCCTCGCCCTTAAATTGAGGTCAAAACAGGCTTATTAAACTAAATAATTTGATTGGATTTAATTACGTGTGTGTGTGTGTGTGTGAGTGAGTGTGAGTGCATTGGGGAGTGATGCTGATGATGATGGTTAAATAAACCCCTCAAGAATTATGACTGGGCTTCCAACTGCCAACATTGGGTCAAATATGACTTAATTTGATAAGATTTGATAAGTTTTGACAAGCGAAATTGAACGTTAATATATTGTGATTTACACTTTGTTTAATAATTTTAATATAACTAGTTTGTTATAAAGAAATATATGGTCATATATAACCATTCAAATCAGATGACTAGCGGCAGAGTGTTTAAATGTTGTTTTTCTTCCATACTCCATTTTTCCTTTTGGTTTTAAGGAAAAACATAGGCGAGAGAGCTCCAACCACTTGTGGGTCCCCACTCCTGCTCTGACGCCATCAACATTAATTTTCCCTTATTTTCCCATTTCTACTTGCAGCCCTTGATGTTTATTTTCCCACCACATCAGTGAAATTCAATCTGCCCATCAATGAGGAATCGGAGAGTATATTCTCTAAGATACCCTTGGCCCAATTTCAAGTTCTTCGTATGGATAACAATCAGTTGGCCATTGATTACATTTACAGTTTGGAGCAGAATCCTTTGTTACGCATCAATGCCAGTTCGGGAGAGGTTTTTATGAGAACCGATTATCAGCCAGTGAACGGAACAGTTAAATATGTGTTAACCGCTTTTCCACGTAGTAAGGATAATGCTGTGGAAGGCAAAGTGGTTCATGAACAACAACTGCTACAGGTTTCACATTTAACTTTGGAGATAACTCCACAAAATCTAGAGGATTATTGTCTGGAATTGGAGCACATTTGCTTTTGGTCTAATGTTCATTACTCCATAGCAGAGACGGCCACATTATCATCACAGAATGGTGCCAACAAAAGGAGTAACTCATATGAACCAGTTTTGATTGGTGCCCTTAACTCACGTGCTGCCAAATATTTATGTGCTCACAAAAAAGTGGAGTACTCGATGACAGCGGGCAACTCTTATTTTGCTCTTAAACAAAATCGTTTATATACCAAACAGCCCTTAGATCATGATGAGCTAAATGGCCTAATGGCCAGAGCCGGCCAATTGCAGGCCAAGATTACCTGTACAGTTAAATTGTCCTCTGCAGAGCAAAGGCAATTCTCTCGTAGCTATGACATCAAGATTATGGATCGCAATGATAATGGACCAAAACTACAGGAAAAAGAACCTCATTTCAATTTTTATATGGACCAGCCCTACTTTCAGGCGGTAAGTTTTTGGGGAGACTAGAATAGACACAGGCTAGACCAGACCCAGACAAATAGTTGTCTACCGGCTGTCTGGGTGCGGACTTCTTCTCTATTGAATTCACTCAACATATGATGAACGCCCCATAGACACGCAACCTCAGCAGAAAGCGAAGTAAAACCAAATCCAACCCCTCCATTATTCGGCCATTACCAAGTCTGAGTTTTTTTTTTCAACATCCCCTCCCGCACATAGATAAAGTTAGCCATTAGAAACGCGTAAGGTTTATGGGTTTTTATGATTGGACTATGACAGCTTCGCCTTTGGCCCTTAAAGAGACAACTTTAAGCTGCTATGCACTGCAGTTTAAGTTGGTGTTCGAGGACAAAATTATGTTGTCATGTACTTGTTCACACAAAGTCCAAGCCAAGCCTATCCCCAAGGATCTGCAAAAACGAATAGCACAAAGGCAAAAATTGTGTCACCCTCCTAATGGAGTAGTAATTGTTTAAGCACTAAAACTTAGAGCTATTACAAATTGCCACAGTACATAGACATATAATACTATATGTACCTACATATATATATACATAGGTTGCTCCTACTTATATTATGCTCTATAATAATAATATACATTTTTATTTCATTTAACAACATGTCATACAATTGCGCCAAGACACATGGTAGAATGCATGGGAATGGGTGTGTCTAGAAATAATAGAAGCTAATGTGAATTTCAATTCGTTACCCAGCGTAAAATCTTTCAATTGAATTAGTTAGTTAACCTATTGGATGAAAGTTAAATAAATTGTAACAAAAACTTAACCCAGTAAATCCAAAGCAAAGCCTTTAACGTAATTGAAACATACATATGTAGTTAGTTAGTTAGTTTTGTGAAGTCTGAAGTTGATACTAGGTATGAAATCTTGGTGGCTTAATTTTTATGTCTTTAGCCCATGAGACTCGTTTATCATTTACTTTTTTCCTATGGTAATGTCAGATCCCTAAAGGTGATGAAGGATAACCCTTTTGGTATGACCTTGCCAACAAAATTGAAATAAAATTATAATTACCCAGAAGCAACGTCCTTGGAGAGAGACTCTAAGCAGCAAAGGTTGCAATTTTCCTTGAAAGTGGGTAGGGTCTGGGGTCGGTAATTAACATTGGCTAGTGCAAAATGCTAATGAAGACTGCTCCCATTTTTCCCTTTCTTTTTAGGACGAACCGGTGGGCGAGAAAATCATCTATTTGGACAAGGACACTTTAGCTGCCAATGAGCATTTGGGTTATGCCATTCATAATGATACAAATGGATTACTGAAGCCTGATTGTCATGCCTATGAGGCAGATCACACTGCCAGACCTCATACTATAATCAGTTGTCGTAAGTTAGACAAGATAAAACAAGATTCCACTCTACGTTTATTTTCCCCGCGATCTTTTCAGAACTTCGGTTTATACGTAGCGGAATCTTGCGCCAGACACCCTACTGCATTACTTTGGAAGCCAGGGATCAAACTATAAAACTGGCACATATCAATATATCAGCCACAGCCCATATTTGCTTGCATGTGGATATCACTGGGTTACATGAAAGCGATCAGGATCACCCACAGGCCTTGCCGTTAAGATCACGACAACATCGAGTTTTTAATACTCCCGGTGACACATTAGAATTTGACGGGGGAACCAGTAGAATCCACATAAGTGTAGACTATGAAAAGGATGTGTTTGTCTATCGGTCGGCGATGCCATTTTCTAGAGTCGCTCAACCAGAAAGGTTTCTGGACCTGCAACGTATGCGATCTATGCACTTTGCCCTAAACGAAGATAGAAGTGGAGCGTTTGGCATCACCCAAATATCGGGCATACTTTACGTAAAGGATAATATGGCCTTGGAGCTGGCACCAGAGACGGTTTATTTTTTAAATGTCACTTGGCAAGATCAACAAATGGATAGACTATTCCATGCTATTGTCATCAATGTCCATTTAACCGGAGGGAGGCCGGACAATGCCAGCTGCGAACTAAAGGTCAAGTCCCGCACACAGACCTGTGCCCAGATCAAATATCAATCTCAATGTCTTAAATTCTGTGGTGTGGCCACTAATGGCGGTGCCTGCAGTTGGCGTGGTTCTAGCTCTGCCTTCTTTGGACGCAACTACGGCTCTTGTGTACCCGATGCCCGATACTGTCCTGATCACATATGCGATTCTTTGGAGGAACTCAATCCACATGCCTGTCCTCAGGATTGCACCCCAGCCAACCGAATTGTGGGTCCTCATACAAGTAATGAAAACAAACGTGGCATTTTGAGTGGTTCCGGCACTTGTATTTGCGAGGATAATGGCAAGTGTTCCTGTGGTCCTCTTATGGAGGAGGAATCCAATAAAGCGAAACGACCTCGTAAGCGTAAAAATGAGACGGAAAATGATATGATATTGGCTACCGCAGCGGCTACGCCTTTACAGATCATTGAACAAAAGCAAAGTATAACCCACGATCAAGATCCTGACCGACTCTTACTAGGGGTCCTTAATGTGGCCAGTTTTGAGTGCAATCGATCCTGCTTGCTAATTGTGATTAGTTGTCCATTGGTTTTCATTCTTCTTTTGCTGTGCCTTTTGGTCACACAACGCAAGCTACTGCAGAAACGACTAGGAAAACAATCTCTGACTCCTTTGACGTCAAAACAGCCTTTGCCTGAGCCAAACAGCGGAAACGGCGATGGAGACTTACCTCTAATGCCACTTCAAAGCAATTTTAAATTTGAATCGGCCGATGCTAAATGGGAATTTGCGCGTAGTCAACTGGAGTTGGACACAGTTCTGGGGGAAGGGGAATTTGGCCAGGTGCTAAAGGGATATGCCACACAGATTGCCGGTTTGCCCGGAGTTACCACGGTGGCAGTTAAAATGCTCAAAAAGGGCGCCAATTCCGTAGAGTATATGGCTTTGCTCTCCGAATTCCAACTCCTACAGGAGGTCTCACATCCCAATGTTATTAAATTACTTGGGGCATGCACTCAATCTTCAGAGGCACCCATGCTGATTATTGAATATGCCCGCTACGGGTCCCTGAGAAGCTATCTTCGGCTGAGTAGGAAAATTGAAAGTGCGGGTGTAGATTTCAGTGATGGTGTTGAACCAGTTAATGTCAAGATGATGCTCACCTTTGCATGGCAAATATGCAAGGGCATGGCTTATCTAACTGAGCTTAAGGTAAGTTGATGATCGTTAAGTAATAAGATTGGGAGATCTATTATTACATTTACAGCTCGTTCATCGCGATTTGGCGGCTCGTAATGTACTTTTGGCCGATGGAAAGATTTGCAAAATATCCGATTTTGGATTAACCCGAGATGTCTACGAAGATGATGCATACCTGAAACGTTCTAGAGACCGTGTACCCGTCAAAGTAAGTGCGCAATATAATAATAAATGAATGAAAAATGTTTTCTAGAAAATTGTTTCATTAGTGGATGGCACCAGAATCTCTTGCGGATCATGTGTACACCACCAAATCTGATGTCTGGGCCTTTGGTGTCCTATGCTGGGAACTCATAACTTTGGGAGCTTCCCCTTATCCGGGAATTGCACCGCAGAACCTCTGGTCATTGCTGAAAACGGGTTATCGCATGGAACGACCGGAAAACTGCTCGGAGGCCGTTTATTCAATAGTCCGCACCTGCTGGACTGATGAGCCCAATGGGCGACCCTCTTTTAAATATTTGGCAGCTGAATTTGAGAAGCTACTGGGCAATAACGCCCAATACATTGAACTGGAAACAAACGCAGTGTCCAATCCATTGTATTGTGGTGATGAGGCTGCTCTCATGGCAGAGGGATTGGGCGAACCCGAATCTTTAGAACATTTATGGTCGCCCCCAAAGATCACGTACGATTCTCAAGATGGAGCCAATAGTTATGATATGTCCATGACCGATAATCAACACCAGCTGGCAACAACGTCATCAGTGACAGCAACAGCTCCGCCCGGTTATGATCTCCCGCGACCTCTAATTGAGGCCCACACTATCGAACAGGTTTTACGCTATGAGAACGATCTACGCTTTCCCCTCAACATACGAAAATCCAGCTGCACACCCAGCTATAGCAACATGACCAGTGGTGGATCGCCAGCTACTGCTGCCACTTCATTACCCCACTATGCTGTGCCGGTAAAGCGTGGACATTCGTATCTAGACATGACCAACAATACACTCATACCAGATAATCTAGACAATCGTGATTTTGAGAAGCATTTATCCAAGACCATCTCATTTCGTTTCTCTAGCTTGCTAAATCTCAAAGAGTCTGTAGAGCAACAGGCAGAAGAATCCGTTTAATTTCAGTATATAGTAATTTACTTAAGTATTTCTACTGCGCCTGTCTTTAAGTTCAAATTGTTTGTTAATTAGTTTTAATTTTACATATGTAGCTTTATAACGTTGCCAAAAAAAAAATCAGAAAATGATTGAAATTGTATTTACATCGAATACTGCCTACGCATTTCCCCTATAGGTTCGATTAATATGTTATAGTCAATGAATTACTTCAAAGGGTCAATGATATACCACATTAATTTGATTGCTATTAAGGGCTAGGCTTTTACCTTTCCCTCGATTATTTTTTAGACCGCATTCTGTACAATAAAACGTCTAGATTTTGTTAACCAATACGCTTTTAAAAATTTCACAAGTATTTTAAGTTTTATTATATGAGGTTTAATATTTCATGTTAAAAACATCTATTTTGCCACTGATTATTTAAAATATGCTTTGAACAATTCGTTCAATTTTTTTCTTTATGTTTGAAGAATTTTACAAAATTTTTGAAATGTAAATGAAATATGGCAAAATTTTAATTTATTAAAAAAAATTTTTTAAACTCTTTCATTAACAACCTCACACTTAGGCACTTGCATTTATTTCATTTGCGGTTAATGTTAGCAGTAAGAAAGCGGACCATTTAAACTTATTCATATATAATTATCTAGAAATCCATCATTTATCATATGCCAAAGATTACGAATAATGAATTATTAATCAACTATTGTAAATAAGAATATGCAGAGTCATCAAAATAAGAAGTTAAAATAAAATGAATTGAAAAAACTAAAATTTTACTTATCTAATCCTCATCTGGAACCAGCAAATTCAAGCTCGCAGTACTGGCCACACTGCCCAGGAAGGTCTCCTCATCGCCACGTACCGACAGTGAATCCCTTCCTATGCATGATTTTTTCTCACGTATCATGGCCGTGCGTTCCCAACGTGAACCCTTGCAGCTGTTACAGCTTTGCTTTGGTAACTTAAAGACGGTGGTGGTCCGATTGCCACAATCTTTGCATTGGAAAAACCTCTTCTCAGCGTCTACAATCTTCAGAGGATGTTTCTCTTCTTTGCAACGGTCAGCAGCCGAGAAGGCGGTATATTTACACCTCTGGCAAATAACTGCCTTGCAAGGCATCTTAAAGGTGTTTAACATTTTCTCCTCCATAGCCTCTTTGCGCTCCAGCTTGTTAAAATATTCCTCTTGTGCATCTTTTTCTCGTAGCTCCACAAGATTTGTATGTGTTGATGTAGCTGCCATAATTTTTTCAATGCGGGATTTGCGCATCATTTCTCGATCCTCCTCTTCCAACCTTTGACGCTTGGCTGAATCAGAATATTGTTCATGCAGTTCATCAATTGCCCGACGTTTGCCAGTTTGTGTGCCACGTGTGGAATTCGGATTACTCTTTTCAAGTGGCTGTGTTTTTAGAATGGCTACGGCTTTCAGCTTAGAGCTTTGGGCCTGACGCGAACCAACATTAATATCAAAATGGAAATTTTCGCTGCTTGAAAGCTTCGGTGTTAAGCTGGCGTCGAACGAGAATCCACGATTTTTGAATTTCTCTGGCACGTTGGATGGTGTACTGGGAGTAGTATTTGGGATTGGAATCTTATTTGATTTAAGTTCCTTATTATTCTGAAACCGAGCACTTTCCTCTCTTAACAGTCGCAAACGCTCAAGATCCTGTTGCCTTTGCTTGGATGATGCTTCTACAGCTCCAGCTAGACGAGAAGTGACCCCACCGCGATCAGCATAGGGTATATCTGATGATGGCGTCTTAGGTTTTGCCGCATGGTTGACTGTGTGAGCAAAAGGTGATATATCATAGCCCGCCAGCTTACTCAATCGATCACGTTCTTTCGATATCAGTTTAGAACTTTTGCGGGCAGGTACAGCAGAAAAGGAATGGCCAGCATAAAAGACCTCTGTCTTACCTAAAGAAATCAAGGGGTTTAAAACCATAAATAAGAATATAATGTTAACCATTTAAAACTTACCTAATACTTTATTTCTTAGCTCATTTAAGCCTCTACCCGAGGTAGCTGATTGCAGTTCCGATCTTCGTGACATTTTGCCATATTCTTGCTTCACATGGAATACACAATAGTCGCAATCTGTGAGATTTACAACAGCTGTACATTTGTCTCCGTTCTTTTTTAACGCTCGGCAAGTTCCTAAATCCTTCGACTGCCCAAGAATCATTACTTTCTGTGAGGTATCGATGGAAAGGCAGGCCACATCAGAGCTACCTGCTCGCCTTTCAAAGATCGTGGGATTTAGCACAGCTAGGCACATACCCTCCGTAGTTTTCCACAAAGATTTGTGGGCCTCCTTAAAAAGAAACAGCGAGGCCGTCTTTATCTCTCCACGCAAATCGGACAGTCGCCATGTTGAATAGGGGTCTCCCTTCTTTGTAGTACGAACGGCTTGCTTGGATACCAATGCTCCAGCTATTACCCAATCCTTGGCCAAATCACCGCGTTCTATATGATGGGCTACGCCTGAAAATGGCACAGACTTTCGGCCTGTCATGCGTTCCTGCAGCAGGGTACTTGAGATAAGAGGATTGATCATGCGCAAACCGAACACAGGATCCGTGTATACGGCAGTAATAAGTTGAGTTGTCGGACGTGTCGGGGATGAAGCAGCTGCGTCATGTACAGGTCGTTGAAATGAGCTGCTCGTTGCCGTTCGCTTAACTGGATTATGAAGATTCTTTAAGCGCAATGGCTCCGGTGTTGTTTGTAATGGCATTGTCTTTTTATTTAGCTCCGTCTCTACTTCTCTGGCTACCTTCAATTCATGTGCATTTTCCCTTTGCTGCTTTAACTTCTGATTTATATCACTGCCATATTCATTATATTTTCTTTCTAGGAAATTTTTGACTTCCTCATCATCAGATGAATCCAGTTCTTGCTCTTTGGTTAAACTTTTCTCCTTTTTCCCAGTATAGGTCTTAGTTTTTGCAGACGTCTTTATGTTCACCTCGTAACTAAATGCATCGGCAAAACTACTATCTTCCCGCAATCGTGGAACAGCGGAAGGGAGAATGGAGGTCACGGTGGAAATAGTTGCTGACCCATCTTCTTTTTCCGCTTCGGCCAGAAGTTTTTCCAGTTGCAAAATTTCATCTTCATCCTCAATACTTATATCTGACTGCAGAGCGGAGTTGTTAGCTGACCTCATTTGGTTTAATAATGTTTTTAAATACGAAGAGGTCTCGCGAGTTTTGCTTCTTCTCACCAGATTTCCCGCGAATTTTTCCAAAACATATTAATCGACACCAGTGGCGCCCTCTTGTTTGGCGGGGGTAGAGTTGCCTTCAACCTCAAATTCCCGATAGTTGAAAATTGAAATCATTACGCATAAGTTTATTAAAATATGATTGAGCATGAAATATAAAAAATGCAAGTTTATTTAAATTCGGCGTAACTTGCCTTGGGAAGTAAGTAATTTGGATCCGTAATAATTATGTACGATAAATTCTTACCTTGGCCCATCGACTTTACTGCATGCGCTGTGCAGCACTTCATTTAAAGTTGATCAACACTGGTGACAACAAAACCGAAGGCTTTAATTTGCGAAAAATATAGAAAAAATATATTCTAAAAACAGTTAGTAAACCAAAAAACCCGTTAAAAAGTGGCCAATAGGCACCTGAGTGCATAACTGTCAACTAGGCCGAATTTGAGAACGATTGTCAACCAAAATCAAACAAGCGAGTAAAAAACAGTGAGTGGGAGAAAGGAAAAGGAGGAAGAACAGTAGCAGCAAAAGTGCAAAAAAAGGAGCACAACGACAACTCGGCTCCTGCATTAAGAACAGTTTTTTTTTCCTATTTTGGGCCACCAGTGAAGTAAACTGGAGGACACCTAACAGGTAAGAGGATGACCATTATTTTGCCACAGCTAGGCGCATTAGCCGTCACCGCTCGCCCGCCTACTCTTGCATCTGTGCCATGCGGCTATTTGGTTGCACTTCATTTCGCTTTAACCGCAGCCCATTGTCATTTGAACGTATTTATTTCGTTATTATTTTAAAGAATTATGTTAAAGAGCATATCGTGGCCATTTTATGGTTAGAAGCTATGATTGAGGTGCCGACACCGTGTGTGTGTGTGTTGATTTCCCCTCTCTTCCACGTGCATTGACATTAGTGTGTGTGTGTTCATGCTGTTATTAAGTTACAAGCTCTGCTGCTGCAGCTTTTCTTGTTGCTGTTAATGATAACCTTTTACGTCGAGATGAAACAACGATTCCCTTTTGTTTTATGTTTATTGCAACTGGAAATGTTCGACAGCAACAACAACAGCTACATTATGATTTTATTTTGCATTTTGTTTCTTTTTTCATTTCTTGTTTGCCCCACCTCAAACCGCCGTATGCCAACCTATTTAATACCTCTCATTCTCGCTCTCTGACACGCTCTCTCTCTTTCTCTCTCTCTCTCTCTTTTTATTCTCATTTTTACTCGCACACCCACTCTTGCAAATGCGTTCTGCATGTCATCTGTGGCGGTCACTTGCCGGCTCACCAACGCCCCGCGTACGCATCGCCCCCTATACCGTCATTCACAGTATGCAAAAAATGTATTTTTAATTTTTTTTAAATAAAATCAAACTTTTGTCAAGGCTGGACAAAAGTGACTTTTGACCTTTTTCTTTGTTTCGTTTTGGCTTTACACACACACACACACTCATCATAAGCAGCATTTCAATGTTTCTTTCAATTTGAAATGTGTTTGTTGTTGTTGTCTATCTATCGTAGAATTTTCGCGCGGAGGTGGATGCACTGTGTCAGTTGTTGCCTTGGCTTTCCCCCGATCAATGCATGTTGAATGTTTCTACGTGTGCTCCACAAGATCTTACCGGTAGGTGGCGGTGATGGTATCGTTGGTGATGATGCATTTATGTCAGTCGTTCTGTCTGTGTTAAACCTTCGCTTGCGAGCTTCAATTACTAAACCAAGGCTTGACCTTATCACAATAACAAACTATATAAATATAGCTTCTGCAGCTTTGTTAATTTTTAGTCTTGATATATTCATATTCATTTCACAGTGCTGCAACGATAAAGAAATGAATTCAAATATATTTCTGGGCACAGCGGAGAATGGACTGCGACACGATAAAATTGTTATACTCGATGCTGGAGCACAGTATGGCAAGGTAAGCCCCAAGTTAAACCAAACATAGTTGTCAATCTAATTTAAGGCCTTTCTTATGCTTCTTTAGGTTATCGATCGCAAGGTGCGAGAACTGTTAGTTGAATCGGATATACTTCCATTAAACACTCCGGCGGCAACTATTCGCAATAACGGATATCGTGGCATCATCATATCCGGCGGTCCCAATTCCGTTTATGCCGAAGATGCACCCACATATGATCCTGATCTGTTTAAATTAAAGATACCCATGCTAGGCATATGTTATGGAATGCAGTTAATAAACAAAGAATTCGGCGGCACTGTTCTTAAAACGGATATACGAGAGGATGGCCAGCAAAATATTGAGATTGAGACCTCCTGTCCATTGTTCAGGTAAGTTGCTTTTAAATGGCGATTCAAGAGGCAAGTTTCTTTACCATATATTCTCTTTTGCGATGACTTTTATGTTAAAAGAAATGCTTAATTTTATTTTGTCGTAAAGGCTCTCCAACACAATTTATTGAACTGAATTATCCTTTAGTTGTATTGACTGATGTAAATGTCGGTTTAACTCCACAATTAGAGGCTACGATATTTATAATCAATGGGCATCAACAAGAAAGTGTTCAAATCTATTGAGCTTATTTGAACGCTGATACACTGCTGCCAGATCAAAGTAAATGCCAAGATCAGTTCAGTTTAATTTAGTCAGTAAACTGGTTTACACGTGGCAGCACAAATTAAAAATAAACTAAATTTAAGAAAGAAAGGTGTCGGTAAAATGAAGGAGTCTTACCACTACCGAACCTTTTTATCCTATCCTGGAATCACTTATTTTAAAAAATTGTTTGTTTTGGTCTCTATCATATTTACAGTCGATTAAGTCGCACACAATCTGTCCTGCTCACCCATGGTGACAGCGTTGAGCGTGTGGGTGAGAAACTCAAAGTGGGTGGTTGGTCAACAAATCGGATTGTTACAGCCGTGTATAATGAAGTGCTACGTATATACGGCGTGCAATTTCATCCTGAGGTAGATCTGACTATCAATGGGAAACAGATGCTATCGAATTTTCTCTATGAAATCTGTGAATTGACTCCAAATTTCACCATGGGCAGTCGAAAAGACGAGTGCATACGTTATATCCGAGACAAAGTGGGCAGTAACAAGGTGTTGGTAAGTTGTATAAAATATGTAACATGATTTTCTCATATATATCCGTCTTATCTGTTGTGCAGCTTTTAGTTAGTGGGGGAGTGGACTCTAGTGTATGTGCAGCTCTACTGCGTCGTGCCCTGCATCCTGGCCAGATTATCGCTGTACATGTGGATAATGGTAAACAAAGTGTTTAATAAATTCGAATTAAATTTTATTCAGTTTAAGGTTAATGTTTTTATTTAATTTTATTTCCAGGTTTTATGCGCCAGAACGAAAGTGAAAAAGTGGAGCGTTCGTTGCGTGATATTGGCATCGATTTAATCGTACGGAAAGAAGGCTACACGTTCCTTAAGGGTACCACGCAAGTGAAACGGCCTGGCCAATATTCGGTAGTGGAGACACCCATGTTATGGCAGACTTACAATCCGGAAGAGAAACGCAAGATAATTGGTGATATATTTGTTAAAGTGACCAATGATGTTGTGGCTGAGTTAAAACTTAAACCCGAAGAGGTACTTCTGGCCCAGGGAACCCTTCGGCCAGATCTAATTGAATCTGCCTCCAATATGGTGAGCACGAACGCGGAAACAATTAAAACGCACCACAATGATACTGATTTGATAAGGTATGTAAATAAAAGCGTAAATAATATTTAAATACATATATTGATGTATTTTCTATTGTGCACAGGGAACTTCGTAGCGCTGGCCGTGTAGTGGAACCACTGTGTGATTTTCACAAGGATGAAGTACGTGATTTGGGCAATGATCTGGGTCTGCCACCAGAGTTGGTAGAGCGACAACCGTTTCCGGGCCCCGGTTTAGCTATACGGGTGTTATGTGCCGAAGAGGCATTTATGGAGAAGGATTATTCCGAAACTCAGGCAGGTTTAAAATTGTTGGAAGCTTCACTGTGTCTTATTTTGAATGATAACGTATTCTTATCTTATCTCTTTGTACCGCTTCAGGTTATTAGTCGTGTAATTGTCGATTATAAAAATAAACTCCAAAAAAATCATGCACTGATCAATCGTGTAACTGGCGCCACCAGTGAGGCTGAACAAAAGGAACTAGTACGCATCTCGACAAGTTTACAAATCCAGGCAACCTTACTTCCAGTTCGTTCGGTGGGAGTTCAGGGCGACAAGCGCACCTACAGCTATGTGGTGGGTCTCTCCACAAGACAACAAGAGCCCAACTGGCAAGATTTGCTCTTCTTGGCTAAGATTATACCACGTATTTTACATAATGTAAATCGAGTCTGTTACATTTTTGGCGAGCCAGTGCAATACCTGGTCACAGATATAACGCACACAACTCTAAACACAGTGGTCCTAAGTCAAATACGGCAAGCCGATGCAATAGCCAATGAGGTAGGCTCGTATTATTTTAAGATAATTTCAATATTTAAAAGAAATTTCCGATACAATGTTTTGCAGATTATCATGCAAGCTGGTCTGTATCGCAAAATCTCGCAGATGCCTGTTGTTTTAATACCTGTTCACTTTGATCGTGATCCCATTAATCGTACGCCATCGTGCAGAAGATCAGTGGTCTTAAGGCCATTCATAACGAATGATTTTATGACCGGAGTGCCAGCTGTGCCCGGTTCTGTGCAACTACCATTGCAAGTAAGTAGAACACAAATTATGCTACAACTAAATAGTTATGTTATCGAAATATTCGACGTGCCATGCGCAATATCACAAAACTGATAATATGGAGACTTAGCTATTTTGTTAGTATTATGGTTGCATTATAAAATATTAAATTACTGGCACTAATTTATTTTCCCTTATTACTGCCTACTTAAGGTCCTGAATCAAATTGTGCGCGATATATCCAAAATGGATGGAATCTCGAGAGTTTTATATGACTTGACAGCCAAACCACCGGGCACCACTGAGTGGGAATGATGCGTTGAAACCAAATGTACTCCTACAACAACTATTACTACTAATTCTACAGCCATTTCATAGAAATAAAAGCAAAGATGAAAGAGATGCAAAAAAGAATCAACCGATCAACAGTAAAGTAAGCCTGGATTTAGGTGGATAAATAGCCAAAAAGCCTTCGACAAAATTTGCTGCACCACGAAACACCACTCCTTTCCCTCTCCACTATGGCAGCGAGCCAACTGAGTGCCGCTTTTAAATTGAGAAAGAAAATATAAGAAAAATAAACAAAAACAATAATTCAGGTTTATAATATTGATAATGATAACATTTGTGTTTGTGTGCGCGTGTGTATATGGGTGTGCATGCGTGTTTGTGTGTATGTGTGCTTGTAACAAAATTTATCATCGCTGGAGAGAAAGGGCAAATGATTTTTGTTAAAAAAAAGCGAAAATGGATAAAACAAAACAAAAATTTGCTCTTAGTTTTTTTCAATATTTTTCTTTTTCATCTGTTCCTTTTATAAAAAGGAAGCAACCACAAAACAAACAAGTTAAAGTAAAATACAGTTAATTTACGCATTTTTTTTAGTTATTTACATTAATATAAATATACATACAGATATTATAATAATGCAAAACAAAAAAAGTTCTGAAAAATTGTATCATATTTTGCAAAATGTTTTCGAAATAGAAAGAAAGTAAAACTATAAAAAAAAAATGCAAATATAATATGCATATTTGTATACATACATATATATACATATATATGTATATACATCTATGATAAATATCGTAAGCTAAATTTATGAATTGTTATAATGCAAAAAAAAAAAAATTAAATTACAAACAAAAATATTAACAAATTTCACTGTTTATTCATATTTATGGATCCGCGCCAGATATGGTGAAACCGCTGATTAGATGTGTAATCTTACGAAAAGCTTCCGGGGTAAAAATCAGATTATTCGAACAGCTTTTACGCAAGGAATCAAGTGCCTTGATTTTGCTTGTGTAGATTGAGCTGTTCTTGGCCTTAGTGCATCCTAAACGCTGGCACTTTGCGGTAATAATCTCCTGCGGTTGCCCACCTGATCCCAAAGATCCTGAAGCTTCCGCCTCGAGCTGTGACAAGAAACGTCATGAACCAACATTATTATTATTATTTCGCTCTAGCTCACCTTTCGTATTGCGCCATATTGTATGCCTCCACCTCCACCTCCAACTCGCTTCCGATCAAACATATGATTTAAAAACTGAAGCTTATCCGAATAAGGAAGTTTTTCCCTTAAAGCATTTGAATTATTGTTGAAGAGGGCCTTCTTTTCATGAATTTTTTCTCGTTGAACTTTATAACGTAATTTGTAAATCAGGAACTTCCATTTATTTGGATCGGAACCGCGTTGCATTTTCCGTGCAATACTTTCCCAAATTTCGTCCCTCAATTGGAAATTAAAAAAATTCGGGTCGCATTGATTCCACAAACACTCATAATTTTTGTACAAATTAATTAACTTGAGATATTTTTTTACCTTACGCTTGGACTCGAATGAAGCGATAGTCACCACGGAACTACTCGAACTTGACGATGATTTAAGAGATGTGACGCTGAATTTATGCCGATGTCTGGGATACATTTTTCTCGGGGGAAAAAAATCTACAAATTTTGTAATACAAAACTTTATTATAAAATGTCAGAATAAAAATACACTACCAGAGCAAAATGTTAGTAAACTAAAACTTTTTTAACATGTTTTGTTAAAGTGGCAATTCAAAATCTTAAGGCACTATGTCAAAAAATTCAGTTAGGCAACCCTTTTAAAATGACAATATTTTTTTAATTAATACTAAATAATCTTGATAGCATTACATTCAATTTAAGAAGTTTTGATTATTATATATTAAATTTAAATTATCACCATTGCTGGTGAGGAACACATAGGCTTTAAGGATGCTTATTTTGTGCTAATTTTGTGTTTTTAATTTAATTATATAAAGAACATATATTTTTTTGATGACGAACAAAATGAGTCATTTAACAAAAACATTCAAGAATCTTTAATTGTATAATAACGTTAAACTGAGGCAAACAGTAAATAAAGCTTACAGAAACATTAATTTTTTTTTCTTGAAAATTCTATGGGACAGTTTTAAAAGGTCTAGATGCAATAGTTTAATAATTTATTTTGATCCTAGCTTTTATTAATCTTAAAAGAATTGATGCTAAAATTTGTTTATCATGTTATTAATGGTAAATTGATTAGAATTAACCGGGGTATACGAAGGGGCTACACCATTTTGTGTAGATAGGTCAACTACAGATATTCTGGATTCACTTTGATCAGTATGATTTAGTTGACTCAAACCAATTGGTGGAGGATGGCGATACAGATGTTGATGCTGGAACGCCACGGTTGACTGGTAAGATTTAGGTCCCAGTGGTGGAGAATTGCCACTAAGGGCAATCATGTTAAGGACTCGAATAAGAGGCTCATCATGGACGCCATCAATGCGTCGCAACAACACTAATTGTAGAGCCGACTGCAACAATTCCTTTTTCTTGATTGCAGCCTGTACAATTTCAGTCATAAAATCATTGGGCATGGGAAAGCGATAATTTTTAAATAAATCTTTTAATTCTGCCATATAATCTGACCAATTTCCCGAGGCCAAGATCTTTAACATGATTAAAGTCAACTCTCTAAACTGATTTGCCTTGCTGGGCAACCAAAGATCACTCATCATACATGTCACACCATTGCGTTCTTCGCCACATTGCTGCAAAACTGTATAAATATAGGATAAGAAGGGAGCGCTTAATTGTCTATACAACCGACAATCAGAAACCATTTGAGTTAAGCATCTTAACAAACGGCGATTGGCAAAAACATCGGCATAGCAACTAAAATACTGCTGAAAAAGTTTGCTGCTTCCTATGACGTCGAAGTAGCTGGAGATCAATTGGCTCTTTTCAAGACGTATAAGACGACTTACGACCTCACCAACGCTATGGAATTGATGATTGCAGTCCAGTTTTGGGCAAGAATTATCCAAATTATTCCAGCACTTAATTCCAAATAAATCATATTTGTAATCATTAAAAAGAGTGGATACAGAGGCTATATTCATATTTTCATCGGAATTTGGGGGTAGGCGATAGGGTGGAGCAAATAAGGGCAAACCCACAGATGGACGACGCCCAGCTAAGGCCTGAGCACGTTGTTCACTGACATCTGCTGGAGTTGTTAAAGAACCCATTGCAGGACCCATTTCAGAGGATATTGCAGAAGAATCAGCTTGAGTGGGCATAGCTGAAAATCTGGAAACCCGCTTCCGAGGCTTACGGTCTGTTGCAGTATATAACGATTGCATTATCTCGGGCTGCTGCTTTAATTCGCGTGAACTGAAATTTCGAGTGCATAACTGATTTAAATTTGATCCTTTTACGCTATCAACTCGTTCTGACTGCGCGTCTTTTGCTTTGTCCTGCAGATCCATTCCTTCGTCCATATCCTTCTCGAATTCATAACAAGATGCAGCCACTGAAAGCACGTCGTCGTCATCATCATCATCATCATAATCATAGTCCAGATTATTATTTTCGGCTACTTCCAGTTCTAGTGGTGTCTTATCCTCTGCTAATTGATTAACTCCATTTGTACTATTAAAGATCTTATCAGTTGCCTCGTCTTTCAATTGCGGTGGAGTCATTTGCAACTCATCGAAACACTCAAGGTGATGATTTATTTCAACTGGCGTTTCCATATCATAATCCTGAATACATAGCTCAATATCATTTTCTGCCTCGACCACCTGAATATCCAATTGATCATCCGCACCATCCGAGAAATTGAGTATGTCTATTTCACCTGTTACATCATCCTGGAATATTTTACATACATCCATTACAGGATTGGTCATTTCCAAGGCATCATCCACCAATTGTTCCTCAACTTCCACATCATTTGATATATAACCATTATACTTTTCGGTACTCTGCACCTCTATATTCCCATTTAAAGTCATATTATAATTATGATCAAAGGATACTGAGTTACATATCGACTGTATGGCTAATTTTGGTTGCCCAACGTCATGATTTACACTGATAATTTCCCTATTCTTTTCAATTATACTGAGAATTTCTCCATTCTCTTCGGCAATTGACGGCATTTTAAGAATCGGTTCTTTGATTTGTGCTTTTGTTGGTGACAAATTAATGGCTGTGGGAGACATATGCGCTGTCTGCACATCACCGATCTGTGGCAACAAAAGAAACTCATTAGGTGGCGAATATTCCAGAATTGAGCTTACTACTTTTACAGCAGATTCTGTGGAGGTACGAACTGAAAATGAAGGCAGGGCTACCTCCTCTTCAACGTTTTCATTCTTTTTTGCCAGCAATTCAGCTTCTCTCAGCTTTTGAACTTCGCGAACGTATTTTTCTGTATATATTCGCTTGTTAATCCGCTCTTGGGCTTTTTCAAGTTGCAATTGCGATTGACAAAGTGAAAGACGTCCATGCTTACGTTTAAGAATAGGAGCAGGAGGCAACGCATAACTACGGACTCTTGATGAAACCTCAGTGTCCATTTGTTTACGGCAAATGGCTAAGGGCAGAGATTCTTGAAATTCCTCTGAGCGCTGCAGCGGCTGACAGTTTAATGGAAATGTGGTTAAAGCCCCGTTTGATTTAGGTACAACCAATCCATGCGGTCGTTGATTATTACGCTTGGGGCTTCCCTTTATGTTTTCTGAATGAAAGCGCTTGCGATGTTTCCATCGCAGTTCTACCGATGCTGGTTGACGCTCCCAAATCGCGTCATACAGATCTCCCTAAAACCATTTATGAAATTTCTTACTAGCTGGCTATAGAACCGGACTACATTTAATTTGTCATACCTTCTTCAGCAAAATCACACCACGGCCTCCGTCCCAACTTCTTAGGAATCGCGAATAAAAGTCAGCCCATTCTTCGTCTGTATGAGCATCTTTACCAAGACGGTTCACCATTTCAGCCCAAAGCGCTTGTTTATCTCGTTCGCGCATTTCTCTCCCATAAGTTGCCGTATATTTATCAAAACTATAAGTAAGGCCGGTTATTGCACGCGTACTTTTTTATTGGCAGACTTAAGTTCCGTTAAGTTCTAGAGATGACAACGAGAATTGGTAAGCACGAGAAGTAACGGATCATCAATACCCTTTAAGAAATAATCGATATTAAGCGGGCTTTTTGAGTGTTTGTAAACGATTTTTTTTCAAATAATCGTAACCAGAAAATGTATTAAATTGTTTGCTAGACGATTTCAATTTAAGTTAGATGTTGTAAAAGATTTTTTATCCACCAATGGAAAGATATACCTATTATTTAAACCAAATTTTCTATAGTTTGTTATATAGTTAGAGCGCCACTGGGTTACCTATCTTTATTCAGTTTTACATGCGTAGATAAATGCCAATTACTAAAAAGGACACAATCGTTCCTAGATATCCGACAATCGTTCCAAGGCAGCCAAAATCCAAGGACTTTGAGACCTCACTTTTCTATTTGTTGATAAAAATTAAAATAATGTAAATGCGGATTTTAAAGTATATTTATTGATTTGTCTGTTAGTTTAAGTAAACTTATATTGGGAATTAAACTAATTTTTAGATAATCTTCTTCACATGTCAAGAAATCAGAAAATATATAAAAATTGTACTAATCATAAATATTTGCACAACGCACTCGGCCGATCGATCAGTCGTTGTAAACTCCTCATCCTTAAGAACACTGAACATCAAAGAGCTCACATATGCCTTCGTCGTTTTTCAAAACAAAATTGAAATCCTCCTGTGGTGGATTCAATTGCACCAAAGGAGGATTTTCTGTAAACAAAGGTTAAAAACGAGATCAAAAATAGAAAACATAAGACTGTTATAATTTTGTTAGCCTACCTAAATTGGGGTCATCGGGATAGAATCTTCTCAGCGAATGGCCAGCCAAGTAATTTTGAAATATAATTTTTGCCGTTAACTCATTCTCCGGCAATTTTGTCTCATCCTTCATATCGGGATTGCATGAGTAAGTATGCTCATCCGTAATAACATTACCAGTGCTGTTGACAGGGCCAGTCTCGCTGGACCCTGATGAAGGCGGCGGCGATGGAGAATCCAGGCAGCGGTAATCAAAGTACTCGTTGGGATGATGCGGATTCGTTGTGGATTTCCCTTGGTTGGTGACTAAACGAATATCAATTGTACTACCATTGTCCAGCGAGACGCGGAGTTCACTCTGTTTCCCCCGTAAAAATATTTGATTTACATTAATGTTCATAGCAGTTATAAAAGTTGTCTTACGTTACTCCTTTGGATTTCCACTTCCTCATCATAATTTGGTATAGTAAAAACGGAATTATCACCATAAATCTCTAAAAGATCATCCCTTGTTAAATAAGCATATGAGCGATTTGTGGCATCCTGCATTACATATCGTAAGTTGCGTTGCGCATATTCTAGTTGTTTATCAAGTTCGTCCTCCAGGCTTTTTAGACGTTTGGTGCGCTCACAGGCAAGGCCATAGTCTTCCTTATCCTTGGCATCCCGAAAACCGCCGCCACTGAACCAAACAATTTTAAATGTTATTTTGAGAACTAAAGAAAAGAGTTAAAGTATTGTCTTACCGCCAGCGCACAACAGAACAGTGGCGGCCCTTATCAATCAGGCCAATGCCCTCTAAAACGTTGGTTATATCGTAGATACGCCGTTTTTGCACATCCAAAATTTTTGTGGCCTACACGTCGTAGAATAAATTAAAAATTGTAAAAATGAAACTGATTTTACGGCTCACCTCTTTTAGATCAATGGTACCACCATTTGCTTTCATTAATTCCACAAATTTTTGGGTCAACAAAACCAACGAGCCCACTGAACGCTGCTGGCCAGGCTGACTCTGGGATTGAGTTGACTTAATTTGGGGCTGCTCCGCCGTTGGCTGCTCGTCTTCGTCTCCTGGTTGGCTCAATTCTATCTGAAATGTCTCGTACGAATTCACATCCATGGACTCATCGATATCCACATCCACATCTGCACGGCTCAGACTGCTGCTAGTTGTGCTGCTGTCCCTGTTTACAATTATACCTGTACCCAAAGATTTACGTTTGTACATGGCTCCGTTTTCAAATTGTTTTCCCAATTGTTTTATAGTTGTCTGCTTCGAATAGTTAATGCTGATCTTTTCAATTACGATTTAAACCACGAATTGCTGGGGGATTTTTGTAGTAAATCTCAATTAAATACAAATGTTGGCGCTTGAAAAAAAATTTTCCGCCATTTATGTCACTTCTCATTCTCCCTATATTCTGACTTTTCGTCTAGTGTAGTAAAACGGTTAAAGCAAGGGTTGCACTTCGATATCAATAATATCGGCATTTACATGAACTTTAGCGAAGTTCTAACGAAAATTAACAATATTTTTCGAATTCTATAAAGCCAATAATTAGTAGAATCATATCACATTTTACTCTTGTCTTTTGCTTAAGGGAAAGCACCGTAAATCATCTTAGAATATTACATCGATAATCGTGAATTTTTTGTAAATCGCCTTCCAACACTAGTTGTATTTGTGTTAATTGAATATTTCTTTATTTCGCTTATTAATTGAGAAGTGTCCATTTATTAGGTATGTATATGTATTTCTTTTGAGAACAAGCTGCAATTAATGTCATCCACTATCACTTTTGCCTGATATTAATTTTAACGTTGTTGTTGAACACCACGTTTTTTATTCACAAATGTGGCGCGCGCTACGATATAGCTCGTGTCACGCATATTCCTTGGTTAGTATATCCATCTTTTAGCCAACAAATTTGATATCCTTTGATGTAAAATTACTGGAAAATATGTATTTCGTGCCATCATACATTCCAGTGAACACATTTCTTTGTTTTATTTTTGGCCCCCATTTGATCACACTCAACTCTCGAACTATGCATTATGAAAAGAATTTTTTTTTGCGCTTTTAAACAAATTTTTGGCGGAAATCGTGAAAGTTCTTCCTTGAGATCCTGACAAAACACATCTAAATCAGGTACACTGTTCACATCAGCTGAGTTCGAATGCGTATGATTGGATTCAAGTTGCGGATCGTCTGCTTCGTCTGTGTCAGAATTATTAACCTAATTGATTATTTAATATTTGTCTTAATTCACGTTTTAGGACGGGACATCATTTGTTACCTCTTCGCCATCATCGAACAGAAAATGAAATTCGTCTATAAGGTCGAAGGTTGAATTAAACTTCACTCCCATTTTTCGGTAAAGCTCCATACGTTCAAATTCTCGCAAGGCGCGAACCTGCAGAACTTTTATTTCCCTTTCCACCTCGTATTTAGAAGTTTTTGAACCAAACTGTTTGGCTATCCAGGACCAAATATGGTTACGCTTTCTCTCATTATGGTAATCGGGATTCAGTTGATTCCATAGGCATTCATGGCCAGCATAAAAACGAATGAGTGTGATCAAATTATCCTTACGAAGGAATATGTTATTGCGTTCTCGATCAACCTGTGATCTAAAACGTTGTCCAACGCTGTTTGATAATTTTCTCATATCACTAGAAAAATTTTAATTAAAACCAAATACGATAAAGTTAAAAGAGCCTATTTAGATCGGATATACAAATGAGCCAAGCAAACAGTCATACTTTCGAATGTAACATTTTCTAACACTGCCTTTCAATCTTTGTTTTGGTCAGCTCATTCTGCACTCCAAGAACCAAGAAACGTGCCCGGGAGTTCTAGATTTTATTTTATTTCTTCAAACATAAAAAATGCCTTCGAAAATAAAACCCCGGTTATCGCGAGGCGTACTGGACATGAAATTCATGCAACGCACCAAGGTGAAAGTGGCCAAAGAGGACGATGATGAGCAGAGTCGAGCTCTCTATTCCAATGAGATCAATGATAAAATGCTTAACTCAAATTCAAATTTCATAGTTGAGGCCAGTTATGCTATATGCGAAGGTTTGATCGACGGGCGTCTCAGCTTTCGGGGAATGAACCCAGAGTTGGAACGTCTGATGGAGCAAGAGAAAGCTGAGAAGGAGAGCAATTTGAAACCAGAACAGCCGAAAGATGTATCAGATCAGGATATGGCGAAGATATACTATGCTAACAAGGCTCCTAGCACCAGCAAGACTATGGAGAAGAAGTTCCATACTAAAAATGATATCAAACGCAGACATCAGCAGAACCAACAGCAAAGGAAATCTCAGTTCAAAAAACCCCGACCGGAAGATTAGCGAACTTCAGAGAATACAAATTAGCTTAAACATACAATTATATACATACATATATATATTAAGAATATATTCAATATATAACTGTTTCTCTTTCAAAGCTAATGACTTTGCTTCACCGCCTGGAGGGCATAACACATATGGGTTGAGTTAATCCAGCGCCAAGTGTTTTTCCAGAAATCATAGGTACTACCATTGACCAAGACAGTGTGGCAATTCACTAGGAAAAAACTTATATCAATAAGTAACGATATTCAAAGAATTATCGGGATAAAAACTCTTTACATAATGAAGTTAACGTTAGAAACACTTATCCGCTATATTTACTTACTTGTGTCCAATATACGCTGCACATCTAATGGAGAGATCATCTTCTCCCAATGATGTGTACCTTTAGGTGCAAGATTGAGCACATACTCCCCTATTAAGACACCGCCTATCCACATTGGTAGGGTTTTATTTATGGTTGTTATGAAAATCGATCCGCCCGGCTTCAGAGAACGCACACAAGCCTCTAAGAGTCCAACCTTGTCGTCCACATGCTCCAATACCTCGGACACTATTACCGCATTATAGTATTCTCCGTGCGTTTTAGCATGCTGATCCACAGGTTCAAGTTTATATTTTACCTTTGTTGCTAGTTCTGGGCTAGACTCCGACAAATGCTTGCATGCCTGTTTGATGAGCTTACCGCCCAGATCTATGCCAGTAATTTCCGCTCCTAAACGCCCAAGCTGTTCGGTCAAAAGGCCGCCGCCGCAGCCCACTTCCAGCAATTGCTGCCCCTGTAACACATTCGAGGTGTTTATGTAATGCGGCTCGACTTGCCCACGCGCTACCAAGCCATCACGTATAAAAGGGACCCTGTGAAGTATTTGATTATTATCTATTCTGAATGATGAAAATTTCATTCAACCTTATTTCGTTTAAGGAATGTAGAGCAGCCATGCAACCATCTGGATTCCACCAATTCTCTGATTGATCTTCATGGTGACGCACCTCGTGTTCAGTAGTACTGCTGCAGTTTCGCACCGCCTGACTGGTTAATATATGCCATAATCTGTAGTAAAATAAACAATAAATACATTCCATTCATATGTTTAATTACTAATTGTATATTTTATTTACATACCTAACCGACAAGGGCGATTTGTTTAGTAACATTTTGTTGTTGGTATTTCTAAATACAATGGAAACAGCTGACTGTGTTTTGACTGTTTTATTGGTGTTGACAGCAAGTTTTATGACAAATTTTTGCGTCAAAGTAACGACGGTCAGAAAGTGAGTATTGAAGCACATACATTAGTGCTCCTTAAATTTACATATTAATGGAAAAGTGTCTTTCCTTACTAAATTGCGATATTGTTATGTCTATCAAAACTTATTCTTTTTATTATCTGGTTAAAAAAAGATTTTATATTAAAATAATTTAAAGTGCATGATTTTTCGCAAATCTATAGCTCCGACCGTTGTTATATATACATATGTACATACAAATGTACATACATACATGTACATTTGTTTGTGTATTGCAGCAACCCATGAAAATTGCATCGATTTAGATATTGAACCATCTCAAACGTGACACGATCGATCTGCACTTTTAGCTGGTTCTTTGTTTTTTTTTTTTTATCAGTATTGTTATCATTAAATTTATAATTAGAAGGTAGACGTTCTAGCTGTGGCTTATCGTGTTATACCTGTGTTTTTTGCACAGTCCGATCTCTTGTCGTAATTGAAAAGCACTCATAGTCGGAAAAGGGAAAATTCCACTTAATCCGAAAAGATGCCTACACCCTATAAAAAACTGAACGATGCCGATGTGGAGCAGGAAAATGGTCACAAAGACACTAAACTTAACGATTCTCCCTCGGATTTAGATGAACAAAGAGCCAAGGCTGCGCATGTTTTGCAAATGCTACTTTTGTCAGTCTTTTTATTGTTTTTCCTTGGAGCGTCACTTTTCCAAACGCCGATGCCTAAGCAACGACGCCATGAGCTAAAAGAGGAGAAGTTTAGCTATCGGAGAGATGATACTAAATATGATTGCAATATTCAGTTAGTTGAAACCATTCCAATTGGGCTAAACTATAGCGATGGTAGTCCGAAATTCCTCAGCACTTCGGCGGCCTGGCAGCAATTGCTAGACAGTGCCAATTCATCATTGGACATTGGTTCGTTTTACTGGACATTAAGAGGTGAGGATACCGGAACCAATCATAGCAGTACTGCGCAGGGTGAGGAGATCTTTAATCGACTACTGGCCAATGGGAACAAAGATATCAGTTCGAGAATTAAGATCCGCATTGCCCAAAGTGAACCTTCAACAATCTCACCTAAAATGGACACCGCACTCCTAGCCGGCATGGGAGCTGCGGATGTTGTTTCCATATCTTTTCCAAAGTATTTTGGGAGTGGCGTGTTGCATTCAAAGGTTTGGATTGTAGATAAAACTCATTTTTATTTGGGCAGTGCAAACATGGACTGGCGTTCGCTTACTCAGGTAAAGGAGTTGGGCATATTGGCCCAAAACTGTCCCGAGTTGGCAACGGATATGTCAAAAATATTTGAGATTTACTGGTATTTAGGATCGATAAATCCAGATCATATTCCTTCTTGGCCAGAATATAAATATCAAACTGATTTCAATCTGAATTCACCTATGATTCTTAATTTCAACAAAAATGCCACGATGGAGGGCTTCATATCAAGTGCCCCGCCACCTCTTTCGGCCAGTGGTCGTACTCAAGATCTAGATGCAATTCTTGATACCATAAACAAAGCGATTCTGTATGTGAATATTGCTGTTATGGATTATTATCCTTTGATAATTTACGAGAAGAGGGTTAAATATTGGCCTTACATAGACGATGCTCTGCGTCGAGCAGCTGTTGATCGTGGCGTGACTGTGAGACTACTCATTTCCTGGTGGAAGCATTCCAATCCCTCGGAAGATAAATACTTGCGATCCCTACTAGATCTTACCTCGGCAAAGGATAATATTGACATACAAATTGTAAGTGATGGCCAGAATCACACACGAAAAATTTAATCCAATTTTCTGTTTCCCCATACTCATCTAGCGCCGCTTTATTGTCCCTTCTGATGCAGATCAGGAATCCCTCCCTTTTACGCGTGTCAATCACAACAAATATATGGTCACCGAACGAGTTGCATACATTGGCACCTCAAATTGGTCTGGCGATTATTTTACTGACACTGCTGGAATATCACTAACTGTTTCCCAGACCAATGATGCGAACCAAAATTTACGCAGCGATTTGCAATCAGTTTTTGATAGAGATTGGAATAGTCCATATGCTCATGAATTCAAATAACCTAAAAACTATATTTCAAACAGTACTATTCCAGGGAATTTTTAAAATATGAGGTTTCAATATGTGACAATATTTGATACTTGTACTACCAAAATAATTAAAATATTTTATATATTTTTTTTTGCGTTGCGTAAAATTATAATAAACATTAAAATTAGATTGTTTGAATTTTGAAAATGTATTTTAAGAAGATTCAATTTTAAACTGAATGTAAAATTATTATTTTATTATTCTTATTAAATGGCAATCAAATTGGGTAAAAATTGAGACGATTAATTTCTTTCTTTTTTTTTGTACTGCACTGGAATGTTTGTAGTCATCCTGCCAATAAGATATTTGCTTTACATGTTATTTATTTTTTGAATCATTTCATTTAGTGTTTTGATTTATTTGCCAGAAACTCTAAAATAATTAAAAAATATTAAATTACATATAAGTCAATTATGGAAGAACAGTATAGTAGCATAAAGTTTCATTGTCTAATAATATATATCAACAGCTTGGGTTTATATTCATTATTAAGATTCATTTCCAGCCAGCAGGCCAGCTGTAACTTCGGCTATGCCGCGGTTTCTATACCTTTGCACATTAGCTTTTTGATATATAATATGACTTTTAGATTTAGAAAATCGACTTTTATTTTTTCTCTCAATCCAGATTATTATTTAATTTGTTACGGATTTTGACGCAACACGTATCTAGTCCAAACTACATATTTTAGCAAATATTAAGTGTTATTGCAAAAAACATAAAACTATTTTGTCGTGTTTTCCTATTTTATACAGCTTGCGAATTAAAATAAGACTGTCTTAAACTATTAAACAGACGGAACTGACATTTTATTCAAATGAAAAGTAAATGTTTTTTCTGTGCATTGCAAAGGGGTAAGGAAAGTTTGCCTTTGGCTATATATATATATATATATATATATATAGGTATGATGTTATTTTCAAATTTAAATACTTTTCAACTTTAATCTTATACTTAGGATTAGGATTAGGATTAGGCGTAGGTGTAGATGTAAGGAAACGTTATACAAATTATGGTTTTAACATAAATTTGTTAAACAAATGTTTTACTTGGTAATGTTACCAAAATTACTGGCACAGCCCCCTCCTCCACGTCTAATGAAATTATTGCTCGCAACACTCTTTTCAATAATAGTTTTAATAAAGGGAACATGAGCCAATAAAATGTTGTAGATGAGCATCAGGCAACGGGCATCGATGGCTACAAAACGAGAAAAATAATAGTTTGAGTGAAGTATTTAAAAAAGAACCATACCTAAGAGATATATTCAATAGTTAACATGTTCTTCCCACCTGCATAAAGGATCTGTTCCCGTCTCAGCGGACGATTGGCCCAATTAGAGCACTGATTCGATTTATTTAATTTTTTTCCCAGACATAGGAATGTGAGATCGGTAAGAGCTTCGCCAGCTTTATTGACATTGCCAAAAGGTAAGTCGACGCTATATTTTTGTTTTTTCAACTCTAGCCACACAGTGCGCAAATCTAAGTAATGATGGGGCATTTGGAGACGCAATTGCAAGGGAAGAGAACGCTGGAGCACAGCCAGATCGCAAAACATGGAGAATCCAACTTTTAAGATATTTGGATTGTTGAAGATATTTGCACCAAGTGACCGCCAATGTTCTGTACGGAGAGAATCCTGTGCCAGGCAATCAATCAGGTAGACCTGCCTAGAGGTGGCAATTTGCAGCAAACACAGCTGACTGGCCAAGCAAACATTCTGCATCCATTCAGAGTCCAGATAGACGACATGTTCCTGCAATAAATTTTTTAACATGGCCTCAAACAGCTGCGCTGTGTCCACAATGATCACACAATTATCTGGCAGGTCTATGGTCAGGTACATATCAGAAGCCTGCTCTCCTTCTTCTAATTCCAACTCATCATTCTCTCCCTGATCGATGGCAACAGATTTAATTTCAAAGGGACAGTCGCCAGGTTTAATTTTGAAAACTTTAACCCAATGTAATGCTTCATTGTGGGCCTGAGCTTGGGCTAAATATGACACAAAGTCCACTTGCTGGAGATAGTCCTGGGCATGGACACTAACCAGTTCTCGAAAACTGGCCAAATTTATGCGCGATTTCTCATATTCTCGGTACAGGTAATGTAAGTAGCCGCAGGTTTTGGTGAATTTGTAATTTGGAATTAAAGCATCATCGTAACCATATTTCTTGGCCAGACGCGCCACAACTTTGGACATTGGACGATAGCTAAGCACATGATGCGAGATTTTCATATTCTTATATCGACTGAAAGAAGATAATTATCATTTAAGACATCTGAGAAAAAAAGATGTATATCTATAGGGTTTACCCCAAATGTTGCTCGCATAATTCTATCACCGATTTGTCCTTGTGCAATAGCGAATCGAGAAATTTCACAAATGGCAAACGTTGATTTGTTGCCTGATCCAGGTACTCTTCAGCTAGTGGCAGCTTTTCCTGTGCTAATAATGGAAACGGAATATCCATCATATCGAACTCATGCGTTATTTTTAAATGTATAGCCCATTGGGCCACCTCCTTGCAGTGGCCACCATCAAGCATTTCTTTTAACTTAGGTATTAACAAATCCTTAATTTCATTCAAACGATACGCCTTAATTATGGCTTTGTTAAGTGAGAGCAGGCCCGTGGTCTTCACAAAATTAAATGCTATCATGCTAGTATTGGGCTCACATTGCTCGCTGAGATGTGGTACTTTCTCTTGCAGGTTACACGCTGTGTCCAGCACAAAGTGGGATAAACTTTTTGGTTTAATGTTACTTGAATCAGGACAATTGGCAAACAACTTTAGAGCCATTAGGAGCGGCTCCTTGTCAGCTTTCAGCGCTCTACTAAGATCCTGACACAGAAATGTCGATTTACTCTTGCTGGACTTATTCCACTTCTCACGAAATTCATTGAAGAAATTAAGCATATCGTCATTCAGAGTAGCATCAAAGTCAAGACCATCGATTCCGGCTTGATGTGTGATGTCCTCCAGCCGTTTGATCTTTAATTCCGACATATAAAAATCGAGCTCCTCTTCATCCGACTCATAGCCAGCCGGTATCGCGTTCGTTACGCGTATGTTGCTCGCCTTCTTAGCCATATTTACTTTGACAATAAGGTTAACAAAGGATGTGGATGCGATGGTGGTGCAATTGTCCCAGTGCAACTTGAATATATCGAAAATTGCTAAATAATAAAAGTACTTTTACGTTTTCGAACACTGAATCACAGAAATTAGAGTGGACTTAGCATGGTTTTTCCTGCATTTTTAAACCTTTTAGGATATAGCCATGTTTCGTAGAATTTTAACTATTTTATAGCATTTCTATGCCTCATACATATTTTTTTCTTTTGAATGGAGTCAAAAAATAGTGTATTTTCAACACCTAAGACATTTTTCCAAGTGGCAACGCTTTCCTTCGTTCACATGATATGGCAACTCTTTAAACTTTTGTGCACGTGCATTTGCGTTTTAAAATCTTAAGAATTAAAGAAAAATGAAGTTGGCGGGGAAAAAATTAAAACCAAAATCAAATGGTACGAAGCCTAAAAAGGATTTAATTAAAAAGAAGGCAGTTGCGGGCGAAGACAAAAGTGGACAATTGACGGACATAAAAATGATCAAAAAACACCGGCCATTGGTGGCCTGCAAACCTCCAATTAAACCAGTCAAAAAAAAACCAAAGTCAAAGAAGGGAGCCGGAGCTTCCAGTACATCGAAAAAACAAAAACTTGACAAAAAGGATTTGGAAGGACTTAAGGATATTGATCCAGAGTTTTACGAGTTCCTGAAGAAAAACGACAAAAAATTGCTCGACTTTAATTTCATGGACAGCGATGAGGATGATGATAAGGAGGATGTTAATGAAGAAAATGAGAAATCCAATGATGCAGGAGAGAATGAAAGCGATGTAGAAGAGGACGAACGGAAATACCACAAACCTAACAATGATTTAGCCGTGGCCAGTGATGAAAGTGACTTTGAAGATGATGGGGAACAAGATGATGCCAATGCCAGTGGGCCTCAGAGGATAACACTAAACCTTTTACGTCAATGGGAACAGCTGTTGGCGCAACCCAATGTCTCTATTGATATTGTACGTAAGGTCATTCAAGCCTTCAACTCTGCCCTGGCCAGCATCTCCTCCGATGGAGCCGATGAACCAAATTCCACCGCTTACAAGGTGGCTGGAGCTGCCGCCTTTAATGGGGTTATCCAACTATGTGTACTTCATCTGCAGCCAGCCATTATTCGAGTCCTGGGAGTGAAGCCCCATAGTTCGCTCCCACTGCACAAGCATAAAAAGTGGGTGAAGGTTCGAGGTTGTCTGCGCTATTATCTTACCGATCTAATACGTCTGGTGGAGCAAATATCTAGTGCAAATATATTAAATGTCCTTCTTAAACATTTACATCAAATGGCTGGCATGGTTGCCCCATTCACCACTCTAGGCAAGACCATTTTAAAGCGCTTAATTGTCTTGTGGGCCACAGGCGAGGAAACAGTGCGAGTATTGGCATTCCTTTGTATTTTGAAGATCACAAGAAAACAACAGGTCGTTATTCTTGACATTTACAAATGATTTAACCAATCCTAAAACAATTTTATTCTTTTCCTGTTAGGCCACCATGTTGAATCATGTACTGAAAGCCATGTATCTGGCCTATGTGCGCAATTCCAAATTCGTGTCGCCTAATACCTTGCCAGGTATTAATTTCATGCGTCGTTCCCTGGTAGAGATGTTTGCATTAGATCTGAATGTGACGTACCAGCACGCTTTTCTCTACATACGTCAATTAGCAATTCATCTAAGAAATGCTGTTATTCTCAAGAAAAAAGACAGCTTTCAGGCCGTGTACAATTGGCAATTTATAAACTCATTGCGTCTGTGGGCTGACCTTTTGGGGGCCACCACAAACAAGCCACAGTTGCAGCCATTAGTTTATCCATTGGTTACCATTGCGACAGGTGTGATACGCTTAATACCCACAGCCCAATACTTCCCATTGCGGTTCCATTGTCTATCGGCCCTTATTTCCCTGGCTAAGGAGACGAATACATATATACCGGTTCTTCCACTAATTGTGGAGGTCCTGCGGAGCAATACGTTTAATCGTAAACACACGTCCGTATCCATGAAACCATTGCAATTTACCTGCCTTTTAAGGCTTAATAAATCCCAGCTTGCGGAGAATGGTTTCCGGGATGAGGTTGTCGAGCAAGTTTGTGCCTTGCTTTTGGAGTATTTGGCTCATGAATCCGTGTCTCTGGCTTTTAGTGATTTGGTTGTACCCTCTGTAATGGCAATAAAAGCATATCTTAAAGAATGTCGAAATCCCAACTATGCAAGAAAGCTAAAGCAGTTGGTCGATAAGATTCAAGAGACTGGACGGTTTGTAGAGCAACAGCGTAGTAAAAGTGGCCTAAATTTGGATCTAAAAGATGCCCAGGCAGTTGCTGTCTGGGAACAGCAGCTAAGAATAAAGCGTACTCCCCTAGATATCTACTATGCCAGCTGGCTGAAGACGCACGAGACAAAGAAGCGCCGTCAAGCTGCCCAAACTGATGAAATTAATGCAGATTACGATGTGCCACTGATGAAGCGGCCTTCGGCTAAGACAGGAGTCCCAGTGCGCACTGAGCAGGGAGAAGTGGAGCTTTTCCCTTCCGATTCAGAAGAGGAACTGGATATACCGCAAGATGCTGAAGAGGATGAAGAAGTAGAACAACCCAACCCTAAGAAATTTAAATCAGAAAAAAAGAAAAAGTCGAAGTCATTAGCCCAAGACGCTGCCCCAGCTGTGGAAGGCGGGGATGATTATGATGAATCTGGTGCAGCAGTTGATATAGTCAAGGATTTGGATTTGAGCGATTGGTAGAGGTAACCTGTGTAATTCGTAAACTTATCAATAAATTGAAAATAAAATGAATTTGACTAATTATTTCTAACGAATTTATAGTTTTTCTGGTGGCTCTTTGCCTGGTATAAATTCGTACTCCTTGTATTTGGGATATGTGCCCACTGTTTCACCCTCTACTTGTTTTGGCAAAGCCTTGTCATCCCTTCCCTTGGCATAGGTAGACTCCAGTTCGGCTGCATTTCGTTTCTTCATGTCCATAATTTGCAGATTCTTCACCAGTTCTTCGCGTGTAGGTGGCTCCTCGCGTCGGCCACGTAGCCACGCCTCCCATTCGGCCGTAAGTTCCTGATCAAAGGCATCCTTGTCGGCTGGCTCAAACCATCGAGATGATTTACGCTTCCCTACAGCTGGATTAGCTGGAATCTCATAATATTTGTTGCCAAAATAATCTTCGCCTATATAAGTGCCACGAAATTGTCGCGGACGCAAAGATTTCCAAAAATTTTGCCAAATAATACCGATAATATCACGCGTTGGCTTTTGTGCCATTTTATTAATGTATTTTAATAATATATAAATTTAGCGTCAAATTTGAGGTTATAATTGCTTTCTGTTATGACATTACAGCTGTCTAAGGCGGGCAGTGTTGAAAAATATTTGAATTCAAATTTGCTTTAACGGTTTTAGCAATAATGCGTAGGAGCTAAACCAATCTCTTTGGAACACATTCAACAAATCCACACGCAAACTATTATTATTATCTAAGTTATCAATTATTATAAGACCTACACCAGTTAAGTGTGTAAAGTGCTCTCCCGACCAGCTAGAAGACCCAATAAAAGCTTGACTCTCAGTTACCATATAGGAATTATGGTTGACTCGCGCATAAGGCACACGATCCAAATCTTCAGTGGAGGGTACAACAAAACGGCGCTAAAAAAATTAAAATTATTTTAGTATTTCATTTAAAGAGTTAATCTATTAAAATTTTTGCCTTACAATTTGTATGTCCACATTCTCATCCAAATGATTGAGATCTTGAAGGGACCTCAAAAAGTGTTCCTCACTTGGTTCCGAGTGTTTCCACCATGAGATAAGCATCTTAATAGTTACCTTTCGCTCCACAGCTGCCTTGCGCAGCGAATTGTCTATATAAGGCCAATATTGAATTTTGTTTTCAGTTCGAAGCAGCGGTAAATAATCCCTCAGTGCTATGTGTATGTATGAAGAGGCCTCGTCAATGCTGTTTAATATAGCTTCCAGTTCTTGACTCCGTCCTGTTGCCGTTAGTGGTGGCGGAGAGGTGGTGACAAAAGCTTTCATAGTGTAATTATTATTTACATTTAGGAAAATAGGATGATTTTGATTAAAATGTGAATCATAGGTCCATGGCCAAAAAGTGGGGATTTCATTACCGATACCCAAATACCAATAAGCTTTGAAGATTTTGACTAGATCTCGTGTTAAATGCGGACAATTCTGAGCTAAAATACCCAATTCTTTGACCTGTGTGAGAGACCGCCAATCCATAGTCGAGCTGCCAATATAGAAATGCTCATTATCGGCTATCCAAAGTTTAGAATGCATGTGGTTAACGGCCACAACCTCAGCAGCTCCATAGTTGGCCAATATTCGAGCATCTGCATGCCAAACACTCTCCTGATTCCGATTCAAAGCAATCCTTAAGCGTATCTTCGGTTTCCCAGCGTCCCCATTGGCTAGAAGACGTTGAAAAAGATGCTCCCCCTGCTGAGTGCTACTATCATTAATATCCACTCCTCGCAGGGTCCAATAAGGTGCAGCTATGTCCAAACTTGTCTTCGCTCTGCTAATTAGCCATTGAAAGGCTTCAAAAGTAGTCAGAAATCGTGGACTATTATCCGAATAATTAAGGCCAATGGGCAAGCTCTCCACTAATTGCAATTGGCAATTCAACGGCTTGGCCACCCCGTGATTCGCCTGCTCCTCGCGGCGTTGAAAGGTATCCCAGGGCAACATAAGAATAATCAAAACCAAGACAAATAGTATGAAAATGGGTATCATATAGCCATGTCTGCAACAGCATAAGCCATGTCCTTCCTCGATTTCTCTGGCTCTAATCAAACAATTCGGTCTCCTGCAACAAGATGAAGTCAGATGCCCCTCGCCATCGCTTGCTCCATTCCCTTCTCCTGTCCTTGGCACTAGCTGATAATCGACGGGAACTTCGCCCTGACGCTGCGACATTGCAGTAACAAATCCAACTGGTGCGTGTTCCCAATCATTTTCCCTTATGCTACCACAAATTTATTATTCGCACAGTTGTTGTAATCGTAAACGGGGCAAACAAACCCCCAAAAAAATAGTAGTTCTGGAAAGCGCATGTAGAAAACTATGGGTGGGAGAGACGTGTAATGTGTGACCGTTGAAAATAAACACGAAAATTTATCAAAAAACGTAAGCATTAGAAAACGTACTTGATAACCGAATACCCAAGTATAAAAACTCAATTAAATTCAAATATTTGTGATGTATGATAAAATAGTTGAAATTAATTTAGAATTGTGTGAGGGTAAAATAGTATATACGAGGCAAATATACATAATTACCTAAAGACTTTCGTTCACCGTGAGATAGTTGTCATAATCACACTGTCATCACTACCCATCGCAACCCCGCAAAAACAAAAAACGTTTTCGTCTCCTCAGTCTGTGTTGAAATTTTGCGGCTGAGAGGGCTGAAAATTTTGGTGCAACGATTGCTGTATAAGTGTTTTAAAAATATTTTAAATTCCCGTATATTAGAGAAATATTAGAAAATTTATACATTAATTAAACGAAGTGTTTAAATAATGGCTGCGAGATTAATGAACGCTCAGGCCCAGGTACGCCGATAATAAGAACTTTGTATAATAAAGTCAAAAATCGAACGAAATCAAAGCAAAAGAAGCGCATTGATAGCGCTGGAAATATGTGTAAAAATAAAAAGTATTCATGTGTTCCGGCTATATCAAGCAGGATATAAATATATCAAACAGTGAAATTAAGAATTATTTTTTACATTCGTCTTTTCTAACCTAAAAACAAAGTCAAAATGTTGTTACCTAACCCACATCAAGTACATATATACAAACAGACTTACATATATACATATGTATGTGTATATACACAGATGTGTAGTATAATTCTTAGTCTTCAAATGCGGGGGAGTGAGACGAAAATGTTTTTGTTTTAAATTGCAACCTGTAGGAATTATGTAAGAAATATGTTATTTAATCAGGAGTAGGGCCCACGCCTTCCTTTCTACATATGTATATATGTATACACATACATATATCGCTCGTAATATATCTTCTTATCTTTGACGGGTTCTTAATTTGCAGTCAGATAGTAGCACTTAATATATGTACATAGTTTAAGAAGATTTGTTTTTAGCTTTTCATCAAATTTTCCATAGATTTATTGCATACATATGTACATATGTGGCTTACAGCTGTGGATTCACCATGTTGCAAAAGTGCAATAAGCGTATCGAGTGCTTTCTAGATGATCGTAATCTTTAATTATCATGTTAATGACCTTTTTGCCTTATACTACACTCATACATATGCAGATACTTGCAGCTAAATTACAGTTGCCATTTTATTTGTTTAAATTGTATTGTTGTTATTGTTTGAGATCACGTGCTGGCACTCTTCAGTTTTTCCCTTCGTGGATAAATTTGTATTGCAGCAAGTGTTTATATAACAGTTAGCTTTCGTCTTAACTGTTCTAGGTATAAATATCGAAAGAATATAAAACAAAACTCATCATAGACATATCAAAATGACATTCTTGACATTTATTTAATACTGTCGGATTTCTTTTAGGATCCCTTGATTGGATTGATTCTGATAAACCAAATGCTTTAAATTAAATTAATACCTAAAATTAGAAGTGCCTTATGAACGTCTTAATCAATGTTTTTCACACTGTCATACACAATCACAAGACACAAACAAAATACGCATAATAAATGGTGTCCATTAGGTTAAAGCTTTGGAAGATTCATATACATAATATATAATGTAAAAACAAATGTTTTTTATCCACTTTTATGTTAAAAATTACCTAAGTCACCACTGTTGTCTCACTATACATATAACGAATGGTTCTATTAAATTACGTATACGCTTAGGTGATAATTTCTGCTAATTAAGTTGACCAATTGTAATAATATCTATTTGTCTATTATATTTTTCGGTTTTGTCAGGTGTGTAGGCTGGGCAAACATGCGGTGTCCGATCCGATTGCGAGGCAATTCCATGCATCCTGCTACACTGCTTCGAAGGTGGCTCTTTCCAAATTTGATTCCGATGTGTTTCTGCCCTATGAGAAGCTGAACAAACGCCTGGATATAGTCCGTAGTCGCCTGAATCGTCCTCTCACTCTGTCCGAGAAAGTTTTGTACTCGCATCTTGATGATCCTGCCAACCAGGACATTGTGCGTGGCACATCGTATCTCCGTCTGCGTCCCGACCGTGTGGCTATGCAGGATGCCACTGCCCAGATGGCCCTGCTGCAATTCATATCATCGGGATTAAAAAAAGTGGCGGTTCCATCGACGGTGCACTGTGACCATTTGATTGAGGCACAGATTGGTGGACCCAAGGATTTGGCTCGTGCCAAGGATCTGAATCGTGAAGTTTACGATTTCTTAGCTTCCACCTGTGCCCAAAAAGGTCTTGGTTTCTGGAAGCCTGGCAGTGGAATTATTCATCAAATCATCTTGGAGAACTATGCCTTCCCCGGCCTATTGATGATCGGAACTGACTCTCATACGCCCAATGGGGGTGGTTTGGGTGGCCTTTGCATTGGTGTGGGCGGTGCTGATGCTGTGGATGTGATGGCTGATATTCCTTGGGAATTGAAGTGCCCTAAGGTCATTGGTGTTAACCTGACTGGTAAGATCAGCGGCTGGACTTCGCCCAAGGATGTCATCTTAAAGGTAGCTGATATTTTGACCGTCAAAGGCGGTACTGGAGCCATAATTGAATACCACGGCAAGGGAGTAGATTCCATTTCGTGTACAGGCATGGCCACCATTTGTAACATGGGTGCTGAAATTGGTGCCACCACCTCGCTTTTCCCATTCAATAAGCGTATGGCCGATTATCTAAAATCTACTGGCCGTGGAGGTATTGCCAGCGAGGCCCAGAAATATCAGTCTAAGATTCTCTCGCCCGACAACAAATGCGAGTATGATGAACTAATTGAGATCAATCTGGATACATTGGAACCCCACGTGAATGGTCCATTTACCCCGGACTTGGGACATCCCATTAGCAAGCTCGGCGCCAACTCTAAAGCAAATGGCTACCCTCTAGATATTCGCGTAGGTCTCATTGGTTCTTGCACAAACTCGTCTTATGAAGATATGGGTCGTTGTGCCAGCATTGCCAAAGATGCCATGAGCCATGGTCTGAAGTCGAAGATTCCATTCAATGTTACACCTGGTTCTGAGCAGATTCGTGCGACCATCGAGCGTGATGGAATCTCTGAGGTGTTTGATAAATTCGGCGGCACTGTTCTGGCAAATGCCTGTGGTCCCTGCATTGGTCAATGGGATCGTAAGGATGTGAAAAAGGGCGATAAGAACACAATTGTCACATCATATAATCGTAACTTTACCGGACGCAATGATGCCAATCCAGCCACCCATTGTTTTGTCACTAGCCCAGAATTAGTAACCGCATTATCCATTGCCGGTCGTCTGGACTTTAATCCTCTGACGGATGAGCTGACCGGCTCTGATGGCAAGAAATTTAAGCTAAAGGCTCCCTTCGGTGATGAGTTGCCAGCCAAGGGCTTTGACCCCGGTCAGGACACATACACAGCTCCCCCACCAAATGGTGATAGTGTAAAGGTTGCCGTGGATCCCAAATCGCAGCGCCTGCAATTGCTCGAGCCCTTTGATAAGTGGAACGGTAAAGATCTGACCGACCTCACTGTGCTCATCAAGGTAAAGGGCAAGTGCACAACCGATCATATCTCTGCTGCCGGCCCCTGGCTGAAATACCGTGGCCATTTGGACAACATTTCCAACAATATGTTCATTGGAGCCACTAATTCGGAAAATAATGAAATGAACAATATTAAGAACCAGCGTACTGGCTCCTGGGGCGGAGTTCCTGATGTTGCCCGCGACTACAAGGCTAACAACATTAAGTGGGTCGCTGTTGGAGACGAAAACTACGGCGAGGGTTCCTCTCGCGAGCACGCCGCTCTCGAACCACGTCATTTGGGTGGACGTGCCATTATTGTTAAATCATTTGCCCGTATCCATGAGACAAATCTAAAGAAACAGGGCCTCCTTCCGCTGACTTTCAGCAATCCCTCTGATTACGACAAGGTAGGAATGAAGAACAATATACATTTTAATTCTATTACTAATTTATTTATCCCTTTTATCTTTCGTCTCTAAATAGATTCAACCTACTAGCAAAATCTCGTTGCTTAACTTGAATGGTTTGGCTCCCGGCAAGCCTGTGGAATGCGAGATTAAGAATGGCGACAAGGTGGATAAGATCCAGCTAAATCACACATTGAATGACCTGCAGATTGGCTGGTTCAAGGCTGGTAGCGCCCTTAACCGCATGAAGGAGTTGGCCAAGTAGACAACTACTTACTTACTTATACCTCCCAAAATATATCCCCTTACCTGCCCAACAAAAACACACACCTAGTTACCCACAAACACACACACACTCATAAGCAATCAAATTATGGTATTGTTATTTAAATTTTTTTGTCGAATTGTTTATGATTTTATTTAGTGTCAAGCTGAAAGTGTGCAAAACGAAATGCTTTATATATATATATATATATACACAAAAGATTATACAATATTTTTTAAAATTGCTTGCGATTTTCGTTTCTGATTTTTGCGAATTTGTCACAACACTCACACACGATACACAAATCAAGAAAATGAATGAATGATATATAGAAATGATGATGTCTGATAACGAAAATAAAGTGCGAATAAAATTTAATTTAATATATAGAATGCAAACATTTATTTTATTTTCCAACTTCCAAAAGTATAAACAGGACAATAATTAATCCTCCTCCTCATTTCCCAGCCCATCTCACAAGCACCATTTGTTTTAAAATAATTGTATCAATTATATATATAACAAACCAACAACATTATTAAAAAATTGATATTTATATTATGTGTAGTAGAGAGATCTATCGAAATAAAGCATAATGCCAATGTTAAAAACCAATATAAATTGTTTCTAGCCATGCACCTTTGGGAAAAGTAAAACTCAATTATTATCCTTCGGTTTAAAATTTTGTATTTTTATTATTTTGTATTAAACTTAACTTAATTTTAAACATTAATTATTTCATCTCTTTTGCTTTCCTTTGTTCCAATTCTTTTTACCAAAGTTCTTCTTACTTCCTGATCCTACACTACCCCCCATTGACTTCATACGTTTACGTGCCCCTGTAAAGTGCTCAGAGTCATCTTGATTATCGCCTGCACCTCTTTTGTGTCCCTTGCCACCCTTATGACTCTCTTCGAGATCTTTCAGTTCCAACTTGGCCGTTCGCTGCGCCTCAGCCACTCGCTCTTGCAAGGCCATCACCTCATCCTCTTCGCATTTGTAAAGTGGCAATTGTTTGCCCAGCAGATGTTCGATGCGCTGATATAGTTCAATATCATACTGACTAACGATGGTAATGGCTCTACCCGAGCGACCAGCACGAGCTGTGCGCCCCACACGGTGAATATAGTCCTTACTGTGTGTGGGTATATCAAAATTTACGACGACATCTACGTGAGGTATGTCCAGGCCACGAGAAGCTACATCCGTGGAGATGAGAATGGACCGATTTTTCGCTTTGAACTTATTAAGGGCAGCTAATCGTTTGTTTTGTGACATTTGACCATGCAGTGGAATGGCTGCCAAACCTAGGGCGCGCAGCATTAGGGCTGTTTTGACCGTGTTATTGCAAGTGCTGCAGAAGATCATGAAACTATTCCCAGCCAGCTCATTTAGTATGTGTACAAGGTACACATCCTTATATTTGACGGGTATGAAGAGATAAGATTGTTGCAGTTGCTCAACTGTTTGATACTTGTTGGAGACCTCCACTTTAACCGGGTCTTTAAGGGAGGCACGTTGCAACTTCTTGACTTTCTTTGTCATGGTGGCGCTGAATAGGAACGTCCGACGCTCACGTGGCAACACTTTTAGGATTTTATCAAGCTCCACTTCAAAGTCCATATTTAATATACGATCAGCTTCGTCCATCACAAGATATTTGATGGCTTTAAGATTGAATCCCTTCATATTTTCCAAATGATCCACCAATCTGCCCGGTGTGGCAATAATAATGTGTGGCTTTTTGGCTAGTTGAAGACCCTGGGCAACCATATCCATGCCGCCAACAACAACGCAACATTTAATGCCAATACCGCTGCCTGAAAAATTTCGTAACCACATTAAGGATATTATTTAGTGCATAAAGCGGTTTAGCTTTAGATATCAGGTCATAAATATATAGAACTCAGAGGTAGTGACGAATTTAATAAAAAATAATTTCATTTTTAACATAAAATCAAACCAGGATTTAACATCATAGTGTAGCTTTGCTATTGCGATCCAAAATCGTAGCCTTACTTACCCAATGCCTCGAACTGCTCGCCTATCTGAAAAGCCAATTCACGCGTGGGCGTTAACACTAAAGCGAAGTAACGCTGCGGATTTTCCAGCAAAGCTTGCAATATGGGTAAAGCAAATGCTCCCGTTTTTCCAGAACCTGTTTCAGCCAAGCCAATGACATCTTTTCCCTGCAAGGCCACTGGTATAGCCTCTTTTTGTATTTTAGATGGAGCCTTCCATTTCAGCTCATCACAGGCCTGGCACAATGTCTCATTTAGACCCTACATTATTGAGGAACCCATAAAAATATGAGAGGCTTAACAAGGAATGTCAGTCTTACAAGATCTTTCCAAGATAGCTTCTGTTCTTCATTTTCCGCTGCAAGAGTTCCCTCGTCCAATGTGTTACCTTCCCCTTCACTATCATCTTCCTCGTTCTCGTGACTGACACTAGAAGCCTCTTCCTCGTCGCTTTGTTCCTCCACATCTTCGTCGCTGTTTTGGAGTTGCGCGTCGTCCTCTGAAGTTTCTGACATTTTATTAAACCTTTAACGACTTTTTCAGATGAAATTTAGCGGATATTACCAGCCGTCGCCACACGTGGTTCAAAAAGAAAGAATTAGAGCTGGCAAGCCATCGATAATCTCTTACTGATTTTCATATAAGTTTGCTGTCGATAATTTCCTAGTGCAACATTAAAATCTGGTTATCTACATATGTAATCATTCCACAGAAGTTTTGAAATTAACGTTTGCCTATCGATATAAATAGTACCTCTGGTAACCCTAGCATGGCGTCGTCTGTTTTATTTGGCGCCTGCAAAATAGGTAGCGTCTAGGCGGTGTTTAATTTAAGATTTTGCGATATAAAATGCATCCTGCCAAAAACCACCCCAAAGGGTCGGCCTAGTGGACAGTTTCGAGTGCCGAATCCGCCGCCACCAAGAGAACAACCCGAAGCCACAGATACTTCTACTTTTGATGCCTTGGACGAGGCCTTGATCTTCGATGACGAGGAGGGTGGGACTCGTATTGGTGACATCTATATACCTCCTCCTGTTCCACCGTACTGCTCTATGGAGAGTACTGGGTCCCGCTTGATTATTAAGAAGATTGTCAATCATAACTTCAAGAGCTATGCGGGCATAGTGGAATTGGGCCCATTCCATCAGTCTTACTCAGCCATTATTGGACCAAACGGAAGCGGCAAGAGCAATGTAATTGATTCGATGATGTTTGTGTTTGGCTGTCGAGCCAATAGGATTCGTTGCAAGCGTGTTTCCACATTGATCCATCAATCATCTATGTTCCCCAATGTTACTAGTTGCTCTGTGGGCGTACACTTTGAGGAAGTGGTAGATAATGGTGATGGCACATGTGAGACTGTTCCAGATTCTCAATTTGTTGTAGAACGCACGGCCATGAGGGATAATTCCTCATACTATCAGATCAATGGCAAAAGGGTCCAACTGAAAGATGTTGCCAAATTGCTAAAAAAGCACAATGTTGATCTCGAGCATAATCGTTTCCTTATTCTTCAAGGAGAGGTCGAGTCCATTGCCATGATGAAGCCCAAGGGACAGAGTGAGAATGAGACTGGTATGCTGGAATATCTTGAGGATATAGTTGGCACACAGCGATATATACAGCCGCTGCAGCAGATTTTCCAGCGTGTTGAACAGCTAACAGAAGATCGTACGGAGAAGCACAACCGATGTAAGCTGGCAGAACGCGAAATGAAAGATTTAGAACAACCATTTAATGAGGCTGTCGATTATTTGCGAAGAGAGAACGATTTTGTACGTACAAAGAATTGGGTCATCCAAAAGTACATTAGTCTTAAAAAGAAAAAGCTTGAGGAGTATATTAAAGAGCATGAGTCATGCACTGAGGAATTGAAGGCTCACGATGACGGCACAGCGAAACTGAAGAAGGAGCGGGCAGAAAAAGAGGAAATTATTCGAAAGGAAATAGAGTAAGTTCTATCGTTCTTATGTCTTTATTCCATTGACTGATTTAAGGGAGTCGCTGTGTCGGTTATTTCTAATCTTTTTGTAGGGCTTATGAGGCTTTAGTAAAAAAACGCGAGGCCATTAAAAAGAAGCTTGTGAATGCAGAGCGTGCCTTTACCGAAGTCCAGAGCACCATGGAGAGCACTAATAAGCAACGCAAGAAAGACAAAACCCAGATTGAGAAAAATGAAAAGGAACTGGAGGAATTACATCGTTTGCCACAGAAAAACCAAAAGGAAATTGACGAATGCAATCACAAATTGGAGAGACTTGAACGTGAGAAAGTTACATTGAACGAGGAATTGGAGAAACAATTGGATGAGTTAAAAACAAAAAGCGAACCCATAACCGAGAAGCGTCTCAAGTGCAGCGACGAACTGGTCGGCCTAAAGGAACAGGTGAATTCGGCAAAGGCAGAGCTGCAACTGCATGAATCTGAATTAAAAATCCTCAAGCAAGTGGAAACGACCGAAACACGTAAATACGAGTCGCTGAAAAGCTCCTTCGAGGAGTCTGAAAATAGTTTGACGGAAAAGCGAGCACAAGTCGAAAAACTGAGCGAAAGCATTCCACAAATGAAAACAGATATAGCCACCAAATCGGCAGAGCTAGATAAATTGGTAAAAGAAGAACGCAATATGACTCTTCAAAGGAACAAATTAAAGGATCAGGTTGGTGCCATCGTGTTCATTAGCGGTTTCTTTTATAACAATATGTAATTTTTTGAAGATTAATGAACGCTCCAGCAACATGCAAGCCCAACGTTCCAATAACAAAGTCTTGGACTTTCTCATGCGCCTTAAAATGGAAGGAACACTTCCTGGTATTTTGGGTCGTTTGGGTAATTTGGGCGGCATTGATGCCAAATATGATGTGGCTATATCCACATGCTGTGGGCGACTCGATAACATTGTAGCGGATACCTATGAAACTGCTGCGGAGGCTATCGCTGCCTTAAAGAAATACAACGTAGGTCGCGCTACTTTTATCACTTTAGATAAGATGGAATCTCATCGCCGGAATGCCAATAGCAGAATTAATACGTGAGTAACCATATTTCTCCCAAAACTTGCAAAGTAATCCGTTTTCTTACCGGATAGCCCCGAGAACGTGCCCCGACTTTACGATCTGGTTCAGGTGGAAGATGAACGCGTTAAAACGGCTTTTTATTTCGCATTACGGAACACACTGGTCTGCGATAATCTGGAAGATGCCACTCGTATAGCCTATGGCCGTGAACGTTTTCGCGTGGTCACGTTGCGCGGCGATATAATTGAGCTGGCCGGAACCATGAGTGGTGGTGGCACTCAAGCATTTCGTGGCAAAATGGGCACTCAGGTGCGTACAAAAACCGTGGAGTCAGCGGATGGGTCACAAATTTCCCAAAAAGCTATCGAAGAAATGCATAAGCAAGCAGAAGAGCTACGGGAGCGCATCAGCTATTGCCAAGAGCAACAGGGTAGCCTTGAGCGGGAGTTGCAGACTTTGCAGTTAACCCTGCAAAAGGCCGAAACTGATTACAAAAGATTGGGTGTCAGTATTACCTCGCTGGAGCAGCAAATGGCCAGTAGTAGGAAACAGTGTGAGGCTCAACGACAGCGGATGCTGCTAAAGACCACCGATGCGAAAGCTGTGCAAGAACGCGAGATGCAAATTAAAACCTCATCTGAAAAGTTGGAAGAAGCCCAAAAAGCAGAAAAAGCAATGAGTTTGCAAATTGAAAAAATACAAGCCGAGTATGAGTCTTTGCGTAATGAAAATGTAAAGCCGATTGAGGCTAAAATAAAAAAGATTAACACACAGATTGAGAAATTGTCGGCTAATGTACGTTCCTTGAATGTAGCCTTGGCCACAGCGGAAAGGAATATTGAGAAACTTGATGCGAATAATGAAAATCTTACAAATAATATTAAAACTGCTGAAAACCGATTGCGTGAACTCAACGAAGAGCGCAAGCAATGCGAGGAGAAAAAGGAGCAACTGGAAAAAGAGGGAGAGGAAGCCGAGGAAGCAATTGGCAATGCCAAATCGCAATCTTCCGATATGAAGAAACGTATTGATGAGCTTAGCAAGCAAGAGAATGAACGGAATATTCTACGGATTGAAATTGATACAAAATTGCAAGGAGCATTAACTAAGATGAATGAGGTAAAATCTGATATACCCCGATGGCAGGCGCAATTAAAGCCACTAAAACTGAATGAAATTCCCGGCGAAACAGAGTCCCAATCAGCTGAACTCAAAACATTTAATGAGGAAGAACTTGAGGCTGAAACTTTGGAAGACATGCAGTATAAGCAAACTCTACTCGAGGAGCAATTGAAAAAGAAACCAAATTTAGGTGTTATCAGCGAATTCAACGATAAGCGTAATATTTATTTAGATCGTGTACGGTTTCTGGAAGACATCACCTCCAAGCGTAATGAGATGCGGGATAAATATGAGGAGGTTCGCAGGCGTCGCTACACCGAATTTATAGCCGGTTTCAAAATCATCACCAATAAACTGAAGGAAATGTATCAAATGATAACTTTGGGCGGCGATGCCGAACTCGAATTGGTCGATTCGATGGACCCATTTAACGAGGGTGTCAATTTCACTGTTCGGCCGCCGAAGAAAAGCTGGAAATATATATCAAATTTATCTGGAGGCGAGAAAACTCTTTCCTCATTGGCATTGGTATTTGCCTTGCATTACTACAAGCCGTCACCCTTATATTTTATGGATGAAATTGATGCTGCGCTCGATTTTAAAAATGTTTCTATTGTTGGATACTACATTAAGGTGAGTGGTTGGTACGTTCCAAGGAAATGTAGATTAATGTTTCTATTTTTATGTTTTATTGCAGGAGCGTACTAAGAATGCCCAATTCATCATTGTTTCGCTTCGAGTCAATATGTTTGAATTGGCCAATCATTTGGTGGGCATTTATAAAGTCGATGATTGCACTGATTCTGTCACTGTATTGAACCATCCGCCACAGCTGCCCACACAACAACCACGCGTTAACTGCAATCAGGCCTTAGATGCGTCGAACTCAACGTCCATGTTAACAACAACAGAGAATCAACACGAGCAACAAGAGCAACAACCACAGCAATCAGCACAGTTAACCCAAATCGGAGGACGTGATACCACGTTTGCCCCACCAACCGAGAGTACGGCATGCGATAATGAGATAGATGCGATAGTGCAGGGCTAATGTTAAAAATTCAATCAATCATTATAAATTTAGCACACCAATTTCTAAAGCATTATTAATTTATATCATTTATATATTCCTTTCTCATATATTGTAAATCATCAAATAGCTCAAATAGGTTTTTAAGTGTAATTAAAGTGTTTCCTGGTTTTTTGTTTTGTAAAAAAAATTGATCTTAAATTTGATAGACCGCTCTTGCTGTTGGCATTACATTGTTGATTAAAATTAAAATATAATGAAATGAAAAAACGACAAGCTTTTTTGTTCCTCAGCAAAAAGGGTATATTAATGTTCTTCAGAAATTTGCAACGCATTAAGTGCTATTGAATAATAAAATATAAATCTTAAAAATAAATTTTTTTAAAATGTTTCAGATCTTATCATTCCGATCATAGCTTTATACCCGTAACGGATTTTTGATTTCGATTTTTCAGTAGTGGGACCAGGGTTTGTTACAGCAATTGTCATCGCTATAAAACTATCGACTATTGATTGAAAATTCCTTGAAAATAACAAGAAAAAGAATTAGTTTTTCCAATGCAAAGTACGCCCAATTAGAATTATTAGTTATAATTAAATCTGTGTAAATTGTGAAGTTCTTAAACTGTGATAAAAAATTTGAGTTAAAACTCCGATCTAACAGCTCTCTATACACTTCGTCGTGAAAAACGCCTACTTGGATGAGCAATTTATCGGAATTTATTAGCTAAACTACAATTCTCCGAAATTATTGTTGTTGCTTGCGGAATAATGTGTTTTTGTTTTCTAACAGTTTTCCCCTTTTGCATTTATATTTTAGGTAGACCATAAAAATTCATTGTGAAAAACTCGTGGGGTGGTGGGAGAGCAGAAAAAAAAAAAAAAAAGAAACGGATACACACACTGACATACTTATACCTACTTGTGTGGGAGTTAGTGGCAGAAGCGGAGGCAGAGGCAAGAAATACACACAATACTACGCAGGGAAATTGGCGAAAAAGACTACAAAGTCAGAAAGGGAACGACTGATAGAAAGTGAATTTATTGCAAAAAGTTAAAAAAAAGCCTCCAAACTTCCAAGATGAATCCAGCAGCGGATCCATGGGCGGTGACCCAGCGAGAAAAACTCAAATATCAGGAACAATTTAAGTCCCTGCAGCCGCAAGGCGGCTTCGTCACTGGAGCCCAGGCTAAGGGATTTTTTTTGCAATCGCAACTGCCTCCACTGATCTTGGGTCAAATCTGGTAAGTGAAGACCATCGCAACTAAGCTGATATCACTAGCTGATTCACTAGTCCACTGCGAGTGGTTATTATTGTAAGATTATTCAGAGGCGTTGACTTTACTGATAACAATTTGTTTTCATTTCCCTATTTTGCTTTTTTGCGTCCAATCTTGTTATTCTAGGGCCTTAGCTGACACTGATTCCGATGGCAAAATGAATATCAACGAGTTCAGCATAGCCTGCAAATTGATTAATTTAAAATTGCGTGGAATGGAGGTGCCAAAAGTATTGCCAGCTTCTTTATTGGCTTCACTGACGTCTGATGCCCAAAAGACGCCTTCGATGACACCACGTGGCTCAACCAGTTCTATGAGTCCGTTGGATCCATTAAAAAGCATTGTCGGAGTTAATCCTCCATTACCAGCATCAGCAACAACAGTAGCACCGCCAGTCTTGCCCACTCCTCCGGCAGTGGCGGCTGTATCTCCACCTGGCATGGTGCCGGGTGGACCAACTCCACCTTCAAGCAATCCACCTAGTCGCCATATGTCCATCTCTGAGAGAGCTCCATCTATTGAAGCGCCGTAAGATAATAACTAAAATTGCATATCTTATACTTTCTAATATTGTTTATGTGATCTTTAGTCAAGCAGAATGGGCTGTGCAGGCCGCCCAAAAACGCAAATACACTCAGGTCTTCAATGCTAATGATCGTACTCGTTCGGGATTCTTAACTGGTGCGCAAGCCCGTGGGGTTCTCGTTCAAAGTAAATTACCCCAGGTGACATTGGCTCAGATTTGGACACTCTCCGATATCGATGGTGATGGCCGTCTAAATTGCGATGAGTTTATTTTGGCCATGTTTTTGTGTGAGAAGGCCATGGCTGGTGAGAAAATTCCGGTATCTTTGCCTCTGGACTGGGTGCCACCGAATTTGCGTAAAATAAAGTCTCGACCGGGTTCGGTCTCGGGAGTGGTATCAAGACCGGGATCACAGCCAGCATCGCGACATGCTTCAGTATCCTCGCAGGGGGGTGTAGTAGATACCAATGCTGATCCAACAGCAGGGCTACCAGGTCAAAGTAAGTTTCTGTAACCAAATCCAAACAGTTTCAATTTTAATCTTTATTAACCTTTTTGCTTAGCTTCCTTCGAGGACAAACGCAAGGAGAACTATGAAAAGGGCAAAGTGGAACTGGATCGAAGACGCAAAGTGATGGAAGATCAGCAGCGAAAGGAGCGAGAGGAACGCGAGCGCAAAGAGCGCGAGGAGGCTGAAAAGAGGGAAAAGGCTCGTCTTGAAGCCGAGCGCAAGCAGCAAGAGGAATTGGAACGCCAATTACAGCGTCAGAGGGAAATCGAGTTAGAAAAAGAAGAGCAACGTAAGCGAGAACTAGAAGCCAAAGAGGCAGCCAGAAAGGAATTAGAGAAGCAGCGTCAGCAGGAATGGGAACAGGCCAGAATAGCAGAAATGAATGCCCAAAAGCAGCGGGAGCAGGAACGTGTACTGAAACAGAAGGCTCACAATACCCAGCTGAATGTAGAACTTAGTACTCTGAATGAGAAGGTAACTTTTATGGATCGATCATTCTAAGCACAGATTAATTGATTCATCGGCGGCAAAGTGATATTAATTAATTTCTCCGATTTAGATTAAGGATCTGTCGCAAAAGATTTGCGATACAAGGGCCGGCGTCACCAATGTGAAATCTGTAATTGATGGCATGCGCACCCAGCGGGATACTTCTATGAGTGAAATGGCTCAGCTAAAGGCGCGCATTAAAGAGCAAAATGCCAAATTGTTGCAGCTCACTCAAGAGCGTGGCAAATGGGATGCCAAGAGCAAGTCAAGCGGTGGAGCCATATCGGGAGAAGCAGCCCAGCAGGAGCAGCTGAATGCAGCTTTTGCTCACAAGCAGCTGCTTATTAATCAAATTAAGGATAAAGTGGAGAACATAGGCAAAGAAATTGAATCGAAAAAGGAGGACATCAACTCCAATGATCTACAAATGACCGAACTAAAGGCCGAACTCTCTGCCCTCATTACCAAATGTGAAGACCTGTATAAGGAATATGATGTAGAGCGCACTTCAGTGTTGGAATTGAAATATAATCGCAAAAATGAGTCAACCATTGGTTCAGCCTGGGATACAGCTGCTTCGACCACGACAACAGCTTGGGGCGATACAGGAACATCTACAATATCCGAAAACTACAATGATACGGCAGCTGTTGCGGCTCCTTTGACAAGCAGCGATTTAAATGGCCCGGCTCCGGAGGGATTTGTGAAATATCGCGCTGTCTATGAGTTTACCGCCCGAAATGCCGAGGAGATAACATTTGTGCCAGGCGATCTTATTCTAGTGCCCTTAGAGCAGAATGCTGAACCCGGTTGGTTGGCTGGTGAGATAAATGGGCATACCGGCTGGTTCCCAGAATCCTATGTTGAAAAATTGGAAGACGATACCGCAGTCATAGATACCACAAATATGCCTGATAGTTATAATGCCATCACCGATAGTTACAACGACAATAGCGCCACACTGGCACCAGCTGAATCTGCGGATGTGCCCTCTACGGGGGATATTGAATATTACATAGCCGCATATCCTTATGAATCAGCCGAGGATGGTGATTTAAGTTTCAGTGCAGGGGAAATGGTGATGGTGATCAAAAAAGAAGGAGAATGGTGGACGGGCACAATTGGTAATCGCACAGGCATGTTTCCCTCAAACTATGTGCAAAAGGCTGATGTGGGTACTACCTCAGTTGCACCATCGCAAGCGGGCACTGGAGATGAGTCAGCTGAGCAGGTGAGAAAATTAAGAGACACTGATCAATCGACCAAACAAACGGTTATTTAAATTTATAAATAATTATAAATGAATATAATTTCCAAATTATAAACTTGACTTAAACAATAGGTATAAGTTTTCGGGCAAAGACCCCCGCGAATTCAGTAGTTGATCAAATAACGTCGCCATAGATAATTTAAATTATTTATCCGAAAGTTAATTTTCCAAAATATTTGTCGATAAGCGACAAAAATATTTTTAACTATGTGAACTTATTTAAAGTTTTATTATTTTTAATTTGTAAGGAACAACATTGGTTGTTTGGTTAAGTTTAAGTTTTTCACCAAATTAGTTAGATAATTTCATTTATGTAAGAGCACTTTGCGCCCCCGCTTTCTGTTGAAGAATGTCGTGTTTAACAACCATCATGCTCATCCACTACTAATCCGAAATGCTTTTCATGTGTACTACTATTCGCCTTATGCCCAAATCGCCATCATAACTATGCTGCCTGCGATTTGCCCTGCTGAATTCAGGAGGCTACACTTAATGGTAACCCGGCCTATGCTACTTCTGCTCAACCCGAGAGGCAAACTCATCAGTACGATCTCCAGCACGAGTTACAGCAGGAGCTGCAGCAGAAGCTTCAGCAACAGCAACTTCAGCAGCAGCAGCAACAAGAAGAGCCCGTCCAGCAAATGGCCGAAGAAACGCATGAAGATCTTGACACTGAAGTATCGCAGATTAATACACAATCCAAATCACAAAGCAGCGAACCGGCCGAGAGCTATAGCCGACCCATGTCACGCACCTCTTCCATGACACCCGTAAATAGTTGATGACACACAGCTTGGCTGTTTCTGCACCTAACTTGTATCAGGATAACACAAACCTTTTCTTTTTCTCTCCTTCTTTATTCTTTCAAATTGCAGGGAATGCGAGCCAAGCGGTCAGAAATTGCCCAAGTGATTGCTCCCTACGAGGCAACCAGCACTGAACAACTATCACTGACACGGGGGCAATTAATAATGATACGCAAAAAAACCGACTCGGGCTGGTGGGAGGGAGAATTACAAGCTAAGGGACGACGTAGGCAAATTGGTTGGTTCCCGGCCACGTATGTTAAAGTATTGCAAGGTGGACGTAACAGTGGTCGTAATACACCAGTCTCGGGAAGCCGCATTGAAATGACCGAGCAAATATTGGGTAAGAATGTCCATATTTAATTTAAATTCTATGTTTTGTTAAAGAAATTAACGTTTTGCGTTGTTTTGCAGATAAGGTTATAGCTCTCTATCCTTATAAAGCACAAAATGATGATGAACTTTCATTTGAAAAGGACGATATAATCAGTGTGTTGGGTCGCGATGAGCCAGAATGGTGGCGTGGCGAACTAAATGGTCTTTCCGGACTGTTTCCCAGCAATTATGTGGGTCCATTTGTAACGTCCGGTAAGAAAGCTACAAGAATCAATGGTACAATCACACCCGCCACCAAAAAGTGAATCTCACGACTGGCCCAAAAGTGATGATGCTTTTAAATACTTCCAATGCTCTCTAGCTCTTCCTCACACTCTCTCTCTATCTATATCTCTCTTGCTTATTGTTTATTTTTTCTCTCAAAGTTTATACATTCCATATATATATATATTATAGTACATATATTTTTTTACAATTCGATATCGAATAAGTGTCAATGCCAATATATTTACTTTTGCTTTCGGAACGTGTCCTACGTAAAGTCTAATTAGATTATAATTTGTTGCAATATTTCTCCAACAATTTGTTAATTGTGATTATTTAGTTTTTGTAGCAATTATTTATTTTTTAAGTTTTGTCAAACATTTGTACACCATTCCCATCCTCCTATCCTCAGCCTCTACACCCATTGTCCCATACTACAATATTATTTGTTAGCCAATCTTTATCTAGATTATTGTAATTATTTATATTATTTTGTGTAATTATTTATATACATACCATATATATGTTTTTTCTGTATATACATATTAAACAAAACGATTGAAAACAAAAATTCAACAATAAAATCTCTAACTTTTATCAATTTAAAATCCTGCTGCTGCTGTCATCTAACAAAAACATAGGAAACGTATAACGAGCCATCGGCTGTGGCCTCTAAGCGACTTCTACAAGCTATATTTAAATAAGTTCTATAGATCAAATAATTAACAAAACATCAAGCATACAATAGAGAACCTGATTTATCAAAATATGTAGCTAGTTGAAGGATAACCCAGACCAAAAACAGAAAATTAATAAATCTTTATAGATTTTGCGGAAAAATTAATCTTTGGCTATCACGTCATACCCATATATTAGATCGTTTATAAAAAATCAAACGTAAGCCAGCAACAGCTCTCATTGTTCGTAATCAAATCGAAATCAAGTAAAGTACATATTTCACACATATATATATGTATATATATGTATATATATATATAAATATATATATATGGATATATATATATATATATATATACGTATATATACACATATATATATATAAACCTTATCATATGCATGTGAGAAATCGATAAGAAATAAACATAAAAACATATATCAATTATAACGAAATTCGAAAAACCCAATTAAAAATTTCGTTGTATTAGATGTGCTTATTACAGAGAAAAACAAATATATAAAATATATTTAATATAAAAACATTTTTTGCCCAATACAAATGCTATGACTATACCTAAATATATATACAAATATATACATACTATTAAAGATGGTTTTCTGTGTTTTCCAAATACATAATATATATATGACATACATATATTATATATTTGTATATATTCAACATAAAAAATTTATTGTTAACTAAATACTAAGCATTTTTGAAATACGAGCGAAGGTTTTCGACGAAGCCTAAAATTATGCAACACAGTATTAGAAATTTTGTATTGACTTGATTTCACAGCTTAATTTACTTATGTATTTGTTTTGCTTTATGAAATTGATAATAAATTATTTTAAGCGCTTAACTTAACTGCCATAAATGTATCAGTTTTCCGATTGCTCTTTTTGTCTATTGAAGTGTTAAGAATTGTTTGCAACAAAACAAAAAGATAAACGGGATAATAAAATATATAAAATTGAGTGTGTACAAACTAGGAATGTGGAAAATTCGATGTGGTTATTTTTCCGTTTTAGTGCTACATTAAAAACTACATATTAATATCCTTATTCTATTTATAACTAATACATGTGAAAAATCACTCACACACTGTCGAATATGCCTTCTTCTTTTTGAAAAACTAAAAAAACAATCTCCACATCGCAAATTGTTAAATTTAAAATGTATGCGTATATATACATAGAAAAAAGAAAAACGTTATATACATACTTACTTACCTAATACATATGAAACAACAAAATGATACATTCTAAATCATAAACATAATACAAATATACAAACTAAATATTATATTAAAGTAGCTAATGTTGGGTTGATTATTCAAAATGCAGAACTACAAGTTATAATCTACTAAACGAGATCAGTCTGAATTTCGATTTGTAATTTCACAATTTCTTTTCAAACTGCAAAATATATACATACATACATATTCATACACACGTGAAGAAGGACAAAGAAATTATTACGCTTTTTCTCTCGATATTCATTCGATAGGTATAATTTGAAATTTATCTATTCTGCAGTTGTCCGAAATAATTTCTCTTCTATGACTGATTGGTCATAAAAGTCGTCTAATTTTTACTAACCGATCATGTCATTCTGGATTTAATTTTAAAGCAATTTTAAACAAGGAGATTAAAGTTGAGAAACTGGTAGAAAAATTATAAAAAAAAGTTTGCACAAAATTTAACTGTATTTAAATATTCTAAAACAAAACTTTTCGTAAAATTTGTTGGAATTATGAAACGAAATTGAGAACATCTCAAAAAAATACAATATATATTTAAAGAAAATACTAAAATAAATTTAGAAATGTTATAAAATATTTAAAACATAATCATTTTTTGTAGCACACACACACATAAACATACAAACTTACACTGCATATACATACCTACAAAGAAACACACAACAAACATACATGGTACATATTTATATTGTATGATGCTCATATAAGCGTATTATTCGTTTAAATCTTAATAATGCAAAAAAACAAAATGATAAATTTTGCACACGATTTACTTTCACTTGAAACGCGAAATGATGACCATCGATCTATACATACATCCAACAAATAAATAACATAACTTCATTTATATACATATAAATTTAGTATATAAAAACATATACATTTATATATATATATATATATATGTATATATATATATATATATATATGTAAACATATATATATGTACATGTTCATATATATATATATATATACATATATAGAAATAAATAAATATAGAACCCAAAGCAAAACTAAACTCGAAATGAGAAGAAGCCATTTGACATATATTAAACTATATCAGTTTCAAAAATAAGAAAAACTAACACATGTTTGGTGCAATAAATGTATAAACAGAATTTAAAATGCAAATTATTCGATTTTCATTTTCTTGGTTTTACTCACCCCAATTCCATCTGGCTTTTCTATCAGAGATCAAGCAAACGGGATCAAACTACAAAGGACCACAAAATTGTTGGCATTATTGGCGTAATAAAGTGACGCCAATGGATCCAAATCCGGAAGGAAATATGCTATTGAAAAGCAACCTTCGGGGCACAATACATGCTGTTCATATATCAAAACGAAGTGATGGCCAATTAATATGCTGTGCCTATGTGAGATTTGCCTGCAATAAGACCATGGCCCAGGCAATGCTTAATAACAGGAATGGTCATAGCCTGGTGGGTCGAACCGTTTTCGTTGATTGGCGCATGCCACCTAAAAAACGAGCTTGCCCCTGGCGATTTTGTTGTTAATACCAAAGTTGGACTACATTTTAAATGACGAATTACTCAAAAAGTTTTTCTTTTTTGTGGTTTATTTTTAGTAAAATTGTTTTCACTTATTATATAATTATTTAAAATCAGTTTAACAATTTACATTTTTTTTTGTTTTGTGTTTTAATGTTGGTTTTCGCGTTGCTAAACTAATTTTTGGTGAAATTTGTTGCTGAATTTTATTTTATGTTAATTGAAGTATGCACAACTTAAGGCCTGAAAACGTTTTCTTTTTTTCTTTTTTTATTTTTAGTTGGTTATTCTTTAATTTGCTCTGAAGCAAATAATTAGGAGTTATGCCAAGATTTTTGAATATATACCAATATGTTCAAAGAACAGTCAGGTTATATACATAGATAAACTTAGTTTCGATTTGTTTTTAGTTATTTTAATGACATTTTTTCCAAGTAGTTTTTCCAATTTGAATTTTTTGGTTTACTATTATTTTTCTTAGTTTTTTGTTATTGTCTTTCTAAGAAATTTAAAATTGAAAATAGTTTTTAGGCATACCATAACTATATATATGCATACATATGTGTATGCAGGTTAGAAGGCAATTCTTGGGTTCAACATAAATAAATTATAATATTTTGGTACTAGGCGTCTAAAATTTGGTTTATACATACATACATACATATATATTGTTAATAGGTAGGTTAGATGTTCCATATGCAGTCCCACAAAATGTATTATATGAAAAGTTTTCTCTTAAGATAGGTTGTTCAAGTGAATTACTTTGATTCTTATGTGACATTTGGTTATCATCAGGGTTGTTCTCAATTTCGATTCGAAAATCTGGCCATATTGAAGTAAAAACTCTTAACAAGGTTTAATGACAATATGAAATACATATCATTACTCAAATTTGGTGATGCACAAATTTTATAGAGATATAATCTTGTATTAGAAACATTGTTTAGGCTTGTTGAAATTATTTTAATAAATCGATATATTAACAATTCTACTACAAACTTACATCGTGTTTAACTTTCAACACAATTTTTTATCTAAATTATTTTTTGCATTTTCATTCGAATCGAAATTTAGAACAAACTCCATTCTATATCTTTTCACTATGTATCTCTTATTTAATTTTCAATTCTATTTTATAACATTTGGTTTCTATTTCGTTTTGAGCACTTTTTCTAGTTTAATTTTATTATCCACAAAATGTTTACAAAAATAATTTATTAATTACATACTTTAATCATTTTGTTGACTCTTCGGCTATTTCTTAGATGGTACTAAAAAAAATCACTTTGCACTTGAACTAAGATAACAAAAATTGAACTAAATAGATTTTCTAAGTACGCCTTTAAGTACCTTTTCGTTTACACGCTATATATTTACATAATTATAATAATAATTTAGGAAAATTTGATCTAAACTCAACTTTGGCTATATAATTACACACGCGTTTTGTTAGTTTTATTATTATAACTTTAGTTTTTTTTTTTTTTTTTTTTTTTGCGTTTTGGAACACATTAGTTGTAATTACTAAGTTAACACCGCACAATAAACATAAATCATGGAAGTTAGACAAAAATTGGAACGAAAAGTAAGAAACTAAACAATAAGCTATTTATTATATACAAGTTCTACATCTTTTATAATTCATAAAGCTTTTTGTTTTAAACCATTTGAAAACTATTTGTGTAATTTGCTTTCTCTTTTGCATTTGGCTTATGATTAATCCTATTAATATCAATATACTTCATAGGTATGTATATTTCCAGCATATACATACATACATACATATATCGTTGCTGATCTCCTTCAGTAGAACATTTCATATTGGAATAGGCTCCCACGACGCTGTTGATGTCCATTTGACACTCAAATGATGCTTTCGTCATTGTTTCTAGTAAGACGAATGCTGGTTGTAGTTGTTGTTGGCGGTGCCGATCCCGAACCCGAACCAGCTCTTCGGGCCATCTCATGGGCTGTACGAGGTGTAGCAGGAGTTATAAATGTGGTGACCACAATATTCTCATCATCATATAAATCAAAATCTTCACCCTCATCATCGTCGTCGTCTTCGTCGTCATCTTCCTCACTGTCGCTATCCTGGTAATCCAAAAGAGCTGTTGTCACTTGATTTTTATTGCCACCAGGCACACCCACTGCTGCTCCACCAACAGCGCCAGCATTCATGCGTCGAATTTGGGCTCTTGGTGTCGATGAGAGACGTGGAAGGAGTGGCTCTCGACCACTACGCATCATCTTCTCGCTGTTGGCACCGCTGGTGGTGGCAAACGGCGCACCATCCCAATCATCTGAGTCGGCTGGTTCGCATAACGATTTTGAGTGCCCATGCTGGTACGATGATTCCTCGGGTATTGTGTCACTGTTGTTGGAGTTTGGGTGCATGATTGTGCATGGTTGTGTCGGAGTTGAAATGATTGAAGTGATGTGAAGAAAAGTGGTAAAAAGTTAACGTCATTTTTGGGTAATGAACAAATTTTAAATTTATGAACTTAGTGTCATCATGAGTATACGAACTAATTTAAATCTAAGATAGAGTTACTTAAATTAACAAAAGCTGAATAAATACAAAAATATTTTATTAATCGAACTACAGAAAGCAAAAAGATAAAGAGAAAATTAGATACTGGAACTAGAAATACATACAAGGCAAAAGTTTAATTATAACAAAAATTAATATTACAAAATTCGACATTTTTCTTAAATCACAATACAATTTCGTTTCAGATATTGTTTAGCTAAATGACTAAACAGTTAATATTGGAATTAATGGGTTTTATTTCTTCGTCTCATTAGAAGTTGTTTTGTAAGTTGGTTATGTTAGCCACAGGACTTGTTGTTTGTATTTAAATAAATACTTACACATGAAGGTGCTTTGATGATGGTATAAGAGTTTGATTTAAGGCATGGAAAATTGTTCTACATAGGGTGTAGGGTATTATCACAGGTGCGCTCAGCTGTATAATACATAGTTTTGGGTGAATATGCTTTTTGGCTTTTTGTGCATTAAGTAGGTGTTTGTGTGTAAGCTTTGGTCTATAGGGACTCAATTGACCCGGAGCTAAAAATATAATTTTACAGTTTGTTTTTGTTTACCAATTACTTTTTCTTTTTTTGTTTTCAATTTGAATCACATTTTAGTTTGTTATACGAAACGGTAACGGGACACATTTCAAATTTTGGATTAATATCCAGAAATTGCATTGTATTTGTTAAAATTGTTTGAATGTTAGTTTGTACGAGGAAAAAGGATTTTGGGATTTTTTCATATTAATTATATATATATAGGGCATGCACTCAATCGGTTAAATCAAAAAATTCTCAAACATAAATTTAATATTAAGAGGCGAAACGAAATAAGTAAACAAAAATTTAAAAGAAAGAATGATGAAGACACAGATTATTGTTATACAATAAATACAATAAATTTTAAAATCTTTTTTGTTAAATGTTAAACTTTTACAAAACTGAAATAAGAAATTAATACTCAAGATCAGTAGGCCAGTAATGGTCTTCACTTAGATATACAAAACATCGAAGAAAGAAATACATGTAATAGGGGTTTATATGCCAAATGGATCGGGGCACCATTAGAAACAACATCTTAAGTACAATTGAGAATCCCGATAATGTACATTTGTGTATGCTTAAATGAGTGAATGATCCGAATTACAAAAAGTTATCAGAAATGTTAAACAGGAACTTTCTTTCTTAAATGAGCGTTATAACAAGATACTGACGAATTGGAGAAGTTAGAGGAGAAAGGTTGGATCACTATATACTTATATGCATAGCAATATTGACCTAAAACGATGAATTCTCAATTCTACAATGATATGCATCTGAGCTGTAGTACTATCTACAATTTGATATATGTATATAGAAAGGTCGTGTAATTGATTGTAAGTTGAACGTTGTTTCTTCGAATCGTTAATACGTTTTTTATAGTTGAAATTCGCTTTTGGCCGGTATAGGTTGCATTTGTGATACTGACATTGTGTCTACACTATATCTATGTAAGTATATCATTTACTTTATGCAATATGTTACACTAATCTCCGATGAGGGGGAGGTTGACGTTGAGTTGTCACTTGTTGTGGTTGTTGTTGTTGTTGTTGCTCTTTTTGGATTATTCGTGTGGCTGTTGTTGTTTTTGTTGTTGGTTGTGGTTGTTGATGTTGTGGTTAGAGTTGGAGTTAAAGTTGTTGGAGCTGTTGTTGTTGTAATCTTGGCTGACTCTAGCAAATTAGTTGCTCCTGGACTACATTGTAAAATTCTACTGGGCCTGCGTCCAGTTACAATAAGTCTGGAAAATAATTCATCACAATAATACGACACAGAGACGAAACAATGCGATAACCAAAAAATTCCAACACGCACACAGAAAGAATAGAAAAAATATATTGATATACAAATGAAACGAAAGTTTGCAATAATTTTTCTAATAATCTGATAAAGTGCTCAACAGAAAGCTTTAATAATTGCAAGTGTTTCAAAATTAAACAGCTCCAATTGAATATGTTAATGAAAAAAAGGAAACGAAAGCTCTTTTAAACCACTTTTGAAAACTAAAAATCTGCTAAACCTGTAGGTTAATTGTAAAAATAGATATACGTTCCGTATGTGCCTTAAATAAAAACAGACATAATAAAATAAATATGTAACGTGTAAATTTCCAATGTGTTGAATGATTTTTCTAGTGGGATTAGTCAACAATTAAGCTACAAATCAAAATTTGTTAATTTAATACAATTTTTAAAAGCTACACTTAAAAATGTGTATATGTGTGTATATAAAGTTAAAGAGGCCCACAAAATACAGGAATTAATGTATAAAGGACATTCAATAACAAAAATCAATTTCTTGTATGCTTTGGTGATAGAAATATTTTAAAAGAGAAACTTACCCGCTTAACTCCAGCATTGAGCCACGACGCACATTTCGCCGATGACTTGCTGTGACCGGAAATGGACCGGAATGGCCTTCCGGTCCAACTAGATGGGTGCCCAACGAACCTGACGATATCGATTGGGAGCGCTTGTCCAGTCGGGGATTGTGTGCCGGGACTGGTGTGGTACTAATGCCACCGCTGGCCGGATTCATTGGATTGATGGTGTTAGTAGAAGAAGGCACAACGACCATTGGATCCGAGCCACGTGCGTCCCCGCTAGATCCGGCATCCACTGTACCAGAACTGCCTACGCCACCAATGCTCCCAGCTTTTGAGCTGGAACTCTCACGCCGAAAGAGACCTATGACGGACTTGGGTTGTTTAGGCTTGTTTATACCACCTTTTTTTTTTTGGGTATTTGCAATATTGAGAGAGCATTTCACACATCGGTGTCGTGTTGTGTTGTGGTGGGTGGTGGAGTGTGGTGAATATAGTGGTAAGTTGTGTTATCGTGGGGCCAACAGTTATTAAAAACAAAAACAAGGCGGGAAAAAACGAGAAGAAAAATTAACAGAACTTATCAGAAACATATAGGATATAGATATAAACTATATAGAGGTGTCGAAGTTTAATTTAATTTTGACTTCTTTTATTGAATATTTTGTTTTAGCAGTGCATTTAATATTTGGGTGAAATAAAAAACAAAACAAACTATACATATGTACAAGTACATATACATACATACATATGTACATATGTATGTATATATGTATACACAGACATGGGATATTTTTTATATACAGAGCCAATTTGCAAAGAAATTATACATAAAACTCTCGGTTTTTTTTTAAATCTTTGTAGTATCTGTTTTGATAGCCCCCCGGGATAATATGGAATAGATAGATAGATAAAATATTCTTGTAGACAGAAATACGTTACCTAGGAATGTAGCACTTGGAGAATTATAGGCCAAATATTCCTTATTCGATGCCCAGGCGGGAAATTCATTTTGCTGCACTGCATCAGTGCTCTCATCACCCTGTCGCTTCCATGGCAATTGTGATTCTGTGGCTGTGGGCGTGGCCACACGACGCTCACCATCGGATTCGCGTGACAAATTGCGATCTTCCTCAGGAATGGGATGCTCGGCAACTATTTTGAATGAGAATAGATTGTGGAGATGATGGAGAATGGAAAATTGTAGTTACAACCATCAGAGTATACAACTAAAAGGAATCTCTTAAGTCGGCTTAGATTCTCTGGGCATGCATTTAGCAGCAGCAGCAACGGCAGCAGCATCTTAGCTCAGCTTAAACTACGCTGCAATTGCAATTTTGCAATTTTTTTTTTTTTTGCTAGCATTGTTCTTGGAGGCCAATTTGATGTCAATTCGGTGGGAATATTTTAAGGCAAAAAGACATATAAGACAAACAAAGTGCAAAGTCAAATCAAAATTAAGAAATTATTTTTAACGAAATTGAACTTGAAGTAAAATAATTAATAAAGCAACAAACAAATTGAAATATAACCTATTGAGTTTGATTTTCAATTCAAAAATGAACTTTTCACTTTTACACTTACAGCTGATATTTTTTTTCGATTATCTTATTGTTCTGGCAATATGAAAATTATTAAATAAATTACTTAAAATATTAACATAAAGAGTGGAATAACAAAGCGAAATCAGCTAGAGATTAACTTACAATTATAATCTGAGTATTTCAAGCCTAATTCGAGGCTATCAGCAATTCTAATTGAAGACACAAAACTTCGTATCAAGGGAGTTTTCTTATCAAATACTTTTAATTAAAACTTTTCTAAAAATTCAGTTTTAGTTGAAGCAGACCTTCATATGTACAACAGAATCTTAATAAGCCTCTTGCTGAAAAGGCATGTTATAACAAAATATATCATAGATTGTTCCTATTTTCCAATTTTGTTGTTACACTTTTTAATTGGACTTTTTCAATTTTTAGTTAATTGAACACAAAAACAAAAACCTTAATAAAATCAAGAGAAACAACAAAAAGAGGGGAAACTGTTTTCATGCACAAAAATGCCATGCTGATTTATTGTTGCTAGTTCTCATATTTGTTTTTTTTTTCTTTTTAGTATATTCATTTTAGGTGTGACTTTTAGGTGAATGTAGTTTTCAGGAATCTTTTAATCTTTTTTGTATGCAAACTACCAGAATTACCCAACATATTGTACAATTCGCAATTACTTTCAGAATGTAGAACATAATTAAGTGAAGCTCTAGACGTAACAATAACAGAAAGAAAGAAGGATAATTGAATCCTTGGCGCTAAAAGAAGCTCTAAAAAATCGGAAAAAATAAATTAACTTAAATGGAAATGAATTAAAAATTATATTTTAAGGCGCGCAAAGTGTTGAGCACAAACGATTAACTTTTTTGCTTATCCAAAATGTTATCTAAATGGGTAAGATTCACTGTGCTACACTATATAATGTATGTATATATGCTTCTTATATGGATCTAGCACTATTTATAGGGCATACAATACACTGGAATGTACATGTATGGATTATGTATGTAGTGTGTTTTTAAATGAATACTAAAACCTAAGATTTGATTGCGGATACATACTGCAAGTAATTCTAAATTTTATTTTTAAGTTTTTTTTTTAGGTTTTTTATTAAGTTCAAGGAAGTCCTTAGAATAGTTTTGGACAGATGGATGCCACCCATTAAGAATGGATGTATTATGCTAGAAATACATATATGATTTATTTTGTCTGTATTGGCAAAGTGTAAATCTTTTGCTGTTACTGAAAACTATCTATAGGTCTATATTTCTTTCTAATCATTTAATTGATTTAAATGATTTAAAAATTGGACTGAAAATATTAATCAAAAATTATTTAAATGATTCTAATTGTTATATTTTTAAACTATATTCAAATTTCTGATAGGTCTATAGATTTTACGAAGCTTTTGTTTCCACAGACTGTGCAATAAATAAAAATATGATATGATACTGATCAGCAATCAAATCCATAAATTGATGAAAATTATTCTGATCTAACATGAATAAATGTATATATGTATATATATGGAGTATGCTTATGTTGGTATAAATTCTATCTAGTTAATATAAGCACATGTGTGAATGTGTTTATGTATGCATGTATATATATGTGTGATTAATGTCATATACACATATATGTATGAAGTACTCTATACATTTTCTGAATGAACTGATTTTTGGTTTGTAATACTCGTTTCGGTTAATGGTTTTGCTTTACCAATGCTCTGGTATGAACGGTCCCGACGCCATGGCAAAATCAATTCAGCCGCTGTGGGTCCAACTGGTGGATCCGGCGAGTCTAACTCTTGATCTGGACATTGGTCGTCAACTTTCGGCGCATAATGTTGGACAATACGAGCCTTCGATGCATCAAAACCGGGGAGGTTTTGTATATGGGCTATCAGGGAATTATTATTAGCGCGATCCGAGTCAGCTAATTGGTGTTGTTCGTTGTTGTTCAAGTTGTTGGTGTTTGACAAGAAAGAATTGTTTGTTGTTGTTGGATATTTGGTTTTGAGCCCAGCAATTAAGGTAAAAATTTATTTTGGATTGAAACAAGATTTTGGGAAGGCATTTTAATATATATATATATTTTACAAATACATATACATATATATATATATTTATATATATATATATATATATACATAAAACAAAAAAACGAAAAGTATATAGAAAAAAGTTGTCTTTGATATAGGCATTTTATTCATGGGAAATCTTTAAGAACAAGAAATACTAAAAACAGGAAAAACATATGCAAAATACAATTGAAACGAAATAGAAATGAGAAAATAGGAAAATTATGGAACAAAGTTTTGGTGCCAAAACAAATGAAATCATCAAAAGGACTAGCAAAGCTTTGCAGGATAATGAAACGAATCGATTCCGAATGTGGTTTAGCATACCTATATTCAAATGCTACATTACAAATATCGTACGATTCTATAAGTTTGTATTTATATTGGCTATATACAACAAAACTCTTGAAAACCTTTTGAAGATTTATTTGCTGTTTGTGTTTAAACATTCATTTTAACGGTCTATTTCATTATTTTTTTTGGTTTGCTGGTTACTTGTATACTTGTATTTAATATGAAATAAGTGGTTATATTTATCTGATATGGCATTTTTGTGTAATCATGAGGATATAGTTTTGGCAATTCTTTTTGCTTTTACTTTCTTTTTCTATCAGTCATTGTTATATTACTGCTGATCACAAAGAAAGTAAACATTTAAACATAAAAAAAAATTTAATTAAGCCTGTCTTGGCTCAAAGTGGTAGAAAAATCTCTCCCACAAAAAACATTAGTAAAAATAAAGGATAAGTACATATAATGACATTCTTCATCAAAATCAACAATCAAAATAGAAGAAAACTAAACATATAGTATGACTTACGTGATGATTTTGCAGTAAATGTTAGGCCATCATCCCAATCGTCACTTTGACCAACAACATTGATCTCATTTGGATTCTGTTGGTTCTCCTCGGCTGTTTCATTAAGCACATTGTTAATATAGTCTTTACAAGTAATGCATATATCATTAATCATATAATGAATTCGATTAAAAACGGATGATGTTTGTGTAAGCATAGGTAATTGTGTGTGTGTGTGTGTTTGTGTATTAGCCAATTTTTTGTGGGGAAGAAAAAGAGAAATAGGTTGAAAGGTTGGAAAAAAAAAATTAGTAACTCATTTCAATTGTTGGGTTGAAAGATTATTAACAAATTTTAGGATTTTCTTTAAAAAATTTCGATAATTTACAAAATATTATAACAATAGCATTGGCGCTTAAATCAAATTAAATTGATGAAGATTCTTATTTTGCTTCTTTTGTTCGATCACGAAAAGTAATTACTAAAAAGTAATTACAAATTGTAATGACGAGCAAAGGATTAATCTTTTTTTTCTTTCATTTTTCTTTCTTATATACAAACATATTTCTGATATATGACGCAAAAGTTATAATATTTTGCCGGATTAGCGAAATGAGACATGCTTTAATTAAGTATTTTAGAAAAATAATTTACAAAAGAAATGTTAAATAATTTGGTTAGCTTAAGGAGCTGTGAAGTAGGTGAGATTTAGTTTAGTATGGGTCGTTTAGTTAATTCTAGTTTAATTAAACTCTTTAAATTTAGGAGAAAAAATAAAAGAATAATCTACTATGTATAACTAAATTTAGTGTATGTATCTACAATTTAATGTCGACATTATTTTTTTCTTTTTGCTGTTGTTTTCGGTTTTTTGGTTTAAGTTATCTATTTGATTGGATCAAATTGAATTTCTTATTTTTTTAGCTTTCATCATTTACCTAGGTCTAATCTACGATATTTGTTAAGTGAATTGTGAGTAGCATGTCTTTTTCTGTAAGATTTTTTTCGTGAATGGTTTGAACTCGAATTCGTACCATTGGAGAGTTGCTTGGTGGTGCCATTCTGTTGGAAATCATGGAACGATACATGATTCTGTTTTACATTCTCCTTGGGCTCCTGTTGGACAAACAATAAAATATGATTAAAAAAGTCATTAGGAGCGATTCTTAAATTATATTGATTGCTCAGATACGTTACCTTATTGCTAGCTCCCCGTTTGCTTCGCTTATGATGCTTCCGATCATTAAACATTCTTCGGAAATTCATTTGCATTTTATAATTGACCTGTAACGAAATTCAAAAATTATTTAAAACTAAAACAACTTATTTTCTATGTATGGAGTTAAGTGAATTTTCATATTATATATTTATGAATTGCTTAAAATGGTCAGAGATTTGCTTTGCATCACTTACCTGCGTGGACAAATCTCTGTCGTCTACTGCGTGTCGGCTATAACTAAGACGACGGTGCTGTAAAAAAATTCGGATGAAGGCAAATAATATGTTAAAATCATAAGAATAAAAATATATATGTATGATATAGCATCTGATTCGTATATAAGTATGATAAATTGAAGTAATATTTCGACAAGTAGAAGACATTTACGAGTTAAGAGAAAACTTTGCTGGGCAAATATTATTTTAGCATTTAACATTTAATAAAATTGATTAAAAAGTGAACAACCAGTATTCATAACATTTGTACAGCTTACGATTATATTTAGTAAGTGATTAAGGGAATAAAATTTGATTGATGCTAACAGAAGTGCTCCTCAATCTTCGGATATCCGAAGTATCATACGCTTTTTCCATATCTTCCATACATATGTATGTACATATATATATTTGAATTGATTTTTACATTTAATATCGAAAATTGCCATATTATGGAAAAAGTGTTGGATATATTATATAAATTGTCAACACAACATAACAATAGGTACATAGTGTTTGTGATTAATTAATTGCTTATTAATTGAAAAGAGAATACAATTTATTTGCAGTATCGAAATGAAAAAAAAAACAGTTGAACAATTTAATAAAAAACAAAATGAAAATGCAAGAAATTAAAATAAATTTAGGCCAGGCCAACTTTGGTTTCATCATAGTCTTAATATCAGTGCAATTTGTTTTTAAAACGATCCATTAAAACAAATATTTATAAAAATTTGTCTGATTGCCATCCAATGTGGTAAACTCTTTAAAACCATTGAAAAACAATTTTCCTTCTAAATTTATTATTTGGTTTTACAAGAGTTTTAGTTTTGCAAAGATATCTAAATCTAATTTTGATTATGATTGATGATTTAATTTTTGATAAAAAAAGAAAATATTGTCTAGTGTCAACATTAACTTTTACGATACACATTTACAATACGTATTTGGTTTAGGTTAAAAATTTTGATTTACATTTATGGTAAATATTTTCAAATCCAAAAATTTTTAATAAATATTAATATTGAATATTTTAAGCAAGGCTTTGAAGTTTAAGCCGAATTTCGTATTTAATATCTATTAACTTAGGAGCTTGGTTTTTAGCGTTTTTTAAATTAATATTTTAGCACTAAATATCTTATAATGAAAATCAAATATATTTCGCTTTAGCACTTGTATATATTAAGTTTTTATTTTATATAGACACCAAATTGGATTATTTTAGAAGTATTTTAGTAGAAACTGTTTAAAAAAGAGTTTTGTTATTTGAATATTTTTAAAAGAAAATTTGTTGCAATCCAAAAAAAAAAATTGGTTATATAGACATAATACACACACAAGTAGATTGTGTAACATTTAACAAAAAATGAAAATAAATTGAAAACTTAATCAAATCAATGTACCAATTTTTTCGTACCATTTGTATTGAAGCCTTTTCGTATATAAATATATATATTTTCGAAAAATATTTATATAAAATTTTATAAGCATATTTCATTTGTTTTGATTGTTGACGAGAGAAGTTGATGTTGAACGGGAAAGAAATTAAACAAATTAATCATTAATTACAAATATATTAATATATATATGTAGTACTTTTGTAATATATAGGCAGCAGATTTATATAGAGCAAAAAGCGAAAATTGTTTTGAAAACTAAAAGCCCAAATATTTTAAAGAAAAGTATATAGAAATCATATAGTGAAGTTGAACTCTGTATATAAAGTTAAAGTGACGTGACATAGACAGAAAATCGATTAGAATCGGGGTCAACATATTTTTTTTTTTTTTTTTTGGGCAGTGTGTGAATAGTTATACAGATAGATCATCTTTACGCTATTTATATGTATATATGTATATATATGTATATATCGAAAACAAAATCGAACTGGAAAAGGTAACTTATGTACTTAAAATCGAGATAATACATACCCTTCTATAAGGCTTCAGTTCTTCTGCTAACAAATGATGTATTTTGGCATCAGTCAAATCCTTTTTGGATGGATTATAGTCCAGTTCAGCCATATCCAAATTGCGGGAACAACTATTGTCTAAGTTTGTAAGACTGGGACTGAAGATCAAAAATGATAATTAGTTTAATCATATCGAAAGTTAAAGTATATTACAAAAAAAAAAAAAAAAATAAAAGTAAAAAATGGTTAAACGAATTTTTTGATAGAAATAATTAGAAAACTGATATAGTAAAAGGTACGAGTATGTGTACTGGTTAAATATAAGCCAATAGTTATAGAGAAAACTAAATTTTCAATGCATTATTTTGTTAAAATCATGCAATAGTTCAAATTAAAATATTAATGTTCGATTTTAAATTTTGGTCGTACACATGCTTTATACGATCAGTTAAGTGCAAGGATTTTGTATATATTTATGTAGATCACTACAGTCAATTCGATATCATCTAAAAATTCGTTTACCAGGTGGTATATATGGTTGGCGGTGCCCACCTGCCACCAATATAGTTATTGGTATAATTCCTAAATAGGGCGCTCATCGATTCAGTTCCTGTCATCTGTCCAATGGTCGAGGGATTGCGACGCATCACCTCCATGGCATCCCGCATAGTTAACTTCGAGTAGGTCTCGATAATTTTCGGTTCAGCACCCTATTCAACATAATTGAAAAGAAGTTATTCTCAGTTTTTTTCTTTCTGTTACTTATTAAATTTTAACCGATAATATTTTGGAAAAATATTGTAACTAACTACATATGAGTGAACATTGGATCAATCTTACCTTCAGATCTCTGATCAGCAGGGGACGTATAAAGCGATTATCGAAACGCTTGAACTTATCACGTACATTATAGTTGCCTGTTTTACCTACAATATCCTCAATACCGGCCATCAGGTGGTCCATAAACTATGTTGAAACAGGACATTATTAGGTTATATATATGTACATATTAAACGTATTTGCAGTATAGTGGAAACTTACTCTTTCATGGATACGTTCATTCATGGTGGGCTTACGCTTATTTGCCCTTTTTACATTTAGTATCTTAACCAATGGTTTTATAGTGATACCTTGCAGAAATACAGTAAAATAGATCACAGCTATGGTAGTGGTAACAAACATATTCTTTTGCTTAACCACATTCTCATCGACCAGGAGGACCAAGGCAAAGGCAACAGCACCACGTAAACCGCCATAGGACATGACAAATTGATCGACACGCGATAACTTGTGCAAACGGAAACGATTAGCCAAAGCCGATAACAATATGACACCTGAAATTGTATACAATTAAACATATTAATTTGATTCAAATCAATTGATAAATGATGAAGAGTGCCATACCTATTACACGGAATACGGAACAAAAGGTTATTGTTAGGACCACAAACCAAGTGTTCCACACGTGCATATTATTAACAGTAGCCACGCCCAGAAACATAAAGATAATGGTTTCCGCTGAACTGGATAACATTTTCAAGGCATATTTCACAGTTGTATGGGATTTTTGGGATATATTCGATTCGACATAATTCTTCATGGTGATACCACAGAAGGTAATACTGCAATTGGTTATGGTAATTAGATTCATTATTGTTACAATATTGTTTGTTTTTTTTTCCAACTCACGCCAATATCCCACTCATGTGAAAGATTTCCGCATTCAAATATGCCAAGTAGGCCATAACGAATATGAAAATTGGTTCAATGACCCGAACATGATCGGTAAATCGAGTAACCAGACCAGTGAGGAAGCCCCAAATGATGCCTGGTTACGATAAACAATAACAATATAAATATGTACAGAGAATTAAATTATATCCGATTGTTACTCACCTATAGCAGTGCCACCTAGTGCCACTACAAAAAAGGAACCAACACCGCTTGCAATATCCTGGGCTATAATATTTGGCAAACCAATTTCATTATACACTTCCATCATATGATACATGACGACCTTGACGAAATGGCACAGGAATATACATATATATATAAATTATTAATTTGCCACTCATACACCTTTGTTAGATTTAGCTTGATTTACCGTGACTGCATCATTTAGCAGGGATTCGCCAAAGACAACAATGTACAATATCTCGTTGACGTGTATCTCCTCAAATACGGCTAAAACAGCGACCGGATCCACGGCGGATATTAGCGAGGCAAATAAAAATATATCCATCAGCTCGGGTGTGGCACTCTCATCCCCATATATGCCACACAGGCCACATGCATAAAGTGAACCACCTACAAGCACCGTAAATTTGGGATACCATTAAGAACTTATTTAAGCAGATAATACATAAATACACATGTACATACATAGGTACATATGTAGATACAAATGTATCTTTTAATAGGTAACAAATGTGGTTTGATATTTAAAGAAGGCTTAAAGTTCAACTCTTTGAGAAATGGTGAAGTTATGCAACTATTCATTTAAGCCTCTAAGTCAAACTGATTGCTAACATTTTACGCATTAACGGACAATCAATAAAATTTCCGTAGAACTGTCATTTGTCATTTATATTGCTTAAAGCAATTCATTCTCTGATGCCAATTTGAACATCTCATTTCTGAGAATTGCCCAATACACCTTAAAGAAGTGATTTCAAGTTAAATAAATATACCGTATATATATCTCTATATTTTTTTACGTATATAGATAATAGGATATATACATTGTATATATCAAACACATACATACATACATATAAAACAATTTACTTGTCTTGTTAAGAACTTGTAAATGGAGTCTGGAGTCTTAGTCACCAGCTAAAGATGGTTAAGATAAGTTAAAATAGCAGACAGATATGTGTGTATGTTCATTTGTCATTTGTCTGCGTTATCTTTATACTATATTGTACTACATTTGTAATCAAATTTGTTAAGCATAAGTAATTGCAATGTGCGTCAGCCATGAAATGCCGAACCACGCCATCCCCCCACCACCACATATTCTCCCCCTTTCTGGCTGGGCCATTCATCTGACCAACCGACCGACCGACTATTTTTCTGTTTCTACTATTGGCTATACATATGTATACATACATAAATATATTTGTATGTATGTAACGTCAATTGCATGTTTTGTTACATTTTCGTGTAAATCACGTCTAAGCGGATCCCGTCCTTCACTACCTTCACACCCTGACCGCCATCCCCTTTTTCGTGTCATTGTGATGCTTGTAGATTTATATTGTTTGCTCGCGTGCCACAAATTCTCTCATTATACACACAGAGGGACAAAGCAAAAAGAAAACTACTAGCATTCGATTGGTATTTTGTTAGTATTTCTGTTTTTGTTTAGTTCAGTTTGTCAGCGTGCGAAATTCATGTAATTGAATTGTTCAGTTATTGAAGATGACTCAGCAGCATTATTGCTGTAATCTTACATGGGGTTACTATAAGGTGTCCAATTGGGCTACTAGTATTATACATACATACATACATATATTGCTGCTAGTAATTGATAGCAACTGCTGACATTATAAGTACCCTTATCTAAAGTGTTGATACAAATCAAACAAATGCTGGAAAAACAGAAGCAACACAAACAATTGAAATCGAATTGAGGAAAATGAAATTATAATTCGTATATGGAGGAATTGTTGAAACGTTTTTACGTTTTGTCATTTCTCTACTTAAACTTTAGTTTCCTCTTTGTATTTGTAAAAAGCTGTTCAAGTTTAATTCGTTTCGGTTTTACAGACAGTTTCACTAGATATTAACATTTCAAAGTATGTGTGTGTGTATGTAAGTAAATATTTTCCCTATGCTGCTAAAAATGTATATGTACTTGATGAGATCATTCAGCAAACAAACTATAAATACAGTTAACTATAAGGATAAGGACTAGTATAGTTATGTATATGTGTGTCTATCTATGCATTTAATACATATATGTACATATATATTGTGATTGCAATGGTATTATATTTCATTATATCGATATCACTTACCAATTGTGGCAATATTAAAAATGGTTCCTACTACAGCCATAAGCAATATTGTTCCCAGATTATCAAAGAATAGGCGATTGGGCATAAAGTAGCCGGCATCCAATATAATCGGTGGCAACATATAGAAAAAGAACGTGTTGGGGGTGAGGGGTGAGACTGCCACATCGGTGCAAAAGTATAGAACAACGCCAATGACCACACCCACAACAATCAATAGACAGGATTCGGGAAATATTAGATGCAATTTCGGTGTCATATGAAAACCTGAAAATTCGAGACGAAAATCATTGAAAATGAAAAGCGTAATTAAAATTTATACAATAATACAATTGGGTGAGATATGGAAATTTTGCTTATTTTTATTTCGTTAAAATATTCCATTCACAATTAGAATCACAATAACAACGAACAGCAACAAAAACTGAATTACATTTTAACCCTCAAACCATTTACATGTAAATTTTAGTTGTTGGCTTTTGGGCCGTTTTTTTTGTGTGTGTGTGTGTGTGTTTTTGTTGTTTCTGACATTTTGGGTTAATGGCTAAAATCAAGGACAAAGTCATGGGTCATAAACAAGGTGGAAAAACGTTGGCGAAGGTATAAAAAGGCACATACTCTTATTTACATGGTTACAATTAATCTATAAATAATTAATATAAATTACTATTTCTTCCTTTCAAGATATCCTGTTAGTTCTCCGAAAGATAATCTCTATGACACAAAGTTTTCATATCCCTAAGATTCTATACATCGTTTAGTCAAATGATTTCTAAACTTTTATTATTATTATCAATATTGTTAATATTTTTATTCCGTATCTACATATATAATTTCTTGTCATTATCCTTTTAAACATATTTAATTAACCTTGCATGGAATTTCTAGTCCGAGTTTATTTTCGGTCAACTAAGCCATTATTTACTCTTTTACCTTGGCTAACTGAACACAAAGCTGACCATGATAGCCACTTATTCAATTGGCCCGGTAGGATAGTTTTTGCCTGCCTTGAAACAAAAAAAAAAAAAAAATTAAAATGTCCGCCCACAAAATTCTGGGTTTGGTCTTTGTCCTTGGTGTAAATGGATTTCTTCTATGCCAAAGCCAATGCCAGGGACAAACCTAAAAGATAACTTTGACTGCTTCTCTCACTCGCTATATCTATCTTTAGGTATGTATGCATGTATATTACCTTTTTCTCTGTCTGTCCTGCCTGTCGAAAATTGTATAACGATGCCACTGGGTTTGATTAAAGGCTGGCAACAAAAAAAAAAAGGCAAAAAAGAAGGAAAAAATACAAAAATCGAATTCATTGCACAAGCTCGGTTTATGCAATATTCCCAATTGTTGCTTAGCAGGCGCTGCAACATCATTTTCAGCAGCAGCAGCAGCAGCAGCAGCAGCAGCAGTTGCAGGTTCAAGGCTCCGCCAGCTTGTTGCACACTTGACTGGCATTGGCACTGACTGGCTGCCTGTTAGGGCTTATGCAATATCCTTCAATTGGGACAACTTGCTGCACACCTCCGGCACCTACACACAACCACACACAAGCAATCTACCACAAGCACAACTTGCTGTAAATCTGCATGTCGACGTCGACGTCCACATCGTCGTCGTCGTCGTTGTCGGCGTCGCAATTATATAAAACATATATTGATTTTGCTTGGCAACACGCCCACGTTGAGGGAGAAAATTAAGAGAAGTATGTAACCAAAAAGTTTTCGTAACTATATAAAAATGCTGCAAAGATTGTGCATGGCAACCATTTATTAAAGGAATCTCATTTACATGGAAATTTTTGGCCACATTAAAGGTCAATATTAACTTTATTTACCAATGTTCAAGTGGGATTCATTATATCACATTCCTAACGGGAATACCAAATGGTCTTAAATGAGTCTAAAGTTTTTGTTTTTAAATTTGACTATGACCACTTTTAATCTAATTTAATAAATGCTATCTTTCGAATGGTATCTCTCCGTATTTAATTTTGCATTATATTAGTGATTCTTGACTAAATATATTAAATATAAATATATATCAATGTGTGTGCTGAAATTCTCTTTAAAGTTTCCTTATATGGACTCACCAATTTTGGCTATGCTGGCTGATAGTATCCAAATGCCAATGATAAATGGGGTTTTGACGCGTGCGAAATCCACCTGGGAGAGTGGATAACGGTCTGTGTGATGGCCATCATCCGTGTCACGTTCTTTAATGCTTTTAAAGGCCTCCGGTTGTGGCAATGGAGGCGGCATCAACGACGACGACGAAGATGATAATGATGATGTTGGATCCACTGTTGTTTTGGCCGCCGGCAGCTGTAGATTAACCAGAATAAAACAAAGAGAGAATGAGAAGTAAGTAAATTATAATTGGCGAACGTGTGTTTGTGTGGGTGCAAATTCAAGAAATAAAAAGAAAACAATACAAATTTGGTGCTGGCACGCACACACACACACACACACACACACAGAAGCACAGATACACAACGTCTACAGTCTAGAGTCTAGACAGTTGGTTAGGTGAAGGTGGATCCCAACTAGGTTAAGCATCAAATCCCAGTTAACCAACGTTTACGGGCACGCTATCGAAATTACAATCATTTCCATTAATGACGCATATGACCCACAAATGACACACACAGAGAGACACTGCGAGTTAGTCATTTAGAGGTGGAGAAGGAGTAGGAATAGAAAAGATACCTCCCCCTTCACCTGCTCCCACATCAGGTGGTGACACTTTGCTTTGTCAGCATTATTTCAATGAATGAAATCTGATGTGCACAGCGTGTATAGACATAGACATACATTAATTATGATTGGGACTTGATTCAATGGCGAATGTCATTAAGATGTTGATCTAGGTCTGGTCAGTGGCTGGTATTTTAGCAAAGTATGTATTTAATCATTGTTTAAATCAAATGATTTTTAGTATTTTTTATTAATTTATTTATTCCTATGAATATTATTGACGTCACCGAAACATTGTTAATTAATTAATTGTTGGCTTCCCACAAGTCAAATTCAATGCCAATATTTATTTTTAGTCAAGAGCTATAAGGAAATTTTTTTTAATATTCAATTAGGAAGCCTAACGAATATATTTATATTGAGAATATATAATACATATATACCTATGTATTGTATTTACACAGTGAAAACTCTCTTGGACGGACAGCGAATGTCGGCAATATTAAGTTCGCTCAAGAGAGATGTCCGCCTAAGGTACATAGGATATAATTATTAAGGAAGAATTTACTGTCAGATCTTTCAAGTTTTCGAGTTTTCAATTCAATTTTCTCTATTACGACGTTTATTTTACATATTCAGAAATTTTGAAATACACATGCCAAAGTTTTTATTTTTTTGCGGACAACCGGAACAGTCTTAAAATTGTTTTCAGGATCGATTTTCGAATTATTGTTAACAAGTATGTCTATATACTTATAAATTACATATCATGCACAACTATATGTATGCATATTTAAAAATAAAAAAAAAAATGTTCATGATGTGTTTATTTCTGTCTGTTTAAGTGCGATTTAATGTCTCAATTATTTACGGACTAATGAGTGGGAAATTATCAGAAATGAAAATCTAGCTAAATACACTATTAAGTGATACTATCAAAGTGAAATGCCGCCTCCACATAGCGTGGGGGGACCAAATGGTTATGAGAGTTCAAATTATCATTTCCAACAATTATTATGTCAACTGCAATCAAATTGGGGAAAGTAAAGAACGGATATTAAGCCCAAGGGGTGTTTAAGTACAGGCACTCCTATGGGAAGGGGCAATTTCTTAAGCTAAAATGCAATCAAGTTAAGAGCCGGAAGAACTCGACTGACAGGAATGTGGTAACTCCAAGGATGTCTATCAATTGTTTTGTTGTTGTTGTTGGTATTGGTATTGTTGTTACTTGTGTGTGTACTTACATTTAGCTGGCTGACTACATCCGCATCGATTGACTTTCTGTTGGTGGCCACTCCCAGGATACTCATATTTGGACGCGCCTCAACGGCAGTGGAGCCCATTAAAAGCAAACAAATTCCATAGAATAGAAGCATCGTCATCTTATTGTGGCAGCAGGATGTGTTCACCTGCTTCTTTTTGCTCGGTGGTTCTTCCTTTGGTCGGATTTCTGCTATAATTCGCTGACTGAAGTTAAACACTTGTTTAGCACCATTTGTAAGTTCATCATTTGATGTACTCCTTCGACTAGTTTTCCAGCAGGCTCTGCGTGCCAAGTTCATTTGTTGTTCAAGTGCTGGGGTTGCACTGTCATAATCCTTTTCTGTAAGGATTCTCATTGTGTCCTTTGTCTCTGCTATATTGATTTATGTTGTTTGTACTGGCTGCCACTTGACCTGGCCTATCGATTGTGACATTTGCTTTGTGTGCTGTGTATGTCCTTTGTAATTTTCTTGTTCTTTCTTGTTGTTCCTGTGGTTATGCCAGAAGCCTGTAAGGAAAGAGTTAACAAATGTTGGCTTAATTTAAGTTTTTCGATCAATTGAACTCTTTGTTATCTCTCCCATACCTCTAAACAATCGACCGACCTGCCGCAATAACCAATCAAAACTGGTTAAAACCCAGAAATTTTACTTAACAAGAAAACTTTTTAACTGGTTTTATTGGCCAATTTAAAAAAGACTTAACAGTAATAATTACTATGATCAACAATACACAATCATCAAAGAGAGTTCAATCTTTCGCTCTCTCCGTTCTTCATCAAATAAATACCCAGAAAATGTGTTAAAATTAAGGTTTGCCGATTTCACGTGATCCATTTTTTTGTTTTGGAGGATCCAGAGTTTAGTGGGTGTTGTTGAAATACTAAACAAATGACGCAATGTGAATCTAAAGTGTGATACCCTATCATTCACACTATTTTAGGAGTTACTTGCATTCGATGAAAGAGTGAAACACAAAGTTCTATACACACTGGATATACATATAATATACATATGTCCGAATAGATATTACTATATAGATATGTATTTTAAATGGGAATAGCAGAATACAAGGAAAGTCTCTAATATCATTTTGCTCTTTTCGTTGCATGAATTTTTCCTTTATTGGTTAGTCGAGGATTCTTTAACGAGGTATTAAAATTCTTTTTGATTTTTTCCATTGTTAATTGAAAATATCGTTTTTTCCAACAGTTAGTTAAATTGGAAATCAGACTTAGTTTATTTGCTCTCACATTATTATTCCTTTTGGTTAACACGCCCAGCACCATTTGCGGTTTATTTTGAAAATCAAGTTAAATATAAAATTAGCACAAAGAATTAACAAATTTTTTGTGCATATTTGCTTTTCGAACTGGATAGATCCAGTGCACTTAGCGCCATGCGAACAAATAGAAAAAAGGCAAATAGAATAAAAGATGATAATAAAATTGTGTAAACAATTTGTAGGCGTAAAGTGAATCTACTTGGGCCAAGCAGTTGTTAATGCCAGTTGGTGGGTGGTTGTCTTCATTCGGTAGTCGGTTTAATCAGAGCTCATACTAACAGTTGGTTGAGATAAGACTTGATTTTAATTGCAGTGGCAATTGGCTTATCTAGTTCAAAAGTGTAGATAAACGGGATTGTTTTATTAAGCAATTGATGTCATATTCAAGTATAATGACATTCCCCCACAAGCATCCCTTTTCCCTTACTTCCTGCCGTCCCTCTACTACGTATGTCAAGTCTAAGGCTGATATTTATAAATTGGCTGGGCCCCAATCAATTGATCAAATATAATTATTATGAGTTGCTTGCCTTCAATTTGTTGATGTTTACGACTATTTTCGCATTGTAAATATTGAAATTGTTTATATGACAAATATTTCTCAACAGTCATCCAGTTGCATTATATAAAAACAAAAACAAAACAAAACAGAGGCAATCAAATGAAGAGCGCGAATGATAAGCAATTTTATCGCCTACCATCATAGAGGTGGTCTCATCAGTCTGGAAAATTTCCACTCTTTACAGTGTAAATTGGCAAGAAACCATCCAAACTGTAGTTTCAATTGCCAAGACAGATTTTCTAGTTCACTGATTTCGCTTAAAGACCAATAAAACCAACCACTAATCTCCTCAACAACCAAAGCAATTGAAGTGTTAATCAAATTCACGAGCAAAATACATTTAATTGGCATTAGTCTAAGCTGATTATTTGATTAATTGGCCATCATTTTGTAACATTTTCGAGGTGTGAACTGAAAGACATTGTTTTCAAATTCTGTAGAATAAAAATTACTTAAATTGACAATGAAATGTTCAGTTAAAGATATCTAAGTAATTAAATCACACTAAAAAAGTAGGTACTTGATGCTTCACGATTCGGGTAAAATTACTTTCGATTTTTCTTACATATATTTGTAGTTGTTTTTACTGCATTTTTCCCAATTTAAACATAGCAACAATAAGTTTTGTTAAGTAAAGAAATAATCTTTCACAAACTGTGAAATTCTTTTAAAATCAACGATTCATCGATTCAATATATTTTGTTTAAACTATAATATATATATAAAAACAAAAATTCATTAATGTCTATGTTTATTCATCCCTAAGAATCTGTTTATCGAAAGGATTTAAGTCCTTTCATATTTTATGTTCATTTATATTAAATCTAATTACCCTAAAAAATATTCACACGGTTCAGATTTTGATTCGGAATATTAAACAAACCAACCAAAATCCTTGAAAATTTTGAAGCGGTTTGGCGTCGACGTTGACGTTAGCGTCATTTAATTGATTTCTTCGCACATCGCCAACAGCAACAATTGCTGAGGCAGCAGCAGCAGCAAGAACTACAACAACAACAACAACAACAACAGCAACAGCAGCAGAAGCTGTGGACGTGGCAGCAAAGGCACCCAGCCAAAATGTGTTAATATTTAATTTGAATTTACTTTTATGCTCCGTCTGCTCTGTGGATGGATAGACGCAAATTGGAATTGGATTGATGGGCGGTGTATTTTAGCCACACCTTTTTCGTGTGTTTACTTTGGCCACTGGGCGACTAATTCCCACGGACAACACGGATAACAGATTAACTTGGAGTGCCTCCCTATACCCTTCTAAAATCGCATTTACTCTTTTGGATGCTGTTTAAACAATAAAACTATGCAGATAATTAAAGATTTAACTTTCAGCAGATTTGGGGCATAAGTCAAACTAATGTGCAGGACTATAATGTAGAACGTAATGATTTTGAAATTTATGTGATTTTACATTAAAAGCTTTCTTGTTAAATATTAGTCCTAACAAAAAAAAAGACTGTAACTGGCTTGATATATGTATGTATTTAATTTATATTAAAATCCGTTCCGGATTTCATATATGTATACAGATTATGTCCATATTACCAAATTCTTTGAAAGAGGAAAATGCCCGTTTTTTTGCAGGGGCTTTAACAACAATTTATTATTTAAGTAAAGGATTTTTACTGCGTCAGCAAAGCAAAAAGTTCAAGTTTGCTAAGAGACAAAAAGATATTTGTATATACATATATATACCCACACATATGTATGTACATATATGTCTGCAAAAATATGAATATTCAAAGGTCAAGAGAATTTAAAATACGAATATCCATTTGCATATAAGCTAAACTTTTTCTTGGCTAAAGACCAACAGAATATTTCAACAGAATATTTCAATTTTTGGTAACCATCGAACAAAAAATATTTAAAAACGGTTTGGAAATATTCAAAATTGCATTTACCTTTGACTTAAGTATGAGCATTTGTTGCAACTATACTTCAACTGGACAAGGACAAGTAATTTGATTACGTAAGGGATAATGTCATTCAAATATTGTTACTGGTTACTATGTATTAATGTCAACTTCATGTCCAAATCTTTGAACTTTGTCCACAACAATTTGACGTTGTGGTCGTCATTATTTGATGGTTAATCGATGGCAAAAGCGTAGAAAAAACACGCAAGCCATTGGAGAATGCCGTCATTAGCAGTACACAAAATTATTTATAAACAAATCAAAATCAATTGAAATATATGCAATCTCAGTGCAGTTCAGTGTAGTGCAGTCATTGCGGAAGATATAGACGTACACAAACGATAAATGTATTATACAAATCTGGTATGAATCCACTTTAACCGGTACACGGCGGTTAGCCAGGTCCAGGCGAGAACATACGCAAGAGAGTCGCTTGACTACTTGGCCAAAACTAAAGTAAATTGAACAACGCGAAATGCAATTTATGGCCGGAAAATAGCTATTCCAAGTCAACATACCAACTATGTATATTATAACCTTTAAAATATCTGGCCATGCATATAGACATTTCCCTGCAGGGAACACCGAAATTCTCTTTCATACATATTTATACATTTTTTATGTACCTACGTTTCCGCATTTGGAATCTGTATGATGCCAAAATTTTACAAAATTTATTTTAAAACGCTATTTATTTTTTATATTCAGTTAAATATAATTAACAATAAAATATTATTAGTGTAGTCTGATTTCCAACTACCGTATCGGAACATAAGAAAGGAATCTTGGCTAGATTTATAGTTAGCATACAAGTGCAAACCAGGTGTATCCTTATCGAACCAAATTGGATCATTAGGTAACGTGAAAATTCTCTGCTTTGAGTTGCCCTCAAGTTATATAAGATGAAATGTGTTTTTTATTTAGCATAAGCTACATTACACCCATTATTTCCCCCCCGACAATTTCTCTGTCAGTGACAGCCTTAATTTGACAACAACTACAAGAATGATACATACATAAATCCTGTCACAGAAATACATAAGCTAAAGAAAAAAGAGTTGCACAAAATATATATGGAACAGTGGAACAGCCAATCAAAGATGAAATTCATTTTTTCTTTTTTGGGTTCCGACAAATTTTGATGGGCCAACCACATACAACGAAGAACAAATTTTAAGACAAGAGCTCATTTGGTCAATACCCTTTTTAACACTTTAAAGAAAACTTTTTTATGTATGTAACAACGAAGATCAATGCTGTAGAATTTCTGCGCTAAAATATGATCGATTCTGGCGAAATGGATTTAAATTATTTTTAAGCATAACATAAATACTACAAATCCGTTTCCACCAATATTAGTACCGCGGAAAATTTTAGATCTAGTTTTTTTTCGATTGGAAGACTAATTTCCCACTATTCAGTAATTTAATGTTTTTATGGAAATCTTTTGTAAGAATTCTTATAATTGCCTTTTGTAAGAGTATCAAATTCACAAACATACATATACATACATACATACAACAAAATGGCATTGAAATCGTGGGTTGACTGTTGGGTTCATATGTGTAAACAATTTCAGTCGGGGGTAATACATAGTATAGGCAACATTTTTATGTATATAAATTGATGATAACGACAAACGGTGCTCCCATGTTCTCCTTGAGGGCAACATATTTGGAGAGCAAATTCAAAAAAATTCAGATTAAAGGTTCGAGCAAATTATGCGAAATAAGAACTTTATGTTATCAAGCTCACAAATTTCCGTGGGGCCATATAGAAATTGGCTCTTGTTAAAACTTTTAGTGGATTTTTTCGAACCCTAATGCAGAAGAATATGTCAAATGGAAAAACATGTCATCAGTATCTATATAAAAATAAACATATACCATACGAACGTGACCAACATGAGATCATGTATTTATTGCAAAGTATTTAGTTTGATAAAATGACTAAAATATTTGTCAACAAAATTGGACGCAATTAAAAGCTTAAAAGCCGATTCAATGTTGTCATGATATTGAATAGTTTTTTAATCAGAAATTTAAAAAGAAATGACCACAACGTAATTGCAATCTATTCGTTAAAAAATCTCCTATAATTATTGATAATATTCAAGGTGGCAATGGCTTTTATCTACTTATTAATGAAATATTTATTATTATATTAGATAATGAAATGCTCGAAATATTCTGTTACACAGATAAAATATATATAAAAATTTTCATGTAAATTATTATTAAAAAATATATGTTTAAATTTAGATATTTCACATCTAAAATACTATATTTAAAAAAATATTTAGAAATGAAAGTAAATTTTACAATTTATAACATGCTGAATACGACAATATTTTGTTGGACAGTGTGCATAGTCAAAGATAACATTTAACATTAACAAAAATAAAAAAAATTGTGTTTTCTTTTGAAATAGATAACCATAAATGAATAGATAACTAAGGGGGAAATAAATTACATGAAGATCGATGTTAAACTATAAAAAAAAACCTCTGATATCTAAATTAAGTTTGATTATGAACTCAAATTTGATAGACGACTTAATTCTATTCTAGTCATAATCAAATTTGACATGCTTCTGAGTCGACTAAAATATATTAATCGATTTGATTCTATACAATATTTTCCACTCATATGTTGTATGTGTACAGGGAGAACGTGTTTTGTGACTAAAGCGCGATTTGACATCGAGGTGGATTCCAATTCAGACTGAGTCATACAGTTTTGCTATTTTCTGCAGATGTTATAGGTATGTATGAATGGGTATATTAGCTTGATGAAGCATTTAAGAAAAACAATTGAAAAAGTTATAAAATTATGGGCATATTTTTAAAGTCTAAATTGTAAATAAATATATTTAATTGTGTACCTGGTAATTATGGCAGTAATATGATATTTAATAAATTTAATAAATAAAACAGAATGACTAGTATAGGGTATCCAAAGGTCGCTCTTTTTTCTGATTCAATTTTTCTTACAAATTGGGAATGCAATTGAAATCTTAGATCTGGTCCGGCAGAGTCTGCATTCCGAGTAGGTAGGTTTTATTTTTGTGATGGGTTGCCATTTGTTATCAGCTTGACGACAACGACAGCAGCGGTACAGCAGAAGCACCACCAGCAGCAGCACCAGGGACAGCAGCAACAACAACGACGAAGACAAATGACCTGGCAATGGCACTAACAGCAGCAACAATTATATTTTGGAATGCGAAATGAGAATACGAACAACAAGAAAACTAGAGCAGATGGAAATGAAAAATAAAAGAGCTAAAAAACAAAATACAAAACTAAGAAAGAGCCGGCATAGTAAAAGTACAGACCAAAATAAACTCAAGTGCAGAAACATCGTAGACTTATTGAAAAATGGAAAAATGGGGAAAAATATAGCTATTCGTTCGAATTGACGTCTCTATACCCTATCAGATAAGCAATATTTAATTACACCAAGAACCTCTAATCTTAGTCCTCAGTTATATCGAGTTATCGTGTATATGGTATGGTTTGTTCTGAGAAATTGATATGGAAAACAAAAGTTGTATGGTTAGGCGATTTAAACATATTTTAACCAAGAATACATATACCCTGCGGGGAGGGTATAGTTATTAAAACATTTGAGCTAAAAATACGTTGAGAATCATTGCTCTCTCTATCTCTCGTTCTCTGTTTATCTCTTACGACTATCTCTTGTTTCAAAATTAACGTCAAGAAATTGAATTTTTTTTCTGGCAATGTATGTTTTACATTTTTTGTATTCACCTTATTTCCAATAGATTTTCCGGTATATTTTCTTTTTTGCGTTTCGACAATAAATGTCGGCCAGCAGCTGTTTTTCACGCTTCTGCTTTGGTTTTTCTTTTGATTTTTATTTGATTCATTGGCCCGTTTTGATCAAAAGACGCAAACAACAAAAAGGGCGCAAAAATTTTCACTACAACCATCTGAAATTTACACACACACAACAAACACCCACACTCACACACAAAATGTTGTACTATAAAAACACAACTTTCTTTTCATTTTTGCAAATATTGGAAATCTGTATTTTGCTTAATTCTGTAACTTTTATTTTGTTTTTGTTATTGCAAAATCGACCGCCAAACGAAAAAACAATCTGCCGCTCGAGCTCTGCAGCTGAGAACTAAAAAAAAACAAGAAAATTTACACTGTTCCAGCTCTTTTTCTCGCTAACAGCGCTGTTAACCGGCTAACAGCATAACAGATACATTGAAATACTTTTCGTGTTCAGATACTTTCAGATGGCATGGAAAATTGAACGCAACGCATAGAGCAGAGGGTGTAAGGGAAACATTCAAATATGCAGCAATTGAACTGAATCCAAGCATATGTATGTATATGCGTGTTGCAAAAAATATTCTGAGTATTTATCTATTACAATCCGAATCACAATCTGACGCACATATGCAACGCTGATCTAAATAGGCCAAGAACTGTACAGTTTATAATGATTTGTTAGAAAAAAAGATTCTATTAAATTATTATAATAATTATATTATATTATTCTAAATTATTTTAAAATTTCTAACAATATTTTAAAGTAAAATTTGTATATTCATGCCAATATTTTTAAAGAACAACTTCATGTTCAATTTGTGTAAGGTTTTGTAGTTGTGGAAACTTCTTTTCCCATATGTGACTATTTGGTTAATTTTTGTATCCTGACTGAACTGTTACTATTATTGGATATAGTAAATTATTATCACCAATTGTTTCCATTCTTTTTCTTCCCCAATTCGATTAAGCATTCTTGTATTGTTAATTGGAATGAATAATAGAAAACGTGCAAAGTGACAGCCTGTCTCAGTTGACATGCATTTTTCTGTACATTGAAATTGATTTTTTTGGTTTACAGCTTGTATTTGCATTCATTCTTTTGCCAAGAACCCAATGGCGCTCACAAGGATAACTACATGTTTGTAATTCCTTTATAATTACAAAGTACACACTGCTAGGCAAGTGCAAGTGCAAGTTCTAGTCCATGTCCCGTGCTTTGTTCTGTGTTTTTGTGTTGTGCTCATTTTCGTTGAAAACATTTCAATATTTTAGGTTCGTGGCATTTTCCATATCGATCGTTGGATATTTGTCCAGGCTAGCTATGTGTGTATATGTATACGTGTGGGTGTTTGTAGATATTATCCTTGTACTTGAACAGCATGCACTAAGTGCACATAATTGAATCCAAAGGACAATAAGCACGCTAGAAGAAGGACGGTTCATTTGTCGTCTGTTGTCTGAATTGATTGAATGTTTTAACGAGGTTTTTATGACATGAGAAAGCAGCTTTGAATCCAACAAAGTCTAGAGTCATTTATATGAAGGACGTTCACAAGAGAATGAATTTAGAGTACATTTTCCTTTTTTTAAATTAAATCTTTGTATTAGCAATGTCTGTAAAACATTTTGGATTACTCATGCTGTGATAACTCATAAAGCGGATCTATAAAAAATATGAAACTTTTTCCTAAGTGACAATTTTTTTCGACAACTTCTGCGCATTCTGATTCATTAGACATAAAGCGGAAAAAAGTTTTACCAAAATATACATGTTTATATTGTAATAGTAATAATAACAGCCACCCACTTAATATATGCATATACGAAGTCTAAGTGTGATAGGGGGAGAGGGACAAAAGGCGCTGCTTCTGCCGATTACCACCATGTTATATAAGCCTCAGGCGTGTTGCTCAAGGACATGCTCGCCTAAAAGGCTACCCAAAATAGCGGAGCCAGCATGAAGGGGACCAAACAAATGAGCCACGGTTGCCATTTGAAAAAAAAGTCAGACAAAGCGACAAGCACACAAACCAACAGACAGACACTCAAACAACAATAACAACAACCACAATGAAGAAAATAATGTACAAATATATTACTGTTTTCGCAATGACCATGTACGAAGGACAATACTGAGAAGAAACAGTAAAATAATAAAAGCCCATGGTATTGTAAATCAAAGGCAAATACACAAAAAACAAAAAACGACATCTAACAACTTTTTGAGCTGTATGGGGCGTGACAACTAGACAATAGTTATGGCTTTGTCGCAGTAATACGGCAACTACAACTTTTCTTCAAACTACCGTTTACAGTAAAGCTTACTTGCTAAAGCCTTAACAGTATAGATAACTTTGCAATTTTAATAAGTTTTTAGAATTATTTAATGCTAGAATTATTCTGTATTCGGAACGAAAAAAAAACAAAAAAATTCAGCCACAGACTGCTTAAACTTACGTATATTCCGATAATTTGGGATTGCTTTGGCACACCTGATAGAACTCATATTTATTTTTACATCTTAGCGTTGATTATTTTTCTTCCATCTTCAATTTATCGAAGTTCCACACTAAATAAATAGATTTTGTTTTCTGCTTATGAGCAGTGCCCACATGACAAAACAGAATCATTTACTACTACATCCGTAATAACAATAACAAGACAATAATGTAGTGCCTATGGCATTCTATACATCATTATATAAAATGGCGCTGGCAAAACACACACACATTGACAGTAGCAGCTAGCTGCAGAACCTCACACACCGACATACAATTGTAGCATACTTTTAAGCATGTGATGCAGTTGCAACAACAATTACCGCACAGTCGTTTTTTGGAATGTTTAAAATATTGACTGAAACTGTTTTTATCGGATAAACTACAGATTCCCCTATTAAAAAGCTGCTTCATCAATGAACTCATATAATTTTGATAAATTTTTAAATCGAAACATGAAAACGAGTCACTGTTCATCGTAGTAGTATCAATTTGTTTTTGTTTAGCGTAGGCCGCTGTCATTGCCTTTGCGGCAAGGACATGCGCAGTGAGAGGTCAAAACATCTGTTTGCCCATGCTTTTGTTTGACTAGGGAGAGTACGTGTGAACGAGCGAGACAATAGAAGAGGGAGAAAGACTGAGTGGAAATCTTCGTTTTTGCTGCACTTTATGTGAGACTGTTAGCTTGCTTTGATTTTTTGGCTCATTAGATTTATGGCTTGGGCTGAAAACCAATTGATAAAAGTAAAACTTGGAAAATAAAACTGTAAAGTATACGGCAAAAAACAATTCCGTTGAATTTAGGATTATGCAATTACGTTTGCTGAGCAGATAATGCAAATTTATTATGTAAGAATTTGACTTACCGTTAGTTTTGTTGTTGTTAATTAAGCAGGGCACGCCTTTAATAACATTTTTTTAATTAAATATTTTAATTTTGTAATGGTTATTTTTACATATTTGCTTTACTCAAATTTTCAGTCAATAATTTTTTGTAAAGGTTTTTACTTTTGAAAAATTCTAACAATAAAAACATTTTATTGCACACACACGCACACGTACACTATCTATCACACACGCACACACACGACCCGAAAATTGTTGCCCCAGTGGAAGGTAGGGTATGGGATGGGTTGGGAGGAAGGTTGGTGCCCACAAAGGCGGCAGCAAGGCGATAGCCTACTCCTCCTCCTCTTCCGCTCGCTCGCTTGCGGCTTTACCCTTTAAAGCGAACGCTTTAACACGTTAAAATTTTGCATTAGATTTGCCGTTTTCATATAAACAGCAAACAGCTTAATGTGATTTTTATGAAAATTTGTATATTTGCTAAAGTAAAACTGCCGGGCCATTGCCATTATCAATTTTGCAGAGGAACACAACGAGGACGACTGGATGACGAAGACTGAATTTTCTTCACTATCTATCTTCACCTTCACGTGAGTCCTGCCGAAAGCAGCCAGGACATGTCGCCAGGGATGCAGTGCAATGAAACATCCACCAATAACTGCCTATCGGAAACGATGAAAAATAATGAATTTTACACTGGAAAAATATGCTAGGATTTTTCCGCGGCAATCATTTACACATTTTTTGTGGTTGCTTTGAAACCTTTAAAATAGTTACAAATAAATTGGTTTTTTCTCAGTTAAAAAATGGAACTTACAAATTTAACAAAATTATCAAATTTGAAATACATTAAAAAACTGCAAATAAATTTCTTGATAACAAGGTTTTATTTTTATTTCTCATAAAATCAAAATTAACAAATTTTTTAAGCAATTTCAATTGTATCGTCTTTCAAAATTAATGAACATTTTTCTAAATTTAAGTAACTCGAGCCTACATAGCCGTAGTTAAAGTAAAAATAAAAGGAACAAAGGACTTTTTGCGCTTCAGTTTCTTTTTGTGGCAAAATCAAGCAAGTATTCATATTTACATATATAAATATATATATACATTTATATATATATTCCTTTTATATACGTATATGATCCTAAAGATGTACATAACTAATAGATAAGGTATACAATTAAGTCTTTCATAAAAATCACAAAAAAGCAATATATATATAAAAATGTATATACGTTTTTCAACCAACCAAGAGAATAAACAATCCTATCGATCCCATGGGGATCACAGTTTGCAGAGGCAAAACAGTAACGGGATAAAGGCGCCAATGGCTATGAAAACAGGCAGCAAAATGGACGAGTCATCCATAGAATATGGATTGGGTTGACGTGGACCACTTATGGGGCGTTTGGAATTTGAATTTGATTGTTGGTCCTGATGTGATAAGTCCTCCACTTCGTCGTGCTGCTGTTGTCCTTCTTCGGGTTCCAAGTCGTCAAGATCCTCATCATCATAGTCGTCATTTTCATCCACTGTTTTGTGGCTGATCTCCTTTTCTGAGCGTACTATGCGATCTTGTTGATTTTGATTGGAACGCGATTTCGTGCTGCCATCCTTATTGACGTGACCTGGCAACCGCACACTTGCCTCTGTGCCATGGATAAGTGGCACTTGAGAGATATCACCCTTGAGCAGGGCGAATGCATTAATTTTTGGGTTATCCAAGGCTCCTTTAATAAAATCCAATCGTAATTTTCCATTTCGTACATCCGATACCTCGCCTTCATAGTGAAGCCGTCCATTGCTAATCTTAAAGTACACAATCTCATCATGAGCCGAGCCACGTCCCACTTGGTCATAGATATCTAATTGCTTCACCACAGTGTGCTTCCGATTGAGTAGAACATCGAAAACCTTACGATTGGGTGCATCGAAATAGACTTCGCAAAATTTCATTATCAGAGCATAGTCTCCATCCCCATCGGCTGGAAAGTCATAGCCAAAAGTGGTCGTATGATAACGCTCAGTGCGATACAGCACTTCATCCTGTTCCTGGACACGACCAATCATTAGCAAATGCTTGCCATAATCTGAGGCTATTCCCACACTGCGCAGAGGATCAGCTTCATAATGAATACCATTGCGATCGATATGTTCGTCTCCGCCTGCATTTACGGCATAAACAACCTTGAGCGGATCGGAATTGGAATCGGGATGTGGATCAGCGGCCAGAACCAAAAACTGACCTAAACAGCACGCGAAACTAATCTGCCATACTAAAATCCAGCTACTTGCCTGCAAATAGCTTTCTCCGCTGCCCCTGTTCCACCTGTCCTTGCATGCAACGTTCCACATGGTCGAAGTCAAAGCTGTTCTTGTTGTTGGCGCCGGTATCTTTTCCTTTTTTTTGGTTAGAAGGCAGCAACTCCTTTTAATCGTTTTACCAAGTCGGTAAAGTGGCCAATCCAGTACTCCTACGCTTTGCTTACGTTGAAAGGCAATCGTTGATCCATTAACAAAATATTTTTATTTTATATATTTTTTCTTCTGCCAGATTTCCTAATTAGTGTTGGTTAACAGCTGCCTGCGTACCAGGGCTGGTCGTTATAGAGTAGCCAGTAGAAATGCGCGATTTTATTGAAATTTTCAAATAGTTTAATCAATACAGTGTATGTTACTTTGAAAACTTAATATTTTCAGTTCTGCTTTTTTGAGAAAATAATTCAGTCAATTGAGTGTTATTAATCAGGAAAGCACTTATTTTTAATCTAGGAATGGTGTTGGCGTTTTCACCTATTGGGATTAAATATACAGTGATCTATTTTTGACTTAACAATTTCAATTTAATTAAAATTATTCTGGCGCCAATCAAACTAGTTAAGTTGGCTGTGATCTCTGTAAAATCTAGCCATGATCAACACTGGCTACGCAGTGACCGCGAATTTACCAACACAGCCACAGTTACACGTGCGGTTCATATGGGGATAGTTTAAAAAGTTAATAAATTTTGTTAAGAGTAATTTGTTTTTCTTAAGAATTAGCTAAGACGGTTGGAGAACTGTCCCACCTTTGGACAGCCATGAATTTTGATGAAGTAGACCGCTTAGAACTGCAGCATTTGGCGGGCGGCAACATTGTGGAACATGCGCCTGTCTTCTCTGCCCAAGGAAGGTTAGTATAAAACTTTTAAATCTGAACTTTAACTAAATTTAATGTTTCTTCACTCTACTTGACTTTTAGATTTGTATTTGTGAGATGCGGCCTGAAGGTGCAGGTGTTTGTGACGAGTACGGGAGAGCTAACCAGAGAACTCGACGATGCAACAGATCCACTGATTAGTCTGGAGGTGGACCCCAGGCAATCCGAACTGCTGATAGGCTGCACGAACTCTGGACAACTATTTCGTTGGCATTGGCGTACTGGCGTATTACAAAAGACTCTAAAAATGCAGCTTGGCGACGAGCAAATGGAAATTTTGACATTTAATTTGCTTGACCTGTATAAAAGCGATTCTCCCTGTGCGTTTGTCACTCTGAAGAAGAAGAGCGGCCAATCGATTGATTGGTTTGTGGTGGACACCAGCACAGGCGAAAAGTCCGAGGTTAATTGTGGTCTTAGCTTAAAGTGGGTATAATATACATACTCTTCGCCAACAATTTCAACTCTGCAGTATGATTTGTTTTTCAGGATTCGCACACCCGTAGTGGATGTCAGCAAAGGAACCTTTAAGAATATTGTCCTCGCACAAGGCTTTTATGTATATTTCATCAGCTATAAAACATGGAAATTTTGTCGTTTTCGTAATGAAGGATTTGCGCCCATCACATGCGTACGCCTATGTCACGGTGAGGAACTGGCAGCCACTGGTGATGAGGAGGGACGCATCTGTCTCTGGCGTCAATTCCATAACCAGGCATCAGTATCCGGGGTCGTCTGTCACTGGCATCATACTGAAGTTACCAGCATTGCCTTTACGCCCAGCGGATCTAGTTTCTATAGTTCGGGGCAGGAAGCAGTCTTGGTGAAGTGGTCTGTAGAAAGACCCGATGAGCGAGAATTTTTACCTCGCATGTCCAGTATAATACGCCACATTGTCATTAGTGATGGAAATGAGCATGTCTTAGTTTGCACCGAGGATAATGCCATGCAACTCATCAGTCCCCAGGAAATGGAGGTTAAGTCGGCACTACAACATTTTACTTATGGCTTGAGCGATAAGTCGGGTAAAAGCTTATTTCCCATCGGTTTACGTCTGAATCCTCGCACCAACACCTTGGTGCTCAATGGTCGAACAGGACACTTACAGTTCTATTCAGCATATACAAAGAATTTGTTATACAATGTAAGTAAGAAATTGTGGTTACTGAGAATCTAAGATTTCAACTTACTTTTAATTTGTATTCTAGTTACGAGTGGTTCAAAGCAACCAGCAAACCCAGGAGCGACATAAGCTAGTCTACAATACGCGTGTAACACGAGCTGCCTTTAACATTGATTGGATGGCAACGGGTGAAGTCTACAATGATCAGGAAAACTTTGCCGAAGTGCGGTTGAAGTTTTGGAAGTTTAATGAAAAGTTGCAGAGGTACCTTAAACTTTTCTGAATCGTTATCCTTAATCTCAACTCCCTCATGTCTTATTTCAGGTACAGCCTAAACACCGATATAGATTTACCTCATGAGAATGGCTTTAAGAATATTGTCTTCTCAAATCAGTTTCAAGTGGATAACTTACGTTGTGCCTCGGCGGGGAAAGATAATTTAATCAAGTTGTGGTCCTTAAATGTATCGGATAATATTTATAGACCAGGGGTTATGTGGAATTGTATAGCCCAGTCGAGCTATAAGCAGTTGACAATTGGTTCGATTTGCTTTGCCGAGGATGGTTCACTACTAGCTGCTGGCTATGGCAACACTTTGGTTTTATATGATGGCCGCTCTTTGCTCCAACTGCAGGCATTGAGTTGTCCCGCTGGTTATGATGGGGTTTTGGCCAAGGCGCAATTGCGTCTGTCGAATTCCCTGATAAACGATACAAATAAGGAATTGTCCCAAAAGGGACAACAACTAATGGGAATATTTAAATCATTGATTAATAGCAATGATCAGAAGCTCATACAACAGGCCAAAGACCTGATTAATGCTGGTCCTGAGATCAAGTCAGAGCCAATAGATGGCCCCGAGGAGTCGCGAAAGGAGTCTGTATATAGATATATAATGCAAATGTCAGAATTGAGCTTGCACCAAAAGTTGCAACTTCTTCGACGTTTTGGCATACAGTGTTACGTCCCAGAGGCTCACCGCAAGCGTCTGGTTGCACATCTACAACGCTGCCTGGGAGAACCCCTGACCCCTACACAGAGATTGAAGGAATTAGACGCACGTTTACTACGTCTACAGCTAAGACATCGCTTTAAAGCGAAACATCAACTGGACCAGTTAATCAGACGTCGCCAAAACTATGAAAAAGTTATCAAACACGATCTTCTACCTCTATTTAGTAGTTTACAGTTGGAAGCAAACAGTCAACCAATAGCTGAGAAACGACTGCCTGCGACCCAGACACAATCAAGCAAGCGTAAACGTTCGGCAGGGAAATCGAAAGGATATTCAGCACCTTCAGTTCCCTATCAAGGCTTGGCACAGATTTCGCAAGTGCAAATTGGTGCCGGCGCGCAGGCTCATCTGGTTGCTATTTGCACAGAATCCCGAGTACTTATCTGGAATCTAATGACACTGCGTGTACAGGCGGGCCTTAAATTATCAGTACGACAATTTGCCTTTGATCCGCTGACCAATCTTATAGCTGTAATTACCAACAATGATGAATGTAAGTAAAGAAACTAGTCTAAATTAAATAATGGTTGGGTGTTAAATCGTAACTAAGACGGTGTCATGTAGAAGGTGTTGTTATCAGCAGATTATGGTTGGGATTATTGATTTTTGTTCAACTTCCCGCTGATCTCACATTTAATTCTCCATTTCCAGTGTTTGTCTTCCAACTGAATGTACCGTTGCCGGTCTATCAGCGCTGTAATTTACCTAAAACATATGGCCTGGTGTGGTTGCCACGTCGACAACCCAGACAGAGATCTATTAATTTGGATTGGCAGGCGCAATCCACTTTACTCATGCTAACACACAATCAGGAGATTGTCTATTTGGCACAACCTGGAGAAAGTTCTTTAGATGATGCGCCGGCTCCCATTTCATTTTCTGCTAATGCCACGGATAGTTTATTAAAACATGCAACATTTGGTAGTTACCTAATGAAACAGGGGACTAAGAACTTCACTGATAATAACAGCAAGAGCAGTGGACCTCTGATAGTGGGTCGCGGTATTCATAGTGCCGTCAACGCGGTAAGTTTTTATCTGTTATATTTGAAAGAGATGTAAAGGGATGAAGGGAACGTAATTGATCAGAATCGTCATGCGATTTAATCTAAATATTTAGTTTTTAGAAAGAGATTTCGTCGCACTTTTTTCGTTGTCCTGGTTTGATTGTTTATTGAAACCTTACGTGCTATGAAGTACAATTGGTTAGACTTAAATTTAAGTTACAATAGTTTTAGTAGGTATATGTATGTAGAATATCAATGCGTATTGTATATATGTATTTGTATATATATCAAGTGTTTTTATAGTTTAGCTTTGGTCTTGTTTTTTTGTGATTTTGTTTAAAGATCATGTTGTAATAACATTTGTTCATCTTTTAGTTGTTGCTCAGTCATCTGCAGTTGTTGTAGTTGTCGTTGGCGTTGGATCCCCAGAAACTATTTCTTCTTCTTACGCATAAGGACATCTCCGAGACGCGGTGCCGTTGGTACACGCAAATGTCGACAGCGCCGCATCATAAGGACATCGTGCTTAAAGTAACGTAGGCAATGCCATTGTGGAACCTTAGGCATGAGTTGTTGATGCTAGAACAGAGATATTAATTATTAGTAAAGAGAGAAAGATAGAGAATCTTTTGCTTGATCAGGCCAAGCCTCCATCGTTATCATGCCGACACCCCGACCCGACTCTGGCTCAATTTGAATAATTTTTGTATTCAAATTTATAACGCCATTCTGTTAAAGTGGCTGGCTGGATATTTATTTTTGGATGCCTTTCAATTGCTTTATGTAAATCATGTGATTGTTATATCTACTTAGCGACAGTCTAGCTGTATGCAGAGCACATGCTTAGTTTTGGGATAGGTTCATCCTTAAGTAACTTTGCAGATTTTTTCTTGTTTCCATTCATGTTTTTGTTTTTCAATGTAATCGTAATTCCCTTGTTTTCTTCTGTTTCAAAATCAAATTCTTCCATTCGTGATAAGAGCAAACATATTATATAAGCTATTGCTGATGATGACAATAAGGCAAAGTATTAAGTATATTTTTGTGATATTTTGAAATCGCTTGCTAAAAATAGTTATCAACGCTCGATTCCAGACATGCTCATACAGCCTGATGATTAAGGTGATGATGATGATGATGATGTTGATGAGTTTTAATTAGAAAGCAATCTTTTAATTAAGCTTGCACTTTGTTCGCCCACTTGTTTGGGACTGCAAAAATAAATGCACTACATTTCCTACTTTTCATTTGCCCCAATTAAATGTCCTTTGCTGTACTTCAATTAACCCCAACTCCGCTTTAATGCCAACTCCTTCTGGCACTCCTTGTTCAACTCACTCAACTCACTCACCTCATTCACAATTGGCACGGGTCCAGCTCTGGCCCATGCAAACAATGCAAGACATAGCACGGATATGACAGCCATAAAGTTGGGCCACATTTTCACTCCTTTCTCGATTCTCCACCTCCGCCTCCGTTCCTCTGTTTCTTTAAATTGTTATTTGTTTTTTGTACTTCTTCCTTAGTTTGATTTAATAACAGAAAATTGTACACTTGATTGTCTTTGTGCTGCCCTGAACTTTTGTTATATTTTTATTTCCGTAAACTTTTGCGGCACGCGCTTCCGTTTTTATTGGACTACGGCTCCGGCAAATGGCAAACGGCACACTACAATCCTCTCCTTGTCGTCGTGTTCTTGCTCTTGGCTCGCTCTTTTATACTCGACTCCGCTCCGGTTGGTTGCTGTTTGTAAAGTGTGGAATTGTCGCAACCGCTCGTTGCATTTATATGTCCCGCTCCTACATCGTTGATGAGTGCGTGTCCCGCTCTCATAATTCTCAAACGAACGATGAAACGTTGCTCATAAAGTTCGGTTTGTTATTGTGTTAAAGAGAACTGCAGAGAACGAGAGAACTTCTCGTTCATTCTCTTTTTCTCTCAGTCTCCGTTCTCTCTCCCGCCCTCCTTCACTACAATAAATAGTAAATGCTGCATAGTCAATGTTGATGCAGCAGGTTCAAAAGAGCTAAACGACCCACACGCCCTCCTTTCCACCCACAATTGCACTGTGGTCTGGAGGTGCTTTGAAATGTTGCAACATTTTGAGATAGCAAAATTGAAAGTTGTATGATGATTGTAAGATTAAAATTTTAATGGTGAAAGCTAACAAATTTATAATATAATAATATAATATAAATACATACATTATATGTACATATATGTCTTTTACTGCTTTGTAAAATGATTTTTGAATTATTTCCCTTCTTAACAATCGTCTAAGTGACTAGAAGCCCTTGATAGACAGACCTAATTTAAATTATTTCTTAGAACAAACAAACCTTATAATAATCTTTTAATAACACTATTCTCAAAATAGATTTAAGTATAATTTTGTTGCTGGTTGTGGGGTTTTCAATCCAGTGTGAATTCTGATTATTTGCTGTTTGGAGCTGCCCCTTCTCATTCTTTTGTTGTTCAATTTGTTGTTTATGCGTGCCAAGCTTTGTTGTTGCGTGCTTTTGACATTTTCACTCTGCTTACTATACTTAACTTATGATGATGATTGTGCAGAACAAATATACTGGGAGTTTTACCAGTTTGTAGTGAATTATACATATATAAATATGTATATATATGTACATACATATATAATAATATATATTGCATAGTATTCCCTTGATTAGGTTTTGCCTTAGTGGTGCTCTAGTATTAAATAGTTAGACGCCATTTATTGCCTTAATTACATTGAATACATTATAAATGAATATAGCACATGGATATGTCTATAGCTTTAACCCCCGAAGGAATCTTAATCACTTTAACTAGTTTTTGGCGGTTTGTGCAAGCTGCAATTAAGAATTGAGTGAGAACGGTGTTGAGTTTGCATTTTGTAAGATATTTACTAATTCACTCGAATGAGTCACATCAACACTTCCTTCAAAATGATTTATTAATTAAACAGTTTTTCTTGGGAAATCTCCAAGTATGACAGTACACAAAGAGTTCATCAATTGTCACTCAGTGTATGAGTGTGGATAAAGAGTTCATCAATTTCGAGATTTGTAATTCAATTGGTTTGCATTTGGTTTTTTGCAAAAATACTTCACCTGTTTCCAACACCAGACGCATGCGCATTGCGCAACTGAAGGTTAATAGAGTCTTTGAGCTGTTTATAAAGGCTGAATGCAAAATAAGCATTGACAAAAACACAAACAAACAAAAAAAAAAAAAAATATCAAAGAAGCTAACTTCGGCCGTGCCGAAGTTTGTATACCCTTGCAGATTAATTGATTATTTACGTCATATCGGATTCAAGATATTTTAAAAATTGGAAATATAAAATTTAAAAAATTTGAACCAAAAAAGGAACAGTAAGATAAATTCGAGTTTGCCAACGGTCGGATTTGAACCTCCGCTCAACGTCATTTCTAGAATCGATCTCTCCTATTGCGCTACCAAACTTATAATTCACGATCTTGCTATTTCGGTATACATTGCAAGCGTCCGTTTGACGAATTCTAAAACAACAACACAATACAAATAGTTTTGTCTCTTTCTGTTTCGCACTCGCTTGTAGTTTTTCAAGCACTGCGCTATATGTATGTATGTATGTATGTGTGGCATGTATGTTGTTTTGTACGCATATAAAAGCAAATATAAACGTATTTAATTGGCTGCATATGCAAACATACTGATGCTGATGGGGTTGATTCATTGATTTTATTGATTTATGTCGGTGTTTATTATCCGATCTGATTCAAACTTACTGATATGATGTAAAAGTATAATTCTCATCTGATCACCAAATTTGGTTGAGATATCTTAAAAAACAAAAAGTTTTTCTCACAAACATACTTTTCTGATGGGGGTTGATTATTGATTTTATTGATTTATGTCGGTGTTATTATCCGATCTAAATCAAACTTGCTGGTAGGTGGAGTGAATTTTCATCTGTGTGCCAAATTTGGTTGAGATATCTCAAAAACAAAAAGTTTTTCTCACTAGAACTGTTTTGAACAACTCACATTTTGACCGAGGTACCTCTGATCTTCCTATTTTTCTGTAACTTATAGTTGTCCGATCCGACCAATCTTTGAACTTAATTTGCTTGCAACATCAACGAACAGAATGATATGACTTTTATTCATGTAGCTCAAAATTTAAGATCGATTAAGTATGTAGAAACAGACAGACGGACAGACGGACAGACGGACAGACGGACAGACGGACAGACGGACAGACGGACAGACGGACAGACGGACATGGTCATATCGACTCGGCTTTCGATGCTGATCAAGAATATATATACTTTATGGGGTCGGAAACGATTATTTCTATGCGTTACAAACATCTGACCAATTTTATTATACCCTCTGCAAGGGTATAAAAAAAAGAAAGAAAAATAAATCAGACGAAACTGAAACTACTATACATATGTATAATCATGTGATTAACAATGTCGAGCTCTGAACTTGAACCGCAATCTCACAAGTACACCCGAAAAAATAAAAGTAACAAATTTTAATAGGTGCCATCAGGGGTGGATTAAAATATGGTTCGGGTGCTAGCCAAGAGTCACAAGCGGGCTTGTATGAATTGTGGAGTCTTCTGTTTACTTAAAATATTTTAATAATCCTTTCACACTGATTAAAGTATATAAGTGTTTATAAAAATAATATTATTTTTTTTTTTTTAATCTAACGATAATTTGGATAAATCTCTTTTTAAACAACTTAAAATTGTATTATATAGACCTTTTATTAATGTTAGTTCGCACCTGACTATAAATAACACAGTTTTTGAACTTCATCAAGGTCAATACCAATTAATGTTCAATTTCTCTATTACAGCTGGTAAACTTATCTGCCCACACTATGCCTGCTATGAGCCTGATTTGCAATGAATTTATCAAATCGCTTCTGACGCCTGCCGATAGCTTAGATACAAGACTCAATGATGAAGACGCCGCCCTAACCAATGGCAAAGTAAATGGCAATGGTTTAGCCCATGATGAAAGTGATGCAGATGACGTGGAGGAAGAAGATATCGAGCAGTTGCACGTTCGTAAAACTTTAATGGAAGAAAATGCCAAGCTGGATGAAATGCAAATTGGATTAGAAGGTGATCAATTGGATTTAGACGCTAGATTAAAACGGATTGCTTCTCTGGATATACATGTGGAGTTTTAATTGCAGACAAAAAAAGATAAATCAACTTAGAAATGAGACGATAAATACTTACCCAATAGTTGTTATAACAAATTTTATTTCATTTGTGTACAAGAGGAAATACAAAACTATTTTTACAACGCAAAATTTTGATAACGATTACTGCAACGGAAATTGGGATACAAGCGATTAGGTAAGCCGATCGATACCCACATAATCAACTTAATTGTCACAAGTCACTCGTACTGGTTAAATGAAATTTGCTGACGAAATTATTGAGAGTTGTTAATCGAATTGTTTTTAAAAGAACCAAATCTGTGCTCTATATCTACATGAATTATTTGAAAGAATACATTTAACTTAGTTTTTCTCGTACTTAAACTAATGACTTCAATTTTTATTCTCATATATGAATTACACAAAAGTTATTTATGAATTAAAGTTTTGGAAACTTTTTAAAGAAAACGTCGGCGTGGTATTAACCCGGCATGGGACAGAACATTGTAGATTTCCATGCGTGGAATTTTTTCTGCCTGACGGTCATAGACCTAGAAAGTTTTTTTTATATATCTATAGTAGACGATTCTTTAAATATCTTCTTTAATTTACCACTTCCTCACCGGGTCCGAACCAACTGGATCTTGCTAGAGCGTCCCGGACACGTGGTGTCTTGTAGAACGGATTCTGAAATTGTTGAGGCAATGTTTGCTCCCAAGCTGCATTCTCCACAACGGCAATGTGTTGCAGATTCCGTTGAGGCCGAGCTGAGACTTCCAACAGACCTATAGCAAATATGACCAGCATCACAATCAAGAGATAACGACACGGCGGGCACCTTGAATAGAGTTAAAGTAGGGTAGATGAAAAAATTCCGATCAAGATCATGCCTGGGTGAACACTTTTCAATTGTATATTATATTTTATTTTGAGCATTACATAATTGTGACGTGCATATGATATTACAAGTTTCCGCCTGTCACGCATATACACGCATGTGCCCCTCACTCCCTCTTAAAGCAAAACCGACCTGGTCCACGCCTAAATGACTGGATCTGGGAACTAGTTAACCAAGTCAGCTGACTTGGTTGTCTTTTCTGTTTCTTTCACGTTGAAGTGGCTACCAAATGGCCATTTCCTCGATGTCGCGTGCTGAGTTACTCTTTTTGGATGTGGTGCGTTTGTGTTTCCCCCAACTCCACCATCACCATAGGCCATCGGCATCACCAGTAGCAGCGTCATCGTTGACTCGGCCCACTTCCACTTTGTTTTTGCAAAAAAGATCCCTGATCTTTGTTTCTGTTTTTCTCTTTTTCTTTCGTTTTATTTTTTTAATTGGGTAACCGGCAGTGAAGACTTGCTTGACGCCTCCTGCAATGGTTCATGATGATGTAAGGTTTTCGTATGGTCTTGATATTGCCACTTGCGGCGCTGTCCAATTGTGCATTTTCATTTGCCCTTTTTGTGGCAAATCATGATCTTGCCGGCACAAAATATTATCATTTCCATAACCAGGGATGCAAAACTGATGAGAAAACTACAAAACTTCAAAACAACAAGTTTATCCAAAATATTCCAAGGAATACCTAGCGATTTGAAATTTGAATTTGTTATCAATTTCAGACAATTTCCCATAATTTTCAATGTGATACGAATTCTAAAAGTTAAATACAAATAAGTTTAGTATTATCACAACCGATTTATATAATTTGGAACAAGGATTCCTTGTTTTTAAATCATTTTCCGGAGTAGTAATTCCCAAAAAGAATCATTGCCCATTTGACCATGATTATGTATGCGTACACCATTTAAGTAAATTAAGAAATCTAACATTTACTTTTAGACTTGGCTAACTGCTAATAATCTATTGATTTTTGCTTTAACCCCACCCTTCTATTTTAGGGGTTCCGCCCATTTGATGTTGTCCCCCATGATTGTCGCGTCGCTTCGTTGCAATTTCGCTTTCAGTTTCTGGCGGCGATCTTATGCAATTTCTTTTGCTGTTTTGCGCATGCGCACGCCGGTTGAGTGTTCCATCGGTCGGTCATTCGGTCTGTCGATCGGTCGGTCTGTCTGACTCTCTGCTTGTCTGCCTGTCTGTGCCTCTTCCAGCTGTTGGCATTTTCAGGTTTTCATGCTTATTTGTATACGCCAGTCAATTGTTGTTGTTGAATTTTAAGGGGGGGTCTCAGACTTAGTTGGCTGGCTGCTACTTACTTACATACTACATACTACATACTACGCGTTGTTGTTTCTGATTAGGTCAATGGAATCCAATTGGATGTTGTTGCAGTTTCGCTTTCTGTACCCTGTGTTCATTGAGGAATGGGTATATTTCAAATGATGTTTCATTATCACAGACAGTCCTGCGGATTCGATGAGCTATTGAAAGTAATGTTGGTATGCATTCTTATCTAGTATAGAAGACAATAACAATCCTATTCCTACAACTGCAATATAGCAGGTATCTCTTAACTTAGAAAGAAGCCAGAGGATGAGCCAATGGTATATCTACATATGACTTTATTTTGAGTCCTTTGGAAAAGGGTATAACGATGTCGAACCTTTGAATTGACACATCTGTTGCTGTCGTTGGCTGCTCCACAATATGACATGAAATTTGGGTCACATGGTTAATTGACAAAGATTGACGTATTGTTATTCTACGGTCATAAAATTTGTTTATACTTATTTTACATACAATGAGGAAATATCTGTGAAAATTTATATATCTAGATACTTATGGCCATCAGTTACAATTACAAATGAAACTGGTCTATATTTGGGATGAGAAATTAAACGATAGCTAAGAGAGTGAGAGAGAGATAGTGAAAGGTATCCACAAACCTTGAAACAAAAACCAAAAAAATTAAACATTGGGGGAAGTCGTCTGCACTTAATCTGTCTGCTCTTCCCTTACAATTTTTAGCCGGCAAGCGAATCATTAAATTTTTGAAAGTGTTTAACTGTTTATTTCAGGGTTTCAAGGTTGTGTTTTAAGTTTTTTCTTTTTAATTTCCTGCATCTTTTAATTAATATAATGTTTAAATGGTACTTTTGGAGCTGATTAGGTAAAGTGAATGAATTTTTGTATAGGCTTAAGAAAAGTTTTGGTCGCTGATCTTTCTAACTTGAAGACAAACGATGGGTACAATGTATAATTTGAATATTTATATGTTTATATTTTTTAGTTTCTGATATCATATCATTCAAATCGATTCATTCAGTGATCAATATTCCGTTCGTTCCGATAGCTCACTTTATTATGGTCAATATTTATATGCAGTTATTGTAATGTTGATTCAACTTCAATGTGGCGTAATATTTCTGACTCTGTTTTATTAATTTTTTTTATGGGGTTTTGGTATTTATTTGCCAGTTTCACATCCAGTGGATTGAAATTTTGTAGACTGTTGACAATTTCGAATATTATGCATTATTTTCTTTAATTTATTATGATTGTTGTTAGTGTTGTTGCTGTGGTAAACTTTTTTTTCGGGCATTTGTAAAGAAAACGTGACCGTTAAATTGAATTATGTGCTGAGTACACCCGCCGTGAGGTTTTTTTTCTCTAATTTTTTTTATGCCTTGTCTCTGCTATTTTCACTGCAAAGCTTTTTTTTCCTTTAGTTTGTTAGTTAAATGTTTTCTTGGTTAAAATCATTGTGATAGGTCAGCATTGTTTATGGGTTATTAAGATTGTTTGGTAAAATGAAGAGGAAAATCAACGAGCAACATTGTTTTACGCTGATATTGCGTAAATTGCAAAATTAGATAAATTTTGTCGTATCCTATCCTTGCAATAGATCACTTTAAGTTTTTCTGATTACGATGAAATAATAATTCTTTATCCGCAATGGCTTTCCATGAACATACATAATACCACTTAATAGGACTTGATGGATTCACTGTACACTAAATACATTTTTGTCACAAGATTTTTAAAATTCTTTTTTTTTTTTTTTTTTTTTTGCAAAAAATAGATGTCTTTATTTGGAAATTTTTAATAAGTATTTAAACTCACATTTTAATATTCATTTTGGTATTTTGTTAATATATGTAATCCTTATTCAGGCTTGTATTTCGGCCGTTGGTAAGTTGTTGAGCTGAACGCGGCCAATTGGCAACTGATTTCGCTGTTCGACCAAAAGAAACCAACAGCTACAGCTTGGACTTGGCTTAAAAGTTTTCGAGTTATTCAAAACCGCCAACTCAACGAAACATTGAAAGCTAACCCAAGGTGCATATCAAAAAATTATTTGTTAGATTTAGGTTTGTTTATTTAAATACATGTCTACATAAAGATTCTTAAACTAAAATAATAAATATTTGCACTTTACTTAGTTTCTGACAATATAAAATGATCAACAAAATCTTGCAACATATCGACTATACGATTCCTATACAATTCATCGGTATTAAAAGCTTCCATGCATATATCTATGCGTCGACGGCTAAAGAAATCGGTAAAGCCTTCCTCCGATCCGGTTAACTTTTGGGTGGATGTTGGGGGTAACATTACCAAGTGACAGAATAAACAACTCTCGATTAAGCCCAAAATGCGATATTCTTCAACCGATTCATAATACTGTTGTTCAGGTATAATGTTCTCTATATCCAAATCGGCTCTCTTAAGGAATTCTTTCATGTATCGATAGTATTCGGATAGCAGTTCATTGAGATATTTCTTCCGGAATTCACTTGTAGTAGGTATGGTCAGTATAGTTAGAAGATCCGAAGCTGGTGGGGCATAGCGCGCCAATTGGAAGTCCACAAAGCGACTCTGTATAGGATTCTCGCCATATTTGCCATACTGAAACATTATATTATTCGACCATAAATCACCATGGAGTAAAGTGTTTTGATATTTCTTTGAAGTTTTAACCAATTCAAAAATCGTAGACATCCGCGGAGTAAATTGTTCCAATATATATTCCATTTTATTTTTGTACTTGGGAATAGTCTTTATAAACTCTTTAAGCACTTCACAGGAATTGTTAAAGTTAACTATTCTCAAGTGTTCTGGTTCCTTGTCAGATGGATATGCATTTTCTACAACAACTTTGGGTTGCGTTTCGCTTAATTTTTTTCCCAAACGCTTTTCCAGGATAATGGAACCGGCATGCAAGGCAGCCAATGTCTTTAGGCAACACAGAAGTTGCTCCAAACTTAGAAGTCCATCACGTCCACTGCCCATACGATAGCCCTGATCGGCTAGGTTTTCGAAAACCAATATATTTCTATCCGCATAATAGCATTTGGGAGCCACTTCCCCGCAATATTTCTGTAGATCGGGCAAAACATGCTGGTATACAGCTATCTCTTTCTGGAATACTCCAAAATCTTCCAGGTATTCCATACGCGATTCATTGCCCACTGGTGCCATCTTGGAGAAGAAGCGCAACTGCTTCAATTCTTCTGAATCATGCAGACGGAGAGTAACTTGTAAATAGAAATGGCTACCCAAATATCCAGCCGGAGCATCCGAGGTCGGTTTTAGCTTGTAGCTGACTATATCGAAACCTTTCGGGTCATCCTGATGAAAGTATTTTTGGCACAGGCCATGAATTTCGCTATTGCTTAACTCAAGTTTTGTCGATGCCATGTCGAGGCCGGGAGAAACTGTTTGGACTTCATTCAAGATGTTTGGCCTATATAGGCAAAACCAAGGTTGTAAATTACCCTAAGATTCAGATTCTCACAAGATAAGGCCATTATCCGAGTTGCTTGAGAGAACAAAACTTGCGTTAGCAACATATAAGTAAATTGCGGGATTATAACACCAAATAAATCTACCTACTAACCATATTTACTCTGGAGGTAGACTGAGTTATATATGCATATATGTATATATACATATATAATATAACAATTAAGGGTCACTTGCTAAGGGAATGAACTGTTCTGAGCTGCGCAATGCATTCCCGAGATTCTATTATGAATCGGGCTACAAATTGATGACATCCATAATCGGCATGTGGATTTTTTAGGGTGTGTTTTGCGGATCGATTTCTTTATATGCGTAACCCCAACGAAATCTTCCGAACCGATTTGGAGTTTGCATTAAATGAGAAATCTATAATTTGGGTTGTAGTCGTTTTTGCTTGGCTAACATCTTGATAAGGCACCCTGTATATAAGTATATAAAGCAGTTCACTTAAACAACTTAAACAGAATCTTGTTAATCATTTTTCTAATAGGTTATAGTTATAAGTAGTAAAGTAATGTATTTTTGAAGTAGGTGTACCACAATAAATTTGAGAAATTAATTCAGATAAAGGATATTAAAGATATTGAAAAGTAATTATGATCCATCCATAAAATTTATGAAATTCTTGTAATAATTCTTAATAGTGATTAAAATAAACTTCCCAAAATATTGTGAATTTAGCTCTGTATAAACTATAAGTAAATCTTTTCATCTACTCGGTAAATTTGAGTATTTGCTACTTTAATTATAGGATTTATTTGTTTTTGATAGTCCCATAAATCTTAAAGACGCCTAGATATCATATGGAAAACCCAACACCATTTGTTAGCCATGTTACACACGAGTATCTCCGAGGCACGGCAAACAATCTTGTTATAATACGTCAACCAAAAAATAAACTAAGGAAATGAAAATAAAATAACATTATAATAATAATAATGTTAATCTTTAAGTAAATTGTAGTTTACTGAGCGATTGAGGGCGTGGCAAGCATTGCAAAGTGAAAAAAAAAATCAGCATATATTGGTTTTCGTTTAAATTAAGATAATTATTATGTTAATATGTATGTAGATTAATCATATATAATTCATGGAAATATGAATATGTTTGAATAGGAAAGTGAGAAAACTTTTGAGGTAGCTCCCATGGATAAATCCAGATCTAGACTAAACTTAAAATGAAGTCTACATGGATAAGATGATAAGTCCATTGACTGTTAAAAATACTTTTATCGTAAGGAAATGTGCTATTAGGTTTAATTTAACAGGTGAGGGAAATTAGAAAATTTGTCTCTAATTTTTATCACCTTTCAAATGAAATTTTTCGCATGTGTCTTTTTTATATCTGCTATGGAAGAAGCGTAGATTAGATGAATTCATATCGGAGGATAGGGGATGATCGATTCCCCGATTGTTTTTGCGTTTCTAGTTTTCTTATAATCTATTCCATTCAAAAGTATTTTAAGTATTCAAGTTTGCTTGCCAGCTTAATCCGATTTAAATAAACTTACTACTAATTAGTGCATATCTTAGTTCCTTATAATATCTTATCGCAAATTACATTACGAATACGGGCAATGCATTTGCACTATATAACAATCAGCTGTCCGTTCAAAAAATCTAAAAAGTGAGTAAAAACTACAAATTTTACTTAGTTTGCAAGCAAAGCGCTTTGGTGACAGATGAGGAAATTCTCATCAACGGAAAATAGCTTTTCAACAGTGTGAGAGAGAGAGAGTGAGAGAGAGAGCGAGAGAGTAGGGAAAGCTATTCTGCGATCGAATAAACATATATATATATCAAGTCAAAAGTCTTACGTATATACTCACTATTATGCTGCTGTCACGTTCCGAATGTGTTGAAATATTGAAAAATGTTTTTAAACAGTCAACAAATAGCAAGGGCCACAAGGAAGAAGTTGTCAAATTAATGGATTATCATTTAATTAGGGATCACACTCCATTGGGCTATCTAGGAGATTACTACGAACTGACTTTGATGTACTACAATGTAGATGTAAGTACAATAAAAAATAATCTTACTTGGTTATTAAGTAAATTTGAATTTTTCATACATTTTTCCCCCATTTGATTTTGACCGTTATGGTTTGTTTTCTCTAAAATTACTGTTGCCTAATTTCAGGCTGGCGAGAGAAATTTAAAGCAAGTGCAACTTTTTATCAAATCTTTGCCAGAGTTATCCGCTGAAGCTGAAAAGGAGGCCATATTTAAAAAAGAGGCATGGCTTTATGAAAATTTATTAGCAGATATGCAACTTTTTTGTAAGTTTCAAAATTATTCCAAAGCAAAAATAATACAATTGGATTTTTAATCATCTTTCAGCCAAAATGAAATGGTGCGCTAGTTGTTATTATACTAGGTCCGATCTTCTGGTTTTTGAGAACGTAACTCTAACTGGGTACCATCAGTCTCCCACTACCGAGCTAACTCAATCCCACGTTTTCCAATTGATGCGGACTCTGGGCGCATTTCATGCAGCTAGTCTGGTCTATGAATGGAAAACTCGGAGAAATATTGGCCAAGCATTTGGTCAACATTTGCAAGAAATAACTGTAGCATCGGAAATAGCCTGGTTTACTACAGGCCTTTCTGCTGTCTTGGCCATTATACGTAGTCTTCCCGAATTTAAAGTAAATCGTGATTTTATCGATTCACAATTACTGGGCATTATGGAACGTATTTACATGCAGGCCAAGCCATCTGCCCAATATCGTAATGTCCTCTGTCATCGCGATCCCTGGGCTGGTAATATCTTCTTTCCATCTCAGACAATGGAAGAGGATTCAGCTCTCCTGGTGGACTTTCAAACGTGCCGCTATATTCCGCCTGCCACAGATATTAGTTTTAGTCTATATATGAATCTCTCGTCAGCGGAACGCAAGAAGTTAGAAACGATCTCTATGGATATTTACTATAATTGTTTAGATGAAAATCTTCACGATTTTGGTCTAAAAGCGGAACTTTTTTAACCAAATCGGAACTGTTGCAATCATTTGAGGAATTTCGATTGTTTGGTGTGGTCTATAGAGCTGTGGCAGCGACTATTGTCAAGGTGCCAGTAAAATTTGTTACCAACGATTTTAAATATGTGGATCGCAGTGGCTGCCTATTAAAATATATGAAGGAAAATGATGAATTTAGAGCATATATGGTGGAATGTTGCTCCGAGGTCATGGACGTTGCCTTAAACATGGATGACGTATTGGAAAGCTCTAACAATAAATGTTGAACAAACATTATAATGTTGCATTATTTTCCGATCAACTTGTATCAGCTATTTATTTTCAAGTAATGTTAAAATTTGATTAATTTATTTCGAATGGTATAATAAAATTGATCAGATATTTGAAACGCATAGAAATAAAAGTTTCCGACCCCATAAAGTACATATATATTTTTGATCAGCATTAATAGCTGAGTCAATATGATCATGCCGTCTGTTTCTTCGCATCATTTCGAACTTAAATTTTGAGTTCGTTCTAACTTCGGTAGTTAATTCAACTGTAAGGGTATACAAACTTCGGCACGACCAAAGTTAGCTTCTGTGATATTTTTTTTCTGAGCTGGAATCAAAAACTAGAGATTATTGGCAATTCAAATACATTAAATTTGTTCATGTCATTTTATTGAATCTGATTTTTTTGTGTTCCTATCTGGACAAATTCTACATACTCTTTGCATTGCTAGACACCTGGTAACACTGTTGATAATAAGTTGTCAAGTGATAAAGCTTATCATGGGAACCGTCTAAACAAATTAATAATAATATATAAGTACATATGAATGTATATATGTATGTATGTATGTAGTACACAGTAAAAGCTAACGGATAAGCGAACAGTTTAACTGGTCGAGGAGGTTCAGACAGACGATTGTTTTGAACATTTCTCTTTATCAGAGAATTATAGATAAGTTCTAGTTCACATCAGCATATAGTATTTGAGCATAAAATTCGTAGACTCCGATTTCAGTTCAGTTTAGTTGTTCGAAGAGAATGAATCTGCTTAGTATAGAAGAGCTATTAATAATAGCCCAAAGATCTTTGGGCGAAAAGGATTTAATCATTTTGGACAGCCAATTCTTAGCTGGATCCAATGATCTATTGGGATATATGGGAGAGTATTACAAACTCCATTTGAATGTGCAAAAAACTGAAGATGCATCTCAAATCTATAAATTGGTTTTCTTTGTAAAGAGTTTGCCCTATCACAATGAACCACAAAAGATTGAATGCGATCGTAAAGGGGTTTTTCCCAAAGAATCTCTCATATATGCCAAGATATTGCCAAACATTCAAAAATATGGTAAGCTTACGAACGGGTCTTTTTTTCTCGATTTACTAATGATTTATATTCATTCATTTATAGCGACTAAAAAGTTATTTCCCAAATGCTATTACTCTCGCAAAGATGTTATAGTTTTAGAAGATCTTGGTGTAGATTATAGGCATTTGAAATCGAAGGGGAGTAATACTGTAGACAGTTGTAAATTGATTCTGGAACATCTCAGTGAGTTACATGCCTCCAGCATAGCCTGGGAGGAGAAAGAGCATCTAAGCATTAATCAGCTTTATGGAAAAGATCTCACCGAATTGGGTTTAAGCAGGGATAACGCTTGGTTCATGACTGGATTAAGGGTAAATTAGTGAATATTAATTAATTTCCTACCCTCCTTTTAATAATAAAAATTTCGATTATTTATTAAGGGCATCATTTTCTTAGCCCTTAGACATCCAAATTATCAATCTGTCAGTGCTCAAAAGTTTATCAAGGAGAAACTTTTTGATATATTGTTGAAAACTGAGGAATTTGCAAAACCTTCGACATATTTACATAATGCCTTCTGTCATCGGGATGCCTGGGATCACAATATATTCTTTAAATTTCCATCGGCGGAAGCCACATCACCCACTTCCTGTTGCCTTATCGACTTTCAACTGGCCAAATATTGTTCGCCCTGTTTGGATGTTTTATTTGTAATCTTTATAGTCATGACAAATGAGGAGAGAAATAAGATGTACGAAGTATGCTTAGAGCACTATTTCAATTCTTTACAATCTCATTTTCAACGACTTGGTCTACCACAAGATCTTATCACTAAGGAACATTTTTTTAACGAGTGCGAGGAGATGCGTCTGGCTGGTCTATTAATGTGGGCTCTGGTCGAACCCCAAGCAAAAATATCGCCCACTTTGTCAAATCGTTTGCGTTCAGAAGATCCCGAAAGGTTTGATTATTATCTTAATCAAGATCGTAGTGGCCTATATTTGAGGGTAATAAATGAGCAGCCGGGCTACGAGAAAATCATTATGACACCAATCCAAGAATTATTGGACTACCTCATAGTAAAACAATTTAAGACAACCGTAGATAGAATATGATTATACCCTAAACAATAATAGAATCAAATCAGTCATAATGGAACTTTTGAGCATTAAGGAAGGTCAGAAAATTTTACGAAATTCAATAAAACGAAATTTGGCAATTGAGAAAACTTTATTGACGCAGTTAACAGGGATTGTTGGATTCATGGGCGAATATTATAATCTAAAAATCTATGTTAAACAACAAAATGTTTTCCAATATTTCACACATACTACCCCAAGGTTCTATCAATATTTTGTAAAGACATTACCGCAAAAGAATCTACAATATAGAGCGGAATGTGAACAAAGTGGAGTTCTAGCCAAAGAGGTGGGAATCTATATGAAGATATTGCCAAATCTAAGCAAATATGGTTAGTTTATGGAATTACAATCTCATCCTTGGGTCATACATATAATAACTTTTCCATAAAGTCAATGCAAAATTGTTTGCGGATTGTTATCATACTCGTCAAGATATTTTAGTTTTAGAAGATTTATCATTGAACCACACTCAGATACCGCCAAACGAGAAGTTGAGCGTCAAATCGATTAAGGTAATACTACAATATCTAGCCAAATTACACGCTGGAAGTATCGCCTGGGAACGAGCTGAAGGATTTTCAATTGGTGAAAGATTCAAAGAGCATCTGTTTGAGCTATTACTTACGGAGAAGAATCTCTGGTTTAAGGCTGGAGTCAAAGTGAGTGTCCTGTGTTTTCTTTTCTTTTCTTTCTTTCTTTTTCCTTTCTTTACCTTTAAATTTTTTTGCCTCAGGGAATTATTCATTTGGCTCGAAAAATATCACAATTTGATCAATATTTTGTTACTGAGAGACTTTACGATTTATTGATTCAAGCTGAAAAGCTGGTCCGGGCATCGAGCCAAATAAGAAATGTCTTTTGCCATCGAGATACTTCAGTTACAAATGTTTTTATGTATTCAAATGAAAAGTCTGCCTGTTTTGTGGATTTTGGTTTAGCCACGTATTGCCCACCAGCAATTGATGTACATTTTCTTTTGTATCTCAATTTACCAAGAGAAGTCCTCCAGCAATTTTATCAGGAATATATAGAATATTATTACTCTGCATTGCAAAACGAATTCCGAAATTTGAATATTCCCAAGGACGAAATATCTCGGTCGGATTTCCAAAAGGATTGCCAACGAGCTCGTTTAGCTGCTTTGATAATTTGCGTCCTATGTTTGCCTGTATTCAAAATTTCCAACGATTTGATACACAAATTGCGCAATGAGAATAATGCTAAATTTGATTATTGGATGAATGTGGATCGTAGTGAGTTATTGGACATAGCTATGGCCCAAAATAATCTGTATAAGGAGGAAATATTTATGATTATAAGTGAATTTTTAGTATATATCAAGGATAATGAAAATATATTTCATTGAAAGAAAAGATAATTATTTTTTTTTTGCTTTTTTCACCTTTATTAAGTTTTAGAGTTTAGGCTAACTATAAATTCAAAAACTAACTAGAAATTTTCGTTACTTTAAACATATAAGCAGGATTTAGCAAATATATATATATATATATAGATATCAGATCAGATGCATATACATATAATGAAAACAAAGAGGCTAATCAGTCCAGCAATCCTCATCGCCATCATCTTCATCGTAATCGCGCACATTAAAGTCCTCGTGAAATAAGTCTTCGCCCTCCTCTTCCGAGGACTCTGAATGTCATCTGGCACGCGGTGGTTGTGGTAAGGTCAGTACACCCAATCCCTTGGGCGGCCTAGGTATACGAATGCTGGTCGATGGACCATCATCTACTGAACTCTTGCCCGAAACACTGGGTATTAGCTGGGCATTCATTATGGTTGTATGATCAAAACAGTTGCAACAATACTTATCACAACGTATAACAAAGATCAAGCCAGCCAAGAGCCAGAAGGCCAAACCAGGCCAGGAATGACTGGCACAAGAGGAAAAGAAGATTACACTAAATAGAAGGCACGTGGCACAGATTAGAGGGCTAACATTGATGACACTGCCCGTATACTTGGGTATAAAGCCCATCATAATGGATATCACAAGGACACCAATGGCGCCAGTAATGGCTGCTGGTAGCCAGTGCATCATTAAGCCAGCCAAACACAGGGCAATGCCCAGACCGATGACAATCAGAGCAAATATGGTCACATGCCAGGAGTTCATTGTGGGCACACGCACCGAACGCTCCATGGGGCCAGCAGTGGTGACCTATAAGTAAATGAATAATTATTATTGTGTGTATATTGAAATGAGTAAATATATATTTATTAACTAACCTTGATCTTTTGCCTATATTCATCCACAATGGCATCAATATCCGTAGAAGTATCCGAATCGCTTTTATCAAATTTATCGGGATATTCAAAATCGGAAGGAGGCGGCTCACCATCGGACAATATGGTTGATTCCACATCCTCTCTGCCTTCTCGCTGTGGACATGGTGAAGTAGGTTCGCCCAATAGAAGCCATTCCTTTTCCAACTCCTGTTTGTTTTTAGTTTTAGTTTTTGGCTTCTTTAGTCCACCATGCTTGGCCAAGCTAATATTCCAAAGACTTCGCTTCAGGCGACTGGAACTGGCTGTGGTGGCACTGCTGCAGCTACTGCTCTTGGCTATCGGAGCTGTGGATAAACGGCTGTAAGACAATGAGGATTCACTGCTACTACTTGGCTGCATAAACTTCGGTCTATAAGGTGAGTATAGCAAATAGAAAGCTCTTAGGAAAACTGAACTCATGTGACTGGCGGCCAGGGTGTAACTGAGATGCTGCAAAGGACATGCAAATGCCAGCATGGCACACAAACTTCCACCGATAAATACAGCTAAGACTGGATTTCCGCTGTCTGAGCTCTCGTAACTGATTTGTTTAGATAATATCCGAAATTCGGAAGTGGCTAGACGAACTACAATGCCATATAGTTCGGGAAAAAGTTCCAAAAAGGCAGCCGAACTGGTCAAGAGCAACATACAGGCCGATGCTGGAATCAATTTATGAAAACCATTTTCATCCAAAATGTTAAACAATGGCACAGCTACATAGTCCTCATGGGATCTGGGAGAGAGAAAGAGAGAGAGATGGAGAAAACATCATTTAAAACAAAATTATTGATTGAATTAATTCTAGACATTTGCTCACTTCCAATGCACCACAGATGACAGACACAATGCCGTAAGGAGGAGGGAAATACTGACCAAAGCAGTCATCACGAGGGCTGTGAAGCGTCCATTTCTATGTGGTTGCTTCCATTCACTGGGATAGGCATAGGTCAGTAAGGCTGTGGCCAGAAATAGCTAAGGAAAAAGTAAAGAATTTAGATATTGATAAGTTGGTTTATACTATTACTATTCAATTTATGGGATTGGATTAAAATAATTGTGATTTAATTCAAACATAAAATCGGTAGATACATGTAATGTTTGCCAGCAAAGTTAAAATCCCTTCTCAAAACAATGAAAAGAGAAACCTCGCTTCCTACGTGTCATAATCAAAAGCTCATATCCTGTGGCCATGCCCAATTGTCGTCTGTCACGACATGATACCATAACGAAAATCGATAAAACAAATGTAATTCACAAACTGAGAAAGCGAGTGGGGTCAAATTGGTGTCGACTAGGGTGCACTGACCCATTAATAGAACTTACACTGCTAATGCCATCGGGTTGTAAGTAGTTCTCCTTAGTCCATGATAAGAAGTCACCACGCCACCAGCCAACGGCGCTCAGGATTGCATTTAGTCCAAACAAAGCCGAGAGTCATAATGAAACTAAAGGCTTTTGAATGCTACATATATTAAAAGAAAGAGCAGAGAGGAGAGAGTTCATTCATATGAAATGTAATAGAATTAAGTATAAATACTAACCTCAAGACCTAGCATAAACATACCAGTGACTAATAGAACTACGGCAACACCCAGTACATCGGGCCATGGTTCATTGGCCGGTGAATTGCGGCCTAAAAGAGATTAGTTTATACCAATAAATGGAAAAGTATCTATGCAGGCAATGAAAAATAATTTGTAAAATAAATTTTCGATTGCCCTCAAAAGTAGGCAACATAAGATTAAATTGTACTACTACATATAAGCCATGGCAAAAATATTAGTCACACTCACCCAATATGAGAATGCGAGCCAAGCCACCGGTCATGGCATCTAAACAGGCACTCAATGTCCTAGCTAAAGCCGCACAGGCACACATCACAGCCAATGCATCCATCCAAATGGCCAGGAATAGGCAACAAAAATCAAACTTATTTGTGGCCCTCACATAAGGCATTTGAAGGCCACGCAAGCTCGTCTTGCATCGGGCTAAGAAAGAATAATAAAGTTAAAGTAATCTTTAACCTCTTATTAAGACAATTATAGTCTAAATTACGTACCAGCTAAGGCACCATAAGTAGTGGCCAACAAACTGGCAAATAGCAAACTTGTGGCAGAGGTCTCATTGTAGACAATCAAATAGCAAATAACCGAAGTGCCTAGGGCCAGGCGAGCTCCACTGCCGCTACACAGCAGATCTAGTAAACTGAAAGGATGATGAAATTAGTACACAAAAAAAAAAAAAAAAAAAAAGTAAATATGTAAATAAAAGAGAAAAACCAACAGATGACTTAATCTAACGGCACTTTCAAATTTATCACCTCTCCCTGAACATGAATGTCGTGTTTGAAAGACAAGCATGTTCCAGCTTTAACCACAATTTTTTGGCGCCAACTAAACAAGGTTAGACAGGACACGCAGTGAGGTAGGAGGGAAGGGATTCTGCTCTCAGATGTCATGACTCATTTAACTTTTTGCTTTCCATTGGCATGCTGGGTTGTCTATGCCTATTTGTATGTGTGAGTTCTGGGTATATCCTGTTTCTTTTCCCTCCTTTTTTTTTTTGGAAATTGAAAACTTGTCAGAGCTGTCCCTTGGGGTGCTTTTACTGGGTTCCTCTGTTTGCCAATTTGCTGTTAATTATACACTCTGTGCATATTTAAGATGCTCGATTATACTAATTACTTTTGCCCAGAGGCCGCTGACGTCTTTTCCAGGCGGTCTTTGATCAAATTTGGCAAATAAGTTTGTGAATGAACACGCAAATGAATAGATAATTGGAATAGAACTGATGTCCTTTGAAATTGAATTACAGTTACTAAGAATTTTCTGTATTTGGTTTGAAGGGAAAATAACAATTATTAATGCCTGTTTTCGCCTAACTGTGAGTGTGTGTGTGTGTGGGTTGAGAGCGTGGCGATAACTCAGATAATAAGAAAACACATATATATACATATATAAATAAGTACTTATGAAGAGAAAGAAGAATATATAAACACAGAGTATCTATGAAGGAAATAACATGCCTATATTTTCTGTGCCCATATCAAGATTTTGTAATCTATAGGAAAAACAACAAGAGACTTCTTTTCCTTTCTACAAGAAGTAATTGCTTTCACAAGTCTTATGCAAGTCAATGTTAATAGATTTAATAATATACTAACAAACATGTGTATTTATTATGTTTTTCATCTGTTCGAATTCTAGGCATATTTTTAACATAGTTAATTTTCATTTCATTCTAATTGAGTTTGCCCATTGAGGGCTTTTAACTTGGCCTAGTTGAACTTTTCAGTTAGTTCGAGACTGTTGTCTGGCAGCCAGCGCGACGCCAGTAGACATGTTGTCAACAAGGAAAAGCGGAAAAACAAGTGAAAAACAAATGTAAATCTGTCAAGGAAAAGCCACACATAGTATAGTAATCAAAAATCAATTTATTGATTACACAGACAAATATCATTTCGGCATGTGTGAGACAGTGTGACATTTTATGGCATGATGACAATAATATCAGACTCGATATCATTATAATTAGACCCAAAAAAAAAAAACTCACCTGCTGGCATTCGACATGGCTTTAGTCTGGCTGCACGACTTTTGTGGTTTTGCGATTTCCTTGGCAGTTGGCCAAGTGGGTTACATTTTTTGTTCTTGTTATTTAAGTTCTATTTGGCTCGATCAATTCACAAGTTGTCAAAATTTTTGTATCTATTTCGATTTTGATTTACGCTCGGAAAATTGTTATATATATTTTGTATTCTGGTCTCACAAAACGTTAAGAGTATTGCCCAGGAAAAAAAAAAAAGGAGAAAAAAACCGAAACACAATTGTCCTATGAATCACGTAATATAATTAATCGGACCTCAAATTTATTTATTTGTAGGGCAACCGCGTGTTATGTTCACTTAAATTGGCTGCAATTGACTGAATGTTCATTTGTAGCTTTTCTCAGCTTTTCCCAGCTACTGCAGTCATGAAAAGCAAAAAAAAAAAAGCGAAAGCTTTTCCCACTTATAGAGCAGCTGTCTTTGTGTTTTATCTTGTGGCAGAGAAACTAAAACTTGGTCCTGCGCATTGGCCAATGTTTACGTTTACAGTTGGTTTCACTTTGGCTTATAATTTTGTGCTCTTTGCCTTTTTGCTTATTAATGACAGGGCAGAAGAGAAAGGAGAGTTGTTAAGGGTTTGTGTGGCTAATGGGTAATAGGGTAATAGTTGGCTTATTCTTTTTTCTTAGGCGTTTATTAAGTGCATTTTCCCCATTTTGTATAGTTAATGAATGTGCAACTTAAAAGCAACTCAATTGGGTGACTTAACAAAAATTATATATATTATATTATATACATATAAACCCATATTTTACTTACTCTCCCTTATTCTTGTCATAAAATAACCATTTGTTTCATCTGAACATGCACATATCTAGTATATCGACTAAATTTTTGGATTGTTGTTAAGTCTCTAAAACAATTTTCATTCAACTTCGAATTAATCATCTGTCAAAATAAAACTGTGGAACAAAAAAAAAAAAAAACTCGTGAATCCCCTCAAAAAAAAAAAAAATACAAAAACTCCTTAATCAACATTGATTTATTATCATATTTGAGGTAATTACTATTTTAAAACTTAGAATTCTTAAAATTAGATGGATAACAAAATTAACTGGTTTAAAATATCACCGAATTCTAGTATTTGTTTATATATATATAAGTATATATAAGTATTATTCTATATATATATTTGTTTACTTTTATTAAAGAATTCGCATATCATTAGTAAGATTTGAATAACAGATTTCGCCGAATTGCATTTTAAAGCAATTAAACCAGATATATAGTCACATTTAAATGATGTTATATAAGATAAATATTAAGTGCGAATGATTAATGGTCGGACAATTCCTTTTATGCATTCTACGATAGAAAACTTTGTAAATATATAAATTTTTGAAGATACTTGTGAAAAGTGTCATTTAGATGGCAACGACCTTCACTGACCACCGTCTGGACCTGGATCCGCCACCCACAAGTGTTGACATAATGAATGTGTTAAAATATTGGACAAACAAAACAAGAACCGTAACCAAATCAAAAGAAAAAAACACACACATCTAATAAAACCTTGTGCTAATCAAATACTATATAGAAAGATAAATTGAGAGACAAAGAGGGATAAGGTAAAAAACAAATCTTAAAGACAAGGCAAACGGCAAAAAATAATGTTCTATATAACTTTTGAAAGGGAAACTTGAAATTCCTAAGCTGGTTGAGAATGGAACAAGTTCTTTAGTCTGATTAGAGGCCAACCACAGACAAACACAAACCAAATATGTACTATCTAAAAATGTTTAAACACAAAATGATTTGACTGACTGTCTGAAGTCTAAAATATTATATACATATATGTGTTGGACCTAAGCACTTTGTATCTTTGAGATTATTGTGTGAGCCATTTAGAGGCTAGCTGCGGTCACTTAACACTCACTCATCAAAACAGTGACTCCATCGACCATCCCAAGCGACCTTCTGACCAACTTTAAAGTCTGGCTCTGATGTGGGCTATAAATATCTCTATCTCGGTCTTTGTTTTTTGTTTCTATCTCTAAATCGTGAGTGTATTATAATACCTTGTTGGAAGGGTATATTACTTGTGCATCTCGTTGATAAATTCATTGCCAACTTTACTCTCTTTTTAATCATTAGAAATGTTTGCATGAAAATTCAAGTCTTAATTTTTCTTGCTCACTATTTAAGTATCATATTTTAGTTAGCAGTTTGTCTTTAACAATTTTTGAGTTTTATTTAAATTTTTCCACATTATGGGACCTCTTTGGAGAAGAGTATAAAAACGTTGGATTTTTCATAGTTAGGCTATTCGTCAGCTTTTACGATCTGTCCACCTCTTGAAGTCTCCAATTTATTTGGCCTTTTTACTTATGATTTGTTCACTAATTTAATTAAACATTTTGTTATTGTTGTCTTTGTTTTTTAGTAATTGTTAAGGTCATGTAAATTGAGTTAAAGCTCATAAATATACATACATATATAAGAAATATGTATACACAGGTATTTATCAACATTTTATGGAAATTCATTCTTTTGGTGTCTTTATATACATACATATATGGCTTTGTCTAAGAAAAGATATAATCAAATTTGGCCAAAATGCAGAGATATTACAACTCACATGATGGAGCTGCAGTGTGAGTTTAGATCATTTATGTTAATTGTTATCAACAGAAAACAGAAGCGATTTAATTATAAATTCATGGCCATAAACCGCATACCACAGATGGAGATACTTCACCCACAGATAGATATCGATATACATACCTGTATATGCATATATAGAAAGAGAGAGGAATGTATCTATCGCTCAAGTTCAAGTCGGAAGTTTCTACTCCATTAAGGCAAAAACAGAAAGAAAAAAACTTCAATTGGGAAGCAGGTTTCGTCCATTCGAATGAATCATTTCCCGCTTCAATTTCCGCATAATTATATCTTCCAAATAAATACTATATCTATGCATTCTATACTTATAAGCAATCTAACCTCGTGCCCTGTTGACCGCTTGCTGAACTTTCCATATAAGCCTAATGAATCTCAGTTGATTTGCTGGCCTTCGTTTCAAACCCGTTAGAACCAACTGCTCATAATTTGCGAGTTTAAGATGATCGCAAAAGAAGAAAAAAAAAAAACAAAAATGGAAATAAATGAGAATGGAAGAAGAATCCGCATGACAAGTGGCGCCATACGAACTTTAACCTATTTCATTTCCTCACACGTACACACAAGTTTACGATCTAACTGAATTCGTGTTTTTTTTTTTTTTTTTGCCACTTCCGTCTGGTTGTGAACGTGTTTTTTGCCATGTGTTTTGTTTTGGATTGGATTCTCACTGCTTCACCTCGATGATGGCCCATTTGATCAAGAAATGCGTTTTTGCCCATTTTTGGTATTTGGTTTTTTTTTTCTTATTTGGAATCTGTTTTTTTTTTATTTTTTATTAATTATGATTTATTTGACAACAATTAGGAGCTTGATAATTATTATTTAACCATTTCTTAAAGCTTGTTCTTGAACATTTTTTTTTTATTATATTCAAGGTAATAATTTTGTTGTTGCTCAGTTTTGGCAAATGTGTTAATTGAACTTGAAATTTTCAATTGTTGAATTGTTGTTTGTTTATTTGCTTTGATTCAAAATGCTAAAGACGGGCATCAAGTATTTTCGGTAATGAGCAGATTCAGAACTTGTTTCTTCTTTTTTTTTCGGGGCTAAAATTGCGTGTTAGAGAAATACTCGTTAAATATTTTACTGCTATCTATTGTTGATTCCTTAACATTAAAATATTTAAATTTTAAAAGTGATGCCAAGTTCATTTCAGCTATTCAACATATCAGAATCAGGTTAACTAATAAACTAACACTTGATATTTTAACATTAGTTAATGTACCGAATGCTTTCGTAGGTTCCTAACCAGTTTAGCATACTGAACATAGACATGGGACCTTATCTAAGATTTTTCATGGACTCTTGGAACCAAGCAACGATTTTCAGCTTTTTAAAAAGGGTATAGGAAATTATTCTAGTAGATCTTCAAATATTCTTTTAAAATTAGGAAATTTAATTGCTAATCTCTTATTATGCATTTTGATTTTGAATTTGTGTGGGAAATGGGAGCTTGGCAACTCTTTGCACCAGCTGCTAATACTCGTTGTTTTTCACCGGTTCCCTTTCAGCAAGGAACAGCTGACATCATCCATTCTTCCTCCCTCACCAATTGTTTCCTTCTACGCATGCGCCTGAAACGTCAAACGAAATAATAAGCAAAGCAATGGGAAACGAATAAGTCGACAAAGAGAAGTAGCAAAAAATAATAAAAAAAGAGATACAAAACAAACTTTTATAACTAATGAATACAAATTTCCATATATTAGTAATTAAAAATTGAAACGCAATAATTAAGTAAAAGCCGGCTATGTAGTGAGTGACGAAAAGTGTTCTACAGTCGGGTGAATGCTTAAAGATTTCCTCACACACAGCCTTGAAAGTGAAAGACAAGTCCATTGTGTATATATGTATGTGTGTGTGTGTGTAAGAGAGTGTTTGTGTGCAAGTTTCAACTAACTCATTGGATCTCGGAATGGCCTTAAACATTTTTAGGAGTTTCTTGACCCAAGCGAGTTCCACTCAAAAAATGCAAATTAATCTGCACGTATACCAACATTCATATATACAATTTATCGATGGATATATAAAATCAAGTCAAATACAGATGCGTATTATGTAGTATCCATATTATGCAAGCCAAGAATGTGACGAAACTCATAAGAATTGGACAACAAATATCACTACATTTTGATTAGCATAACTCGTTTTATAATCGATTGTGAAATTCATCGACTACATTCCCCCCATTTTGGTTCTTCTCTTCGTCTCTTCTTCTGTCTGGCAAAAAAAAAACTAAAGGAGAACTCCAACACAAACAAACGGAGGATGCCTGAAAAGAAACCTGAGATAAATTTATGAGTTTTACTTTCTGCTGTCTGTTCGGGAATTTTGTTTTTTTGTTGCTTTTTAAAGACTGCTGCACCCATTAATTTAAAGGGTGTATGGAAGGCGACAATACGTATGGAAAAATAGATAGAAAAGTAATACTTCAAAATCCGTAAAATAAAATGTTATTCTTGATTAGCATCAATAGCCGCCTCAATTAATTCAGAAAATAATTTTTGTTAGTTTTCTGAGCCAACACTTGAAACAGGGTATTCTAATGTCGGTGCTACTAATTTCTTTTCTTTCGTTTTGAGTCTCTCATTAAGGCAAATGCGATTTATAAAATTCGTACATATATCAGAATCAGTAAGGCAGTGGAAGAGGGAAAGAAAGTAAAGTAAACTAAATTAAAGAAATTAAAGATAAAGTGCGTAGATGGTAATTTATGGCATATAATTTATATTTATATACATAAGTTTGTAACCACGAATAGGAATTAGGGGAAAGTAGTGTATTATTAAAGATGATAACTTATATTAAGAATCACTAAACTTTATATCATTATAAGATTAAGGAATTCGTTCGTTTCTATATCGGTTTCTTTTCGATCTGTATCAGTCTTAGTCTATACAGTCTATACTCCGTAGAAACTCTTTTAATTGTATTTTTATAAGCCAGTAAATGTTAACAAGTTAATTATAAAGGGAGTGCAGTGTCTTTTTATAGCATTCCTTATATAATTTCAAGATTAAAGTTCATACAACATAATTTCCTATATAAGAAAGAACAAGCATGTATATATGAATGTATGTATATAAAACTTTCATTTTAGATCGCAAAAAGAGAACTGAGATTAAGTAATTGCTGTTAGGTCATCATCTCATCTCTTATTAAATTTTATAGTCACTTCTCAGTTAGCAACCTTTTTTTTTTTGCTGTTGATTTGTTTATCTCAACAAATTCGCTTAGAGCTAATGACCGTGATAAAAAAGTTTGTAATAATCCTTCTAATGCATAAATTCAACCTGGGTGATAAACTAAAATGACAGCCGGTAAATTTAATTAATTTCCAGTAATCAGCATTAACAATTAAGTTGTACAAAGATCAGCTAAACTTAAACTAAACTTTTCGGATACAGAATTGGAGCACCGACTATTTACTACCCTGTGTACGGTAGGAGTGTGAGAAATTATCAGAAATCAATTGAATTCAAAAATAATTTATAATTAATTATGTAAAAAATTCTTAACGGATCAAATTGCTTAATATGATGATTGCAAGAAACACCCCTTAACCCAATGGGTTAACAGGGTATGCAAATAGCCACAGAATAGACAAAGAAAAGAAGCGAAACAAGCATAATGAAAACTAAAAACAACAAAAACAATAAACAACCATAACAACAAAAAACAACAATCTCAGACTAAGCTTAAGATGACGTCACAAAGCCAGCTGCAGCGCCAACGACAACGCCAACGCCAACGTCAGCGCCAAAGCCAAAGAGCTTGACGAGCGTGCTGATGAACAGCTCCACAAAGTCGGCAGCGACGTTAACTGCGTATATATCCCCATAGCGCGCCAAAATAAGAAGTCGATATTCATTCCTTTCGACCGCACAACGTTCAAATTCGTTTGCAACGCTCACGAGAGCGGACGTGCAGCGCGGAAAAATCCACAAAATTAACAAAAAAAAAAAAAAAATCAGAGTTACATATAACCAAGTTTTTGAATAAACAGTTAACAAAAATATACAGTTTTGTTGTTGCTGTTGTTATTATTTTTGTTGCTTGCGGTTGTGTATACAAATACCCGTTAAATTAAAAAAAAAAACAAAAAAATAAAAATAAAGCAAATTACGAAAATTATTAAGCCAAAAGAAACAGAAATAATTTCCATTTCAATTTAGTTGGTTAAGAGTGAAAAATTTTAATAAACAAACCGACAAGAAAAAAGTGCAAAAAGAAAAGTGTAAGAAAATGGTGAAGAACAATAACAATCTAATGGCCGATTTGAAAACGCCAGCAAGTGCCGTCAATGGCCACGAACCTTTGGCAAATGGCAATGGGGTGATGGCCAATGGGATAAATGGAGCCGTTGCGGCATGTCCTGCCAGTTCCACTGCCAACGGTTGGGGTCAGACCCTTTGGAATACTTGGGATGCATTCGCAGATGTGGCCTGGTTCATCATCTGCAGCATTGGCTTCATTTTGCAGGTAAGACCCAAAAGTCAAGATCAGTGCCAAGATTTCTTTTGATTACAACAAATTATTTAGCATTTTGATTGTTGTTACTTCCGTCTGATGGTGAGAATTATCAACGTTTGCCTTCGCCTTGATTTCTTGATATAACAATAATGTGTGAAGCCTTCAAATCTTTACATATATCTCACACACAAATTACAATTAAGTTATTCAAAAAAAAAAAAAAAAAAACAATGGACTCATAAACATAAAAGATATATGAGATAAAGCACGTGCATGGAAGGTAGATGAATCCACCGGATTTAGCGGATTCAGATAAGTCAAAAGGGCAAACAAAATATAAAAAGAAACAGAAAAAAAAAATTGAAAAAGGCGCCAAGATAAGCTTAAATTAATTATTGATTATTAAATCGATCTTTGAGGGAAATAATTTAATTTTCGTTTTGATTTGGTTTTGAGAAAAGAATAATTATTTCTATAACTTTGTTATGGAAATTTTGACTATGACGTATCAGCTTTTAGCAGTCAAAGAACTGTCTTTTGATGATCCCATCTTTTCAATTTTGAATATGAATACAATGTATGAATGAAATTAACATATTCGCTCTCCGAGGGGGAACTTTTCAAGATCAGATTGTTTATATGAATAAACATAAATCAATCTGTATCGAATGACTGACCAGTCATGACTCCATAGTAAATAAAAATAGATGTGGATTGCACATCCGAGTTTGAAATTTATAACTAATTAGTTCCAAGTACATACACTGATATGATCATACAAAAAATCGACATAAAACAATTAAGGGACCTTTAAAAAGTCAACCAAACAACTTAGACAAAAGCTATTAATGAGAATTAGGGCTTTAATTGACGCGGCTTTTAAACAAATTTCATTTACAATCGCAATTACATAAGCCGCCCCTATTGAGGTAATTATATTTTCTCTTTGCTCTACACAAATAAAAGATATCTACAAAAAAAAAAAACCTTTTTAGAGATATATGATCGATCATTAAATGTGAGGCTTATACATCCCATGTAAGTTAACTTATAAGTTTTATGCATGAGTTGCCATTAAAAACGAAAAGGGACAGACAGACAGTAAGACAGACAGACAGACAGACAGACAGACAGACAGACAGACAGATAGACAGAGAAGCAACTAACTAAAATGTTGACATTTGCATGCCAAATGCAGAGCCAACAGCTCATGAAACGTGCAATCAGCCGAGTAAACTGTATTCTGCATGTAAATTTACAAATTTTGTAAATGTCAACTACGATCAAGATTAGCGAAAACGAGGAGAATCTTCAACTAGGAAAGAGTCAATGAGATTAATGATAACTTTGTTAAGTATAACTTTGTCTTTAATGGAAATATGACAGAATCTATTCATTCAAGGGGTATCAATTAGTCGTAACATCTTTTTACTTAAGTCATGCCAGCGATGAGCTGTTAAGTTTCGCCTCCTGTTGATTGATTACCCTTTTTTTTTTTTTGCTTCATCATCGGCAATTGTATCTGACTGCAACTTCTAGTGGGGTACATATGTACATATATCTCGCATTGAGAATCGGAGAGTTATATATTATTAACCTGATTTATGTCACTGCAGTCTATAATTTTCTTTGATGTGGCAAGAAAACTTGCTAAAAAGTTCCACCTACAAGCAAAAGTAGAGGGATCTGCTATGACCATTTGCTATTGCTATGGCCACAACTGAACCATGTAATAAGCACCACGAGTTATTCCCAATGACGTCGACGCCAGCATCGGCGTTGACTTCGCTGCTGCGTTTGGCTTGTTGACCTAGTTCAACTTTTGCATTTTGCCGGCTTTGTGGCTTGGGCTTACACTGAGACTGAGACGGAGACCAAAAACTGTTGAGAGAGCCTGTTTTTATTAGCTTCACTAGCCGCAAGAGGCACAACCACACATACGCACACACGCACACTCGCACATACACACACACACACACACACACACAAAATTGCCGACATGTTGATTTGTTGTAGCAACACACATTTTTTCGCGGGCATTTATATATATTTATATATATACATATATACTTATATGTATATACATAGTCTGTGAATGTGCAATTGAAACTGAAAGTGTTGGCCCAAAGCAAATAATAAAATTAAATATAAAAAATATAAAAAAAACTAAAATTCACTACTGGATGAGTTACATGGGCTTGCCCGAAGCTGTGTGTTTGTGTGTGAGAGTGTGTGTGTGTGTGTTGGGTTAGGTTAGGCTAGGTTCATAAAACAAAAATACGGCCTTGGCTTATATGGGAGTGAGAAATGCGCCATTTGGGCTTGAACTATGTCAAAAAAGGCTCAATTATCTGTGTATCTCAAAGATAACCCAAAAAACAAAACATTTTATGTAAAATGTTAAAAAGAAAAAAAAATGTAAATATTTTGTTATATTTTTAATTGGGCTAAGTTGAAAATAAGTTTAATTATCGAAAGTTATGGCAAATCAAACTAAAATGGTATTCAATAAATTATTCATATTCTTTTGCTATGTCGCAACTTTGCCAATTCTTCGAATATTTATTAAAGTTGTTTTTAAATTTGTTCAATTTAGCTATCTCACGATTAGCTATCATAACAATAACACTCCCCCCTTTGGGTATATCCGTTGCAGTTGCCCCAAACATTTTAATACATATATCCGTTTGAGCGAAACAAATTGCACCTCTCGAATAACTTGACAGATTGCAGTATCCACTTTATGTTCATGACTTGACTAGAACTTGATTGTTCAAGATTTATGACTATAGTAATAACAACAATAACAACAACAGCAGCAACAACAGCAACAGCAACAATAATAACAACGATAGGGAAACAACATAAAATGGCGAATATATTTGTTAATTTTCACAAAATCATAAATGAAAATGAAATTTGAAGGCCAAAATCAAGCTGTAAAATGTAAGCAAAATAGAAAAGAAAACCATTGATCAATTGCCAATATTCGTATATACATACACGTAAAACGTACATACGTATAAAAACAAAGCAAAAATCGTTATCCTCCTACACCCTCCCTCCCCTCGAAACACCTCCCATTTTCAAGTGTATGCCTCTGCAAATTCAAAATGCAACGGGCAAAATGTGTGCTCTGTCTGAGGCGTCCAAATTGAATTTGTGTAGCTCTTGACGGTTGTGTGTGTGTGTGTGTGTGTGTGTGGTAGAGGAGCCAGGCAGACAGGGAGGTGGGAGGGGGTGGGCTCAATTTCAGGTTTATTGTTAGTTATGTGTGTGTTGCTGTTGTTATGGGGTGTCTTGCTTTTTGCAAGTGTCTAGTGTTAGCTAAGAAGGTCACTCATATGGAGGAGGCAGCTGCCGCTGCTGCCGCAGCTGCTGCTGCTGCTACTGCTGCTGTTGTTCAATTGCCACATTCATTGAGGCAAGTTCGTGTCTTAAGTCTTTTGTTTGTTGGCTCATTGAAAATGCACTCAAAGCACTTTACACTCAAATAAAGTGGCCAATTTCGGGCAGCTGCCAACTGAAGTTGTGAGTCTAGCTCGATATCCAAGCTGCTAGTTTTTGTTTTTGTATGTGTGCATTTTTTTTTTGTTTTTTTTTTGTTTTTATTTGGGTTAGGCAAGAGTCAGTCGATAGCCGCCAACCGTCAGTTGGCAGTTTCACTTTCAGCTGAGTTGAGTTGGCTTTTAGAACCGACAACATTAGGCGTAGCAACTTGTCGTTAAAATTTTCGCAATTCTCATTTCAAGAGAGGGGGGAATTGGGGGGGGCAGTAAGAAACAAGTTTTTACATTAGCTTAGTCTGCTCGCTGCTGTTGTTGTTGCTGGTGTAGTTACCGCTGCTGCTGCCGCTGCTGTTGCTGCTGTTGCTGCTGATGATGATGATAGGGGAGAGGGTTCCTTTAAGAAGTTTTTGGAATCTGACATTTTGTGTTGCATTTTATTGTATTTGAATAGTTATGTAATGCAAATCACTTGATCGACAGAGATGAGTTTGACTAATTAGCTAATGCAAATGATTAACTATATAATATTATTAACAATAATTTATCAACCAAAGCTGCTTGCCAAATTGCCAGCGGCAGCTAATTGGATAAAGATAATCATTCAGACAATTTTGTTTAAGCATCTAAATATATATGTATATATAAGTAATATTTTATTGATTACCTTTTCATCATCAGCAACTTAAAAGAAATAATTTTAAATTAGAAATATATATTCATAAACTTCAAAATCAAAGTAAAATATACGAATGAAGAAACTTTATTTTAATCAATTTTCAGTCAGTGTTCAGTTTTTTTAAACACAAATCGATAGCGAATGCATATCGAAATGAATTTGTTCGAACTTATTTAACGCGTTATTTGTCTAGTGTCTAGTAATTTTCCGTTCTTTTACAAAGGTCATTGCGTTTAGCCTTGACAATCACCGTCAATAGGAGGCACTAAAAATAGATAGCAAATAAGCCCAATAAACCCTCTCAATGAACTTGATTATGACTAGGCTGATTTTCAGGTTTGGGTACACAGCCATGTGAAAAGTCGCATAATGTTTTCAAATGATTAAGCATTTTATGATGATATAGTCAAAAAACATATAAACAAATTATCATTTCTGTCGAGTCATGAATTAAAGCAAGAACAAAGATAAACTTTTCAGATGAGATGTCTGAGAATTCATTTCCGTGACCAAAACGTGTCAAGTTCTTATATTTCTATTGATTTCGATTCTATAGAAATTGAATTTGTTTCAATTTTGTTTTCATTATGTTGTTTACGGGTTTCTTTTTGGTTTTCTTTTTGGGCTCGGGAATTAATATGAATATATCTATTATCATTATATGCCATAAATTATGTTGTCTTGTTTCCTGTTGCATGCTTAAATAATGTGACAAAATGTCTGTCAACATGGAAGAAAAAGCAACGATAACGACAATAGCAACTCATCATCACGACCAACATCATGTTGAGCGGCAACAACATGTTTCCTTTTTGATTAATTTGTTGTATTATTTATGATCTCATCTTTTATTATTTTGAGGGAGGAGGAGAGGGTGAAAAGTTTTGCAAAATTCACCGGTTGCAGGTTGCGACACATTCATTGTTAATGTCAAAATAATTGGACACGCTTGCCAGGCCCAACTCCAAGTAAAGAGGGAGCTTCGCGTGTGGCACGTAAAATTTATGAGCTCTCGATTCCCTCTTTCTCTCCCTCATACACACTCTCCGAGGTGGCAACAGAAAGCGACTACTGTTTAATTGTTATGTTAATGCTGAGCCCAAGTTTGTTGCCTGAGTCTTTTGTTTTTTTCTTGTCGCATTTTGTGTTTGTTGTACCGCCGGCAAACAAAATAAGCGTGAGAGTCATAAATTTTGAGGGCTCATTGACATTACATCGACAAATACACAAATTCCACCATAGGAAATGCATTTTCAATTAACTACAAGCGATGCGTCCTATCTGAATTGAGAATATATATGTAGATATATATAGTATAGTTTTTAGATCATAAGAAAGGCATAACAAGCTAAACACAATCTAAATATATTTCTTTTATAATTTAATTAATATTTTCAATTATTGTTTTTTTAGGATCTCTATTACATAGCCTTTGGTTATCCCGAAAAAGAACTTAATACAGACATTGCTTTAATAACCGGCGGAGGAAATGGTTTGGGTCGATTACTGGCAGAAAGATTGGGCAAAATGGGCACCAAAGTTGTCATTTGGGATATCAATAAGAAGGGTAAGACAATAATTATTTTTCAAATAATCCAGAATATTATTAATATATGTATATGTATGTATCTACAAATAATGTTGTCCCTTTTCTTCTTCTTCCATAGGCATAGCGGAAACGGTTGAAATTGTTGAAGAGGCAGGCGGCTACTGCAAGGGCTATGTAGTGGATATATCTAAAAAGGAAGAAGTCTACAAAGCAGCCGATGTCATTAGAGAAGAAGTTGGTGATGTAAGTACAAAGATGCAGGGGGATGCGGGCGGCGGGGGGGAGTTAAAGACAATGCGTGCAGTAATTGAAGCATAAAAAAGTCTTATAATTAATGTTCACAGTCGAGCGGTTTGAGGTAAAGAGAGGAAGAGGGAGACAACATTGTCATAGACGATCGTGTAATTGTTTGTTGAGGGGCGTTTAATGGTCGAGAACCCTTTGGAGTAACACATGTAGCATAGCACTTTGCCACGCCCCTTTACCACACATTTACTTATGCATATTCATGTCATCAATTTTAAGGGCAAACTAAAAGAAAATTTGTATGCATGAGTGCACACAGACCGTGGAGCAACCTTGAGAAATAGCTGCAAAGCAACTGGTTTTGGCTCTTCTTTAGTTTAAAGAAAAACTGGTTGCCACTGGCATTCCATATGACCATTTATCATCCATCTTTGGAGCAAGGCGTCTGCCCATCCTTGGCTTCCATTCAAATTAAACGGCACGAGACGCACAAGATTCACCTCTTTCTTTAAGGGCCACATTAAAATGGCATCACAATCACAGCCCGCTAATTGTGACTGCCTCGGGATTGCATAAATCTTGATGTAATCCCCTGCCCACCATTCATTATCGTGCCACAAATGCACTTGCTAAACTGATTAGCAGACGATTGCCAAAAAAAAAAAACAAAAACAAAAAACAAAAAACACCCAAAAACCAAAAAATCAAAATGAAATGTCGTCATTTTTCGTATAGTAAAATCTTGTTGGGTTTAAAATTTTGTTTTTTGTTGTCTTACCAATTGGCCGGCGTTAGTATAAGTGGCCAGTCTGGTTTAATTGCTAATTAGGTAGTATTATTTTTTGCGTATTTGTTTATGCAATTAGAACTTTTTGTTTGGTTAATGAGTTATATCAGATAAGGTTGAGAGAGATTATTCAAAAGAACAATGAGTTAATGTTTAAATAAAACATGAATGAATCAAAGTGAATATATTTTTGCTGATTCTTTAATAAGAAAAACATTTTAGCATAACATAAAATCTTAAAATAAGCATTCAAATTTAAACTGAAATATTTGACTATTTTTACAATGATTTTTCCACATTCCTACTTCTAAGTAAATTGCTATATCTAAGTAGAAATTAGATAAAACTAATAGGATATTTATATTCGATTGGGTAAATGCTTTTAATGGAAACATTTTAGAAAAGATAATTGGCTTAACTATTTATAATGGAGATTTTCTCGTGACTTCTTTGACCAGTGTAGCTGCTGACAACTTTCTAAAATTTCAAAAATCAAACCAACTAAAATTTTAAAATTTTAATAAGCGAAATAAAGATTTCTATGTACCCTTCATAACCTTATAATATATAACCATTGAAATTTGTACTTTAGTACTTAAAGTTATATGATTTATACAACATATAGCAATAGATTTTGCTTAACGTACATTATTTTACTTATGTGGTAGATGAAATTAAATTTAATTTTGCCATTTTAATTTACCCTCATTATAATGATTTCATGCTTGGCCAGCAGCAATTTCCAAATAAATGATTAACGCACTGACAAGTTCAACAGAAAAAGTCCAAAAAGCAAAATCCCCCACCCCCCGAATAAAAACAAAAAACATTTACGAAAAGTTCAACTAACGTAAAATTAAGACAGAAATTCAAGCATGAAACAAAAAATAAATAAACAATGGCAAAAGTCAACTAGAACCGTCATAAACTTATCGCAACAACAACAAAGCCAACTTTTTTGGCCTGAACGAATTATATAATGACAGCAGAAGCAGCAGCAGTAACCAAGTTCAACCTGAAAAGCCCTAAAAAAAACAACAAAGAAAACGGTAGAAACAAAAAAGTAAAAAATAAAATAGACAACAATATTTCATTGATAATGAGAGGAGAGTCGACTGCAGCATACCCTGTACATATTCACTCGAAAATTATCAGCAGTTGTGAATTAAAAATCTCTTTTTAAATTCAAGTTCAGTTTGGTGGTTTCCTCCTTCTACATAAGTTGAAGGTTTTCTTATAGTCTAGTCTATCCATTTCCTCTCTAAGTTATAGGGTATTAAAAACATTTAACTACTTACTAAGTCAGGCGTTGTGCAGATGACGCGTTGATTTTAGCTTTTTGCTGGAGATGTTTGCTGTTTTGCTCTCTAAATTATTACATTTAATATTTTTTAATGGCCATTGTTGTTGCTTATTGTTGTTGTTGTTGGTGTTGTTTTAATGCACGCCTCGTTAAATGCTGCTGCTGCTGCTGTTGCTGTTGCTGTTGCGCCCGCAATTTGAAATCACGCATACGCAACGTATGCCCTGTCCCTGCCCTCATATGCATGTGTCTGTGTGTATGTGTCTGTGTGTGAGTGTGTGTGTGTGTATGTAACTGAAGCAACAATTGCACTTGAACTCGGTTTGTGGCCAGGCCAGATTCAGTCAGCCACTCAGTCATGTTGTGTTGCTGCTTTTAGGTTGTTGCTGTTGTTGCTGTTGACCGTCTTAACGACATGTTGCACTTGTTGTTAACTTTTCTTGTTTTTATATGCATTTTATTTTATTTTTTTTCAACTACCAAACAATGCCGCATTTAATTATTGAAATTATTTAAATTTCAAGCCAACTTACATTATTCGCAACAAAAAAGACCTTGTTTGCCAATTTTAGTTCATAATTTTTAATTTCTTTCGTTTAAACAAATGGCTGCAAAATACTACAAAAATGATCAACTTAGATAAGTTTAATTTTGGGTATACAAAATAGAGTTTACAATTCAATAATTGTTTGCCAATAATAAAAGTTAACAGTTTTGATAATATAAAAAACTTATTCTATGTAGAAAACATTAATTAGTCAGTGTGTTAAAAAAAATTCTTGAAATTGAAATGATTTGACCTTTAACATTGATTAAAATAAATTGGCTTCACGTATACCGAATTTGTTAGTTAATTTTATTCATTCATATATGTACATACATGTATATATTATATTTGGATAAATTATTAAAAGTTATAATTTTTTGTTTTGAATGTTCTCAGATACTGAGATTGTACTTCGATTTACATTTATTTCAATTGGTTGGTTGTGAATGGAGTTCTATTGCTTAACGTATCTTAAAATTTATTTTGGCTAAACATTTATTGGACTTTGAATATTTGTTAACATCATTTGCATATTTCTTAGGCTGACATCTGGGTTTCTTAATATGTTGTAGTTGTTTATAATATAAATGATACTCGGCTAAAACTTTGGCTTAAAATATGCAAAGAAAAATAAATTGCATAATTTGGCTAGCAGAAGTCAAAGAACCTTCAGAAACAGGTTTTACATATTGAATATGTAATTGTAAATTTATTTGATTTTATTATTTATGTATGTCTATAACAACTACGTCCGCCTATCAATTGACCAATTGGCCGTAAATATTTGAAGTTTAGATTTAAAAATTTGTCTATAGATTTTTGTGTTAGTAGCACACACGCACACACTCCGATAATACATAGAGGAGATAGATATGTAGATTTTTTATTAATTTTACTTACCAAAAAATGTTCATCTTTTGTATGTCACAGATTACCTTGCTGATCAATAATGCTGGAGTCGTTTCGGGTCTGCATCTTTTAGATACCCCTGACCATTTGATTGAACGTTCGTTCAATGTAAATGTTTTGTCACACTTTTGGGTAAATACCTACTATTATATATTCACATCAGACTGATCTATGTGTAATTACTAAATGCGGTTGTTATTGTTGTTGTCATTGCCACAGACCACAAAAGCGTTTTTGCCCAAAATGATCGAGAATGAACGAGGACACATTGCTACTATTGCATCTCTTGCTGGCCATGTTGGCATTAGCAAATTGGTCGATTATTGTGCCAGTAAATTTGCTGCGGTAAGTTCAACTACCTTCCCTTCCTTGGACCTTCCCTTTCACTGTTTGCAGATAACTTAACTTAAAGGAATCGGTAATTACAGGTTGGCTTCGATGAGGCTTTGAGGTTGGAGCTGGAAGTCCTTGGCCACACAAACATACAAACCACCTGCATTTGTCCATTCTTTATACAAGCAACCGGCATGTTCGACGATGTGAATGCCAGGTAAGTTAAAAAAAAAAAATAAAGAGAGAATTGGTGAAAGAAGGGGGGAAAAACTGACAGTTGGTCTTCTTGTTTACAGATGGGTGCCCACACTGAATCCCAATGATGTGGCCGATCGTGTCATTAGTGCCATTAAAAAGAACGAAAAACTTGCTGTGATACCCGGTTTCCTTAAATTCGTCTTGTCCTTCAAGTGGTAAGTAAATAGGCCAAGAAACGATAACTTAATAACAAGACACTTGATCATTATAATTTCGGACATCAACTATAAAATTAAAAGGACTTTTAAAAAGCAATTTAAATATACTTAAATTAAGAAGAAATTTACATTGTTTTTTGAGTGAAATGAATAATTAATTGATTGATGTGGTTATATGTACTATGTGTAAAGGAAATGCACTAGAAATTTTAAAGACAGGAATAAAAATTAGCTTAAAAAGTTTGTGCCTCAAGGTACAATTCTTTGGTTAGAAAAATATATCGTATACATATATCGTATGTATTCTACTTATGATACTACCATTCATACTAGCTAAAATTATTTTATTAAGACACAGTGAAAACTTGGCATGACCATAAAGCTCTCTAACTTGAGTTTCATATGACATTTTAATGCTAATATGGAAATTTTAATTCATTTTGTAACTTCCACTTGAGTCATTTGGAGAAGTAACCACATTCAACTCAATGAGAAGGCATTTCTAAATCCCTGTCTCTTAAACAACCCACCCATTAACCTCCTCCTTCAGCCACATTCGTGCATTACCTATGCATGCCTAATGGTTTTGGTTTAATACGAGTGTGTTGCTCTCTCTCTCTATATCTCTCTGTGTGTGTGTGTGTGTGTGTGTTCACTTTAATAATGCATAAATATTTACCTTTTACCTTTTTTTGCAGGACCTTCCCCTGGGGTTGTGTGGGTGGTTTGTTGCGCCGCCTAGTGCCTGATGCCTCGCCACACGGTTTGCCTAGTTCTATTGCCAATGCCGCAACAACCCAAAGCAGCACCAAGTTGAAGTTGAATGGTGTTGGTACCGCCACCCTCATTGCCACTGCCAACACCAGACCCATCTCCGCCGATATAACCGCCCTTGATGTTCAGTTAAGCAACGTCACATTGCCGGCCAAGCCACCCTCGATGCTGATCCAGCGCACTCCTTCGCTGGGCGAACGTGTGCTCTGAGCCATCTCCAAAAAAAAAAAAAAAACAACATACAAAACAAAATACTGTTTTTTTTTTGACGGTTTTTTGTATGTATGGTTTTATTCTCTATTTCCATTTTTTTTTGTTTTTTTGCCCCGTGTGTAATTGAATTTGTGTTTTTCTGGCATTTTTTTCGTTCACCTATGGTGGATACGGGGGACGATACATAAACCATTTACTAAAATTTAAGCTACAAGTCTAGTGATATTACCATTTAGTTGAAGTGCTTAGCAATCGGATGAAATAGGAAAGGAGTTTAGATTTAAATTTGTTTATACGTTTTATACACAAAACATTATCTATATATAGAAAGTCAAGTGCAGTCAGGTCTTTATATAATATTATTAATATGCATTTTATTGATTTAGTTTAGGTGTTCTAATAATTTAGTATAAATCTTTGTTAATGACCTAGTTTTTGATTTCCATTGATGTTTAGTTTTATTTTTTTTTGTTTTTGCCGCAGTCAAACATTTTGAAACAATAAGTTAACAATTAAAATTTATTAATACAATCAAGCAACAAAACTTATAACTAATTGGCAGACTTACAAACACTTTTCGATCAAAATTTACATAAATTTATTTAGCTTAAATCAAAAACTATGTCTTTATTGTATTTATCTTATAAACAATGTAATTATAAAGTCAACAATTTATTGAAGTGAAATATAAAAACAAAATACATATAAAAAATAAAATAAAAATGCATTTTGATATGATGAAAAAAAAAGATGCGGAAAAAAAGACACTGAAACTGGAGGACAGATATTTGACAAATGAATTAGCATATTGTGCTAAGGTTAATGGATCGAACATACTATATATATCTAATTGGAATGCTTTGTATATTTAATACTATTCCTTTTAAAGTGGCTATTAATTAAACATTTGAAATTACTATAGATTATCTCCTTAAATACTGAATTCAATTAAATTCAGAATCATTTTCTGTCTGGATATTAAAGTTAATCCTAGTGACATTTTTAATGCTAAAGACATATATTTGGGTAATATTCCTTTACTTATGACCATTTATGTCTAACACCTTTGGTAATGCTTTATGAAGAATGAATCATTTTGAAAAATCTTTGAATGAATGGTTCAGATAATCTGTCTTACAGTCAAAAATACAAATAAAGTTCATATATAAAATGGGTTTTAACGCTTATTATTTAATATGTAGCATAGCTGAATAAGGTAAAGGGCAAGAACGTACCTACACCTATTTTTAATATGTAGAATTCTTGGCTTGTCTCTCAGAGGTATATTTGGACCCTCAATTTGGAGTTATATATACAAATGAACTTACAATTATTCTTATTCATATCTCTCTTTCTCTCTCTCTCTCTCTGTCTTGTCTCTCAGCTGGCAAAAGGATTCTCATCATATTTGGCACTTAATGCCTTAGGGACTTCATATCTACCCATTGGATCCCTATAGATTGGATTTTCCTGATGGACACTTTTGGCCTGTTCCCTATTAAAACGGGCATATTCTCGGGCATCCTTGTGTCTAATGCAACACCAGAGAATCCAAATGAGGAGTAAACCAGCTACTAGAGTAAATCCCGTTATATATCCAAATATGGCATAATAGTTAACGGGTTGACAATCGACAGCTTGTATAGATAGATAATTGGTATGATCGACAACTGTATAGACAAAGTAACTATCACACGGCATTCCATGTTTATTCACAAGTCGCACTAGACACTGTACCGAATCCGTTTCCAGTTCCGGAACAAAAGCATAGGTAAAACGGTCATGGTACTCTTCACTGGAACAAATTTTCGTCAAATTCTCACAGATGCCCTTGCCCTGTTTCTGTTCAATCAAACATGTGACACAAGGCTCATAGAATTGGCAAAGTTTGTTATCCTTTTCGGTATCAATCTCGCAAAACTTTCCCAAATAGGGCGCATCGCACTGACATCCGCCGCAATCACAAGTGCCCCGCTGTGAGCAAACCTCACCAGTGGGTCCCAAACAGGCATCGGTGTCCTCTTTGCAATTGCATTGAGAACCGGACCAACCGTATTTACAGATACACTGACCGCAATAGCATTCCGCTCTCTCCTCATCGCAATCTAAACATTCGCGACACTCACAAAATTCACCTGTGTAGCCAGGATCACAGATACAGCTGCCGCAGTCGCATTCACCGTGATTCGAACACACATAAGTGGAACGACTCTCATTCGAATACTTTTGTCTGCACTGTAAGAGGAGAGCTTCGTTGGTGGTGGCATTTGTGGGGTCGGTGGGGCAAGTACAATATATTCCTGTCCAACCTTCATCACAGTTGCACATTCCGCAATTTAAATAACCGTTATTCTCACACATAAATCGACCATATTCATCATCGGGTTGGGGTTCCTCTTGACAGGGGCAAGGACGTTGCAGCTCCACATCAATGTCCATAAACTCATTGAGCGAAGCCTCCTCCACTCGAATTTTCTGGGTCTAAGAAAAAGGGGAATTTAATTGATTAATATATCTCATTCTGATCTTCCTTCAATATACTCACAAGGACCCCACTCTCCGGGTATTCCTTCAGAGTGACATCCACGAAAAATTCAATTTCTTTGCCCAAATTCACATTGTTGCAATAATTTCGTTTTTGCAATTGAGGAAATTGTCCACCACAATCTGTGTAGTATTCCATTTTAATATGGTCTGGACTATTGTCATCGAATTGAGTCCGTTTAATGAAGCTCTCGTAACTAATAATAAAAAAGAAGAAGAAGAAGTTTATTAATATTAGACACTCCTGGACATTCCATTACCATGCAAAATTTACCTTTTCTTAATCAATTCCAAAATGTTTGATGAATCGGCACGTAATATTTCCACATTACTGATCTCCTTCATTAGATTACTCATTTCCCTATAAGTGCCGACAACCTGTTCGGTGACAGCGAATATTACATTGATCTTGCGACGCACAAGCTCTCTATAGATCTCCTCCAAGGAAGGGTAATCATATTCCAAGGATCCGGTATATTCACCGTCGGCATTCAAATGACACTTTCCATCATTGCGCTTTATAATGCCAGCCAGCAAGCCATCGCCAGCAAAGTGCATAAATCCATCGGTAACAAGAATAACCACTTTACGAGCCTGCTGTTTCCATCCAATTTCCTTTGGGCAAACGATGACCTGCATTAGGGCATCAAAACCACCCTCCAGATTGTCCAGATTTCCAGTGATTTTACTATCCGCCACAGCGGTTGTAAAGGCTTTGATATCATCGGTCAGGGATAGATGATGACGATAACCATAGGTTGGTTCACAGGTGGCCCGTACCGCTGCACATGGATTTTCCTTCAGTTGCGGCAATATCATGGGCATGACCGGCTTATCCGCAAACGAACCAAAACCCAAACGATAATTATCCGTCAGATTGTGAAGGGTTTGAGTTAATGCCGTGCCCAACTGCTCCAAAGTGTGCTTATCATCGCGCATTGTCCAGGTCAGATCCATGAGTACATACAAATCGAGTGGATTATTGCGTGCCGTGCGATAGCTCAGTTTAAGGCGTTGCGTGTTGCCTACATCAGGGGAAATACATATACATATAGATAAAGGATTGATTCTCTCTTTTTAATATCGTCGCACTAAAGTCTGTTTTATTAGCTGTTTTATTAGCTGCTACGAGTATATACCACGATTCTACTATATCAAGCATTTTTTTCTTTTTCTTCTTGTTTTTTTCTTTCCCCGCCACCCTTTTTCATTCATTATGCCTTTTTTTCTTTTTGTGTCCTGAGTGCAACCCTTCATTACCACTTGGAGCTTGCGTTCACACCCAGTCTAAATGGTTGTCTTCCCATTTTATTTTTCCCCTTTTTTTTTAAATCCTTAAGCATGCAATTTTCCCTTTGGCTTAATTGCAGCTTACAAGGATTTTGTTTTTTGTTGTGTTGTGTTAATGGGATTCAATTGAATGGTCGCTCCAAATGGCTTTCGATTGGCTAAAGAATAGGTTGCAATCGCGTAGAGAGCTGGGCTAATAATAAACATATGCAAAGTCACTGACTAAAAGTATATACTACATACATATGCATAAATCGATTCAAAAACCTTCTTTAAATTGCTTCAGTTAAGCAACGCTTAAGTTGTAGCCAAGAAGGTCAGTTAAATCGCCTTTGGACATTAGTCAGTAGTTGGCATTCTATATTAATAAATTATTGCTTAAATGCGTGTTTCATTCTAATAACTTTAAAATATTTTGACAAAAAAAAAAAAAAAACGGCTTAGCAACTGTATTTAGCACCTTTAGTTTAGACAGTTTCCTAGGGGTTCAACGAACGCCAAAAGATTCCCACGATTAACACCAATGTGATTCAAGAGATATCACATCAAATGCTGCTGATAAGCACCACTAACAAATGTGGAACAAATCGGCTAGGCAAACAACACAACACACAGTTGACACAATTTCTGTTTTCGGGGTTGGCACACTCTCTCACTACAAATCGAGAGTGTGCTCTCTCGCTCTCTCTCATTCTATAGCACACACACTCACTCTACCGATAAGATTAGTTACCTTTGACCAATTTGAGGTAGACACGCTGTGGGGTAACTTGGACGGCCTGATCGTCTAGGGTCTCATAGTCCTTGAGTGGTTTTTGTTGTAGTAAATCCAATACTGGTTGATTTTCATATATTTCATTCTCACTACAATTAAAGCTGAGCAGCTGAGAGCGAGTGAAGCAGCGCGAACGCACCTGATAGGTCTGCCCAAAAAAAAAAAAAAAAAAAAATAGGAAAATTAAATGATAGAGTATATGAGTCATAGTGACTAAGGGTTGAATCGAGGTTCGAAGAAAATAACCCACTCACCTTGTCGGTGCACCAGGCACATTCCAGGTGTGCTCCCAAGCAGCTCTCACAGCTAGCCGCATGCATACATTCTTCATCTGTTAAAATTGGAAATCGGAGATATATAAATTTATATTTTACATCTTGATGTTACATAACGGTAAAAGTGTATTAACCTATGGTTAAGGCTCGGATCGTTGTTGTTAGTATTAGAAGCAACAGCAGAACACATAACGTGAATCTGCTATGTGCCGACATCTCACTATATAGTATATATATTATTCAGTTTTTTGTTTAAATATTCCGCAACAATGGAGAATGGGAAACCTTCCAGCCCCAAGAGCAAACCGTAACTAATATTCAACCTATGGGGAAATATCGTCCAAATACTGCTCATTAGCTCATTTTTTGTTTGTGTGAGAGGCTCTCTTATCTTATCGAAAGCAGTAAAAATATTATTAAACTATACTACTACAAATGTACATATATATATACATATATATATATACATATATATATATTTATGAGTTTATATATTGTTAGAAAAAGGGAGCACTGTTACAATTACAAGAGCTCCGATTTGTTCGGGTGTGACAACATCGATAAGACTGATCACAATGAATCTTTAGTAATAAGTTGATGTCATTGAATTTGTTTAAATGAAAATTACTTTTCTGTCCTGCAAATTTCTTTTGATTTGTAATGATTAGTCAGATAAGGTTTCAATTGACTTTATATCTGTTGCTTTCTATATATAGACCACCAAGTTACAGATAGAATTATTGTAGTTATTTAAAAAAATAATTGTTAACTTAATTGAATTTCCTTAAAAGATTTTATAATTTTTATTTTATATTAAAATTTAGTGCATTAATCAGTGAAACTTAAAGATTTCATATCGAAATATATCGGAATATATACCCTTTCATTTGTTTATCAATATCATATAAAGATACTTATAACCGATTCTAATGTTTTCGCTTTTTCAATATGACAATAAGTATGCTGATTATTATTATTTTTTTTAATTTTACTTTAAATTTCATTTACAATTGTGAACTTAACATTAAAAATTAGGAGCTAAAATCAAATGATAATTTAGGTACTAAATGTTAAGACACCACTGAAATCTGAAATATCTCTAAGATATAGAGTACGGATTAATTTGTCAACTCTTGCATTACAACGTTATTACATCAAGGTACCTAACATTATGCTTCAATGTAATATTGGTATTATTTAGTTGCATCGACTGATTAGTGGCCAGGGTACCAGAGCAGATTACGACAGTGTCATCCGCCAATATTGAAGAAGTGCATCCAGACATTGGTATTGGGGAAAAGCAGAAATGGATGGAAACTGCTTTTTATTTGGTTCTGCCAAATCTTACTGAGAAAGTTTAACCTTTCAAATAGCTTTGTATTATATTAATAAGATCGGGAGGAAAGCTAAATTGGTTCATTTTATAAGCTTGCCAATATGCAATGCTGATTATAATTTGTCCAATCTTTTCTCTTATTTTTTCAATTAGCAAGAAATTAAAAAGAAATCAATTTAAAAGCAAAAACCAAATCCAAAAGCCATTTAAATAACCAAGTACCACAAACCACATTTTTGCTATATGCAAAAATAACTGTATTAAGTATTTTGGATTTCGTTTTCGGATTTATTCAATTAATTATAATATGTTGTTATAAAGGTTGTCTTAGAATATCAATTTTGAAAATTTGCGCACATCTTGGACAGTGTTATATTTAATTGTTTGTTGGGTAATCAGATAAAATTACTTTGCAGACCCAAAATGAGCATTAGAGCGCAAAATTGTCGTTACAGAGTCGCCTAAAAAAAAAAGAATTAATGTTAATTTACAGAAAGAATGTTATTTAACAGCTCAATATTAGTTAGCAGAACAAAATGAGACTTAACAGAACAAAATGAGTCTTACCAGAATAAAATGAGTTTTAACAGCACAAAATGAGTTTTAAAAGGAAAGAAACATTACAGCGGACTAACAGCTCCGTTAACACCTGTGGTTGTTGTTGCCTTTTTAACATAGTCATGCTAACATGTTTTTGTTGTTCTTTTTTGTTAGTGTTGTTTTTGTAATCGTAGAAAGCACATTTGCTGTCGGATGTTTTTTGATTTTCCGGAAAAAAAAGAAAATTGGTGGAAATTGGAGTTGTTTTGTAATTAAAGAATTTGAAAATTGGGAAAACAGCGGGGCCAACACGTGTCGCGCTTAAATTGTGAATTTGGAGGCGTTTTGGGGAAAAGCTGAGAAATGGAGTGAATTGTTTATCAACCAATTTTTTCGGAGCGCGCCGGTTGTAAATTGTTGTTGTTTTGTGTGTTGTTTGGCGGAAAATGCAGTGGAAATTCCAAATGCTTGATAGATGAGCGTCAACAATTGATTCAGAAAATTTCCCGAGAAAATATAATAGAAAAGAAAGTGAAGTGAAGTGAAGTCCGTGTGTGTGGGTGTATTGTCTTTTATAGTAAAAAATCTAGCAAATTTACGGTGAGTGTAAAAGGTAATATAAATAAATAGAAAAAAGCAAAGAAAGAAACGAAAATCAAAGTAAGAATACAGAAGGCGGTATGGCGAATGGCGAGAAGAGATGGAGAGCGCAAGTAGAAGGTAGAAAGTCATTAATAAAGGAAAAAAAATAGAATTGATGTGGAGAGAATACCAACACAATAACAACAACCACAACAACAGCAACAACAACAGAGAAAGGAGGCGAATGACGGGACACAGAGCAGAGAGCGAAAAAAGGAATTTTTTTGTTGTCTTTTGCGCTCGTCGCCGTCGCCGTCGCTGCTCTTAAATTTGTTGTTGCCGTTGTTGGTGTTGTGATTGGGGGGAAAACCAAAATGAAGGAAACGAAACGAAAGTAAAACAACGACAGGCAAATTGTCCTCCAACAGCCAAAAGGAAAATTGCCCATTTTCATTTTTCCAATTGCCTTGTCTCCGCCTCTCTTTCTCTTGTGTGCTCCCTCCGTTGGCTTAGGTGTATGTGTGTGTGTGTGTGTGTTTCTAAATTGCAAAAAGTGAAAAGTTTAATTTACTAAATAAAAGAAAAGCCACATAAGAAAAAGGCAAGGAAAACTGTTCGCTGTTCTTTACACGCTCATTCGTGTTGGATTATTCGGATTATAACGGGAATGGATGGCTGTTGCTGGCAGCGGCAAAAGGTAAGCAAGCGCCTCTTTCTAGATATTGTTAATTATATAGGAAAACTTTAACTTGATTTTTCATTGCCTCCAATGTGGGGTGGGATAAAAAGAGGAGGAAAAAAATTGTATTCTAATGCCCCACGATCCTTATCTGCTGCACATAAATTTTTATGTGGCAACTTTGGGTGATTTATGGCCTGTCGATTGTCGTCGTCGTCGTCCAGACCAGACCAGACCGTTCCATGCCATACTGTACTCCGGTCTGCCAGACCATGGGCCAATCCAATGTAACCAAGGCCCATGGCATTTGGCTAATGTTCGTACGCGTCTCGCAGATGCCGCGGATTAGATAAACACAAAAAAAAAGCACAAACAGCAACACCAACTACAAAAACTCTCAATTTATGCGTTGCGCCAGTTGCCAATTGCATTTGACGCCCACCGCCGCCTCCCCACCAATTGCGGTCCTGCCTCGTCATAGAAAACTTGTCGCGCCTACTAAATCACCTTCTTACCTCTCCATCTATCTATCTGTCTATCTTCCTCTATCCATTCATGTGGTGCTTCTTTATAGTCGTCCTGGACAGTCTATCATTTGAAATCATGTTTGAGCGATAAGAAATTATAGTGCCGGAGAGCCATCAATTACGTGATTTGCCTAACTAATGGCCCTACGACACTTACTGTGCATTAGGCCACCTTCAAAGGAGAGGGAATGGTAAAGAAAAAGACAGATATGGGGCAGAAAAAAGTAAAACATATGAATAAATGCAAAAAAGAATTAGGAAACATATGAAGAAGATCATCGTAAATATGAACAGATATACACAGGATTATTACGGCAAAGGAAATATGAAAATTAAACAAAACTAAAATATTTTAACAAGGATACTATCTATATATGTCTAACAATTTGTTCCTTTTAGTGCTTTTGGATAGTTGAAACCATTCATTCTTATAGACACGAACGAATATATTTTGCCCGTATTCGGGTTCACAACATTTTGCGAATGACATTGAGATGACCTATTCTTTCTTAGGATTTATTTAGTAAAATCTCTGCTCTATTAAGAGAATTTTTTAAGGATTTTCAAGAGATTCGATTTCTTCCAAAGATTTAGATCTTAGTCTTTACTGTGTATAAAATATTTCTGACATTGTAATTGTAGAAAACAAAACAAATTAGATTTTTTTGTAGCTTTTTTTTAATTCGAAGACCACTTTTGTGGATCACCTTTTTATGAGCCATGTGACATGTATTGTAGAAGCATCATTTGAATTCCAATCTAGAGTTGGTTTTCCTTTGTCTTATCCTAAATATATCTGTTCCTTAATCTCCGACTTTAGCCGCTATTACTCGAACTTAACTTGATTAGAGACTTTGGATTTCAAATCTCTTTTTATGTACTCAACATTTTGATGACTCTTGGTTTTCTTCTGGTCTATCACTATGGCTATGTCCAGTTAACTATGGGAGATTTGTTTTTTATTTTTGACATTTATTGTTTTTAATAGTCTTGAAGAAAATGTTTATGACACATCCTCGTGCATCTCTTTCGCTCTTGCTCTCTCCCTCTCCCCAATCTATGCCTATGACTAGGTTAACGATAAAAATCTTTACAGCCCGTACGTTTTCTTTTTCTTGGTTTTCCTTATTTTCCCCAATTTTGTTCCTTCTCCCAGTTCAATATGGAAAGGTAAATAAAAAATAAAGAACTTTTGGTATTAGCTGAGCCGCCGCCGCCGCCGCCGACGACGACTCATAAAGTGAAAAGTGTCATAAAAATTAGTCAAGAAATCACGCTGCCCCCTACCTTACCCTAGCATGCCCTACACACCCCTCTGCTACCACATCACTGGCCCCTAACCCTACTCCTTCCCCATACCCTATACCCCATACCCCATCCCCCATCCCCCATTGTCGTTTCATTTCTTTGGTACCTTGGCTATTTGGTTGTTTGTTCTCTGACACATTTGTATGCTAATGTTGTGGCAGTTGTGGAAAGGGAGGGGGGTTAAGTGAAGGGGGGAAGAGAAGAGAAGTTAGGTTAAGAACCGGCAGGGGTGTCGGAGTAGGCGAATAGGTGGAAAGGTGCTTCCGGTCGGCTAAGCGACTTTAGAACTCCTCTGAATGTCACTGGGATCTATCAATTTGATGAGGGTTTCGCTTTCTTTCTTTTTCTTGCCGTCTTTATTTTTTGGGAAGAATTGTAGAAGGAGAATTGGGAGAAAGTGTAGGATAATGCATGCAATTTTAAAAAGGGATAAGATTATGTCGAGATGAGTAGATCATAAATTGAATTAGAAATCTGGTTTTATGTCTTCCGAAAGAGGGTTGAGACTTGATTTTAGTTAGGGATTTCCATTACAGACTTCGTAATTTGTTATTCATTTAAGCATATTCAGTTAACTATTTGCTGAATCAAATAAACAATTTACAATAATAAAACTCATCAATAAAAGTAAAGGCATAACACTGTAAGCTTTTTAATTATACATACATAAGTAGATAAGTGAGCCCAATATAGAATTAAAGGTTTAAGGAGACTTTCTTTATTTGGTGCCTGCTTCACAAGACGTGGGATCCTAGTTGCCCCTTCTTTAATGTGCCTTAAAGAGGGTCCTATTAACAAAGATATCATCATCACAAGAAAGAACCTTGACCTTTCTGGGCTGACTGTCTCTCCCTCTTTCTATCTCGCTCTCTCTCTCTCTCTCTCTCTCTCTGTGTGTCTCTGTCTCTAATCTGGTTTTTGGCTACGCAACGGGGCATGGCTCATTTCCGTTCTGACTAATGTTTCAATGGGCCACAAATCTAAAATCCACAATGTGTGCCACAAAAGTCAATAAAGTGCGCGCTTTGCTGCTACAACAAAAATAGAGAAGAAAAAAAATTATCACTGCCTCGTTAGCACACACACACACAAAAACCTAAACCAAACAAAGGCAAAATACAAATGCCAGCAAAAAAAAAAGAAAGAAAAAAACAGAGTGAGAATGAGACAGAAAAAAGTACAGACTAGGCAGAGAAAGAATAAAAGAAAGTCTGGCAATTTCATTCAGAAGACGGACAACTGCTGACACTTGCCCTTACCTGCTGGGCATCTCGCCCTCACTCTTGCTCTCTCTCTCTCTCTCTCTCTCTCTCTCTTTCACTCTGTTACTCACATTTTCCCAGCAATAATGCGCTGTGGCTAAAACAAAAGTCATTAAATTGCGGAAATCGGGGTCACCACAAAGACCCAAAATGACAACTAACTGAAAATGAAACTAAAAAACTGACAAAAAAAATTACAACTAAATTGTGAATTTATTCACATTTAATTGCAACTCTAAATTACAAAACAAATTTCTTTAGTTTCTGAACAACAACAACAACAACGTTGATGATGATGATGATTTTTTTTTTCTTTCTGCCAACTTTCTTTGTGTCTCTCTCTCTCTCTGTAATAATAGTAATAATGATGATGATGATAATGACAATGATATGACTCATTAACCTCAACGCATGACCCAAGCAAATTAGAACCGAGTCACGGAGTTTCTCTTGTTCTTTTTCTACTTCTGCTTCTACTTCTTCTTAATCGTCTTCTATTTGTTTGTTCTACACTCGTCTATAAAATTACAAAGAGAACATTTCTTAAAAATCGAAAGAAATAATTCTATCAAAAGTGTTTTAGGTTAAGTACAGGGAATACTTTTTGATATATGTATGTACATACATACATACATGTACATATGTATGTATGTATGTACTCAAGTATAATATGTATTAAAAGTATAGACAACCGATCTATTAAATTGGAAATTCTCCTTTATAAGTTAATACTTTAACAACGATTCCATGTAACATAACAAAACAATTGACATTACATATGTACATATGTATGTATGTGTGTAGATCTTCTTCCGATAGGGTTTATAATTCCCCTGTTTAATGCAAAAGCAAAAATGTGGAAACGGCATCTATTAAATGAAAATAAAAACATGTATTAAATAATGAGATATTAAAAGGAAATGACACTGCAAAAAGTTATTTTAAATTCGATTACAAATTTGTTGACAAATTGTTCTTTTTTTTATTTTCTGCTTATCAGTGTTAAGTTACATGCCTACTAAGTATAGAATAAATATTTATCCAATTCCAATTATTAATATAAAAACAGTTTTCAGCTTTTCTCATTTTAAGAGGAAAATTTTTGCGTTGCAAATGTTGTAAAGTTTTCGTTGTTTAGTGTAATTTTTTCTCAGCTTCTGTCTGTCTGTCTTTCCCTTGGAATGTTATAGATACATAATTTTTTTTTGTATGCTTTATGACGGTTTGTGTTTTATTGTTCATTCTTGTTAACTTTTGCTGAGTCACAAATACTTATACATACATATATGTACATATGTATGTATTTATTTATGTAACTCCTCTCCTCCACTTCACTTTGCACTAATATATCACAAGAATTATTTCAAGTTGTCAGTTATTCTTGGCTCTTCTTCTACTTTAGTTCCCAGTTCCAAGTTCCAAGTTCCAATTGCTCTCGTTTAGATTCATTCATTTCTTTGTATAAACTTAATGGTCTAGATAAAGTTTTTCGGTTCTTTGGTTAAAGTTTTCGTTTTCATTTCATTTCGTTTCGTTCGTTTCGTTTCGTTTCGTTCGTCGTTGCATGCTGCTTAGCATTTAAATGAGTGGCATAAAAACTTTTACCCTGCATTCAATAGAAGAAGATCTTGGTGGGTGGAAAGGAGTGGAGTGGAAAGAGGTTAGGTTGGAAAGGGGAGACATAAAGAGAGAGACTAGGTAAAATGTTTCTTCTATGTTCCACTCGATGATGATTCAATTGGCTTTTGCAATCGCTTTTGCTGATTTGTTGTATTGCAATTTGAACTTTGAGCCCCATTTAGAGTGAGAGAGGGAGAGGGAGAGAGGGTGAATGAAGTCGAGTGGAGTGGATCAAAGTGGAATGAGTGAATGGGGACACACCTTGGTAATATTGTCGTGCTGATATTTGAGGCGTCTCCATTTCCCACGTCGTCTAATGTTTTTTTCGTTTTTTCTTTTCTATTTTGCTTTTTATTTTTCTTTGTCATTGTATTTGATCAATTTTGCTGTTAGCCTTGTGCAATTAGTTGCATTTCAGCATGTAAACCGAGCCCAATTAATGGTAAATGAACCAACACAAAGACACAAACTGATTCCAAATCAGCTTTAATGCATAAAAATTTAATGTTTTATATCAACTTAAACGATATGCACATTGTTGCAGCTGCCGCATATGCAACGTCTGCACCGACGCCGTTTATCTGCCAGCATCTTTTCTATTTATGTTATTTGTTTATTTGTTTAAAACAAGCGCCAATGATGATGCCACGAACACTGCCTCTGCCTCTGTCTCTGCCTCTTTCCCCGCTGGTGGCCATAGCAAAAGCAAAAACAAAAAACAAAACAAAAGGCAAGGCGAAACGAGTTTTACTCTAGCCGATTCTGACCAAAGTGGAGGCGGATCTCCCGAAAGATATAAACAGAGAGAGAGAGAGAGGGGTAGAGGTAGAAGGGATGGAGAGAGACGGCAAACTAATAGAAATTTATGAATGAAATAATCAAAAATCCATAATAATAAAAAATTTATAAAGAAAAAAATGCCTGAATGGGTTATTTAGCAATACTTAAATTATAAAAAATAATTACTAGTTTTTGTTATTCAAATTAAAGATCTGAAAAATTTATAGAAAAAATATTCTCCATTTTAACTAAACTGTTTTTAAATTTTATTATTTTCAAATTTGAAGCGATAAAATAATTTAGAAATAGGCAAAAGTAATTAATTAAATTAATTTTTGTCTAAACTTGAAATGTATTAAACATATATGTATAAAGGTCTGGTGTCTGGTTTAATCTGAAACATAAATTCCAAAGTAATAAGTATCTGATTAATTGTTAAAGTTTACAACTCAGTCGCATTTAATTACATGTAATGATAATGCAATCCTTAAAAAACCTTATACATACATATTTGCCATTTCTTTACTTAAATTACTTTTATCCGAATTTCTAACTTATTTGTACTTAGAGACTTGGAATATCATTCGGTGCAGTGTATTGGTATTATCTACAAATATCGTTTGATAGTAATGAAACGTAATTAAATGTGTTTGCTTTTGAAAATATTCACGTACTGAAAATATCAGAGAAGCAATTTTCCACACACATAACCACACACATTGCACTTGACTTTCTAACAACATAACCGACCCCTCCCTCATCTTTCTCACTCACTCTCCGATTATTTGTCCATACGTGTTGGATTCGGTTTTCCAGCTATCTTAGGAAAACTCTTGTTTTTTGTTTACTTGAAGACACACAAATTAGATTAGTATTTGGGGGGATTGGTTTGTTTACACTCGGAACTTCAATTCTATTTATGTTTCTCAAGTCAAGTTCTCCGTTTCAAGACGTTGGAGACTTTCTCTCCATATCTCTACAACAATTTACTTCCAACTAACATGGAAAATTGTTTATTTTTGCAGCATTTGGCACGCTGATTGCTACGTTTTACCATAATTACGAGGCGTCATGCCCTAAAAGTATTCGGTTTATTTAAAAGGAGGAATAAGTTTTGTTAACAAGCTTTAATAATTAAATTAATCTTAATCATTTGATCATATAGTATTATAATCACAATCATATCAGTTGCCTCTCGCATGTAAATATGCAATTCAACCAAGGAGGAGCTCTGAGAGTGTGTTGTTCTTGGTACTCCAGAGATTTTTCCATTTTCCTACCACACACACACACACACACACACGCACACATTTATATCCTATATAATGCGCTTTAATTACTGTGGCCTTGCCCCCTCCTTGCAATCATCCGCTCCCCTCCATCACTGACGTCTGATTACCAAAGTAAAACCCTGGCAAAAAAAAAAACAAAAATGAGCGGCATTAACTGTAAATGTGTAAAGTAAATCGTGTTAAAAGGGAACTTATCATTTGCATTTACACGAAAAATTCGAAGCAATTAATATTTAATTGCTGCAGGTTTTTGTTGTTTGTATTGCCCCTTGCCTTTGGTTTTTCTTTTTTTTTTTGTTTTTGCTTTAATTATTGATCAGCAGCAGCAATAATAAATGAGAGTAGAAAGAGAGAAAGAAACAAACAACCAAAAGGGGAACCCCCCCCCCACCATGATAATAAAAGAAAAAAGCAATTTTCCCGACATGCCAAAAACACGAGACAAACGGAAAAGAAAGATATAAAAAAAAAAAAAGAGAAAAAAAATACGAAAAAACGAATGAAAACTAAATTAAACGCCTTTGACATAGAAAATGCAATTTACAAAAAAGAAGAAGAGAAAATAAAAAGTGAAATGCATTGCATGAAGGGGCAAAATGAAATGGAAGAATTTTTTTATTCTTCATACATTGCATCGACTTTTACATACCCTGTACAAAATGTGGAAAAGCTTGTGAGCATTTTGCCATTATTGCAAATATAAATTGCAATTTTTGGATTGTACAAATATTATGATTAGAGGGCTAATTTACTCTAATACTCTATCTCTTTCTCTTACCTGCATTGCAATGTTAGGGTATATGTAAACTCTTCACGTTGCAGTGTATACAAAATAAAAAGAAAAAAAATGTTGGAAAAATTACAAACAGTTTTATTTTAGTTTATCACACGAATTGAGTTTACGAAATGCGTATAAGAGGCAAATCGAAGAAAGGGAGAAAGAGGGAAACGCTGAAAAAAAGGGAGAGAGAGAGAGAGAGAAATGGAATGATAGATGCATCAATTGAAGGCAAAAGAAATGGCACGACGACAAGAACGACAACGTTGACAAGCGTAAAAGACACCCAGGCCAAAAGGACATGTGCCATCGCCTGGTTTTCCTTTCCCCACTCCCCCCACGCCCACCACCATCCTTGTCTCCGTTTTTTTCTTTCTCTGTGTCTTCGCTCCATATGTGAGGAAAATGCCTGTGTGTGCGTGAAATCTTTTAAAAAGGCAATTTTGGTAGCACTTAAATGCAGACATACACGGAGAGAAAAGTGGGAGTAAGTGAAGTGAAAACGGCAGAGAAATAAAGAGGAAAGAAAGGGGGCGAGGGGGGAGAGGGGATGTTAAGAGTGAAGTCTGCTTATGGCAAGGGAAATGACTATGTCTATGATTGGGAAGGAGGAGGTTGGTTGATTGGTTTCTCTCTCCTTCTCTCTCTCCTTTGCTTCTGTCTCTGACTCGCTCCCTTTCTTAGCCACATCCGCCGCATAACTAGTTGCCAATACAAGGAGACACACACACACATACCCCCCACATACATATACACAGATTCTCTTACAGGATGTGAGTCTCAAACCAGAGTACAAGGATGCTATAACCAGGACACTTGGCACAGTGATGCAAAGTTGCACACCCGCAAAAATCTTGAAATATTTTTTTTGTTGTTCGCTTTCACTAAGAAGGGAAAATTGCCGTACAAAAAGTAAAATTGAAGACTCGAAGGATTTATTTTTATTTTATAACATTTTATCTATAAACTTTGAACCAATGTAAGAGCTCCCCTCTTGTCCTTTCTGCCTTCCCTGTTTGCATCCTGGCAAGTGAAATGCATGGAATTGTGTCACAATAATTTTGCACATGCCTGGCAAGGCAGCGAGTCCTCTTCCTCTTCCTCCCGTCCTGTATTATCAATGCATTTGGCGGCAGCAATGGAAGGAAGGATGCACAATTCAGTTGGATGCCACCGCCATAAAGTTTGCCTGGCCATTGCATAATTGCAATTAACACACTATTTTTCTCGTATTCCAACTCCACCCCCCCCGCCACTAGGCTTCTAAAATAGTAACTTAGTGAGAAGGAGTAAAAGGGACAACCACATCCTTTTTACCCTTACTGCCTTTCTTCACACGGTGATCACTCTTATCCATTGTGTGCACTCAAGTGTGCGTGCGGCAAATTTCACACGAATCCTTTTCACGCAGGCAAAAAAGGATACCAACTAAATCAATGGCATGATCGAACATCGAATCTGAATCTGAAACTGAACAACAAAATGAATACAACGCAAATGAACAATTTTGAGTTGTTGCCCTTTATGTTTTCCATTTATTTCCTTTTACTATAGTTTTGTTTTCTTTATTATCCCTTGCTTGTGTAAGGATACATTTTGTTTGGGAAAACATCTGTACATACGGTACATAGAAGTGGTGTGAAAAATTTAAAGTTATAAAAATGGTTAAGCAAATTTTTATGGGATAAGCTGTTGGTATGACGAATGAAATTGATTTGTTTTGAGATAAAATAATTAATTAAAGCAATGGAGAAGGAAAACCAACCACCTGGATGAAAATGCCGAAGTCAGGCTCGTGATTGGATTAAAGGAAAATAAAGAGTATAGAATACATAATGCAATGAATTGAAGAAAACCCCGATTCATCACAAGTTTTGGAATAGAGTTAACGTATGGTTTCTGTGTATAAAATATTTCTGTTTAAATGGAACTATATACATACATATATACGTATAACTTAGCTTAGCTATTGAAGGAAACCACTGAAAATGTATCATGATATTAACATAAACATTTTCACATTCAATGATTTAACGATAATCCTTAAGCAACTCCCTTAAATAGCAATCGTTAATAAAATTGTAGAAAATCGAACAGTTTTTCATATAAAGAAAAAGACATTAAAGCGAGAGACAGAGACAGAGAGGGAGAGAACTAAAGTTAAAGTGCTTCGAAGGGCCATAAATCGATTGAATTTTAAATATGTTATGGCTCGACGTTCCGTATCGTTCCTCATGCTCTTCTATCTATCTATGCCAAATCTATCTATCTTCTCTGTCAGCACTAGGTATTTGCTTGCAGTCTAGGTGGATTTGCGTTTTTTTGAAAGAATGTTTGCACCCTCCTTTCATACTGCTGCATACGCGAAATTTAACTGTAAACTTAGTGCCCTTACACCAAGGCATAAGAGGCCTTCCCTTCCTGTGCGCGTGTGTCTCTCGGCTGGTTCTTCGTTTGTACTACATTGTACAATTTGCCCAATAACATGACACAGGCATGAAAATCAAGCAAGCCAACTAGGGTGTCGTCTCTCCTGGCCTGGCCCTCTCTTCACTCCACTCCATCTCACTCCAATCCATCGCTTGTTGTGTTCAACCCCTGCGCTTGCGTGTTGTTGTTGCCAGTTACTTTTACTGGTGGCAAAAACTGCAACAACACCAAAAACACGACGGGAAAAAAAAAACCAAAGTAAGAAGAATATTATTTTTCGTATAATGGCACATGAACACGAAATGAGCAACGGAGTAGCAGAAGGAGAAGGATAAGAAGCAGAAGGAAGAGGAGTAACAAAAAGAGAAGTAGAAAAAAAAACCGAAGGGGGGGAGTAAGGCGGCCGACGTGTGATATATTTTATTTTTATTGATTATTCTCTCGCCTCTGCTGGCGCTGCCTTTCCTACCGCTGCTGCTGCCTTCGCTGCCGCTGCCGCTGCCTCCGCTGTTGTTGCTGTTGCACACATACAAATTTGCCATAATAATTTTAGTTCTGGCAAGAGAAGGATATAACATGCTATGGACACTTTAATCATGCTCATATTTTATGCATGTGTGTGGTGGTGTGTGCAGCTATGTGTGTGTGTGTGCATGTGTATGTGTTTTGTGGGCGGACTGTTGTCCTGCCTTGCTTTCATAATAACACCAACAACAAGAACAACAACAACAAGTCCTTTGTTGTCCTAGCTGCTGCTGCTGCTGCTCTAACTGCAATTTTCATAATAAAGCAGAACAACAAAAACAACAAACACCTTGACCCAAATGCAAACGCAGAAAATAGATTTCTCCCACTACACCCCCCTGCCACCATCAGCTTATCCTCTCCCCTTGTCACAGCTGCCAACCCACTTCTGCTCCTTCTATTCCCTGCCTCCTATACCCCCTGCCCATACCCTACCTACCTACCTACCACTCTGTCTCTGTTGCTTACTCTTGCTTATTTTTAATTTGTCTAAACATTTTTTTTGAATCCCAAAAAAAGGAAAAAGGAAAAAAGAAGAAAAATAGACAGAGAAAAATCTAACCCATGCATATGCCAGACAAAGAAGTCTTTGTTTGAGATTCCTCTGCTTTTTCTTTCCCTCACCCTCTTTGACATTCCCCTCAGCTTTTGTTCTCCCCCCTGAGTCACGGCACAAGGCACTAGACAAAACGAGGCACCCCCCCTCCTCACTCCACTTCTCAGCCCAGTTTTCAGAAATGCATACGCAAATTTATTTTCATCTACAGCAGAAATACATCTAACATCTATGCAAATTTTTTAAGTAAAAACGTATACGTATACATACGCAAACATATATATATATATGTATACATATATATGTATATGTATGTATATGTTTTATGCACTGTCGTTTCGGTTCGGTTTTCCTCAAATGCAAAATGCACAAAAAGTAGAAAGGAGAAAACACAAAAAAAAAAGAAATAAGGACAAAAAAGGAAGAAAAAAAAACATAACATGAGAAACACATAAAATTAAGGCTAAACTTTTCTAGGCGAAAATTTTAGTTTTGGTGGTCCTTTTGGTTGGTTATTTTGAGCATGTTAAACTACTCTGGAAATGAAAAGGATTCCATTTTGGTATTAATGTTCCACATCTTGTGCAGAAAGGAAAGTCCTAGTCAAAAAAGGGATATGAAAAATTGTACTTTAAACTTTAAAAAAAATGTTGAAATAGTCAAGAATTTAACTGCAATCACATGCTTCTTGAAGATAGATGCAAATTATTGTTGAAATGCGTAGAATATAGTATATATATACATAGGTCTATAATCTATGCAAATTTAGGTCAAATTGGTGACCTGTTGCTCGAATTCGTATCCAGCTTCAAAAGCTTCGAAAAAAGCATGGAAAACTGAAACTAAAATTTCCCAAATCTTTTTACAGATTATGTTTTTTTTTTGTTTAAAGCTCAATAATATTATTAGCCAATTTACTACCTAGGATATGTAACAAATGGCCATTGAATCACTGACAATAAATATTGACAATTCTCATACAAACACACACATACATACACTAAATTTCCATTTTACTTGAATATTTTTTTAAAATTTTTTTGTTTTTGGTTGCTTTGAGGAGTTATAACTAGATTTGCTTTGACTGTGTTTTATAGGATTTGGTTTTCCAACTCTCTTAACTTGTACTGTTGCTGCTTGGCATATTTTACGCATATTTCTCTCTTTTTTGTAAAGTTAGGGAATGTGCCAGAGTGTGTTGTTTGTGTGTGTTTTTTGTAAGTTTTTAATTAAAGCGAAAGTGTCGAAAGGCACGCTGGGGAAAAGAACCAATAACGCACTGGGAATGCCGGTCAGAGACAGGACACAGACGACGACGGACGGAAGACCCAGGCTAGGTAAAGGAGAAGACCAAGACATGATAGGATACGGACAGCAAACAGCTTTTGGCTTTTTTTTTTTCAAATGAATTGCAGTTTATTTTTACCAGAGTGCTGACCTGATCGATAAACTTGGCAAATTTTTAGTCGGCCAAGTTAACTAGAAAAGTTTTTCATCTCCCAAGAAGGAAATTTGCTATTTTTCCACTAGTATATAACTGAATTTAATCTGACTAAATAAACTTTCAACTTTGAATTTCAATTTGTGTGCTTGTGTGTGTTTGTGTGTGTGTGTGTGTGGGTGGGAGGAAGATGAAAAACCGAAACTTGTCATAACGATTAGCTTCTAAACATTTACATTTATAACTTAAACCAAAAAACAAAACCCCAAACTTGACTCTGGTCTCTTCTTCTTCTGTTTCTATCTGTCTGACTGTCATAAGCAGAGAAGCTAAAGAACAGGTTCCCACTTCTATATCCACTGCCACTTCTGGCCTTAAGGTACCCTCTCTCTCTCTCTCTCTCTTTCTCTCTGTCTCTCTCTGTCTCTCTAAAATGACAGAAACAGAGAGACAATACAAAAAGCGGTGAATAAAAATCAAGAGGGGAGAAAGAACGGAAAGGAAAAAGGTTTTCTCGGCGACAGTTGCCAAAAAGGATAAAATAAAAATATAATACATACAGAGAGAAAAAAGGTCGCTGCTCAGTAAAACAAAAGCCAAGTCAAGTAGGCGGCGGTATTAAAAAAATAAATATAAGAAACATAACAACAACAATAACTACAATGACGGCAACAAAGAATAAAATATATACAGAAAAAAAAGGCAATTAATAATAATTAATGTTTTTATCTTCTCTCTTATATTTATATACCCTGCAAACGAAGAGTCAAAAACAAGGTACATACATATGTTCGTAAAACTGCTAGAACTGCTGGACAATCGAATTTCGAAAGTCGATTTGGCTTAAGAATATTTCAAATGCTATTGAAAATCTGTTATCTAACAGATTAATGCTGCAATAATTGAAAACCATTTCATTTGGCATTTGAACTCTTTACAACCTTGTGGTAATCAGTGTTTGATTAAGAGTATCTCAGAGTCGTATTGAAAGCACGAACATTTTCATTTTGCTGTTTCTGCACCAACAGGAAACTGACCAGCATCCCAATATATTCATCCTTCATCTTTCTTCTCCTGCATCCCCGTGAATTTTATTACATTTTGGCTGGACCCAAACATTGTGACTTAATTGATAATTGGAATTTCTTTCTTTTCGTTTCTTCGTTTGTTCGTTCACTCATTCGTTTTTTTTTTCCACTGCAAACGTATTTAAATTTTTCAAGATAATTTCATTTCATTTGTTGCCAAAACCAAAATAATTCTTTTAAAAAAAAAATACTACCAACTCTGAAAATCTGCGCAAGAAGCTATAAAAACAAAACCGCAGCCACTGCACCAAAAAAGAAAAAGAAAAACCAAAAAATAAGTAAAACAAAAATTAAACCCAAAGAGAAACTGTCGAAAGTGTTGCAAAGAGGCGTTCTAGCGTTTAAACTGAGATGAAAAAAAAGAATTCTCTATATTTATTGTTGTTGTTCTTGTCTCGTTTTTGTGGCCATCAGCAACCGCCAATCGACAGCAGCCGAAATGTATCTTAAAGTTTGGCTTGGCTTTCGGGTCTGCGGGCGCAGTCTCTTCTCTCTTTTTTTCATTTTGGTTTCTTTTTTTTTTTTTTTGTTCTTTCATCGTTTCGTTTTGTTTTTCATTTGGAGAAGCTAATGTATCTGTATCTCTGTTTGTGTATCTTTTTTTTTTACGTATGTAGCTTCAGTTTTAGTGTTCGTTGGCCTCTCGCCTCTCAGCTTTTGAGTTGGCTTTGGTTGTTGTTATTGCTTTGTACAACATTTAAATGTTTAGCTGCCGTTTTCTGTTCGACCGTACAAGCCATTTGAGAATGAAGGGGTATATCCGATATGATAGTAGCTAGTTCGAAAATTTTTAATTTTAAACATGAAATCTAATTTTTTTAATAATTCATCAGTTTAGGCAATAATTTTTTGACATTATGTTGTAGAAGGAAAATATCTGTATACTTAATATATTCAGCTTTTCTCCAGTAACAATGGTAACCAAGGAGAAGTTTCTTCTCAACTTACTGTTCGTAATTCCATAGTGAATTCACATATTTGCCACAAATTAAGAAATTTAACAAAAATTTCATTCTCAGCTTTTCAAGTATAAAATTAAACCGCAGTATCTACATTATAATAAAACTTCTTAATAACATCTATTATATCACGCCTCTGCGTTATTTTTTATTGCTTGCAACGAGAAAGTGATGCCAATGCAAAAGTGCTGCCTAATTGATGGTTTGTTGTAGAGGGAGAGAGGAAGAGAGGGAAAGAGAGAGAGAGAGAGACATTGCTTTTGCAGGCAGCGATGCGGCACGATGTGAAGTGGGAAAAAGTGTGTAAAAGCGATATCAAAATAGTTTTAAAGTTGCTAAAAGTTGTTAAAAGTTGTTAATTTTTTCACTGCAATTATTACAACTCTCTTCCATTTTAGTTAAAAATGAATTTTCTCTTTCCTCTGATTGCTGCATAATTGAAATGTCTATTAACATACTTATCTTTTAGTTGAAATTATTTAATGATTATTCAAATGATATACATATAAGAAATTTAAGGTTCTAAGACACATAATATGTAGTTATTAATTTTTATCTATCAGTTTTTTCAACTAATGAGTAATCGCTTAGTCGATACTTTTGTTAATTTTTTCATTTCAATTCCATCACATATAACCACGAAACTTTCTCAATCGTCGTTTTTGTTGCCTGTTGTTGTAGGCGTGAGTTTTATTTCAGCTCACTTAATGCGAATTAAGCTAATTTAAAAGCGATTCGAAATTAACTTTAATGTTGTATGAGATGCCATACGGCCAAATGGACAGAGAAATAGAGCGAGATGGAGGGAGAGGGGGAGAATCTCCACAATTCTAACACTTTTACTGGTGATGGTGCCTCTTCCCCTTCCTCTTCTTCCTCTCCATTGCTTCTACAACTCCTTCTTATTGGTATAAACCATTCACTACTACTCTAATGTGGGTGTAGGCGCTTGGCGTGTCTTAAAGTGGCTTCCGTTAGTGCCCAAGCCCCCATGTATCTATTGAAATTGTTGTGGTTCCAGTTTCAGTTGTTGGTGATGTTGGTTATTTTTGTTGTTTTTGTTGTTGTGTTAGTTCTTGTTGTTGGGTTGTGACCCAATTGCCGTAGTCGTCGTCGTAGTCGTCGTCGTCATCGTCATCGTCAACGCTTCGCTTGTTAGTAGGAGAAAAAAAAGGAAGGAAAAAACAGAAGTGCAGCTTAGCAAAATGCACATGGTTGAAGATGTGCCCTGCCACCATACATACGATATATGTACTATATACATATATATATATACACTATATATACATATATATAAATATATAGAAATTTCTATCTCCAAATGTATGTGTGTGTGTGTATGTGGTTTTGGTTTTGGTGTGTGTGTATTTGTGTGTCTAAATTGTAGGTAGCAAGCATGTATCTTAATGAAGGCAATTTGCTTGTCGAGTTTAGGCAAGTTAGTTTACCGAAAATTGGCATATGGCCAGTAGCAACAAAAGCCCATACACTAAGGCACTTGCCCTCGCTACCAATCCCCTTTCTCCCTCCCCCTTTCACCCTGCCCACACTCCTTTCCTTTAGCCACTGCTTGCCTTGAATTCCCTCATCCTCATCCTTACTCACAGATAGTCCAACCAGCGCACATGCCGATAAACCAACTTACACACATCGATATGTAGGCGATAGTAATAGAATGTAGGCGAATGAAGGGCAAGAGAATGGAGTAGGAGAATTTAGACATGGTGGAAGGACAGGATGGCCCAGCATGCATGCACTCGCTCTAGGGGGTAATCCCCGCTGCCTAAACATAGCGAAAGAAGAGTTATGCAAGTTGTTGGCCATATCCAGGAAAGGGTTAGGAAGGGACAAAGGGAAGTACGAGATAGAGCCTGTACGTGGAATGCTGCATAAAGAAGTTAAACCAGCAAAAGCCCAGTAAAAGGAACCGATGGATTAGAAATGATATATTGGCAATTTTTGGTAGAGTATTCAATTGTCTAGAATTTGTAGATCGATATGAACAACAAGAATTCGTTCTTAAGCTATAGAATATAGAAAGTCTACGCCGATAGACTTAGGTTTATACTTAGTTTTCCTAAACAGGCATACTATCGTTTGGTATTCATAAATTTTTTACAGTGTAACAACCCGCTCACTCTCTCTCTCTCTCTCTTTCTTGGTCTGTGTTTTTGGTTTTCAAAAACGAATTTTGCTTAAATTGCATAAATTTAATAATCTAATAAGGCAAATTTTAACAAACTATTTAATGGCAAAATGTTAAGCTCTCTAGCCCATTCCCCAAGTCCACTTTAGCAAACTCCCTCCGTCCGTCTTTTTCGTCGCCACCGCCTTGCTACACAGCTATTGGATCTCCTCATGACTAAAAATAGCCTTAGGCCAAGCGTTTAGCTTAAGTTAAGCGGAGCCTCAACCAAAGAGAGCAGCCGAAGCAAAACCATGGAGGAAGGCAGCCGCGTTTAATGTCTGTGAAATTGAAAAATTTACTCTTTAATATGCGAGCGGGTTGTGTGTGAGTGGGGGTATGGCAGGGCAGTCGAAAGGAGAGGAGGCGGGGGAGAGTGTCGGTTGGGCCTGGCATTGCCGGAAAGACTTGGTCGTTGTTAGTGCTGCTGGTCACTTGGCGGCAAATGGGAAATGTTGTGGAAGCTGCTTGGCTTTCCCATTTCATCTGGCAAAGTGCAGTTAGAGGAGCAATTTCACAACTCACTAACAATCATTAAATGCGACGCAACGTCAGAAGTTTGGAAGGAAGTACAAGTCCGAGTCGGAGTCCAAGTCCAAGACCAAGACCAAGACCAAGACCAAACTAAGGCTAATAAGCAGCCTCCTCTCTACAACAGCAGCTTAAATCATAAACTGCCGACTCGATGGGCTGCTTTATGAAATGGAAAATAAGCAAAAATAACAAGAAATAACAGATCCAGGAAACCAAGAAAACACGAAGTTTTCATACCCTTGCTATATACATACATACATATAAAAACAAAAAAATAAAAAAAAAACTAGGGCACAAAATATAAAAATAATAATCGTTGCTATAAACACTATATATGTATGTGTATACTTATTTATAAAATTGTGGGACCAATTAACTAATTTGATATTATTTGTATTACATACATTTTTTTAATTAAATAATTCCATTTAAAAGTGTATTCAAAATGGAAAACCATATGGCAAAGGAAAAGCTCGCTTGCCTACGGCTTAGTTTAAGTTCAACTTGTCTTTATGCGCATGTGAGTGAGTGGCAGTGGCATTTTCTTATTGCGATGATGAAGAGGCGTTCGATTTCTAGGAAAATCTTACAGGTATTTTCCTATTCTCCGGCGGGCAAGGAAAATATAAGTCATATATGAGAAACAATGATGGCTACTTAGTTAGGCCCATAAAAACAGCCAAAAACCTATTAAATTTTACAGCTATTGAAACGCCCTTCTATGCTATAACCCTCTCCATCCGATTCCCTCTTTCATCATCTACCTTTTTATAGTCTTTGAGAATATTGTAATTATTTCAAACAAATTTTTGAACAGGCCCGTCATCGTCCTCGTTCTCTTCCTCATATATACGTTCTCATAAATCTTTTTACAAAAAGAAACACAAAGTGAGAGGTGGCAAAAGAAAAGGCAGTAAGACAAATTTTTCACTTTAAAGCTCGCCAATAAAAGTTAACAGCAATTTTAACAGCAGTTAACAGCAGAATTTTCTACCATAACTTTACTTTATATTTTTGTTGTTGTTGTATTTTTTTTTTTTTTTTTTTGTTGTTTCGCGTATCTTTGCATAATCCAGCTGCAGCATTTTGTGACTGGTTTTGCAGGAGAAGAAGAGATGCCATAAAGGTACATATATAGATATGTAGGTACATAGATAAAGGGAGGGAGAGGTGGGTAGAAATACTAATGGCATTCGAGTGTGTGTATGTGTGTGTGTGTGTGTGTGTGTGTGTATGTGTGGATGATTGAGTGGCATCTGAGCAACGTTAAGTAATTAGAATTTCTTTTCCAACACCATGAAACTTTGTTAATAATTCTTAAATACCTTTAAAATGGATATATATAAGCAAAATTAGTCTTGGAATGTAAAATAATGGTGAATCTTCAAATTAGTCATATACATACATAAAAATGTATAAAAACAAATACGAATGTTTCGCTGTAATCGCTGAAAGCCTGAAGTTAGTGCAAAAGTTTTAAATAACTTTAATGATAGATATAATATTTAAATATGTATAAACTATATATTTACACAAATTGATTCCAAAGTGTAATATAAATTTTACCCAAATAACTTAAAAATCTTTCGATAAGTAGTTGAATAAAATTTAATAAACAAAAATATAAAAATGATAAAACCTTTTTTCACACTTATCTTGTTCGTTTTTATTTTTTGCTTGAGCTACCTTTGGGTATTTCCATTGTATCTACTGCACATGTGTACATACCTTTTGCCCACCACTCCCTCTACTACTATTCTACTACTTAAGATACATACTTGAGATACCGTAAAACCATCTTGAAGCAACCAAGTAACCAACACCGACATAGCAACATTTCTTTTCTTTTCTTTTCTTTTCATTTCATTTTTGTTTTGGTTTATTTTTTGTTTTTGTTTTTCTGTTTGAGGCCAGTTCATTGCCAATTCACATGCAACAAATGCCAGGTAAGCAAACTGCCAGATACTTTCTTCCATTCATGCCTCAGCTACTTTATATCATTTTAATAATGTATATCCCAGGTATCCAAGGTATCCACATTTGGACAGTAACAGCAAGTTCAAATCGTTTGCACTCAATTTCAATATTTTACACACTAGAAAACGAAAAACAAAAAATACAGACTAGAGAAAAGAAAAAAAACGACCAAGTGCAGCTGGTAGAGAAACTTGGCAAGACATTGAACCGTATACAAAATACAATATATCTCATAGATATACATACATATGTAAAATGTATATGCAATCGTTTATACATATGTATATATGCATGTACATAAATATATACATACATATGTACATATATTGGTTATAGCTTATTATATATTAGCGTGTGTCTGTTGTCTGTTCTGCTATGTGTTTTGCCCCTAAGGAGTCAAAGTCTTGGTCTTGGCTTGGTCTCATATTGGTCTTGGTTTGGTTTGGTTTGGCTTTGCTTTTGGTAACTAATATGAATAACTAATAAATCACATTTGGACGGTGATTTATGTGACAGGTGCGTATTGCGATTTGAAATTGCCAAACAGTTTCCATTTCGTATACACAAATTGGCCAAAAGTAGATTGCCATGCAAATAAGCCATATATATATACGGTATGTGTGTGAATGTGCTTTTAGAGTGTGTGCGAGTGTGTCAATGTGTGTGTTAATTTGCTCTAAGAGTTGTCAAATTAGTTTGAAGAGAGAAAGGAGGTAGATAGATATTCCCCTTTTACTTTGTTGCCTGACCCCTGACCCTTTTAGGCCATGGTTCACTCTCTCTATTCTATTTCCACTTCTACTTCTTGCCCTCCTCAATTACTGAATTTCTTAGGAAACTTTTTGTATTTTTGTTAATTTGTTGGACAGGGAATAATGGACACATGGACACCCCCGCCGCGTTATTAACCTCCATCAACCGACACTAACTGACACACAAAATGCTGACTTTATCTCTGCTCCGCTCATCGGACTCGTTGGAATTGGAGTCGGAGGAGTCCTCCCATTCCTGCTCATTATGTAACCTCTCATAATTCTTTCATTAATGAAATTCCCACACGACGACGACGACGACGACGACGACGAAGACCCATCTACATTATGTAAATCTTCACACAGCACGCAGTCGTTTTTGTGTGTTCTTTCCTGTTACTCGCACCCTCCCCCATCCATCTCCTTAACCTCCTTCCCCCCCTTCGTTCTCTTTTCATCCTTGTCAACTAATTTCAGGGTTGCCATTGTCATTATTATTGTATGTGTGTGTCGGGCTTGTCATGTTTTTAAGACTGTTTTAATTTTCCTCCTTTGGAAAGAAGCATCAGCTCAGCAGCAGTAACAGAAGCCGAAGCAGCAACAGAATACTCATCGCATTTTGGCTTTTACTTTCAGTTCCTTTTCTCTTCTGTGCTGCTCCTGCTGCAATAGTGTTTCTCGAAATGTTGGCCAAAAAGAAGAAACCGAAATGAAATGCAAGAAAACTACCTGTTCCAAAACCCACACACACACATAAACACCGCAAAGTAACACAACACAAACAACACTAACACACAGACAGACACCAAGCAGCCCCTCCCTTTCCATCTCGTCACGAAGCACAACTCGACCAAACAAGCAGTTTACAGTGGACATTAAACATGAAAATAATCGGTTAAAAAACATATATAAATCGATTTCAGCCACACATTGTACTAATGTTTATTCTAGCATTCATTCTTGTATCTTGCCAATAAAAAAAAAACAAACAAACTATTTCTGGCATCTCAGATTATGAATTTTCGACTACTTTTAACCACTGTCTGCCATTTGGTTGTTGTCTTTTTGACTTGCCTGCCCTTTTGCTACGTTTTTCTCCTGGGGCTCCGGGCCTTAGCCTGGTCCTGGGCCGGCGTGGGTATGCGCCTGCCTGAGCCTTTACCATGCTTTGCTTGGTGGTTGGCTGCTTTTAAATACCCTTTACCTTGGCCATATTAATGCGGCTCCCACTGTTACTTATGTATTGTTGTTGTTGTTGTTGTTGCTGCTGCTGTGGCTGTTGTACTTCACATGTAGTTTGGTTGTCATTTGGCAGCGCCCGCTGTTTAGTGTCCAACATGAGGGCCGTTGGTGTCAGCCAATGCTGCGATGCTGATGCAGCAACTGCTGGAGTCCCTCAATGTTTCTTTTTTTAATTTTTTTTATTTTTTGTGTGCTGCTGCCGCTCCTGATGCTGTGGTGGAATATCAGTATCTCAGTGACTCCACTGGTCTCCTTTTCGGTTTGGTATATTGGTATTCCACATTTGTGTTGCTGCCCGCCTCAGCGACAGTTGTTGAAATTAAATGCTCACATGTGGGTTTTGTAGTTTTGTGTTCCTTGTCTGAAATGAAAGGTAAATGCTTATGTAAAGGCAAAAAGGGAAAAAAAAGGATTTAAAAAAAGGAGAGAAGGAAAAATGAAAAAGAAACCAAACTCGATGCCAAAAGCAACATCAGCAACACACAAGTGCTTGAAAGTCTAGGGCGAATGCCGAAAAAAAGAAAACTATGAAAATCCAATTGATGGGTGAAGGGGGAGAAAACAAAAATCTAATTTTATAAATGCAAATGGGGGGCGAGGTGCGTATATAGTTGAGCAAATTACAAATTTCATAGAAAATATGTTAAAAATTTTTAAATTGAAAATATTTGCTAGACAAGCAAAGGAAGGTAAAACAAAGTATTTATTTACACTACAAAATTCTCTTAAATATATTATATTTGATTAGAGATATGAAATTTATTAAGGTTATTCCTGAATGCAGAAGCGTAAGAGTAAATTCCAACAAATAATTTCGTAATTAAATGAACTTTGCACTAAAAATGGGCCAATCTTAGTTAAGAGTTCAGCCTAATCAGAATGATAGTATCAGGAACTAGATTATTGAGAATTGCAAAGGAATAATCATCCTGCAATTGCCACAGTAATAAAGTTTAAACTCTTAATTTGTGTACGATATTAAAGTTTATTGTTAAGTGTCTAAAAACTGGAAATTTATAAATTTGATTCATTTAACTTATAGCTATTCCTTTGCTTTGATTTGCTTTGAATTGAAGTGGCCACTTTGCCAGTTTGCCAGTTTGCCTTTTCCCTTCTCCAAGCAATTGGAGAGCAATTTTGATATGCTATATAAGCGGAACCAACAACAGCAGCAACAACAATCTTACAATACAAGGCGAGGCACCGCACCAGCATCACTTCATTTCTAGCTCAATACAACGAAGTACACTTTAAAGGAATGGGGGAACCTTCAAGAGTTTTTAGTTATTCGGCATGGAGTTTTTATACGCTTACTAAATTGTGTAGATTCAGTTAAGTTTACAGTCCGTTCGTAATCGCTATTATTTATTGAGTTAGTATAGATTTGAATGATAAATACATTAGAATGCATCTAGAAAAATAGTCGAGTTCCTATATTTAATTCTAATGAAATTTTTGATTTGAGCAAAATAAATTGTGTCTCAAATGCAGTATGAATTTTGCAAGGGTATACAGTCTTCGACATTCCCGAATGAAATGTTCGACATTACGAAGTTTATTTATTTTTTTGTTCGTCTTGTTTTGTTTTAGGGTATATATGTATGTAGCCAGCAACAGCAACGACAACAGCAGCAACATTTATGGTTGCATTTACTTTTTAATTTCGTTCGCTGCACTCCTTTTTCGAATTCAAGTGGAGTCAATTTCTTATGTCAGAGATACAAAAATGCCAGACAGCATCACAGTGTTTCTTCATTGTGTTTTTTGTTGAGCATCAACAACAACAGAAACAACAGCAACATGAGCGTATTGTAGCCCTTCAAGTAAAGATTGTCGCCAATAAGTATAGAATTTTTTGTTTTTTTTTGTTTTTCTGTGTGTGTAAAAAATCTTTACTTTATTTTTGGGCATACTCGATTGAAGTATTTATGAGATTTGTGAAATTTTTGTAATATCATTTTGTTGAGCTTCAATTTTCGGTAGTATCAGCAACTGCGAGTAAAAGAGTTAAATGTAGGCAAACAACAGCAGCCAAAACCTTACGAGACACAAATATAAATGTTTATTTACATATCTACAAATATACATACATACATACATACATAATGCATATGTATATACATATGTTGTATGGATGATTGTACGTACACATTTTATATATGTTTGTATGCCTGGGCCAGACCATGTTTGTCAGATGAAAAGATATGTCTTTACATGTTTTAATTTTCTTGGAAATTGTTGTTCAAACTTGAGACCCGGCGAGTCTCCATCTCAGCCCCAGTCACAGACTCTCAGACATTTCTTTCTGTTTCTGTGTTGTTTTTTAAGTGAAATGTTAAACCTTTTGACAGCGGTAGTTTCTTATTTAATTTATTTTATTTGCGGTATTTACTCGTCGGTTTTTCCTTTTCGGTTGCTGCTGCTGCTGCTGCTGCTCTTCCTCTTCATCTTCTTCCACCTTTTTTTTCCATTTTATTTCTCAGCTTGTTCTTGGCGCTCTTGGAATTCAATTTTGGCTTTTTGTTTAGTTGTCTGCGTATTTTAATGTCATACAATTGACAGAGTTAGGCTTAAAGTTATCTCCCCCCCCTCCCCCCTCTCTAGTGACACCTATCCAATCTCACTCACTCTTTCTTAGTTTTCCCATTTCTGTCGTGGTTTCTCTGTTCGGTTTCTGTGGTCAGTAATTAAAGTTGACAATATATAAAACCAAAAGACTGACAACAAAGTGAAGAGAGTAAGCAATTTCAATGGAGTTGTTCAATTTTTCAAGTTGTCTGGTTTTCGGAATAAATAAAAAGTGAAAAGACCTTGTTGGGTTTTTAACTGACAAGAGAGGGGAGGAGGGGATAGGTAAAAGAATAAGCAAAAAATTTAATAGAGTTGTGAATATTTTGTTGACTCTTTGTTTTTTTCTTTTTACTCTGTCTGAATTTCGAGCAAAAAAATTTATCCATTAAGCGCAATCTTTATGGTAAATGTCGGCAACTTTTTTATTATGATTTTTTGTAGTATTTAATTATAGTTATTGTGTGATATTAATGCCATTCACTAATGCGTTTTCATGATGACATTGTGCGGTTTTGGAATCACGTTTTTGTACAATTTCATTAAAATGCTTTTTTTTTTCAATTCAGGAATAATAATGTTAGTATGTATGTATTTTATATATGTATGTACTTATTTTGAATATACATACATACATACATACATACATATGTTTGTATGTATATATGTTTCAGAGACAAGCTTCCAGTAGTTCATATTTCAACTGTGGATATTTATCTAAAACGCAAGTTTAATTTTTAATTTATTATCCACTTAGCAATTAATCTAAATTGGTTAGAGACACTTATGAAACTCTCTTTATTTGACTCCATTTTTTTTTATCGTTTTTAAATACTAAACCAATCTAATGCCATAATTCTCAACTTAAACCATTCATCTTTTTGTTAAAACTTTTGATTACGACAATTTTCTCCATTTCTCCAACTCGGAAATTTGAAACGGCGACAAAAACAACAACAACTAGATGAAGAAACTATACCCAACAGTCATCTAGAAAATTACAAATACTTTTGCCATTACACACACACACACACGCACTCGCAGAGAGAGAGTTCGAGACACTCACACTTAACTGTACTCGTCATGGTGTTGGAGAATTTCAATCAAAGAACTTTCTTCATCTCTTTCACTCGCTGAATGTCTTCTCTCTCTCTCTCTCTCTCTTAACGTCATTTCTCAAGCTGGAAAATGATGAAATGCGCAAGTTGGATTATTAATTACAATACCAAGAGAGATTGCTTGAGATTTATATGTGCTGCAGGGCAAATCGAAATCGAATACGACTACCACGACGACACCCACAAAAGCCAAACCCCAAAAAATAAAAAAAAAGGAATCAAAAAAATATATATACTTATATATGTATGTATGTATATACGTATATAAGTTTGCCGCCTCTGTGTGTGACAATTTTGTTATTTTTTTTCTTGTCTTTTTTGGTTTTTTGTGACTTTTATAAATATTTTGACTTGCTCAGGTTGTGGGTTTCTGGTTCTGGTCTTCGTTTCTTCCATCATTCAACGTGTGCTGCAATGATTGATGATGCAACTCTAAAAAGGCAACTTGTACTCAATTTTCATTGCCCCGCTGAGCACACACAGTTGCACACACAACACACACACACACACACAGCACAGAGGGCCCCTGACAAAATGTCACAAATATTCTACAAGCAATTTGTTTAAATATCGCATAAAAAACCAAAGAACGCAAGAAAAAAAAAAAAGAAAGACTCCTAGTAGATGAGGAAAAAATATATACGTATGTCAACTATAAAAGATACCCTGTACTAGTGAGGCAAAACCTTTAAAATGGTTTATATGTGTGTATGTATAGATCCAGCTACTACTTCCTTGTGAAATTTGGAAATTGACAAAATTAATATGCCCTATTTATCGCAAAATTTGATACAGGGTATAGGCAAAAGTAGAATAAGGCTGCGAGAGGCGTTTGCGTGTTGCGCTCTGCGCTAAGGCGGCGCGCAGCCGTGCGGCAATTAATATGTGAGCAAGATGCAACCCATTGCCATTACCATGTGCCTTCAACTTGAACACAAAATAGTTAACTCTTGGAACTGGAGTTGCAGTCGAAGTTGTATGGCAACGGCAACAGCTACATGATGTGCAATTACAAGGCGGACTCTAGCAGCAACAGCAGCAGCAGCAACAACAACAACAACAATAATAAGCAACAACAACAACTGCAGTTCTACCTGCCCCGCCTGCATAACTTGAAAGAGAAACAGCAGGCAAAAGGAGATGGCAGTCAGGCCAAAGCAGGCGAAGCAAAAAATATTGCATCTTCTCAAGCATTTAATCTTCTTTGCGCCTTTTTTAACCTTTTATTATTATGCCTTCAACGTGCAAACGTTTTGCTACGCTTTTGCTGCCTCCCCAATTCTCTCTATCCTCCCTCAACCCTCTTCCCAGTCAATGTTCCGTCCATCGTCTCCTTCCGTTTTGTGGCTCTAAAGAGCGTGGTGTGTAGGGGGAGGGGGGGCAATGCGCACCACTTACTCACACGCCAAGTCAGACTCATGGCATAGCCAGGCCAAGCTCATTGCTCCTGCTCCTCCGAGTACTTCTGTTTCTCTTTTTGCTTCTGCATTTTAGCCAAAGCTTTTGTTGTTAATAATTTCTTTTCTTTCTCAGTTGGCTTTGAGGCTTGGCTTGGCCTGGCTTGGCAATTAGAATGCGTGTTAAGTGCAGATACTAGACACAAAGCACAAAAACGAAAGAGATACTTTTCAACGACCTTTTGCTCTGGTGGTCTAGACAGACCTAAGCTATACTCTATGTCAAATGATTTAAATGAAACCCATAAATTTCAACACAATCAAATTTAATTAATTTTTCATATAAACCCTTCCAAGGGTTACGAAACAAACAAACAACCAACCAAACAAACAACCAACCAACCAACCCTCGTTTTGAGCCGTTTCAGGGTTTTTTACCCACTTAAGTCTCGCTGATTGGAATGTTTTTTCTTTTTGTCTAGTTTTTTTTTTTTGTTGTTAAAGCTGATTTTACGCTGGAGTAAATGAAATTGTACAATAGTTCAGAATGCGAGGATTTTCAATTAGATAAGCTCAATGATGATGAGTATGATGATAATGAGACTTTTCTTCTTCTTACATTTGGGCTATAAAAACTGGCGGTTTATATTGTCAATTTGGTTATACGGAATTTCGTATTAATCCTATACAGATTTCGCTATTTAAGGGTGAAAATTAAGTGAATCTGTTTTCCATGTGAACAGAGAATCCCTCACACACAGACACACACACAACATCAACTCGCGCAAAGATCATGAATATCCAAAGGCTTCTTCTTCTGCCTATCTTATAAGCTTGAAAAGCTTTAAAAGCACACATACAGATGCATCATCATGTGCGGCAGCGCATATACCTCCTCAGTCGTTGCAACTGGCAACTGCAGTGAAAATGCACGTTATAATTTCACAAAATATTTTCATGAAAACAACACACAAAAAAAGGAGTAAACGAAAAGAAAAGAAGCATCTACTGAAAAATGCATTAAGTGCAGCAGCAACACAAGCAACAGCAGGAGTAAAAACAACTGCAACTGCAACTGCTGCTGCAGCAGCAGGAACAACAGCAACAACAACAACAGCAACAGCAGCAATAGTGTAAAAAAGCTGAACAACTGGAAACTGGCTTCGGCTTCGGCTTTATGGGATGGCAGCAGCAACATCGGCAAACAAACAAACTCTCACACACACACACACACACCACGCAGGCAAACAAACTTCTTTCTTTTACTTTTTCGTTGTTGTGTTGTTGTTGTTGTTGTTATATCTTTTTAGAGCTTCAGTCTTCTTTTTTTTGCAGTTGTTTTTGTGTCGATTTCTTTGCAAAGTGACTGTAAACTGCGACTGCGCCTTAATTCTGTCCACTCCTCCTAGCATACGAACAAAAAAAATTGCACTAAATCTCTGATATCCGAAAATGCAAGCCAGATTTATACACACAAACAACAACAAAAAAAGATCGAGAATTAAGTCAATGGATCGAACTCATCATATCCTGTGCTAAGTAGATTTTTCTATAGTCCTAATCAAAAACCTGCATCATATATACAAATTATGCCAAACATCTCATAAATTAACCAATTTAGATTTTAACTTGAGTTCGTTTAATAAATATAAATATTTGTGCAATAGACTAAGATTGCACATAAATGTTTGTAAGTAGTGGGAGTAATTAGATACTCTATTAATTGCGTGGGCGTGCCAAAAAACTAAATGAAAACATAATCTACCCACTCGATATATATACATATATCGTTATTACACAATGATGAGAGCCCCCATCTATGCGATTTTGGCGGCTTTTGCTTTTGTTGTGTCGCAACACTACAAACGAAGTGTGTGATGTGTCAGTTAGATTTACTTAAAAGCCTTTCATCATATACCCTTTCGTTATAGTCTTACAGGGTATTAAAATGTAGCCGGGGCAGAGGATATATGTACATACATAGATATATACGTATGTATGTAGTATGGACATGAGCAGCAGCATGTTGGCAAATATTAGAGCTATGTTGTTGTTCCTTGCGGGCTAAGAAGATTTAATGATTTGCACTTTTATGGAAATAATTTTTATTCTACGGTTCCTTACACTTCTCTTTTATTTTGTTTTTGTTTTTGTTTTTTTTTTTTGCTGGTGTGCTGATGCATCGTTGTAGTTTTTGTTTGTTTTGTTATTGCTGATATTCTTGTCGTTGTTTTTGCTGTTGCTGTGTGCATGGCAGCAATTAAAAATATTTAATTATCGTGAAAAAGTTGTCTGACTATGCGGAACATTTCTCACATGTCTTATAGATAAATGGTCGACTCCTGGGACTATGTTAGCCAGAAAAGAACCAGAGAACTGAGTGAGAAGAAGAATTCTGCATAGAATCTACCGAAAAAATAATTTTGTTAAGTGCCAAACATTTCCTGTTTTCTTGAGAATCGATTTGTGATTAAAGATTTAAATTTTATTTGATCACAGCCGACAAAGGTGTTTAATGATTCATGCATATTAAATTTGTTCCATAAAATCTATAATTTATGAATGGAAATGTAAAAAGTAAGGTTTTTGAATTTCTTTTGTTTTTTATTTTTCCATTCTTCCAAGTGCTTTCAAGGCTACTTCCCCAACTTAATTAATACTCTCAGATACCTAGTTAACGTTTTGCCACTATTTAAGCGCCCTGTGCCAAAGTCGACGCCTTCATTCTCTGTCACATTCTATGCCCAACAGTTAAATGCAATTTGTAATTGGTGTTGAGAGCGTACATTGAATGAATGCTTTGGGTTTCAATTTAATTAGCCATTAAAACGTATGTGACGTCACATGCCAATGCAGCACTTGCCATCAAGAGGAATGAGAAATGAAGGGCAGCTCCGAATGCCCACTACGTGACGACAATCGTCGCCCCGTGGTCTCTGTCCTTAGTTGTCCTTAGACGTTGCTTCAAAGGCATCTTCGGTATTCCCCTTTACAGTTCTCTTATCAACTTGAACATATCTTCTTGGCTTCACATTCATTCATTCATTCACTCACTTGACTACTACTTTTATTTGCTATATACATATAGAAATTATTTATATACATACATATATTTGTTTGACTCTTTGTTTTTGTTCACCTGTTTATTTGTTTGCTGATTGGCTTTAGCACTAATTAAGTTTTTCTCCATTTTCTCTCCACTCTTCTATTTGCAGATGTAAGTGTTTCACCTTAAGAAGATGATGATGATGATGATGATGATGCCAACAAAAACCGAAGAACAAGATAAAAACTAAAGTTTGTACTTGAAGAGATCTCTTTATATAATTTTATAATGGGGGACATTTAGAGAAATAATGAATAACGGACTTGAAATTATTTGGTTTGATTGTTGATTAACTAAGAATCAGGTAAAGCAGGTGTGCATTGTGAGATAAAGCTCTGAATGGTTTAAGTTAAATAGTTTAAAAAGAATCGGTTATTCGGTTATTCATAGCTCTACGGTCGTGTTTAGACTACCATTAAACAAACCTTATTCAATCAATTTGGATTGTTATTGGAATCAATATGAGATAAAAAGTAAATTTACCATTAGTAAGATATGCATAGATATAGATATATATATACTTTATATATACATAGTTCTTAAGCTCGGTTATCCTTCTGTCATATAAATTCCCTTTACCTTGTCGTATCTCCTTCTCCTCCTTCTCCTCCTCCTCCGTCTCCACTGTGCAGCCTTGTAGGACACTTTATTTCAAGGCAGTCTTTAGATTGATTACATTTCAATTCTGTTTCTCCATTCAGTCTGCCTCTCCCCCCTTCTCCAACGCTTTTCCTTCCTCTGAATCTGTGGGATATTCTTTTCTCAATTTATCATTAATGCTCTCACATTTAATTGACTGATTCAGGTATCACATTTAACGCGCTCTAAATCACATTCACACAGAAAGAGAGGTGGTAAACATTTTTTAATTAAAAATCTCTAACTGCAATTTATTTTGGTTCTTGTTTTTGTTTTTTTTTTTATTCGTTTGCAAAAATATTTTCATTTAACGAGAGGAGAGATCTTTATAAAACAAGTGATGACACTACATACGAGTTTTTTCCATACTCCCTATTTAAACACACACATACATATGCATGTATATAAGTATAATTCCTATGATTTATTGGTTTGGATTGGGGTAAAGTGTAGAGTTTGTTGAAACTATTAACAAAAAACATACATGAACATTTATATTAATAAAACAACACAAAACAAACAGCCAGAGAGAACAAGTGCAATTGCAGAGGTAGATCCTGTGTGGGGTGTGTGTGTGTGTGTGTGTCTGTGTGATGTGTGTGTGCGGCATAAAGTTGATATATTAGCAACAACTTTTATAGTATGTCTATTATATGTAGCATAGGTAAGGCAAGTGGCATGCAGGCGGCCTGCAATCATAATAAATGTTCATTGAAACCTTTTAAAAATCGCACAAAATGCGCCGCGCCTCAATGGAGCACTACAATAATAAATTTGAACACACAGCAACGATCCCAAGCCGTAGCCGGAGTCAGAGTCAGACTCGAACCAAGACCAACCGACCACTAGAGAACACATAAACATTAATAAACTTGTTGCAATCCAAAAGATAATTAGCTATAGCTATAGCTATAGCTACATATGTATATACCTGCTGCAACAACACACATCAATAAACCGAAAGCCCAAAGACAACACAACACTACAAAACACAACGCAACGCAACATGGCAACAACAAATTTGCTATTTAGTATAAAGTTTCATTAAAAACCTACTACAAGGAGGTCTCCATCTTCTATATACGTTCCGTTCCGTACCCGTTTCTACTTTTCCCTTAACTAAACCCATCATCTCTCGTTCTCACTCTCTATCTCCGTCTCCGTCTCCGTCTCGGTTGATTCTGCACTCTTGTAGATACATTCGTTGGTCCCCTACAGAATCGCCCAGCGTCGCCTGCCTGCTGTCGATCATAATTTAACATAAAAATGATTTGATTACTATAATTTCTTTTGTGTTTTGGTATCACCTGGTAAGCTCATTTACTACAACGGCAACGCCGCCTATTACTCACACCGGTCAGGTTCCGAAAGATACCCAAAGCGAGTGACAGAGGAAGACGGTCAGAACGAGAGAGAGAGAGAGAGAGAAAGAGATGAAGAGCAGAGACCGGACCGCATGCAGCGTGTGTCGTTTTGTACGAAACGAAAAACTGCGGGAAGGCCGTAAAAGACAGAGGGAGCGAAAAGAAAACCCGTTCACTCGTTCCAACGTTCCTTCCCCAAGCCAAAGCCAGGTCTGGGCAGGGGCAATAATAACATCGAGACATTGGCCAAAGTGAGTTCCGCCAGAGGAGCAACAGAAACAGAAAACCAAAGGTTTATTCTAACCTTGACAATAACGAACTTTCTACACTCTTCCAAATTTACAACTCCAATTTAAATTGATTCTAAGGACTGAAACAAATTTCAAATTGAAGCTATTATAAACCTGTTTAATGATCAGTTCTATGATCGAATTGGTTGCCAAATTGCATGTACCCTGTCAGTGAGGGTACAAAATGAAGAAGAAGTGTTCTTTGGGTGCTGTAAAAATATCTTGTTTCATGTGTGCGCTGGACGTTAATAGCAGGCCGAAACCATTGTCCGGGCCGCCGCTTGCATCTTCTGTGAGCGCCAGGTTTGTCTGCCCCTTCCTCCACTTTCCCCTCTCCAGCCAGGCGAAATGACTGACTGCCTGCCTGCCTGCCTGCCTGCATGACGATGTCGGTGATGAAGAAGAAGTGGATGTAGTAGAAGGAGACCACAGAATAAACTGAACTGTGTGGCAAGTCAGCCTCGGCTGCATTTCATCATTCATGCACATTATTTTAGCGTCGACTTGCCTTTTTGGCTTTATATACATATGTATTATGTAGAAGTACGTACATATCTATGTATGTATGAATGTATATGTATACTGTGTAGTGTAGTGTGTATATCGAATTTTAACCTTTTTGTTGTTGTTGTTCCTGAAAGGTTTTTTGAAAAGAATGCAATTGTAGAAAACTTTTAGGAATCCATAGTAATTATTGACTTAATGGAATGAAAAAGGCAACCAAAGTGCGCTAACGTGAATATGAATCAGTTTGTGTGGAATTCCTGAAGTCCTTGTGATGGGACTTCATAAACCAAAAAAAGTTAATTATTTTTTACGAATCACTCATTGAGCATTAAAATTAAAAAAAAAATGGCATTGGAAGATGATTTCCTCCAGTAATAGCAATATATTATATTATAGTATATGCTCTATTGAATTATTTTTAAATTAGTTAAACCATCACAAGCAAAAATTTTAAAATATTTAAATTTAAAGCATCAATTAACAATTTTATTATTATTAACTTACTTCTGACAGTTTTAAAGTACGTATTTCTCTGGTTTAAAATACGGTTCTTAGTCGTGTGCAAATCTAGTCGGAGAAAGAAGAATTAATTTTCCATCAGCCTTTTAATATCTTCTTGGATTCTGTTTTAAGGGCATTTTCGTTTCGGCCAACTGTTGCTTATTTTTTTTACTCTACTCCTTTTCTTTTCCTTGTTCGCTTTCCCATATTGCATCGTGTCCTGTGCTTGCGTATCTCATCGACTCAGGCTTAGGAAAACAGGAGATTGAGTTACATTGCTGGGGATTATTATCAACTGCATTATCTGTTTCTTTCTGCATTACTTTTTTTTCACTCGTCCGTTTTGTCCGGTGGCTTTGCGGGAAAAAAGCCAAATAAAAATACATACATCATTCTGGCTTGAATCGTGGGTATAAAGTTTCGTTATTTCATTTTTCATTTTGTTTTGGTTTCTTTATTTCGGGGGTTTGTTTTAATGATACCCGCGAAAATATTCCTCAATTTTTTTAGATGCCCCTTGGTGCAGGCGTAATTTGTTATTGGGTGCAGTGGCATGCATGTTACATACGATCGATTCAACAATTGCTTAAATTATGAGCTGTCCATATTTACCATTTTTGGGTTGGAGAGCCCAGGCAAAAGAAAAAAAAAAAAAAAAAATAACCATAGCGGTCGTTGTTTCCGTCATAAACCAAACTGGAGTAGGTGTCGTCGTTAAGTTTGATGTGGCACATTAAACTAGATGCGAACGGCGTTTTATGTTCAGCAGCTACCCCGTTGGGCAGTTTATGATAGAAAATACAAATAAAGCTAGGGAGAGGGAAGGCTACCACAAAACAATACGCCGCACCACTCCCCAGCACACTCCCCCCACCGCACCATTCCACACTGTACCACAACTAAGCTATAGAAAAATGATGTGCGCTGGTGGATATGTGATTTAGTCTTTTGCTGCATAGCTTTGAACGTAAAGATTTTTATTGATTTTTTTTTGGAGTTTGTTTTGGTTTTGCGCATAAAGTTTTAGCCTGTTCCACACTTCACAATGAAAACGTAAACGAAATGTTTATGAATGCAGCAAACAAACCTGAATGGAATTCGTTTTTTTCTCTTTTGTTTTGTATTTTTAAGATCACATGGTGGTTTGTGGGGTCATCGATTGAAAAGAAAATCAATAAATTTATGCTAATTCAGCTGAAATTGTGTTTCAATCTCTTCAATTGAATTACTGTTTGAAGAAGCCAATCAAATTACATTTGAAAACTATTGACCATGATATAATCATAGCTCCATAAGCTGAACTAGGTCAAATGGCTAAACCGGAGAAATGTTCCATAAAAAAACAACAAAAAAAATAAAGACTTAAATCATGTTTGAAGTATGTATATATGTATGTATGTACATACGTATGTATGTATAAATGTGTAACTCAACAGATTCCACTGTGTTCAGCGACCACGAAGACTTACTACATAAGAAGGGCATTGCAGAGTGGAGTAGTCAACCACATAAAGCTCTTGAGCATTGCACCACAACGACATCTTGGCGGGGGGGAAAGAGGGAAGAGAGAATCAGTGGTGGAGTTGGAGGTGATGGTGGAGGTAGAGGTAGAGGTGGTAGTTGTGGTGGTTGGAAGCCAGAGCAGCAGCAAACGTTACGTTCCAGGAAACTATAAAAGACAATAGCGGCAATATGCCAGCTCAGGTTTTTGTGGTTTTTATTTGGGTCTGTTGAGCATCGAGGAAACATGGCAGCGGAGCTGTTTTGCTCCTCCTAGTGCCAAACAGCCGAAGCCCTAGACAATTCTTTGGCGTGGGCCTAAGTCAACAACAAAGGCATCATAGGACGGCGCCTTTTGTTATAATACACAGAGCGAACTAAGTGTGTGCAAAGAAAAACCATTTCAATGCTTTCTTTAAAAGGTGAACCTAAAAGGGGATGGATGTGGAGGAGGAAGATGAAGGCGCTTAGTCCGGTAGCCTCAACTGTGTGTGCTTACGCATTAATATATAGTTGAGTTGTGCACACACAGAATATGTGTACATACATATATAGATAGAGATATAGATATAGATATACTTATAGTTGTGTGTGTGCTGTGTGCAAAACTAGTTTATGACAGTGTCCAAGAATATGGTTTAAACTTCCACACCAATGTCTTGCCAGTGTGTGTGTGTGTGTGTGTGTGTGCGATACGTGTAGGGGCAAATAAGGTTGTTTATGTGTTAAGACGAAACCGTAAATATGACGCACAGGCTGCGGTAAGAACTGGAAGATCTCTGGTCAAGTGCAATGTGTGTGCTCCCATTGTATTGGTCTGGTTGGATCGTTGCTTGGTTAGCTGCCCTGGTTGCCTGTCTCCAGCTATGCTCCTACTGACACTCACCTGGTTTGGTTGGTGGCTCGCCATTCAATGGTCACCATTCTCCAATGGTTGCATTCATTCCTCCTTTTGGTTTGGCTTTTGTGCTTATTTGGTTACTTTATGCCTTTTGCCTTATTTCCTTTTCTTTTCGCGCGACTCGCCCTCTCTTGCCCCCCCTTCCTTCCTTCTACCGGCGCGGCGGTGTCTTGATAATAAAGATGACAAAATATCTAGAAAAAATCATAAACTTTGTGTGTATGTTTGGAAAAATAATATCTTGCAGATATAAAGTACCATTTATGTCGTGCTTATATCTTCTTTCGCCAAGTCGTGCCATTGGTCTGGGTCTGGGTCTGGGACTGGGACTGGGTTCGAGGATGGGGTTTGAGCTGTTTTCAAGTTGGTCCAAAGTCGAAGCTGGAGGAGCTAGTGGTTGGTACTTGGATGTTGTTGGATGATGGCCATGCTGCATTGTAAGAATCCAGAAAGACTGTGATGAGCCACAGTGGTAAAAGTATACATAATTGTTTACTCAAATTTGCTTGAATTGATTACTTTTATATGAAATATATATAAAATATAGACTATTTAGTCGAAATAAGAAGACAATTAAAGCATTTATTTTAATAGATATTTGTAACTTAATCTATTTTCAATGCTTTTAATTTTATTTATGCTTTAAATCAAACGGAAGATTAGTTTTATAATAATTTGACAAAGTCACGACAAATCTCTTCGAAATAAGATAAGGTGTAAATAATATCGTTTTTGGCCACAGATGATGGAGGAAGAGAGTGAACTAAACTATGAATACAATATTTTTACAAATCTAACCAAAAACCGAGTAAATGGTAAATTTAAAGCATTTCGGTGTACAGTGTATCCGTCCCACTGCTGCACTGCAGCAGAATGCTTGGGTCTCTACATGAAGACGACGGCGGCCAATTGGCTAAAGCCACGGCCACGTTGTCAACTTGGGGCCTGCTGCAATGTATGTAGAGGGCCAGACATTGCGTTGAATCGACGTAGTCGTCCTTCTCGTTGTTGAGTCGTTCATCGTCTCTTGGAGAAGACTCTGTGCCTTGTGCCAGTCAGCAGTTCCCTCCTCTTCTTGATCCCTTCTTGTTTCTTTCTAGCTCTTGGCCAGAGTCTGGTCTGGCCTGGTCTGGTCTGTGTTGGTCTGGTTGCCTGGTATATATGCTTTCATTACGAGCTTAGTTCACGTCACAATCAGTTGTTGGCATCGTTTATGCCGCATTGCCTCATTCTCCGCACATACACACACTCACACACACACACACATACGTAGTCGAAGACTATGTTACAGCAATGAAGAGGAGAACTAGTTGGCTGCTGTGGCAGCTTCTTCAGCAAACGTCTTTCAACTTATCGCACACACACACACACACAGACACACACACACACATAGATGAGGAGGAGCACAATTTGCATGCTACCTTCTAGCTCCTACTGCCACCCACTTTCTCTTCTCCCTCCACCTCTGCCCCTCTTGCCGCTCAATGCTGCCTGCTGTGGCACATTGTACGTGCATGTAATTTATGCGTTTAGATAACACTTTGCTAATTTTGAATGGCATAAATTTTTTACATTAGATGCCTTCATAGACCATGGAGAAGGCGTTCGACTCGTCCTGTGATCGTCGTGCCTGTAATTGTGTGTGCGTGTTCCTGCTGCTTAGTTATTTATTTTTTATTCTTTTTCTCCAGTTTTTTTTTTGTTTTTTTTTTTTGCATGCCGCTTCGCTTATGATGATGTATTGATTGTTCGAGGTGTCAGATTTTTTCCTTTTTTTTGCCTACCTCTTTTCTTTTCTCTCGTTTCCTTCTCTTTTTTTTTGCGTAATTAAGGAAAATATTTGAGATATGCCAAGATAATAGTGCTGGAATGTTGTTGGATTAATTAATTGAAAATGAGTAGTGAACGATTGTGGAGAACTTGAAGGGTAGAAGGAGGAGGAGGAGGAGGAGAAGGCTGTGCAAAAGAAGATGGAGTAGAGAGTAGATGGAGGCAAAAGCCTCGTCTTCGTTTGGCTTATTTGGCTGTTGGCCATGTCGCCCGTTTCGCTTATCAGCTGGCAGCATTGGCTTTTTATGGCCATGAGACCTGAAAGAGATGGCTGAGAGTCTTGGGTCTCTCTGGACATTGTGTGATTAATAAGGATTTTCAAGTCGTTAGTAGTCCGGCAATCGTTGTTGCTGTTGTTCCTCTTAGTTTTTGTTTCTTTTTTTTTTATGGACACGACAACGCAATGGAATCGAGGCCCAGGCAAATTACCGATTTCAACAATGTCGCTCAAGTGGCTTAACTTTAACTTTGACAAAGGCAAAGAACGACAAAAAAAAAAAAACGTAAAAAGTAAAACCAACTTGATGCTTGAATAATGATGTGATAACCGTAGGCACAAAACTGGTCAACTTTAGGTCTACAGCCACAAACTCCACGTCACAGCTGCATCTTCAGCTATGGGGAGAAATAAAAAAAAAAAGAGAGAACTTGGATCACTGCTGCGCTGCTGTTGCTGCTTAAAGTTTTCAAATTATTCTAAGTAGGGCAGACTATGCCCGCTTCTGGGGATTAGTCTTGGGTGAAATGCCTCTCCTGCTCCTGCTGCTGTTCCTGCTACTGCCAGAAAATTAAATTGGAATTTAATTTTTTGCTTTGAGCGCGACAGAGTGAACTGATACATACATAAATAAGTAAGTAATTGGCAGACAGGGCAAGAAAATGCCAATTGAAATTACACACAGTTGAAATTTTGTGAAATCTTCATGCTGATGAGAATTCTGTTTAACCAATAGTGAAATTTTGCAAAATGAAATGAATGATTTTATTCCATTTGGATTTATAGGCCAGAAAATTCAACTAAAAGCAACAAACAGAATGAATAAATTATTAAAATTTAAATAAACATCAAAATTAGGTCTTTACACAATTGGCTTAAAAGGGCAAAATAAAGTCGAAGAGGCAATTGCCTTTTTGTTGTTTTTAAACTTGATGAAATGTAAAGTTTAATTTGCTGAAGAAAATTTAATTTAAAATAGATTATGGAACTCCTTTCATACGTATATAGCCCCAAGTCAAGGATTAAATGAATCTCCTTAAGAGTTTCCCTACTTTTGGCTTAGACAACCAACAAATACTTCTTTAGTATTAATCAATTATTATACATTTTCTTTTGTATATTTTGAGATGTATTGACAAAAGTCAAATATAGTCCAAGTTCTCTTACAAAATTAATTATTTTAACAACCATCGATTAATTTCGACACATTTTCGTTTTGTTTTTATCATTAATAAATTTTAAAGTATTTGAACACTTCACGACTTTAAGGTGAAAAATCATTAAAGAATTTAGAATTATCGTAATTTTGTTTTAAGTTAAGTTGATAATTTGTGTCCCCTCCTGGTGCCTCCTACATGCCTAAAATTTTTGTTTCAACGATTTTTTAATGCTAATGAGACAACACGTTTTTTATAGTGAACTAAAAAAACCGAAAGACACAAAATGTTTCCCAACATTTTTGACAGACTAATGAGATGTGTGGACTTTCAGCTGTCTTTATCACAGCGGGAGGGCCCCATAAAGCCATAGTCTAGAAAGTGTAGCGCTAATTAAAAAAAACCAATAATAAATTAAAGAATAAACAAACATATCCATGTAAGCATAATCAAAACTGCACGGCAAGTTCTGCTTTCTATCGATCCAATCCATTTATTCATCTCATGGTTACTTCTTCAGTTCCCACAGACGACGATGCAGATGCAGATGCATATGCAATTCAAACTCGGTCGGTCGGTCGGTCGGTCGGTCGAAAGCTAACCACAGAAAGTTCTGTCTCATATCATATGCAACTGCAGTAAAACTCAATCAAAATTTCATTACAACTAAACTGGAGAGATCAGACATGACGTGCCGACTAAGATGCATATATGTACATATATATCTATCTATATATAAAAAAAAAGAGAGCGGGAAACGTATTGCATATACATACAAATATATATTTATCGTGTATACGAGAGAAAGAAGAAATAAAACAGTTATTTCTGTAGATTTCACGTTCATCTTAATTACATATCAAATATATAGGCATGCTGATTGATACACAGGTCCACAGGCGCACAGTGTTACATAGTGAGTGGATGGGTGGGGAGGGGAAGGGGGAAGAGCAACTAACTTCAGGTCGTAAAACCAACATAAATTTGAGTTATAAAAACTCATGTTCTGGTGCACTTAATTAGCGAGCGACCTCTGCGCAAGTAGTAGAAACTGATGAGTGTCATGCCCAGCATATGCTCAGTTCTCGTTCTCCTGCAACCTCTCTCTCCCCCACACATACCTTCTAGACCATTTTCTCTGTCATTTGCCATAAATACCAAAGTCATGCCACAAAACAGATTCAAATACAGATACATATGTATAGTATAGTATATGTATATATATATATCTAGAGAATGGTAGGTTTGGGTCCTACGAAATAAAGCGACCGGAGTTGGGTGGGGGTGGGGATGGGGGTGGTACTATAATTCACACAATTTGCTGCCAGTGTTGAGCTCGAAATGTCAACAATATAACACTCGGCCAGCTACTCGCGTACCAAAATTAAATGGTGTGAACGAAATTTTATGCCGAATCATGCATGGAAAATGATGAAGATGCCGCCAAGTCCAAAAAAAAAAAAAAAAAAAAATATAATAAAGGAGGGAGAATATGAAGAAGAGCAGGAGATGGTGCACCAGAAGGAACAGCAGAGACACAGAGTCGTCAGCCAAGGAAAATGTAGAGTGAGTCGCGTAGCACGCTTAGTTAAAATTATATGATGGGCCTCATTTCATTTGTTTATGGCCGAGACCAAGTGTCGGGGGCTATGGAATGACGGCATGCAAAGTGCGGTGTGGGGCATGAGGAATAGTTTGCAGTGCACCAAGTTCTTGTTATAATGAAGATGCGCACACGCACAGCCACAACCAAAACTGGGACCGAAATTAAGTTGAAAACAATTTAAATTTGTGTTAGGAAGCCGCCACCGGCGACAACAACGTCCATGATGATGACTGAGAGCATCGTATAAGTAGAGAATGGGGTGCAAGTAGGAACAGATGAAGATGAAGTCGCTAAAGTGCTCTGGTAAGGCCATGCCAAAAATGGTGAAACAAAAAACACTTTCAAACGCTACCAAACGGGCCAGCATAAATGGAGGCACTATAGAGTTGGACAATGTCTCCTCTCTGCTACAGAGATGTTGACGCCAACGACAACACTTCAACCAACTTCTTTTCTCGTTTTCGGTCTGGCCTTCCTTTTTGTTTTATTTTTTTTTGAGTAATTTCATCTTGTGAGAGTAGTTTTGATGGAGATGTGCAATGTCTAGAGACCAAAAGCATGGGAAAATGGGTTTTATTTCGTTCTTTAGGGAGTGTGGAACAGCCAGAGCCAAGTCATACTTTTTTCCAGGAAAAGTTATGCCTCGAGTTTTTTTTTGTGAATTATAAAGTTAATAGAGAATAAATAATTTGGAAATTTATATTACATACATAAGTATAAAATTGTCAGCTTGCTGAGTGGATGACGGCATACGAGAGGTCATATAATTATTAATTTGATTGTGAACCTAAGTTGTTAATACGGTTGATGCCAAAAGTTCCATTTTTCTTAATCATAATATTTTACAACAGAAGATATATATGACATATTTTTTACATATTAAACATTTCTAGTAAATCGCACTCATTTAAAAATTAAATAGAATAACAATTGTGAGAACAAGGAAAACTTAGACTTTAACACTTAGACACTTCGTCAGAAAAGTGTCACTTCAAGTGGGTTAGACATATTAGTGTAATTTTTGTAGAGGTCATAAAGTCATCACCCAACCAACCATCTTGCATAATTCCATAAAATTCTCTTCCTCCCCAACTTTTATCTGTATCTGTGTGTTGACTGTTTTGGCATTTGAGGCTGCTTGAAATAGAAGTAGTTAGCAGGCAAGTCCATGTCGTCTTTCGTCTGCCGCATTGGAGGACAATTAAGTGATTCATTATAAATGACAGAGCATGAATTGAATTGAGAGTTAGAATGGTGGAGTTGGTGCTGTGTCAGTGTTGGAGTTTTGTGAATAGAACCAAAATAGTGGTTGCAATAAAGGAAGCCGTCGTCATCTTTCAACTGTCAGGCAATGCGTGACAGAAGGCGTTTTATTTTATTGAGGGAGTGAGAAAGAGAGAGAGAGAGAGAGAGAGAACGGCAACATGGGAATAGAAGAGATAAAAAGAAAGTAGTTTGGTTGTCGTTCTCTCTCTGTACGTGCACAAGTATTTGAAAAACTCATTTAAATCGGACGACCCGACCCGCGTGCCACTTGAGAGGGTGAGGCATGACGATGCTGTAGAAAAACTATGTAGTGAAAATCAAAAAATGACGACGAACCAAACGGCATGCAAACGACAAACACAACGTAGCTCTCCGACTCTGACATTTGATGCCAAATTTTCAAGTGGAGCGACTAGCAGCAGCAGGCAAGCACTTGAGGAATTGCCGCCGTTTGCCGCTGTCGTCGTTTAAAAGATGATGGCATGAGATACTAGTCGGCCGTTTGACCGACCGCCCGACAGACCGACAGACCAATCGTCCGACGAGTGCGAGTGCGAATGGAGCCCAGTCCGTCGCATTCAGGAGTCGTAAATATGAAGCACAAACAAAACAGTCAGACAGGCAGAAGGGAGGAGGAGGCCGCTGATGTGGTCGAGGACGAGGACGATACTTGGACTGTGGCTGTGCCGCATTAGTATACGGAAGCCGAAAAAAAACACACACAAAAATCTCAACAGTTTGGGAGTCAAAAGAGACAGACGGACGAACGAACGAACGATGATGATGACAGGAGAAGGAGAAGTAGAGGGAGTAAGATCAGGCAGCAGATACCAGAAGCAGGCCATAAACTGGCGACTATGAAGATATATTAGGCAAATAGATGGATAGATGGAGACGAACAGCATCAGCATTACCAGCAGGAGAACGAGATGAAACTGAGGTTGAAAAGAAACAATTTTCGACAACGTTTTGGCAAATGTAAATGGAGTTTGACAGAAGGCCGCCGCTACTGTCAACAACGACTATGTCCATGAGAAAATAATCATAAAAGTCATAGAAAAAGTAAAATATGTTTGGGGAAAATGTATTTTCAAACGCAACGAATCTTTTCTATACACTTAATAATCCATCCTTGATATGACATTGAAAATTGTTTACTGAATTTTGCTTCAATTTAATTTTTCTAGTTCTATGTTTTTTTTTGCCCTTTTAACTTGAAATCAAAAAAGAATCATCTATTTTAAAGATTATCTTTTACTCAATAAATAAGAGTTAACATATCTTATTCTTGTAAGATATATGGCAAGTATAGCCATATACCGAAACGTATTTCAACAATATTGTCGTATGTCTGGAATCTGTGTTAAAGTTTTTAGTAGGACTACCCTTAGGAGCGTAAAGTGTATGCGTCTCTGTTTATGAATGTTATAAGCCATATTGCGGCTTATGATGAGAATGAGAATGATGGGCATTAGCAAAGTACTTGCTTTTAGCTACCTGAATACACACACACACACACTCACACACACCAATACATACACAGAAGAAACACACCGCAGACAGGGTCCCCGCCTTCGTTTGACACTTACTCCGACTCCAACATACTTCACTCTCCATAAAGTCTCAAATTACATATGAAGAGAAGAAAATTTTATTACAAAAGATAGACAAAAGATGCGAAATATTTACTCATGTCTCCTCCTCGCCCTCTCTAAGATTCTATGGGAATGAAGGCAACTGTGTTAAGCTATGAGGAGCCTCTTCCCGCATAGTTTGGCAAAAAAGTTAACGCACACAGAATAATATTGTTCTGGTAATACGAATGTACGGATGTACATACATATGTATAGATGGATAGATGGATATATGTATGTATGTATGTATAAATGTATGTACAGCAAATGTTTGCCTGGCCAACCGCATAAATACTCTCTGGGGAGTTGTTGTTGGTTATTTCAGGCTTGGCTTCGTTGAGAGTTGGTTGGTTCGTTGGGTCGGATTGTGTGAAACGACGCAACGGCTGCTCTACGATATGCCTCAAAATATGCGCGAGTTTCTCGGTTCGAATTGCTCGAAGCACACCCTGGCTATGGATCTCCTAAGGCGTTGGATTCTTGCAGTTTCGTGTTTGGTTGGCGTTTTCCTCACACACACCACACACCTAGGGGCAAAGAGGAGTAGTAGAACTGGGGGCGCATTTTTTTCCCTTTATACTTGTTGTTTTTGGTATTTTGGGGGAGGGCACCACCCAAGCTGCTGTTTATGAATTACTTCACATGTATGGCAACATGTATTTATGTATGAGTATGCGTGATGGTCGACGATGAATGGAAAAAAAAGGGGGGGGAGAGAGATGTGTAGAGTAAAATGAAAGCATAAACAACTACAACAAAAGCAAGAAAAATAAAAACCAAAACAGAAAAAGGCATGTTGCTGCTGTAACAAAAGGGAGCCACTGAAATATGCTGGAAAACTGCGAACTGCGAACTGCAAAACGCAAACGCAAACCAAGCCAAACCAAACCAAACCAAACGAAAACGCACAGTGCGCAACAATTTATGGCCAACATTTAAAAAATACATGCTGAATTGTTTGCGGCAAGCATAAAAAGTAGCCAGTGAAACGCCAAGAGGCAGCAGCAGTGCAGAATAGTGCAGGGGGCAGAGTGAGGCAGAGCCAGAGAGCGAGAGAAAGAGATGGGGAAGGACAAAGAAGGAATGAGGTGAGAGGAGGGTCGCTGGTGCTGCTGCTGCTGCTGCTGCTACTGCTGATGCGGTCGCCTGCTGCATTTCTTTGCATAAATTGCAACATTTTGTGGAACTAGCTGCTAGTTCGTTCTACCTACCACCGCCTCTAGTCTTTTCTGTGGCAAGCTGAAGCTCCGTTTAGGCAATTTGTCATTTGAAGCTGCTGGCCGCCGGCACTCAAGTGAGATTGCCGCCCCAGCGAATTGCTGGGTAAAATATTGTGATAAAAATGTACATATCTCCTTAATAAGTGGAAATCTAACAGATATACACTGACAAAATAAACCAATTAAAGAACAATACGATAGATCCTATTAGTAAAAGGTTAAAAATGAAAACTAAACAAAAAGAAATAGTCTAAGAAAATAAATTCAAAGAAAGAAAGTATGGAAAAGTACCTAGTCAAAAAAAAAATATGAAAAACTACAAAGAAATAAAATCTCGAAAAGATCCAAAATGCAGAATCAACATTAAAATCTACAAAGAGTACAGATCACACAGAACAAGAAATATGTTAACGAAAGTATTCAAGCGATTAGCGAAGTGAAAATAAACGAGATATCCTGTCTAGGAACTATTTTTGAGAGGCATGTTGCAGCGAGAAAGATTTAAATATCTATTAATGTGGAACAGTAACAGCTGACAAGTTTGGAGTTAGCTTTATAATAACATAAATAAATACTTATACAACTTATATTACTTGAAAATATATACGTAAATAAAACTTTTATTTTATATGATTGTAGAAGTAGTTCCTAAACTTTATTAGAAACTAGTAAAACAGTTTAAATACACACTACACACATATGGAAGCGAATCACTCAGAAAGTGAGAAAGTGTTGTTGAAAGTTAAACAGCTTCAACTATAATATACACACAAACCCCCCTTTAACCCCTCCATCCTAGCATCTAGTCAACCACCTCCAACCATTCCATATAGTATCTTTGGGAATCGTGCCCTTGCTGGCGGCATCAACACGCCCAAGCAATTTCTACAAGAAATAAAAAAAATTGAAAAGAAAAGAAATACTCACACACAGACACAAATATGCCACACTGAGATTACCCCTAGACCCAAAATGCATTTACGCCAACTCAACTGATGCAAATCTAATACTCGGCATACTGAACACACAGCATTTGTTGGAGCGATGAAACGATGGGCACACGACAACCAACGGACGGCTACGATTCCGTATTACATCTACATACGTTCTCCGTGCGTTTCGCTTTCGTTTTTCCCTTTCCTTCCCATTACGTTTCCTTTCCTTTCGTTTTTTTTTTTTTTTTGCTCCTCTGTCGTTGCATTGCAAAATATAAACCTCTCAAGTGCAAAAACCATTCAAAAACTAAGCTAAATTTATTTAAGGAAAGCGACGACGACAACGACTGCAGCCGGTTGAACATTTTCGTATAAGGATTCGTTCGTTTTTTTCTTTCTTTCTTCTTTTCTCTCTTTCGTTTGCGCCGTGCACATTTCACTTAACAGAAATAAAAACTGAAAAGAAAAGCCAACGCAAATGCGAGCAAAGCCCAACCAAAATACGCAGTTAAAGGGAGCCAGTGGATTGAGGGGGTGGAGCGTGGAGGAGTGTGAAGTGGGGGGTAAAATAAAGCACTGGGCAATACCAACAAATGTCGTCAGCAAAGAGCATGAAGTGCTGGAGAACCGTTAGACGTCGGAGAAAAAAAGTGGGCTGAGGGGAATTGCAGGAATGAAATTCACGTGGCGGCGGCTGAAAACACTCGAGGAAATACGTTGACTGCCCCGGACTGGCTGCCTCAGAATCTCACCTCCCCGCGCGCTCTCTCTCTCTCTCTCGCTCTTTCTCTCTCTCTCTTCCTCTCTGTGGTGTTTGGTTTGGCCTGGCCAGTTTTCTACTTTTGGTGTTAGTGTTGTAGTTGTAGCTAATGTTGTTGTTGTTGTAGTTGTAGCTGTTGTTCTTGTTGTTGTTGTTGATGTTGTTGGCAGCAACGTGTGCATGCAAGGTGCTCGTATAATGCGTTGTGCGTGTTAAAAGATAGTTTTGCCCGGCTCAACGCGAGGCCAGCTAGAGATAGATAGACAGATGGCGGGGGGACGAGGTAGAGATTGAGAGAGGGGATGAAGTGGAGACAATACAGTAGCGCTGCAGCAGCAGCAGCAGCAACAACAACAACAACATTGCGACAGGTAGTTTTACACATTGAAAAATCCCAAACACCATGACACGAGTTGTACTTGTAGGTGGACAGATGGATAGCGGGGCAAAAACGAAAGGGAGTGATAGGAAGATAGGAGAGTCCAGATGTGGTGGGGAGAGGGCTGCTGACGGTTCAGATCTGGCTACTGTGTACACTAATGGGTCTAGGGATCAAGGCAACGCGAGACAAATGCAAACAGACTTGGGGCTTTTGTGTGGACTATAACTCTGTGTCTATGTGTGTGTGTGTGTTTGTGTGTGTGTGTGTGTGTGTGTGTGCCTGTGTTTCGCTTTTACTTGTGTTTTTTTTCTAAATGTCTCTTGGTGAAATTACCTATCTTTAGGATATCTTTAATGGGCATATTAAAATAAATCTAATTCACTCTGAAGCAATTTTTTAATTACAAAGCAAAAAAAAATCCTGTGTAATAAGATCAAGTTAATAAATACCATAGTATCAAGTAGTAAATACCAAATAGCAGGCAGTTTTTTTTAAAATGAAATTATTTATCGAAACATTTTCTTGATTCTTAATTTTTACTCAACGTAGCTGAATTATAATAATTTCTTTCCGAAAAGCTTTGTTTTATATTTGATTTTCATTTTTTCAAGATCTTAAGCATTCTCCATATACTCGTATTTTGCGTGAATAGCCGATTCGAACTAATTTTGTATTAGGAAAACATAAAACGCAATGACATGGGAATGTACATGGGAAAATCACTTAAAATTATTTTTTCTTAACCGTGCTCTACAATTCCAAATAAGCCAGCATTTAACAATTGGTATAAGGCAATCGACTGTATATAGAAATTCTTATTCACAGAATCCCAAGAGGTCGAGCACTCCCATCCATACATTTGTACAGTATTCATCCCCATCTCCATTTCCCTTTGGTTTCAATGGTTTTTTGTTTTCCTTCCTTTTTTTTGTGTTTTGCTCTTGGGCAATACAGCAGCAATTGTTGTTGTTATTACTGACGCGTTGTTGTACTTCAGTTGTTAAACAAACGTAGAAGAGGAGACCCATGCAACAACAACAGCACAAATTTCGAACCGGACTCAGACCCGGACCCGGACCTAGGCTCACTTAGGCAGGCTAGGCGAATGCGTGTGCGTTTCAACTCACCCATTCACCCTTCTCCCCCTTCTTTACATTTGCTTTGGTATCGTGGTATCGTATATACTGTACACTCGAGTTTCTATATTTTCTTTTTTTTTTGTCTTGCTCATTCTTTCGCCTCCTAGACAAATATTATTGTTTCCAACACGCCGTTATTGCATATTTGCTTTAAATATTGCTTTTTTTTTTTGTTGTTTTTGAACTACGCCGCATAAGTGTGAATGAAATTAATGCGTTGCACGGTTTCGGTCTCGGTCTTTGGTTCGGGGTTTTCTTGGTTGGGTATGGAAGCAGATTTTTCAGTCGGGGAAAATTCCTTCAATTTTTTCCCATATCATTTTAAATGTTTTAAGTTTTCTGTTTTTGTTTTTCTTGTTCCTTTCCATCCTCTCTTTAATTCCCTTCTCTGGCCTTCTGAGTTTCTTCCTCATTCGTACACACACACACGGAGCAGAGACTAAACGTTATTAAATGCAGGCAAATACCTCTTGTTGGGTTGTCCAATGGTATTTGTTGTAGTGTTGCTGTTGTTGTTGCTTCTACATTTTTGTTGTTATTCATGTTGTTGTTGTTGTTGTTATGTGCATTGGCATAAAAGGGCAGGCAGCTCAGCTCAGCGCAGCTCTCTGACGATTTGGTTTTCTTCTTTTTTTTCAGCTTTGAGTGGCTTATTTTTGCTTATTTTGTTTTTTCTCCATTTTCTGTTGCCTACATTTTGGGGAGGGGGCGCACCGACTGAGTGGGTGTTAATAGTGTTTTTTTACGGTAAATGTAAAGCAGCACAGTGGTTAAAAGTACCATTAAATATTTGATATGCACGCTTTAACTGGTCTTTTTTTCACAACATTAAGCCAGATATTTATAAATTTCATCATAACCAAATGAACCTGTGCATACTAACAGAAAAATAACCAAATCATAGATTAATTTTAATTCTCTTCTTGATTTTTAAGTCACAGAGTTCAAAGTGTTCGAAGTATTTTTATATGTTAAAACATATAGTGATATACATATGTAGATATGCGTTGATTTGGTATAAATTTTAAATTCATTTGTAATCTATAAAACAAAAATTGTTTCTAATTTATAGGTCTTTAAAATCTTACCTACTTTTGTATTCTATTTTTGAAGCTAAGTTGATTTTCTATAGCTACCACACATTCTGAGTTGGTGATAATTCCCATTCGAAATGTAAACACCTGTTCATTTCATGCATCATTTGACCAGAGCTACTGAAAGTGCTGACTAATGGCAAACAGTGCCACTGGCGGCATATTGGCCAAGTTTCCACACCTGTTCCCAGCTGCTGTTGTTCCACTGTTGCCATAAAGAGGGGGGTTCTTTACCTTGCTTTTTGGGATCTCCCTTGTTGCTCTCATGCTTCCTGGCCTAATGCTAAGTAGCTTTAATGCTGCCGCAATGCCGCTTGTTGTGGGCGTGGTCTCGTATTTTTTTTTTATTCCGCCTTAAATGCTACTAATTAATGAGGATTTAGTGAAAATTGTTTTTTCTTTTCAAGTTGTTGGAAATGCAAGCAGCCGACGGGTCTGCCCATGTCCCCATGTGCATTTAGTTTACTGTAGCGGTCTAAAGTATTTAGCATATAAATAACATTTGAAATTTATATACGATATATATATTTAGATCCCCTTGAACATAATTCTAGGTATTTTCTACCCCTAAAAGATATGTATGTATATATAATACAATCTCATGGTATGAAGCATTTTTTCGTGTGTTTCGAAACAGGAAACGATCCAACAAATGTAATCAATGAAATTTTATGTGCAACAGCAACGCACTTCCCCACGCCAAAAGAAAATAAAAGAAAAAGAAAAGGAAAAACACACAAAAAGGAGAACTGCGAAAGGAAAACTCTAAAAAAGAGAGGAGCTCCTCTGGTCGGTTGGTTGTTTGGTTGGTCGTACGTCCTTTTCGTGTTTTGTTTCTTGATATAATGATTTTTGTATGGTATGGTTATTGTTAGCGTGTTTACACTCGACTCCTTTATGCTTTTATAACTTTATTTTTGCACGTCCCGGCACCCCCTAGGGGGAGTGGGCATTGCTCCGCGTCGCCAGCGTCTCCCTTCCTTCTCAGATACAAATTACAATTGCGGCGCGTAAAGAAATTAAAAAAGGATTTCTGTGTCAGAGATTGCTGCTTTTACTTTTAGCATTTGCTGTTGACGTTCCCTTTGCCTTGGCATTAGCCTGGTTTTTTGGTGTATATATATATGTGTGTATATGTGTGTATGTATGTATGTATGTGCGTATATATGTATACATATACATATACGTACATATATACAATGTATTTATTTATTTATACCGTTTTACCTTTCTCTCTTTACTAATGCAAATATATTTTACCTTGCTCTCTTTACAGACATTCCGTTCCGTACCATTCGTGCGTCCTTTTCTGCTAATTGCTGTGTGTGTATTTGTGTGTGCGTTTTGTTGTATTTTTTTTTTTTCTTGGAACTTTGACTAAAACAACATCAACAGCGCCAGCAAAGGATCCTTCTTGTCCAGCTAAAAACGAAATCACACAAAAATAAAAGTGAAAAAAAAGGTACGTATTATACCTTATTCTGTATATAATATGTATTCTATTTGTGTTTACGATAGCCACTCGTCGTTGGGTCGATTCAGTGATAGGCTGGAAAGGGGGAAAAGAAAAGTGGGGGCTGATTTCATTTTGGATTTTAATTACAAGACTAAAGCTGCCTGCTTTCGCTTTGCGACAGAATTAAGGGCAAGAGTTTAATTAGTGAGCTGAAAATAACAACTGAAGCTGATACAATACAATTTCATTTAAGGATTATTTTAAAGAATTTTTGATTAACTTTCTTTCTAATAGGAAAATCATTATAAAATCGAAGACATCAGAGACGAATTTTAAGCAGCACTTTATTCTAAATTAAAAATTCGAAAAAAAAAACTTCATAAAACCTATGTCTCCGAAATTTGTCAACTTAAGCTAATTTAAACTGTCAGTATAGGAGTTAGTTTGTTAAACAAATTAAACCTCAAAAAAGGGTATAATAAACAATCCGAGTGACTTTTTGTTAAAAAAATGTTAATTTCTATAAAGATTTTATTTTGTTTTGTGAAAGAATTTACAGAATCGCTGTGATAACTGAAAGCCCTAAATTTGTCTATTATTTATGATAAAGTAAATTAAAATGAGCATTAAAGGATATTTACAAGAATATTACCTAATAATTTGTAGTAAGTTTTTCTAACGAATTGTGTAATACCAACAGATTTCATCTTGAATGTTGGTTACTTTAAAATATATATACATACATATCTGTTTTCAAAGACAAACCACCGGAAGTGAGTGATAAAGAGAGATAGAGAGAAAGAGTGACAGAGAGAGAGAGAGAGAGAGAGAGAGAGAAAAGAGAAAAGGGCGAAAACGAAAAAGTTTTCTCAAGCTACTCGAAAAAGCACCACAAATCACTTTAAACTGCAAAGGACTAACTTGTGAGTGGATGAAGTTCCTTTTTTTCCCCTCACTCATTCGCCCACTCGTTCTCCCACTATTCCAGTCACTCTCGCTCACCTGTGCGTGGCATAGTCCGGGCAGCACTTAGTAGCTTAGCCAAGCTATTAAATCTCGGCACTTGTGTATTTGCTGTTTTTTTTTTTTGCTCTCTTCTTCGAAAACGACGAAATCGTATATCTGTAAGATATACAATCACTTAAATCGCTGAGCGGCTAATCCGCTACTGCTGCTGCTGTTGTTGTTGTTGTTGTTGTTGTTGTTGCTTTGGGCTTAGTTTATCATACATCAAAGCAAAAGGCAAGGACCTTAGAAGACGACACCAAGTCAGCAAACACTTCCTGAGACATTTGTAGCCCTTCGTATGAAGAAGAAGAAAAAAAAAGAAAAATTCGCATTTGAAATGCCAAATATCGGTTTACAGGCAACAAAACGAAGTATTAGGGGGTGATGAGGAACAAATCAATAAACCTCAACCTCAATGAAAGCACACACTCATCCATACATACTGATACATACACACACACACACACACACACAGCCATATACAAGAAGAAAGAGAGCCTGAAGGCATATCAAATTTTTTGTTCCTTTTCCCTCAACGATGTCGTTGTCCTTTACCGATTGATGATTGACGTCTTTTTCGCTTGAGGGGGCGGAGTTACGGTTTCAGTTGGAGTTTTTTCATTCTTTCTTTCATTCATTCTTCACTGATTTGCTTTTACTTTCGATTTTGGCTTTTGTATTTTTGGTATTTGTGCTGATTAGCCACCCAACGGCGTTACTTTGGCTACCTCGCCCCTCCGCCTCCGCCTCCACGCCTCATACACTTTGTACCGTTCTTTGTATACAGAGTAAACGAAAAAGAAATCAAATGTTGTCATCATTGCCGGCGTCATCTAATCTCTGGAGCATGTTAATAACCCAAAGGGGGCTAGGGCCGGGCCATCTGTCTGATTGTCTCCGTGTCTGTCTGATCCGTACGTCTCTTTGTCCCGCCTGTCTGTGTATTGTCCATGTAATTTCATGCAAATATCGTATTATACGACTTTCGACTGAGAATTGTACGTGTTGTGGGTATAGAAACGGCCGAAACTCACATAACAACCGCCAATGAGCTAAGAGGTGGGATGAAGCAAAGGACTAGTATCCTTCGTGTCCCCCACGTTATATTTTGTCAATAGTCGCCAACAATTGACAAAAAAGATGTAGAAAATAAAGAAAAAGACGTAAAAGAAGAAGTGCTCCCAAAAAAGTATCCGAAGCAAAAAAGGAAGGTTTTCGTAGGCGTGTGAAAGAGCAGTACACATAAATAAGCAAATAAAATGTAATAACTAAGTGAAAATGTGCAAAATGCTATGGACCCTGGTTTAATGTCACCCTGGAGTGGACTATGGCACTGGCACGGGCACACGAGAGTGAATCGTGGTCATGAAAGAACCGATATCTTAGGCCAGGGACCGGCAAATGGTTCATTCAATTCAAGATGGTGAATATATTTGATTCTAGTTAAGATTGTTCAAATTAAAATTGGAAAAAGGTATTTAATATTTCTCTTAGTTTGTTATTTCAGTTCATTATGTTTATCAAAACAAAATCTCTTATTGGCATTTATGTTATATTTTCAGATTGTGAAAACTTACTTTATAACATTTTTTTGGAGTTATAGAATCAGTGCCTAGAACTAAGCTGTAAATTAACATGTTTTTTTTTGGTTATTTTTGAAAAAGTTTTCTTCAAATAAATCCTTCTGCTTTGCACATATTCATTGAGTTTTCACCACTTTTTTCTACTTTTGCATTTGCCATGCTCACACAACCTTTTTATATATATGTATGTATGTATGTATGTATGTATGTGTGTATGTATATATGTATATGTAGTATCATCAAAGCAATAGCAACTGTTTATGCTCCTATTTAGTATATGTATGAGTTGAACTTAAGCTTACCAGTTAGTTATACTTTTTTCTTACCACAACACCCCCTACTGCACTTAGAGAAGAAGCAGCAACAGCACCAATGCCACCTATCATTCGCGCTCCACACACACACACATGCGTACCTCTCCTTTCCCCCTTGCACTGCATTTCTCTTATGCATTGCTGAATTCATTGCTATCTACCAGGCGCCACGCTTTTGCAGCTAAACAATGAAGAACTAATCCACAGAGCATACAAAAGAATAGCTATAAAACTAGTGGGGAGTGAAAAAAAGAGGGAGAAAAGTAAAAGGAGATAGAAATGTTGAGATTGGTAGGGAGGGGGGAGAGGGGAGGGGGGTGTGGCAGCACGATGGGAACGATATGTGGGCGAGTGTTTGTATAAGGCCACTTTATGGCTGCCCTTTTGCAACAATTGTGCAGAGCTGCATTCAATCAACAAAACTTTTAAAGCGCAGTTACAAAACTCAAACACACTGGGAGAAACAGAGAAAGAGAAAGATACCATAGATACAGAAACGGGGGTAAAGAACCAACCAACGAAAGAGAGAGCGAATAAACGAACGAAAGAAAGATACATACGTGATGGCAATGACGGGACGAGAAATTGCACAACAGTCAACTACACAAACTACATCATCACCAGCATCAGGAGCAACGGCGGCAGGCAGCAGCAGCAGCGTTTAATTATGACAATCAATACTCGGGCAAACACAGTAGATCATGGTAGGAGAGATTTTATTGCTCATCTGAGCTAGTGGTGGAGCTGTGGGGAACCCACGGACTAGTGCAAATAAAACTTGATTAAATTCCATTGGCGGTTCCAATTTCGCACAATTGAGGTTGAGGCGTCTCACCAGATAAACCCGAAGAGGATATGTCGTCCATTTGCCAGCGTTTGCCAGCCCAGTTGGCCAGTGCCATGGCCCCGGCCTGGTCCGGACGGGACTGGGTTGGCCTGGTCTAGCCTCGTCGCATATTACAACAATCAAACATAACCTAATTAGACTTAGTCTATGTGGTTGCTTTTTATACTCTATCTTTCAAGTTTACTCAAATGGCTTGAACATATAAGATCTTAATGATAGGCAGCTTGAAGCTCATTTACTTATTTCTAATTTACTTGTAAATCGTATAAAAATGAGATGAATATATATTAAATTAGCATTACAGCGAGTTCATTTATTATATACTTTACATTCAGTTGTAATCCTTTTCAAAATATTCGAATTCTAGAAAGAAGTATGTCATTAACTTAAACAATTCTCCAGCAAATTATTAAAACTGGAAAATAATAGATAATTATTGAATTTATTCAAAAAGAAAAAAAACTCAGCCACACTTATTTGACTTTTAGTTCGATCTTCAAATATTTGTTTAGAATTTATCAAGTATTCTATAAGTCGTTGATGTTAATACATATATATATATATGTATATGTATCTTGTTCGTGTTGCTGCATTGTGCGCTGACGGCAATGTTGGTGGTCGTAATTGTATGGCCTTTGTCTTTGTATCTGTATGTGAGTGTGTGTATATGTGTGTGTTGCCTTCTTCCTGCTTGTGTGTTTGCCCAGTCTTCAATTAACATGTGCGGCGAGCACTTTCTTTGACCAGGACATACGCACAGATCTACATCATAATGGGCACAGCAAGAGTATTTACACTGTATTAATATAAGTGCGTATATGTGTATGTGTGTGTGTGTGTGTTTTAGTTTCATTGTGTCTCTCTCTCTCTCCCTCTCTCACTCACTCACTCATCTGAAGTGCCGACAATCAAACACACACTCAAAGATTAATCCTGACACTCACTTGCAAACTAATTACATGACTCTTAGGCAACGCCCACACCACCCTATACTCCTACTGTCCCATTCCCATTTTCATTCCCCCCACCCCTCGACCGCTCTCTGTGTGATGCAGCCTTTAGGGCAAATCTAAATGAAGCTACCGAATGAACATTGGGGCCCATAATCAGGTTTGTTGCTTTTGCTTCTGTTGCATGTAAACATCAATTGAATGCAACATTTGATTGGCAATAATTGAAAATAGTTGTTGAGCATTAAGAGTGAAAGAGCAAAGAGGATGGGGCGGGACGACAGAAGGAGAAATGAAAAGCAAAATAAGAGAAGAATGTGGGCTGTGCCTACTCTTTTGTATTGACTGTTGTCATGACGACCGGACTCTCTTTCCCTCTGTCTCTCGTTCTCTCTTTCTAGCTCTTTCTCTCTCTCTCTCTCTCTCTGTTTCTCTTTCTCTTTGTGTGGGTGCGTGTGTATTTTATTAAATTTAACACCCACCCAGGGCCCTCAACCACCCCCCTCTTCGCAGTGCCACTCAATGCCATTGTCATCATCAACTTGAGGGCTCATGAAGAGCATCTTGTGCCTGGGCTTGACCATTGCCAAGACCCAGCAGCAATAAATGTGTAATGATAGCAGCCACTATAAATGCCCTCCCAGCCCTGTAGCACTCCATCCTACCCCCAATTTCCGCACCCCTGCCGCTTTATGCCACTTTTTTTTTACATGCAATTTCATTTAACTGCTGCAAAAACAAATGAAACGAAGGCAACGGCTCAGCTCAGCTATGGCTTCAGCTTCAGCTTCAGCTACAGCTACAGCTTCAGTAACAGATACAGATACAGATACAGATACAGATACAGATGATGATGATGCGTCTCTTTTATTTGCATTGCCTCTTCTCATATACACCCACACCCAATTGTTGGTGGCCATGGCTACTCGCCTCGTCTTGCTCTCTATCCACTTGGTCATTTGTTTATTTCATCTTTTGTAAACTGTCATTACTTTGTCATGGCCAATCCCAGGACCAATTGTCAGTGGCAGCAAATGTTTAACGCTTTTCACACGAATGTTTAACCATAGTCCGGAGTCCAGAATCCGGCAGTCGTCGCCAAGCTGTGCCCTGCTTTGCACTGCTCTCCTGTGTTTGCAATTTTCCAGGTTTTAAGGTTATGATAAATTGACAGCTCTTATCTAGCATTATGCTTTAGGCTCCTTTTTCACATTTTATACCCTTCGTTCCATTTCGTGTTTCTTTCTTTCTTTTTTCTTCTTTATTTTTGTATAATGGCGGATTAGTTGTGTTTACTCTTAGTTATGCAAAAATGCAGAAGTAACACCAAATGAGACCCAACTCAACAAAGAAGGGAAATGCTAAATTGCGAGTATTTAAGGGTTTTATTATACCCTCACCAAAATGGTTCATTCTATACAATCTGATGTTTGTATCATACTTGAAAACAGTTTTTCTAAATATATGTTATTTAACCAAAGAGTATTAAAGCATCGGTGAACTCGTATTCAGTGTTACTTGCTTTGGAAAATTATTTTAAACGGAGTGATGAGATATTATGATGAGAATTAATCAATTTCCCCTAATATCGGATCTGGAAATCATCTCCAATAATCCGGCAATCATTGGGGGGCCCATTTTATTCTTATATCCTAAGATGAGCTTTCTCTCAAATCACATCATCAATTCAAAAGTTAAACATATAATTAAAAGCTCTTCAAGTGCCAATATCGGGTAAATGAAAAAGCAAAAACAAAAAACAAAAAAAAGATTCAACCAATGTTCCATGTTTATTCAATAAAATCCCACAAAAGTATCTGTCTGTATATGTATCTGTATCTATATCTCGTAACTGGGTATCTATGCGTGCAGCTCGTGCATATTGTGTGTATGGATATTAATCGCATTACTTATTAAATCAATTAAAAACTTTTTCAAGCGCATAAATAACAACATTTGTTGCAAATGAAATGCATAAAACAACAACAGCAAAAACCCATATAATCTTTTATTGTTGTCTGTGCATCTCTGTCTGTCTGTCTGTCTGTCTGTCTGTCTGTTTTTATGCAAGTGTGTGAGCGTGTGTGTGTGTGTGTGTGTGTGTGTGTATGTGTGTTTGCCTGTTTGTCTGTCTGTGCGTCACATGAACATTTTTGATGTAATTATTCACACTGCAATTATACGAATCATGGCAAAAAGTTTTGCGCCGGCATTTGCTTTATGCGTCCTTGTTGCTATTGTATATAATCTGCAATGAAAACACAACACACCCATATACCCATACACACATACACACATACAAAAACAAAACACACACACACCAAGTTGTTGCACATTATTATTATGTGAAATCATATCAAAGGATTGCCATGCCAACAACATTGCATAATGTCATAAAGAGAGAAAACAGACAACAAACAACATTATCATCGTCATCACCATCCTCATCATCATCATCATCGTCATCATCATCATCATCATCGTCATTACATCATGAACTGAACAACCAGCTGACAGCCATTTGTTGCCTCTTGCTTCTTTTTGTGTTCTTTGTAAATGTTATGTTATACCCAAGCAAATAGCAAAAAAAAAAAAAAAAAGAATTGTATCTATGATTCTTTCAAAATGTATCTATGAACTAGGACATTAAATTTTTCTTTTAAAAATGTTCTCGAATACAATAATACCCTTTGGATAAGAGGCTTTCTTTCTAAAAAGAAATGCGTAGTAGAATTCGATGAATATTGTATACATGTATATGTAACAATAATTTACTGCAAATGTCATTCAAAGTCAAATAATTGAAATAATTCAGTAAACCGACAGCAACATCAAAATTTCATGATTTAGAATACCTCTTATGTAAGGTGAATACCCTGTATGAACAATTCAAATGAATTAGTCTAAATGAATTGAATATTCCATGCTCTGGCAGTAGTAATCAGTTAAGGCAAGGATATATCCATTTCATAATAAAATGCATCAAAAAGCTTTAAGCCAAAAGAGACTAACTACCCATACGTTTGATGCCAGCAGCTGAATCTCATATCTCCTATGGCACATGGCTCGGCAAACCATTCATCCAGCCATTCATCTCCTGAGTCGGTTACATCCTAGTCTTTTACTTGTCTTTTACTCACACTCGCTCACACATTCTCCTTCCCGCTCTATCCGAAACTGTCTCTGTCTAACGTTATTGTCGTAAGCTCGCAGACTGCCTTTAAGGGGAAGCGTTTAATTAAAAACATTTTGTATACACATTTGCTTCCTTTTTAGCCAGATTCAGTCAGATTTTGACTGAGAGTCAAATTCGTATTCGGATTCAGATTCAGTTGTGTGTTATTGCGATTCCGTTTGCAATTTCTGTTGTTGTTGTTGTTGTTGCTGCTGCTGCTGCTCCTTGTTAATGATATCACCATCACCCAAATGGTTGGTTGTCTGTGCTACTTGTTCGTTCGTTCGTTCGTTCGGTTGCTGTGTTAATGATATTTAATGATGGTGCTATGACTGTTATCCCCCCCCATCCAATATCCTCCCTCCTTCAACCCCCTTCACATCCCAAACTTCTGCCGCAAAAAAATTTACTCATCTCTGACATTTGTGTGTGCTTGCTCGTACTTCTGTTGCCGCTGTTGCATGCACATGGAAAATTGTTTGTCTATGCGGCACATTATTTGATTTTCAGTCAGTTTGGCCTGATGCTGGTTTTAATATTGCAACCGAAAAACCTAGAAAATTTTGTTTGGTTTTGCCATGGCTGGGTGAGGAGGGGGCTTGGTGAAGACGGGGAGGAATCTCGGTTATTGCCATGACTTTGGGCTTTTGGCCACAATCATTATCAGCTTTTTTTCGTATTCCCTTTTAAGGTTCCGTGTGTAAATTTTGAAATTCAAAGAGATTTATTCATTCCGCTCATAGAGTGGCAGAGAGATGGCGAGATTGGAAAAGTGGTACTTCAGCTTTCTTTTGCTCCAAATCCTTACAATCATTTGCTTTGCCATATTTATCAAAGAGTAATATTATCTTATGGGTGGTTCACTATATTCAGAGTTTGGTTAAATAATCTTTTGAAAAAGAACTAAATTTGTTTAGCCATCGAGTTGAAGGAATGCAAGGGAAATGGAGGGATATCTTACAGTCATTAAAAGTTCATTCTCGCTTAACTTTAATTAGTTAGTTTCACTTTGTAAGATAGGATTATGGTAATATTGTAAGTATTTTGAACGACACAATCATTTTTTACCCAATTTGGTGAATCGTGTTAATGCAAAATAAATATAACCATTTCTACCCAGAAATATATTTTAAATCTAATAATAATCTTGGTATAATGAGCTTTTAATTTTATTTAACATGATACACCCTGTATTTAAAGTGACTTTTGTTGTGGTTCAACTTTTACTTAATTACACTCATTTCCCCTTACCACCGTCAACTATACCGCCCACACATTGTACATATGTACATACATACATACATATGAGTGATATAAATAGCTTTTGTCAAAAATTGACACAATCAGCTAGCTATGCTAACTCTAATTTATGCATAAGAGTATCTATGAGATACTCCTTCACTAGTCTCTCTTTGTGTCTGTCTCTCTTGATTTTGGGCAGGAGTACATGTTCATACATGTTTAGTATATAGTATATCTTGCTCTAACACTCTCCATCTGTCTCTGTCGCCCTGTTTGATGAAGTTTATTTAATATGCGTGCGGCATCAAAGTTTGTGATGATTATTTCGGCAGGCGACTCAATCGACCTGCCAGTGCCTGTGCCTGTGCTTGTGCCTGTGCCAGTGCCAGTGCCTGTTCCTATGCCTGTCTGGTAGACACGCCCACAGTTCCCTGCATACAAAAATAACCAATATTGATTTGTCATGGTATGGAATGGAATGAGATGGAGGCTTGCCTGGCACTCTGTCAACGTTCTGCATATATGTGTATACACACACACACACGCAGACACGTTGATACATATATACATACATTTGTATGTACCTACATATACATATACATATATGTACATACATATGCCTGTTTGTGTGCGTCTCGTTTTTTGGTGGCAACTGCTTTTAATGATTTTGGTTGCAGCTTTTCAGCTACAATACAATCCCAACCCATGCAATAGAGAAGGCAGGACCTCTTCAACTCTTATCCCCCCCCCATATTGTGCGTTCTGAATTTATCAACATTTTGATATGTTCCAGTTACATTTTGAATACAAACTAAGCAAAATGATTTGAAATCTTTTTTTTTTAGCAAAAGAATCAAAATTTAAATTTATATTGGATTCTGTTTTTTGCCTTAGTTTACTTTTTCGTTAGTTGAGACTCTTATTAATATCCAAGGAACAGAAATTCCTTTTTATTCGGATCAACTCAACACGATAGAAAATTATTAGAAAACTTTCATTAAAATTAAATTTTATTAATTTGAAAAGAAAAAATTATAAGAAACTTTAGATTGTGATTTCTTACACAGTTTTCTGTGAAGATTTTTAGATTTTGGAACACCCTGTTTTAGCACATATGTCTGTGTGCGTGTCGGGTTTTAATAATTTGCTTTGTTTGCCAAACTTTTGTGTGGCAAAAAGCCGCTGGCAGACAACCACCGAAAAAGCTTCCCATACTTTGCTTCATCTCTTTTCTCTCAGTCGCTCTCTCGTTCACTCTTACTTATTTTGAGTCTAGTTGTCTTTGTCAGACTCTTTTGTGTAAGTGCATTATAATGTTGATTATGCAGATTTATTGTTATCAACATACGTACACTATATACTAACAGTACACATAATCATGTATGTACTTATATGTGTATGTATGAATGTGCAGATATTTCATATTTTAGGCTGGCCATTGTATGATTCATACTTAGTTCCATGTGGCATGCTTCAATAGTCTCTGAGCCGCTTAGCCACGCTTGATAGGGCTGATTGTTCTATCTCCCTTCCACTCACACAAACACACACACACACACACACACAAACTCATACGCACACTATAAAATTTCTATAATGCACATTCTGTGCACAATTGAAATTTATAATTAGTAGCCGGAGCAGCGGCCAGACCAGAGCATTCAGTCTTTTACCATGAAAATATGATTAATACTTCCCGAAGTTATTTGTTATTAGATTACACATAGCCCAAAGTAGGTCTGGTGGCGTACAGGGTGTGCATGGATCACTGTTTGCTTCTGGGTATCGGTGTGGGTATGGGTATTGGTATGGGTATGGGACTGGTACTCGATCTGGGGTTCGGGTTTGAGTTCGAGGTCTATGCATTGTGCGTTTTGGTTCTATTGTTTGGAGCTCTGCATTGTTTCCTCTTCTTTGTTCTACACTTCACCCAATCTTTTTTGCTCCTCCTTCTCCCTAGCTCTCCCTTTCTGATAGCAGTCTGTTTTTTTTTTTTTTTTGGGTGGGAAGCCAAACTTCAAATTGAAAACTTTAATTAGAATTATTGTTATTGCTGAGGGTGTTGTTGTTGTTGTTACTGGTGGCTGCTGCTGCTGCCATTGTCAATGACTTGGTTGGTCTCCTCTAAGTGCCCAGACCAACCACCTCACCTCTGTCTTATTCCTGGCTTTCGGGTGCTACTCCCTACACAAAAAGTTGACGCAAAAGTTTGCCTCAGGAACTTGACGCGTGTTCAACATACTTGAGCGCCTCCAAATGACGGTAGATGAGAAGGAACAGTTGCTGTGGGGGTGGTGGTGGTGATGGTGTGGGGCAGGGGCAGGGGCAGGGGCAAGGGTGCAGACGGGCGTGTGGTCGGTATGGCGTGGCAAGTGCACTTTTAATAAGTTTCAAAGTTTTGTTCGGAAATCAGTTAGCCGCTTAGAACTTGCCGCTAGAAAAAGAATGAAATATTCTGCTCCGTTTTTTTTCTTTTCTTTCTATTTTTTTTTTTTTTTTGTATTTGTTTTCCTTTTTATCAATCATGCAATTTAGAAGTTGCTTTTGTTGCTGTAACTATGTACTTCCTGCTTAATTGTCAATTAGTGGGCACATTTACTCAAACCTCGCCCTCTACTTCCCCCCCAAAACAAGGCTCAACTATGTACCATCCGAAACCAATCAGCCGCAGCAAGTTTCAAACTAACAAAAGACCAGAAACCGAACAAAAATAATAAAATACCAAACAAAATTGTTTAAACCCAATCAATTTATTTATTTCACATTGGACCGCGGGTCCATCGATCCTACACATACGTTCACATTTTGCACTTGGCGGCCCCTGAACCCCATAACCATTAATTAGATTTGGCCACAAATTAGTGGAAGATACATGTTACAAACATATGAATAATGATCAGATATACACGCACACACAACATAAAAATATATACATACATATATCGACTATGTTGGTTTGTTGGGAATTTATCTTTTGCCATTTTTATGATTATTAAAAATGATTTTTAGCCTAATTTATAATGATATGGTTTAGCATTGTGGTTGGCATTTTTATTATATCGAAATTACAAATATTTGTAATCATGTACATACATATACATATGATATCATGTGATTTTTGTGGCGAAAAAATCTTTAATTAAATTAAATAATATTCCATGTCTATTAATTTCTAAAGTCGTTAGGAACTGCACCTCGACTGAATTTTAAAATCATCGATTCAATACGTATATTCAAGTTTTATTAATTTTCAATAGAATCGTTTAAAATTTTCTTTCTATTTATAGCTTTTTTTCGGATTCGTTCCCTTTTCCTTCTTTGTGTAAAATTTCTTTTGGAATTTTCATATTGAAGTGAATAATTCCATAAATTGAAGGTGGAATATTTGATTATTGTGTGACAAATCAACTTGTCTGTCCAATCGATGATTGACAATGGTCATTGTTGGAATCAATCAACCAAAGACAATCAATCCACAGTTGACTTTAACTAGAGCATATAACACATACACCATAGAGTAGTATCTTTTATTTACAATCGATCATTTATCAATATCAAACACAGACCTAAACGTACAGAAAGACAGCTATGCGACCATTCGACCTCATACCACACATTTGGTCGTTTTTTATTTCAATTTGACCGACCGTAGCATAAATTGAAAGGCTCTTAAATTGAAAGCGTATTGCCATATTGTTCTAATTGCTGTCATTTGTTAAGCTTCCCTCTGAATTGAACTGAACGGAATGGAATGGAACGGAACTGAAATGCGTATGTCGTTATTTTGAAATCAGCTGGCACATTTTGAGGGCCCTAATTGATATTAAATAACTCAAACACACACCATACACACACACACACACACAACAACCTGTTACGCAAAAACAAATTTGTCGGCATGGTATTTTATTTTTCTTCATTCAATTTTTTTTTTTTTTTTTTTTTTTTTTGTTTAATAAATGCAAAGCTATAAATAAACTGACGCCCAGGTGAAGGGAGGGGGGGTGTGTAACGGGGGATGGGAAAAAAACGCAAATTAATAAACAACCCAACCAACAAACACAAAAAAAGGCGAGAAATAACACAGAAACAGAAAGCGAAGCCCATTTAAACAGAGACAAGCCAGAGACAGAAAGAGAAAGAGACAGAGGGGGGAAAAAAAAAGAATCTTTTGTAAATGCGCTGGCAAAACAATTTCTCAAATTTCTCAAACGTTTATCATACAAGTTTCTTTCTTTTTTGATTTTATGTTATTTTTTTCCATTTGCCATATTTTATATATTATTTACGCATATTGCTATGCCCAGTTTTGAGGTTGTTGTATTTTGGATCTGTGACTAATTAAGCAATTTTGTAAGCCAATCTCTGATTCTCTCAATTCGCCGACCCATAAAAAAGATTCACTAATTATTTATGGCTTTAATGATTACTTTTTTCCATCGTTTTTGTAGCTTTTGTTCAGATATTCATTTTTTTAATGGCCACACAATTTTTATTTTATTACGTTCATTCCCTCCAACAGTTTGTTTTTTCTCTTCTCTTTTGTTTCTTATCAATTTTGGGCACCCTTTTTTGGTATGAGGTTGACAAGACTAAGGTTAAACTAAAAGCAATTCAATTTTCAAGAGAAAAAGAAACCTTATAAATCTACGAGACGCAAATTGAACTTGTATGTTATATGGGTGACCTGTTAACGATCCATAAGTTTTTAAATTTTTCCTTTTGACGATATGGAACATCTTTATATTTACGTAAAAGGAAAGGATGCAAGTATGTAGCTACAATCTTTATAACTAATCCTCAACTAATTTGAGAATGAAATTTTGGTCGGAATGAATTAATGTTATTTCATCGGGTTACATTTAGATTTCCAAGTTATTATACAATTTGTTTTATTTGCATCAACTGAGTTTTCTTAACAAAAAAATGTAGGGTATTTTGGCTTCGTATATTGGAAATGAATATTTAATCTGTATTCGATTTCATTCATTTTTAATATCAGAGTTGGGTATTTTTTGTTTTAGCATCTTTTGCTATCTGCTTCTTCTACTTCTACCACCTCATTCCCGCTTTCATCAGGTCTCCCTTGGTTCTTAGCTCGAATCTTTAAGTGCGTAATTTACTTAAGCTGCTTTTGGCTTAATATGCGCATTTTAATAGATTTGTTCCACTATCGTCAAGGCAATAAATTATAAAACGCTGCTCTCTGGCTGACCAGAGACCGAACGGACCAACCGACCGACCGACCGACCCATTATTATTATTATGGTGAAGAGAGACCCTCAAATCGTAAGCCAAGTTCCAATGCAGTCGACAGCCTTGGCACTTGACTGTGCCTCCTCTACCTATCGACTAACCTGCTTTCCTATACCTCACCTTCAACCAACCGAACAACCAAACCAACCAACCTTTCTTTACCTGGCCAGAACTGAACTGAACTGAACTGAACTGCGACTTCGGCTACACTGTGAAAGCTTTTCAACTGCGGCTGAGTGCCTCTAAGATGCAACTAATGATAACGGAAGAGAAGTTGGGGCTGCAGCTGGAGCCTCGATTAAGCTGCTTACCTCTACCTGTATGTGTGTGAGTGAGTGTGTGTGTGTATGTGTACAGGGGGTGTGTTAACTAGTCAAGCTTTTTAGGTTGGGTGTAGCTGCCGCATCAGCGAGGTCGTCATCATAGTTGGCAACTGACAGCTCAATGGCCTCTCCGTCCATGTGTGTGGGTTGAGTTTGTTTTGTGTCAGTTTTACAGTTGGCTCCATTCATAATTATCACTGGGCGGCCCCACCTTACCTGCTGCATCTGGCATCCGCATAGGTATCTGTGAGTTGAAGATGGTGGAGAAGGATGAGATAGAGAAGTAGGAGGCATCATCGTTGCGCTTTTTCACGCTTTGGCGGCTCATTAAAAGCGCACCGTGCCGCATTTCGTTTTGTATCTTCTCCTGTGCCACGCCCACTTCTCTTTATGCATTAACACTCTCTCTCTTCTATCTCTCGCTATCCCTCTCTATTGCTTTTTTATGCAAGAACAAGTGGGAGTGCAGCGGTTTTTGGGTTGAATATTTCGGTATGAGTTAGCTTAGCCCTGGTTCGAAGTCCCCGTAGGTTATAAATTATGTTTGCCATGCACAAGATTGATAGTTCTCCATAGGCTGAAAGAGGCTGTAACTGCAAAATACCGTTAGTTTGGCGCGCACTGAATGTCATCCACCAGCTTGCCGCTGCTTGCTTCCCCTCCTTCCATCCTTCCATCGTTCCACCCTGCTGCCTATTGCCCATTTGCCCCGTATTTCTTGTGACCCAGTTAGTTTGCGGTGCCTTTAATTAGCATACACGAGAGTAAGGTATGCTTTTGCTCTTCTCTTCTGTCTATGCGATAATTTGTGGATGACTGACTGCATGGCACTTTGGGCCCTTGAGAATATTCCTTTAATAAGGATGTGGTTGGTGAAAGGATGGGACTATAGCAAGGTTGCAGGATGCGATAGACCACCGCATGCATTTTCAATTACCATCAGTTTATCAATACATATTGCAAATTTAAATTCTGAATTCCTGTGATACCAATTTTTCTTCAAAGCAAAACATATTTTCTTTCCCCGGTTTTATGTCGATATATGTACATTCTGAGTTTCGCATTTATCACTATAGAAATAATTTCTGATTTCTTTTAATCATATATCACCCACTTTTCTAATGACTATTCCGACTTTAAGGTTTTCAATAAACAAAATCAATTCGTTTCAGATCTTTTCTATTCAGTTTCATTCTATTTCTTTTTAGTTCCTTCTTGAATCTTATTGTTCATTCTTTTTTAAAGCTGCATTCGTGTTGCATGTTGCCCCTTTTTCTTGTGTTGTTGCATATGTTCAAGTTAATACCCCTCTATTGAACTAAAACCCATCAGCTTTACGACAAGGTAAAGTGCAATTCGCTTCACCATTTTTGGTGGCCCTCCGTCAGTTTATTTTGGAAGAGATTGAAAGCCAAACCACTTCAATTTCAATGTAATCTCTTTAAATGTGAACACGGGAACAGCAATAACAAAGCTTCGCTTCAATCAAACTCAAAAGTTTACTTTTTGACACAACAGCAATAAAAACAACAACAATAATAACACATTGACATACAGAAGATATAGACATATGTATATGAATGTGTGTATTATATTATATACAGATGTAGAGAGAAAAGTGAAAAGAAAAACTTAAATGAGTTTCAATTTCGAGTACCCTTCAAAATCGTGTACAGTTAAAAAATTGTATAAATAAATCTATTAGATGCCGCTACACTTTATTTGATTTCATTACAAACATTTCCAACTTGTTTTTTTTCCTCTCATTTTTCGCTGACACGAGCTATAGGAATGGGATGTGGATGGGAGGAGCCGAGAGGAGAGGGAAAGTAAAAGCGATACAGTACGACAGTTTGCTGCCTTTTTTATTACATTTTTCCCATTTTTTTTCTTGTTGGATTTTTTCTTTCTTTTTTTGTTGTTGTTGTTGTTGTTGTTGTCGTACAATCAAACATTGATGTCAGAATTTAATATGCTGTATAAATCGGTTTGAGCCATTGACACATTCATGCGTTCATATTCGTAGAATCCAGCTACATGACCGTAGTTACATACATACATACATACATCTCCTCCTACTCGTACTCCTCCTCCCTTCACTTCCACACTTCTCCAGCTGACTGCTCCAACTCCTCTTGCCACCTCCACCAACTGTATTTGTATGGAAAAAATATTTATATTTACACACGCAACACTCATACACAGAGGCAAGTTCTCTTATATTTATATATGTATGTATATATGTATGTGTGCATACCCTGTAGTTCATGAAAAGGGTATGATGGTGTCATCAAAATAAAATCTGTTAAATGTGATGCGATAAGGCGACTGTGTACAAAATCTATATGAACGTATGTGAATATTCCGAGACAGAAGTCCTTTGATTCCGTTTCTTTCTACAGATTCATTTGTAGTATTCAAAGGGTATCAAACAGTCATACATTCTATTTAACTAACCAAATTTTCCTCTTTTTTTTTGTTATTGTATATTCTGTACTTTGTTTTTTTTTTATTTCTTTGTTTTGTTGAAATATATAAAAAAAAAAAGTTATTCACTCTTATTGCTTTTCGAAGCTTTTCCATGGTTCACATTTCATTTATTTTCACTTGAGTATATCCATATACATATATGTATGTATATGTATATGTGTGTGTGTGTGTGTGTATGCACTTCACAACTTAATACACTTTATTATTGAAAATATTTTTTATTACAAGTGGGTTTCGGTTTGGATCGGGTTGGGCTCTGTCTCTAGGTCTGTGGGTTGGGGGTATTCAGCTTTATTAAGGGCTTCCCAGAATTCGGCCCTGACACGGAGTCAGAGTGAGATCCATTCCGTTGTTGCTGTTGTTTTGTTGTTGCTGTTGAAGCGCATTGATTTGCTGCACTCGTTCCATGAAATACAAATACAAATAGTCTCACTAGACCCTGCTGCTTCTGCTCCGGACACCACTCCCACTGCTCTGTCTTCCTCATTCCCTCCCTCATCTGCTATGGCAATCTTTTATATGTATGTATGTATAAAAAATATATTTTATTTTTTATATATTCATGTTGCATGTTGCTGACTTTTGAAGTTTTTTTTTTTCTTTTGGCAATTGGAACTTTTGTTTTGGCTGGCTAGAGATCGGCACGCGGAGGAGCTGAAAGAGCGGCAGAGAGGTTATAACAATTTGTTTACTTTAATTTACATTATTTTTTTTTTTGGTTTTTTTTTTATTTATTTTTCTTGGGTATTTTATGCAAATTTTCTTTCTTTTGGCTGAACTTTTCTTTAATGAACTACTTTTTTTTCTCGTTGGAGTGTGGCCTCTTCCCTTTGCCCTCCCTCTTCTGATTATTTATGTATTTCTCGCTTACTCTTGAAAGCCGAATTCAATTAGGCGTATGCCAAGGCCCTTCACTCTCTCTCTCTCTCTCTTTTCACCCCTCTCCATTGAATTTATTTATATGGAGCCCGAACTCATTTGCAAAACTTTTCTCTATATAAAGAGATTTCGCTCTGCCCTCCATCCAGCCTTTGGTTTGCCTCCGTTCTGGTCTGTTTTACTCTGTGTGTGTCAGTTTGATAAATGATATCAATTTCTTATAAACTCACTCACTGACTCACACGCAGAGTGAGACAGAGAGAGAGAGAGAGAGGGAGTCAAAAGGAGAGCAGTGCGCGAGAGAGGGAGAGGGAGAGAGAGGAGGGAACCGCACTATATAGGCATCAAAAGTTTGTTTTAGAATGTTTTGTTTGTCTGTTTGTTTGTTTGATTCAACTGTTACTTGGCCAAAATGCTGCCATCATTTTGCCAATTTGACACTTTTAGCGGGAGGAGAACAGACACGCGTGTGTGTGTGTGTGTGTGTGCCAAGGCACTTGAATTTCAAATTTAGCCTTCAATGCCCTGACAGTTGAGCATATGAATTTTTAATGTCGACTCTTTTCAAGTTTAAAGGCCTGTAGAAGAGGGATGCTGGAAGTCAGGGGGTGAATTCAAATTTATCAATATGGTAATCGGTTAAAAGCTAAACGATAAAAAGCAAACAGAGAACAAAGAAAAGGAAATTGTTTCAAAAGAGAGTTCCAAATTACGACTAGTGACACGGAGTCCCTCATTATACTCATTGTGATTCTAAAGATCGATTTAATTATAATCAGAAATCAATAGTTCCCTTCAATTCAAATGATCATGAGTTCTGATATCTAAGTTGAAAAATGTATTTCAAAATTCATTATTTGATTATCAATTTTGAAATATATACATAGATAAATATTTTAATAATTCGATAAGTCAGTCTTTATTGTTTTTTTTTTTTAATCGGCGTCTAGTTGGCCACATTGATGGTATCTTTATTTCCCTTTGAACTCAATTAACCAGTTTTGTTTTTATAATGAATTCAATTAACTTAGCTCTAACCAAAACGCATAGAAGAATCAATCTCAACTAATCGACTGTTTATGTTGACTATGACTACAACAAATCATAATCTGCTTTCAAATCAATTTTCTTAATTATATTTTTGTTTCTTCACAATTAAATCGGTCACCTACTTTGACTTACAGACACAATATATATCTGCATCAATTTCAACTGCCAACATTTTATCCCATCATAATGAGAACACACACATAAATCAAGCTAACAAAAAAAAAACACATACTACATAAATACACATATTTGTGTGTGTGTGTGTGTGTGTGTGTGTACACACATGTTAGCAATGCATGACCACTTCGACGCTCGACTAGCAGCTACTTCTTGGCCGACAGCTATTAGCCCAAAAAAATACACATAAAGAGTCTACAAAACACATTAGCGACCCAGACCCAAAACCAAGAGACACAGCCCCAGACCGGACTAGACCCACCAAGTAGCCAGACAAGAGACGACGACGACGACGACGACGACGACAACGACAAAAACAGCCGCCAGCAGCCGAAACGTTGAAATAGTTCCCACTAATAGAGAAAGGGATGGAGATGGAGTAGAGTCGAGTAGAATAGCGTGAAGTGGGGTTGGTTGGGGATCGGAGAGCGGAGGGGATAGGAGAGATCATGTAAAAAAGCGAACTAGAAAAACTTTCGGTCACTAATCTATAATGCTGTCAGCCATTAAACAACTGAAAAAAAAACCAAATTTGTAACTCATTAAAAAATGAAGAAAACGAAACTATATAGTCTATGAATGTTGTGTATGAGTGTGTGTGTGATTGTGTGTGTGTGTGGGGGGGGACTCACTGACTGGCTGACTGAATGAATGACTGATAAATGCCATTCGCCTGCTGGCCAGGCCTGGCGAAGCTGTCTCATTTGGGCTGCCAAATAATATTTAATTATAAACAAATAAACAGGGGGAAGAGAGACACAGATGAGAATGAGAATTAGAGGAGATGAGAGGAAAGAGGAGCGGAGAAACAGAGGAGGCCTCGGGGTTAGATCTTGTAAAAGGTGCAGAGTGATTAATTATATGTCAGGGAATTAAATCAAATATTTGAGTTGAGTTGACATACAACACAACTTCTACGTTTGCCAAGGGGTCGGCCCTAAGCAAACGAATGTCATTTTGGCTTATCTGCCGCTTGCTATGGAATCACGAAATGCAAATAAAAATGACTTTAAGAAATGATGCAGAGAGAGAGAGAAAAACAAAAAGGAAAAATTGTTAAATGTTAGATACAGACAGCAGTACGACTATTAAATACCTTATTTTTAGTTACTCTTATATATACTTTATGTACAAGTTTGTTAAAACCATTAAAAACGTTCGAAAATTAAAATTATTCAGTTTCCAATTGTAGTCTATTTCATTTAAATAGAGATACATAAATCTATCTATACATTATATGTATGATTTCATATGCTGCCTTCCGCTTTGTAGCATATACATCATCCAGCTAAATGTACTCGTTTTGATATATGGTAAAAATGCCATAATAATCATTTTTAGTTTCTTTTTTTTTTTTGAGAAATTGAAAAACCAACAACCAAAGCGACCAAAGATAACATAATCCAAAAAAAAAAAAAATATAAAAAAACCAATCCCGAATCTGAACGTAGACCGTGAGCTACCTTTAGAGACGAGTCAGACAATGGCAAAGACAAAGAAAGCAGGCAAAGGCAATGAGAGAGAGGCAGACAGACAGTCAGAGGCAGTCGGAGGAAAAAACATTAGCATATATCAATGCCAAATGCAAATAAATCATCAATAACATTTCTCTCTACCACTTATGCACCACTTACAGATACTTACCACGAGCGAAGGAAGGAGGAATAACGAGGATACAGAGGCAAAGACAAAAGATAGGAGGAAAAGTGGAAGAAGAAAAAATCCCAAACTCTCTCTCTCTCATGCCTGCAGCTGCATTTCATCGTCTTCATCTGGTATCAAGGAAGGAAAACTTCTACCTCAACGTTGCCATTGCCCGCGTCGTCACCGCCGCCGCCGCCGGTGCCGCTTTTGTCATCATGTGTTGACGAGGTGTCTAACTAAAAGGCGCCTTGCATAAATTTACGCCAGAGGATAAGCCGAAATAAAAAGTAGAAGAGAACAGGAGGAACTGAAAAAAAAGGATCAAGACATAGAGTGAAGAAACTGAAGAAAATGGCAAGGCAAACATCAAGCAATTTTATGCGTTTTTAAAATGCTGGCAATTGACTGAAACAACAAGAAACGGAAAATTTAACAGAAACGCATGTGAGCACGTTTTCCATACCCAAGCATACCAGTGGAGGAAGTGGATGTGGGGAAAATCAAATACAACCGAGTGGAACTGAAGGAACCAAAGCGAACCGCAGGACAAGCGCCCAATGTTTGATAACAGAGAGGCAAAGAGAGCGAGAAAAAGAGAGCGATACTGAGTGAGAGACAGGGCACAAAAAAAAGGGCACAGAGGACTCTGTTGGAGCTGTTGCTGATGCCGTTGTTGCCGCTTGATGGTTTGTTGACGACGGCCAACAAAAAGTTCTTCAGCGTGTAAACATTAAATGTATAAGGATAAGCAACAGCAAGGACTACATAGAAGCCAGGCGGCACTAGAGGAGTGTGTTGAGGAACAGAGGAGTTAACCAACAGTGGAGTCGAGAGCACGATGAGAATGAGAATCCAAAGCAGCAACAGAAACGGCAACATTTATAAATGCTCTACAGTTACAAATTGTAGCCACAGCTGTGCGTGAGTGTGCCACACAGTTTCACTCTGTGTATGTGTGTGTGTATGAGCGTGTGTGTGTGTGTGTGTGTGTGTGTGTGCTGGTTGTAAACCATTTATAAATGTAAGGAAGGGAGGCAACAACGAAAGCCAGTTGGGGCACAAGTGCAATGCATAAATATCAACAACAAGAATAACCAAAAGATACAGAAAAAGGATGTCGACAAGGTGCCAAGAACAACACAAAATAGAGTGAGGGAAAGGAGGGGGAGAAAAGCCCCCACATCAATCGATAAAATTTTAAGGAAAAAACGCGCAACACAGAAGGAAACGAACGCAACGAAAGCAATTTGAACAACAATTGTATCTATCAGATACATTAGCGCACGCTTAATGACATTCTTCTTAGCCATTTAGATGAAAGATACATTTTGTATTTGGTAACTGAGAGAATTGCATTTGGTAATCTATCAAAGTGCAAACTGTCAGATAAACTGTGAAAAGTGAGCCATGCCATGCCGCCCTGCGCCAACGATTTTATCTTGACTTTCTATAAACACATTACCGAATAGCGAGGGGAAAAGCTGTTAGTAATTTTCACCATTTTGGCCATTTTCATTTTAGCACAATTAGCAGCCCCACAATTGCAGCCAAGGAGCCAAGGAGCATTAACAAATGGACAATGTTGATACCGGTGCTGGAATACAACAAACACATGGCCAAAATACCAAATTGCAAAATGAGGTGGACGATTGCAACAATTAGAGTGACGCCAGCAATGCTTCAATTGTTTGTGCTAATGCTTTTACTCCAATTGATGGGCAATGCCAGAGGACTGGATGCACAAGCAAACAGTGGAGGAGGAGGAGGAGGAGGCATAGGTGGTAGTGGAGGAGTGGCTGCTTCTTCAAATGGAGTTAATGGCCCACCGAGCACTTCATTGAACGCCAATCTCACAGACTTGCCCAGTCCCGGTGTGTAGAAAAGTTTCAACAATTTATATAAATTTTAATTAAATGTTGTTTATACGAAAGATATGTATATACTGATATATACATAGATCCATGTGTATATATATTTATATATATGCAGTTTATAATCAGTTCAGAGAGGCTAATTTCAGCTACTTCCAAATGTGTTTCCTGTGACGACGCCGCCATTTTGAATGACTCCCACTCACCCTCCCCTTTTTCTCTGTCACTCTCTCTCTCACACTCTCTTTCTCTCTCACTCTCTCTGTGTGTGTGTGTGTGTGCTTATTTCCTGTTTCCGTTTCCGCTTGGACTAAGGTGGAGTAGCAGTGGTTAAAACTATTAGCCACTTTGCACTAAATAACCACGCCCACTCCAAAAGTCATCCCCCTCACTACAACATACATACACACACACACACACACATACATACACACACACAGAGCTGCAGGAACAGCAGCAGCTACACTAAGCATCAATTAACCCAATTTTCAGAATCCATTTTCACCTGGCTTTCTCTCTTGCTTCCCCTCATTCTCTCTGTCTCTCTATTTCTCTAACTCCCACTCAAAGTTCTTTATTTTTTCAACGCTTGTGTGCGTGTTGAGAGCACCTTTTACTATTCCAATACTTATATATATATATATATATATATATTTTTTTAGTTTTCCCAAGTGGCGGCCTCGCAACCCAACTCCCAAATTCCCTACTCCCCCTTCCATTCCCCTTCCATTTCTTCTCTCTCATCATTCTGACTGCACTGGTCAGCTATTTTTCTTTCTCTATTTCTCTTTGGCAGGTTTGTTGTAGTTTGGTTTGGTTTGGTCTCGGATCTGGATATGGATTTGGCAGAACTCTTCCCACCATTGGCTGCTGCCATAATTAATCCATTGATTTGTTTTTCTCTTTCAGTTTTTTTTTTTTTTGCAGCCTTGAATATTAAATATTCATATAGAAACAATGCAAAAATTATTTTAACATTGACTAGTATATACTATACTTTATCTTTTTTCAGTCATATCTCATTACAAATTGATGAGCAAGTAATCAACGTGGAAACAAACAAAAACAAAACAAAGCTAAGAACAAAATATAAAAAATTAAATAATATTTATTTTAAGCGGGTTGATTTGTTTTTACAGCTTTGATTTGTTGTTTCAATCATAAATAATTCATTCAGAAAATCATTTAACATTTATGTAATAATAATTTCTGCTCAATTTTTTTCTTTTCATTTATTTCCCGATTCTAGCAGACGCCATTAATAAAATTATGTTCGTGTGACACATAAATATTTAAATTGTTTATTGGTTTTACCATTTTTTTTTTTTTTTTTTGCAGTCTCGCATTATTTCTTTTTGTTTTGTTTACAGTGATCTGAATCTGCGGGTAAAGGGAGAGTCACCGAATAGTAGAGGGTGGAGGAGTCATCACCATCATTTGGCATTTGATTGATTTATCGCATGCAGCCAGCATAAGCAGTGAAAATCGAGAAAAAAAATAAAACCAGATGAACGAGACCTGCAAATATTTCGTCCAACAATTTTAACGTAAGTTTAACAAAAAAAAAAAATACACTAAATATCGAAGAATATATAGCACGATTAATTTGCAATATTTTTTACCACGTAAATGATAACCCTCAAAAAAAGAAAAATTATACATATTTCCTATAACTAACTTCTTGTAAACATATATAAGATATATGAACGTGTATCGGAGGCATATCTCTTCTGACTTTATTTCATAATTCTAACATTCAATCTATAGGCCCTAATAACTTACATTTTGTATAACATTAAATGACTTAACCGATTTTAAGAGCTTATAAGTTGCAATTTACGGGTTCCATAGCTAATTTGGACCATATCGGAATTTCGATCTAAATCTATTTACCTCTCGATCTCTCTTTCTCGCTTTCTTTGTGATGTGAACAACAGGAAGTTGTCTCCTCAACCTGTCTATAAAGATGGCACTCCTTTGGCCGGCCTACACGTTTGTTAAAAAGGCACAAAAACTTGTTTTAATCTCTCCTACCGACCTCCCCTTATCTCCTTTTCCTGTTCCATCTCTTTTTGCTTGGTTAATGTCGATGCTGTTGCATCTTGTGAAGATTGAGTGAAGCAAAAGTGTTGATAAGAACTGAACCATCACTAGAGATAAAGTCAATCAATCTCAGGTATACACAAACATATATATATATATATATATATACACATATATATATGTAAAAGAGCAGAATAGTGACAGCGTTTACCAAAATGTTGACTTAATTAACTCTAAATTCCAATAAAAATAACTTTGAATAGCACTAAAAAAAGAAACTACTACAAATTGGGTAACTTAATAGGCCCCTGGCCAGTGCCATTGACTGCAAACACACAAAAGTCTCTATTGTGGTTATTATCGTCGTGTTTTGACCATATTTGGATTGGCCATTGAACAAGATTTTGAATGGATTTTATTAAAAGATTATTTGAAAATATTTAAATAAACAAGCAATTCCGATTTCTATCGAAGATCATTTAAGGCAATGAGGTGTCGAATTACAACTGGTTTTCATTAAAAACAAAAAAATAAAATGGGAAAGAGGAAAGCTAAACATATTAATTTCTGGCTTATATTCTGTTGATATAGGGTAATTTTTTTTTTCTGAAAGAAATACACATATAAATAATTATTTCATATTTAAAAAGTGTGATGAATCGAGGATATCCAACTCAACTATTAGACAAATCAATGTTCAGGTAGCCCCAAATCGATTTGTATACATTTACAACATATATAGAAACCCCAATACGTTTGAACTTACTCCGGTTCTCTGTCTTTTTTATCGGTCCTCCTGCAATTTGTCAAATTTGCTTTAGAAAATTGACCAAAAAATTTGGCAAAACTACGCTGCAAAGTTTCACATAATGGCCAAAAATAAAATTGAACATCGTTTTTGCAGTGTCTCCAAACAAATAGTTGACTATAAGAAGTTGTTCAAATATTTATTTACTTTTTCAACTTTCCAACATATTTTTTTTTCCCCTCCCCCCTTTTTTGTTGTAGTTATTTGTCCACTGTTTGTGTATAAATCCCTAGGGCAAAGTTAGCTTCTTGCTGTGCCACTTTTTGCACCTGCTTCAAGTGGAGTTTTTGGACTAAAACTAATAACAAATCTTTTCATTAGTTGCGTTAGACAAGTTAGTTAAAAGAAAAACGAAAAGTGCACTTCATCCAAACAAATGCGTGTGCATATAACAAAATAAAATGCTGGAAAAACAAAACAAGAGAAAAAATGAAAAAAATTAGCTAAGCCAATAACCAGAAGGAAAAACCTTTCCATAGTATAGACAGACAGAGGATATGAAAGAGAGATGGGAAGGCAGTTAGGAAAACTTGCAGCCAACTACAAGCTAGTAAAACTTTTCCGCCTCGTCTTATTCAAGAGAACATAATGAAAACATAACATTTAGTTAGCATTTGTATTTATATATATGTATATATATACCTATGAAAGGAGAATATGTACACACACACACACAGTGACGAGAAGCAAAAGTAGATGGAAGACTAACCGGAACTTTTCATTAATAACTCAAAAATAATTTTGGCTTAAAAAGTTTCAGCTCACCTCATCTAACCGCATCTCGAACTCATTTCATGGCAAAGTTTTTTAATACCCTATATACATATACAAACATATAGATATCTAGAAGGGTATATTAGCATCTTGGTAATATAATAAGTCTTAAATATTGTTTTGGCAATACCGCTCCTTGTAGTTCAAATTGGAAAGTTCTACAGATTCTAATTATTCTCAATCCGTATCAAAGTATGATGCCATCATAATTTCCAAGATCTATTCAATATGGACACCCAGATCATGAAATGTTTTGGTTGTTTTCCTTGGTTTGGTGAGACGAATAAGTCTCGATAAACCTACAGGATATCACTGAATCGATGCCTTTCAATTATATTTTATGTTGGCTGCTGTTTTTTCTGTTGTCTTAAACAAATCAAAGGAGTTCCTACAAAGTTTGCCCAGTTCGTTTCTTTTTTTTGTATTTGATGAGCAGAGTCTGTGACAAACAATGACAACAGCTAAGGACTAAGGGCGAAGGCAAAGCCAACGCCAACGCCAAAGCCAACGCCAACGCCAAAGCCAACGCCAACGCCATGACAATGGCAATTAAAGCGGTACAAAAGTTTGTCCATAAAAAGCATAAAAACAACTAACTATGTCGCAAATGGTTCAAAACTCTCGCTCAGACGGTCGTTGGTAATAAAATGAAAGGACCGAGCACCATAGAAATAGGTGAAGGAGTTGGGGAAATTATTATGATTTTCTATTTGGCAAACGCGAGCGTTTTACAACAAACAAAAAAAAGAAACCATTAAAACAAGAACAAAAAAAAAAAAAAAAACAAAGATGAGAAAAAAAGTAAAATTAAATGACAAGAAAATACAAGTACAAGTATTAAATGAGAATAACAAGAATGTTAAGTCCAAGAGAGCGTTAAGTGAAATCATTCACAGCCGGATGAGTTAGTGGAATGTTAAAAGGAAGGATGAACCAGCAAGAACAAGGACAACGGGATAAATAAAAACTGCAAAAAGAAAAAAAAAAAAAGAAAACAATCTTCTCTTTAACTAAATGGAATAGACAAACATGAAACACATTAAAGGATTGCCTTTTTCATGATTTTCATGCAAAAAAAAAAAAATAAAGCCGAGAATTATAGAAAATTGAAATTCAAAACCGAACAGAAAACTCATACTGTGGCCCTTTGTTTGTATATATGTCAGACTTGTAGGTGGATTGTGGGAAAAGTTTATATAGTTTAAGCAAATGTAAATGAAGTTAGAAATTTATTTAGTTTATTTGCAAAAAATGGAGGTAGGTCTTATGCATAGATTTGTATTTGGTTTTTAAGTTTTTTCATTGTTCGATTAATAGATGAAGATTCAAGTCTAAAATCATAGAATCTTCATATTTCTTCTGTTGCGATGAATATTTATTTAATAAAAAATGAACAATATAAAATCTTATATTTCCCTTTATTTTGCAAAAACACGAACTGATCTGTACAAGTTTCATTATATCATTAATTAGGAACCAGAAAATATTAAAAATGTATTGCATTTGAAAATATTTAAAGGAAAGGAGAATTTAATTTTATATTCCCTTTATTTTTTATTCTCCTTAAATGGTTAAACCGTGAATGATTTGCAACTGTAAAGCACAGAAGAAGCAATACCCACAATTTCAATTTTCTACTTTTCCAAGAGACACACAACTCTTGTGTTTTTTTTTTTTTTTTTTTTTTTTTTTTGCCTACTGTGCTGGGCAACTGCCAACTCCTTTTCGCTCATTATATTTGCTTTGTAATGTCTGTTTATTAACAATAATGCATAAAAGAGAGAATGGGAATAGCAATCGGAAGGGAATGAAAAGGCAAAGGAAAAGCAAACGGCAAAGGGAAATGCCGTCTCTCCGCCCGTTTCGTCTCTTCGGTCGGTCCATTTGAAATATGAAAGCGCAAATAATGTTTAAACAATTTGTTGTTGTCGTTTCGTTTCATTAAATGTCTATTCGGCCCGCCCCGCCTCCTTTAACCGACTAGCCACCCACCAATTGCTCGGACTGTGCTGTCATTATAATTCGCAAAACTCTCCTATGACAGGAGGAGGAGGAGGAGGAGAAAAGGGAGCAGGAGACAAAGAAAAAGAATTAGCAATAAAATGAAAAGCAAAGTGAAATGGCCGGAGGAGCAAAAGCAACCAGACAGAAGACGACGACGACGACGACGACTTGTTGCACCAGTGGATGAGCGAATAGAAGGTGAGAGAGGAGCCGGAGGAGGTGATGGCGGATGATGATGCCACGTTGCCTGGCTGCCGCTTGTGATTTCCTGTAATGCTGCCACTACTATGCACTGTGTCCGTACGCGAAATTATTATTGCCTTTTGCCTTCCTTATTTTTTTCCTTTCTACTTGCCATATTTTTTTTTTTTTTTTTTTTTGTTCTTGTTTGTTGCGCTGTAAAAATTATTATTTGAAGAGTGGCAGAGACTTGAGTCTTGCCTGCTGCTACATGCCACTTGAATGACTCATTAAAAGTGATTTCATTTTAAAAACATTTTCCTTACCGCTGTTGCCGTTGCTGTTGCTGCGGTTATGTTGCTGGCGGCAGCCACCAAACGTTGTCTTCTCTCTTGGGCTTAGCTTCTTATCAGGAAAATGAGCCGTTGTCTCCTCGTGCCTTCCTTTTCTATCTTTTCTGTCTCTGTATCTTCCTCCTCTTGTCTGAGTCTTGCCTTATCCTTGGCTGTCATTTAATTTACTTTGGAGTTTACTTTTTTAATTCGCTTAGCTACTTTGCTTTTGCTCTGTGCCTTTTTCTTTCAGTTCGTTGCAGTAAATCCTTGACAGAAAGCAAGCCAGGCCAAAAGCGAAAAAGAAGCAAAAGGATAAGGAAAGGAAAGGACATTTGCCCAAGCGATAAGCGTTGTGACTCACTCAGCATTCATCCTTCATAGTGTTGTTGCAACTTACTTTGCGTAATAGGATACAAAATTGCAATGTTGCTGTCGTGCAACAGCATCAACGAAACCAACTGGAACATCAACAACATCCACTTGGCCAACGCTTGTTTGCCTTTTGTCAGCTTCTATTTTTTTTTACCTAATTCCCTAGATTAGCTGCATTATGCGCCACACCGGGCACATAATAATAACAACAACAACATGTCATTATACATAGGCCTACTGGATAACCCCAGTCCATGTTGCTCGTGTCGTTGCCATTGCCATTGTCGGTGTCGGTGTCGTCGTCAACATAAGCATCAGCATCAGCATCAGCTTCGTTGGTGCCCCCGTTAAAGTATGTGTGTTAGGCACTTGAGCTATAACAGCTGCAGTTGCTGATGGGATGGGATACAAAATGGGCTAACGCACTTCATGTTGCAATACCTCTTTGAGTGGTGCGGAAAGTTGCAGCCAAAATATACACACACCAAATCCACACGCACATATATATATATACGTTACGCACAGTGGAATTTGCAGCAAAAAAAATAAAAAATAAATTAAATGTAAGTTCATAAAAATACCTATTAGTTTTAAAAACTAGAAGCCATTAAATGCTGAGTAGTTCGACTATGGAAATTCCTATTAAATTGAACTTTCGATGATCGCAATTGAACTTCTCAAAGTTTTAATGGATGTTCTTCTATTTTCAATTAAATTAACTTTCTGCTTGAAATGGAGCCTTAGTATGTTTTCTGAAATGTTGCAACCTTTTCAAGTACAAAATTTTTTCTAAAATTTCAGAACTACATATATTATAATATTTTGGGTTTATTTTTTAGTTTTTTTTCACTTGTTTAATTTATTTATTAGCCATTTTTAATTGTAAATAACAACTTCATTTTTTTCTTAATTTTAATTTTTTTTCAAGTGTAGCTCACAACAAATTGTATCATTCCCAATGGTCTGGACCCCGTGTACCCTTGCCTATTTCATGAGCATGAGCCGAGTGTGGGCGTTGCTGCTGGTGGGCAATAAATTTCTATTTAGCCATGGACTAACGGCTTGGCTTCTGCATGCATTCGACCGCTCCAGTACACTCCGATCCGCTTCAAGCCTGAACTCAATGAAGCGGCACAGGGAAATGGTTATAATTGCATCCGCGCACTCTCCCCACCGGGCACCACCACCAGCAAATAGCAACTCTGTTGCCGTCACCACCGTCACCGCCACCACCTTTAACTGGTATTTCCGAGCTGGAGCTGCGGCTGCTGTTAAACTGATGGCACGGGGCACGTACACACACACACACAATATATATATATATATATATATGTATGTATATATGTATACATCCAGGCAATAATTTTGACGCTTGATTGATCAAAGCCAGCAGCCGTCGTCGTCATCATCATCGTCGTGGCACTTTTTATTTTTTATTGGTGAGTAACCAAACTTACATAGTTACAGCTCGTTTACACGCTTCTGTTTGCCTGCTCTCCTGGCTTTTCCAATTTTTATTTCTTTTTTCAACTCAGTTTTTTTTTTTTTTAAGAATATCTACAAGATACATATGCAAGCAGCTAGCAGCTAGCAGCTGACTAACTGAGCCACTTCCCTGCCGTTTTTATACCCATCAGTCAGAGACGAAGTCATTTCCGACTTTACATATTCTATACGTTCTTGACGAACATGATGAGACATGCTTCAATTTTGAATTTCCGTTTATATAAATATATTTTAAATTCCATCAGAATATCCAAATCACTTTAAAAGGATTAGGACAAACTCTCCACTAATTAAAACCAGTTGGCTCTAACCTTGAGAAATGATCTAAATTAGATTAAATTATACAGATGATCCGTTTTAAAGTTAAAGAACTGCAAAAGTTAATAGGGTAGATTAACTTCGAACCAATCTCATTTATTTTTTTGCATTTTAACTATTCGCGTGGCTATAAATCAAATTTTTAAGCGCCTTTGAGCAAAGTTAAATTGCACCCGGATGCTCTAGGGAATTAACTATCATAGTTTATCGAATAGTTTTTCAAAATGAAACTGAAAAAAATGAGGGAAAACTGTAACTTTTTTATCCATTTCTTTGCAGCATATAAAAAAAAAAAAAAATAAATGAAAGAAAAATTGAAGGCGGTAGTCAGCAACCTACAAAGACGGAAGGAAGGAAGAACGGAAGCTGTAAAGAAACATTTATGTAAACTAAAACTGTCAAAAAACTTTGAACAGAATTATTCATGATGATAATAAAAAATAAACTAATATTGAACAATGAAAATATTGTTGGAATTAAGATACTCTCTTTGTATATATGGATGATAATGAAATATGACACAATAAACAAGCAAAGTTCGATGAAAAGATGTGCCCATAAATTCAATTTGTATGCACTTCGTTGATGCTTGGACACTTTGGCTCAGCTATCTGGATTCCATTTTTCCCTCTCCTGACTCTCTTTTTATCTATCAGCCCCCTCTCTATTTGGTTTCAATTTGCCAACACTTGTGCATGCGATGAGTTTCAATCAAAATCCCCCGACTGGAGCCAAACGAAAATGCCATCTCAAAAGCCAGAATATTTCTTGGCCAAAGAATTATGAATTCAAGTTGCAGGCATGCCAGGAAGGCAACTAGTCGAAGGCCTCATCTCACCAATCAATCCGAATTTGTTTCACCTCCCATGAGGCAATGTGTTCACATGGAACAAGAACAAAGATGCACTAGCAAAAAGAAAAAGGTAAAACAAATTTTGGAAATGGCAAAAAATTTAGGGCATTTTTTGTTTTTTGGTTTCCTGGTTTTTTTTTTGTTTTTTTTTTGGCACGAGTTTCTACATTCCGGTCACCCACATCGTCGTCCACAGTTCAGAGTTCAGTTCAGTTCGGTTCGGTTCGGTTCAGTTCTAGTTAAAGTTGCAAAACAAACCCACTGGGTAGCCAAAACTGATACGGAAAACTGTAACAAAGTGAATGTATCTGCAAGATAGAAAACAACACGTTGCGATGAAGAAGGGAAACAAACGGGCAAGGACACTGAGTTTACAGTGAGGATTTTGCTAATAAAACAATTATGCAGTACAACACCAAACCAAGAGAGGTAGCGAAGAAGGAGGAGGTGAGGGTTGAACAAGGTAAAAATGAATTATGTGTGGATAGTTTTGTTAGCAGAGTAGAAGAAACCGTGATTGTGCGAATGTCATTTTCTATCTCAGATTTATAGAGTCCTTTTATTTAAGGCGACTCTAAAAATGCATTAGGCCAATTCGAAAATCCGCTATTCAACGATTTTTGAAACGCTACGATGCTAGATGGAGTTCCATTCTCCTGAAACTATTCCTGTGTTTGATTAAGTGAGTTTTTTTCATCCGTGAAAGTCAAATTTGTGAACTTAAAGTGTGTTTTTATAGTCAGTTAAACATTTTTTTTCGCATAGTAAAATTCATACAAAATAATTTGAAAAGTATTAAAGGTAAGTTCATAGTTTCATGCATGGTCAGTCACACAAAACATTTATTCCATATATCATTCTAGATACATTTACAAACATTACGAATAAGTTTACTTATCGACGTTAAAAAATATACTTTACCAACTCCTTATCAATATTAGGTGAGTCCATTTATATAAACATGAATATGTAGAGAAAATTGATAAGATAATTTGTTATACTTATATACATAAATTGATTTATCCCAAATGCCCAATACGAGCAGTTGCGGTAATTTTTTATATCCTGTTTGGGACCGAAATATGTCTCCTGGTTGATTTTCTTGCTATCCATGGACTTATTTGATTGTCACGCTCTCATCTCTAGTACCCGATATAGCAGAAAGTTCAATGTGTAAGGTCTTGTAGTTTGTTGCTTTTGTGTTTGCTAGGCCATTGTCTGTCTGCCTGGCGGCCTGTAACTGTAACTAAGCGCAAAAATAGGAACCATGTGTGTGTGTGTGTTTGTGTGTGTATGTGTGTGTGTGTGTGTGTGTGATGAAACTATGCCAAACAATGGCGCCTACAATGCCACAAGACCACAGTGAAAGAACTGGGCTCCGGGCTAAGCATAGTAAACTTGGAACCTACTCTAAATGCATATGCGGAATAGAGGTGGCAATGTATATGGAGGTAAAACGAGACGAATTAGAAGGGGGAGGGATAAGTTACACATTTTTACGTACGCGCAACATAGCAAATGACAATGGCGGCTAAAACAAAACAGAAAATTCTTTTTTTTTTTTTTGTCTTTTGGGTTGTAATGAAACTTGCTCCGTCCCCGTTTTTTTTCGGTGTCATCGTCATCGTTGTTGTCCGTTGTCCGTTGTCCGTTGCATGTATCTTTTAGATAATCTTCATTTCTCGTTTGCGGCTAATGGCCTGGCACACTCGGACTCTCGCACTCAAGGATATCGCTGGCCTGGCTGACGAAGTCATGCTTTATGGCCCAGACTTTTACACGACTATCTTCTTTCTTGGTAGTTTTCTTTCGGTTTTTCGTTTTCTTTTTCTCTGTTCCTTTTTTGTTTTTCTCTCTTTCTCGTTTCTTAAATGGGACACGTTGCGGTTGGTGTGTGTTGATGATGAGTGCTGGAGCTGACTAAGTGAGCCAAGGCAGACGACCAGCATCATTCCGGCCTGCATTCAGGGTCTGGCCTTCGTTTTTTTTTTCCTCTCTCCCCTCTCCCCTCCTGCCTTTATCACTGTTTCTTTGCGGTTTCACTAACACTCATACATGTGCATATTTAGAGATACTCAAAATGAGATACAAAGATACATTTAGACTTCCTACCATTTTACTTTGTGTGTGTATGCGTGTGTGTATGTGTATGTGCCTTTTTTTATGTTTGATGGGCGGATGAGCGCAAAAGGACGGCAGAATGAGAAGATTTCCTGAACTGAACTGAACTGAACTGAGTTGGGCTGGGCTCGACAACCGACAACCAACAACGACTACGACTACAAAATGTGTGCCAGCAGGCCGTTCAAGATATTTGGTTCTTTCGTCTTTAGACCGCAAAATGTGCATTGAAATTTGAGATATTCGCCTTGATATTAATACAAAAGGCCGGGCCTTAACCAAGGAGCGGCCTTAACAGCCAGAACCCAGTTGCCGAATCCCCCAGTTTCCACCACTTACAGTTACTTAAAACGCATCTTCGTCGCGTGGGCGTCTTTTCAAGATTGTATTTTTTCTCTCTCTCTCTTTTCCCCTTTTCATTTTGTATGGTTTTTTGGCATGTCGACGATAGCAACGGTCGGAATGTGGTGAATCTGGAAAACGGTTCCATCATATTCATGAATTAGCCATGGGTAAAGCCAGCAAGCACCAACAAGGCGAACAATGAAAAATTTTGTCTTTGTTTTAAATAGGCATTACGATCAAAGAATGAATAGCACACGGCTAAGCCAAGATTGGCCCGGTTAACAATTTTTTTTTTTACTCGTAACAATAAAAATCTTAAGGGAAATCTAAATTATGTTCCTTCAACTAAGCAAGCAGCTATCTAAGCTGCAAAAGATATATTTAAATGAATATCATGTCTCATTTACATAATAATAATTCAGGAATTACGTCCGAGACACCATATCTAATAAGTTAGTTATAAGGTCACTCAGCTGATCTGAAATTATTACACTGAGAAACTATCTAATAAATTAGATGATCTACAGAAAAATCTGAAATTTGTTTGTCTGATAGCGTTAATTGATGCAGTTTATGGTTATTACCATCGTAATTCGCATCGGAATTAGCACCTTTGAAAGACTCTAAAAGGATTAGATTTCTTCTTCATTGCACTTTACTTCAATAAATCTGTAGAAACAAAAAAGAAATAAATGAAATAAATGAAATTTGCAAATATTTTGATTTGCATCGATTGCATATCGATTTATCATTTTTTATTTTCTCCTTTTTGTTGGGCGTTGGAAAAAGCCTCAAATGCAGCATTAACATTTCGACTCGATTCGATCCAATTCCATTCCATTTCATTTCGCTGTCATGCATTAAAAATGTATTTAATTAAAATTTAAATGTGCAACTGCCACAAATTAAATAAACAATTTTTAATTGAGCCTGGCAAAAAGTTTAAGCAAATATCGCAAAACACCAGAGAAATACAATAAAAATATAAACAGAGTACACAAAAACCTTTTATATACATACATATATATGTATGTATGCATTTACCTCTCATACTCATATATATATATATACTCGTATATATGTACATATGTATGTATATATGTCTGTTATATAGAATGTGCATGAAATATTGCCCTGCTTTACAGTTTGTGTCAATAAACCAATTACAACAACAGGAACAGCGGTAATAACAGGCTTTGGACATTTATACAAAATAATAAAAAATGGGCATGAACAAAAATGCAATTAAAAAAATATGTTTTTTAATTGGGCTCTCTGCACTAGAATTTCACCCACTTTCTCCCACCTTCCGTGACATTAATTTCAGATGTGGACGGAACACACATTGCCAAATATTCGTATAAACCAAAAAGTTATACAATATGAATATACGAAAGTTTTTGCATGAAATTTGAGACATCAAAAGTCACTGGGGGGGCGACAGTCTCTGTCATTGTCACATCTCAGAATCGCAGAAGCGATTCTGGAGTCGAAGTTGCAGTCACAGTGTCGCCGTTTAAATCAAAACCGAAAATTTAAAAATATTTTGTGAAATATCGAATTCCAACATACTCTTAAACTAACTAAAACTAAAGTTGACCTTGAACGAGTCAACCGTATAAAATGTTGGTTTAATCCGGGAAGCATTTTAGAATTTGTTCCAAAAGATTGCAAATTAATCTTCACTCGTCACTTTAATCTTCTCTATATAGTTAGATATGATGTCTTTCGTTGTGCATTGCTAATTTCCAATATGCCCTTTTTTTTGTTGGAAAGGGTATGGAAAAAGCTATAAGAATAAAATTAAAAAACATTTTGAAAGTCGAAAAACGAAATTGATGGCTCAGCAGAAAGGGTTTGGAATGGGGAATATTGTTTTACTTACCCCCCCAATGGATGGATAAAAAAGATTTTTTGGAATCATTCCCCTTTTCTTTTCTCTCTTTTTTTTTTGGCAAGCATATGCAGCAGGAAATTGAAAAGGGGGAGAAATATATAGTACATATGTAAATGTATATAGGACAAATTGCGCCTGAAGGAAATGAAGATAAAGTTTTATTTTGGCTAGGGTGGAATATTAGCTATTTAGTTAGCTGATTGCATACACTGAGAGAAAGAATACACAGGAAAGTTGTTTCAAAAAGTAACCAAGTTAGCTTCAAACAATTTTTTAAGAACCATTTAAAAGACGATATACCGAACCAATATCGGTTTAGATTACCAGCAGTTGTGGCAAACATTTTCGATGCTGGCTTTTGGCAATCTAGCAATCTACTTAAATTTTTAGCATTTGAGTTGAAACAAGTCATCCTCTTGCCCCATATTTCATTCTGACCCTTTTGGCCTGGGCCATTATCCACATTTGGGTTTGACGCAAAGCTCCCATCATGACCAAACATTACCAAAAATATCAAAAACGAGGAGAAAACAAAAAAATAGAAAAACAGCAGCAACAACAACGAGAATTACAATCCTCGCTCCTGAAGCAACATTCATTCCGCATGCAAATGCTGCCAGATCGAACTGATAACATCAGGCCATATTCGCGCATAGTTTTACCCCAGCAACTTTTCACCCAGGTCGAGGCGAGGCGAGAAAGCCTAGCGACAACAGCAATAACAACAGCAATAACAACAACAACAACAACTACAAAGATACCAACAGCAACAACAATGTGTGGCAGACAAACTTTTGCCAGAACACAGATAGTTTCGCAAATTAAATTGTGCACTGACAAGGTACCGCGTGGGGAGAATGCAAAGAGGAGAGGGTTGACGGCAGACAGAATGAGGTCATCATCATCATCGTCATCATCATGATGGCGACAACCGAAAAAAGCCAATAGGCCAGAAAAAAGCTCCGAAAAAAAATACTGAAAATAAAAAAAGGCAAAAAAAAAAAAAAAGAAAATTGCAACCCAGTGCCAACGTCAAAAGCAGCAGCAACAAGCCATTGCCCATGATGTGGCAACTGCAACACTTTCGCTAACAAACCCGCCAACCAACTAACTTCCAACGTGCCCCTCCCCCCCTACGCGAAATGTACTATCGAAGGATGGGTAAGAGAATGGGGATGTAGGTGAAGAGGCGCCCACTAAGTGCAACTTTGACTTTAGCAACATGCAACGTGCGTGCATATAACATCACGTGGGGTAACCCTCACGTCACCTCATCGCATCCGCGAGACGCATAAAGTTTGGTTATAAAAATGTTAACAACGCTGTCAACGACATGTCGACGAGCGCGACGTGCATCAGCAACAGGACGAAGCAGCAACACCAACAACTAACAACCAATGCCGATCGCTGGCAAAGTAATAAAGTCTTAAGTAAGTTGCTGCTTTTGGCCATGCTCTTGCTCCTGCTCCTAGTGCGCTGCTGGTGGCAAGTCTAGGCATCAACTATTCATTTACAACCAAACACACACCCACAAACCCACTAACCATCAACCATGGGCGCAGCATGGGATAATATCAATGATAAGATGTTTTCAAATCTTAGCAATATTAGATACATTTTTATCAGTGAGTGGCACAATTGTTTTATCTTAGATACTAATCGATTAGACTAATATACACATGGAAATGTAAACTACGTGCAACAAGTTGCAAAAAATCTATTGACTTAATATGCGAAAGAAAATTAATTCCTTTTCTTTACGTATCTCTGACCACTCATCTACCACTTGCTTTTCATTTGCAAAGCTTTTGTTTCTAAGAGCGAGAGATTAGGACTTAAACTCAAAGTGAAAACCAAAACATGATATCAAAACAATTTTGTAATATTTTAGTAGAATAAATTATGAATTCATCTGCAAGCAGAAAAGGAGAAAAACAAACTTAGCCAACAACTGAACAAGGGATAATCTATTGTTCTAGAAGAGATAAAGATTAAAGAAAATCATTTTGTGATTGTTGGCTACCCTAACGTTGCGCCCATGACCCCCAATAAAATGAACATACACATACACACACCTACCCACACACACACACACACATACACATGTTTATTATCTTCTACATACCGATTTCTATAAAACTCGTATTTTTATGAGGAGTTTTGGAAAATGAATTTTTGATCAACTGCAGCAAAGTTCAAAACGCAGCTAACACACATTGCGGACACACACACACACACAGCCAAATCCACATATGTATATACAAGCACATACATACATACATATCATCTCTATCAGCATCAGCCATATAGTTAACTTATATATGGAAGACTCTTTGAAACGTGCTACAACGAACGTCATCACTTCCATTTGGACACCCCCTCCCACCGTCCTCTAAACACTTGCAATAAACCCAACGAGAAATGTTAGATAATTTTGATGGCAAAAACTGAAAGTAGATTAAAGATGAAATCAGAAATATAGAAATTGTCCAATTTGAAAAGTTACGAGTATCTTAAAGTTACGATACAGTTTATCTTCCAAGATATTTGAATTCAGTGATTTCCATAAAATTTGTTTATTTCTGCATCTGCTAAGGTTATACTAACATTTTTTCTTTGATGTCTACCGAACTATATTTTGCCACACAGTTACAAGGACAAACAGAAGAAGCTTTAATAAAAGAGGGAGAGAGGAAGTAGCCGCTGTGAAAAAAAGAGTGTGGGAGAGCGAGAGAGAGAGAGAGAGAGAGAGAGGGAGAATCAAACCATTTGCCATTATCAAAGCAAAAGGCACCGCGCCGAGACTACTCTCTCACACCTCAAACTCATTTGGTCGGTGGTTACTTTAGCCATTTGCCTTACGGCGGTAGCTTCTATTGCTGCTGCTGCTGCTGCTGCCTTGATGCGGTTTGCAGCAGCAGCAACAGCAGAAGCAGCAGCAGCTTCCTTTGTGGCCCAAAACGTCGACCCACACGAAGAGGCAAGGCGAACCCCAACGTCAAAGAGCCAGCCCATCAACTTTGCTTTCTATTACACTTACATGAGGCAGACAGACAATTGTCGCCCTCAGTGACCTCAAGCAGGGCAAAAGAGATAGAAAGACAGAAAGTGTGGAAATAGAAAGAGCTAGAGAGCAAGGGAGAGAGACAGAAAGTGAAAAAAAAATATAACAGAAACGTTGTAAATTCATAAAATTTGCTGTTTGATGCGTTTTCAAGTAAATTGAGTTCCAACCCTCGAACGAAGTGAAATGAAATAAAAACCGCACACACACACACACACACACACATATACAAACATAAGCGTGCTTAGTGTAGAGACGACGAACCCTCCGCCCGCCCATCAGAGGGAAGAGACAAGATGAGTGGAGAGACGAGGCTAGCCGAGACGAGACGGCGACGCATGCCGCATGTTAAATGTCATTTTTATGGCGCTTTGATTATATTTTCTATTATCGAAGACATTTTTGGCTCCACACACACTCACCATGGTGGGTAAGAGAGATTGAGAGGGGCTGAATGATGAGAAACCTCCCTCAAAATGGGGAAGAATGTGAGGAAGAGCTTTAGATTAAGCTCTCTTTTGGATGATGGAAAAGGGAAAATCTGAAATCAAATTAAATTAAATAACATAATCATAATAATAATAATAATAAATGCTAAATTATGTGACCAAGCCAACACGGCGTATGCATAATTTGCTCATATTTAGAACGACATAACTGAAACTCTCTCTCTATCTCTCTCTGTCTCTAGTGTAATGTAATCGCATTGAGTGATATGATAGATACATAGACTCACACACACATACGCATACATACACACACGTAAAAAATGATACATATATGTACATAGACCTATCAAAATTTTGCATAACAAATCAATATGAAATATTAAAATACATTTGCCGCAACAAGACACAGGACACAAGCAACAACAACAGCATCAACAACAACAACAACATCAACAACAGCAACGAAAGCAAGAACAACAATTTGAAAAGAAAAACAAACTGAAAATTCATGTTTAAATTTCACAGAACAGCGGAAATATTTGCATTTTCCATAGGCCATAGATTTTGTAGGCAAGGAGCGAGTCATGGAAAGGAGAGGGGAATAAAAGGAAGTGCATAGATAGAGATAGAGGCAGATACAGAGAGGCAAAGGCAAAGGCAAGAAACTAAAGCAAATGCAAATGTTTTTGGCATAATCAAGCATATCGCCTGATGGCTATAAGAGGATATCTATATATATATATATATACATACATACATACATACATTCATACACACGTATGTATGTACCACATATACATATATACATTTATATCGAATCTATTGCCAGGTCTGTTTTAATTATGACCCTTGGCCTGACATTTTTGCCAGACCGACATTGTCCAACACACACAGATACAAACACAAACGCACACACACACACACACACACACATTCACATATGGGACAAAGGCTTATCTCAATTTTCAACTCAAGTTATTTTACTCTATTTTATTGGACAAGACTTGCCTCTAGGGAGAGAAGGGAATAGATAGTAGACGAGTGGTGTGTGGCATCGACTGGCAATGAGATGTTAATCCAAAAACATAATAATAAAATATGAAAGCAAGTTAGAAGGCATCAATATTTCAGCAACAAGTTCAAAGTGACAAAATGCACTTTTAGGCTAATGAAAATATCAAGTAAATTTACTAATTATAAATAATTAATGACTGCAAGAAGGCAAAGAAACATTTAATTCATAAACAGACATATGATCAAATTGCATGCGAGGGAAAGGTAAAGGTAAAGATGAAAATCGTTGTCATGTCGCTTACAATTCATTTATAATAAAAAAAAATACATTTTATCAGCAGTTCAAGTCAAGTTAAATTTTATAACATAATTTGACAAAATTCACATTACATTTATTTAATAATCACATACGTGGAGAAAAGGGCTGAATTTTATTATTCATGTGAAATGTATAAATATCATAGATAGAAACAAAGCTATTCGGACAACAACTAGCCATAATTAATAAAGGATTACAAAGAAAAGTCCCTTCCACGTCATTTTCTACTTATGACGTTAACGACGAACTATAAAGTAAAAAGAACCGGAAACGAAAAGGAAAAATGACTTCAGATATTACGAGACAATTAATTGACATATTGGAGAAGACAATATCGCCAGATAAAAATGAGCTATATTCGACAAAGAGTTTTTTGGAGCAGGCAGCTGCTAGCAATTTGCCCGAGTTTCTTAAGGCGCTATCCGAAATTTTGGTGAATACGACAAATAGTCCTGTAGCTCGAATGGCGGCTGGTCTCCAATTGAAGAACCATTTAACAAGCAAAGATCTAAAGGTTAGCCAACAATATCAAGATCGTTGGCATCAATTCCCGGATACGACTCGAGAACTCATCAAGAATAATATTCTGTTGGCATTGGGTACAGAGGATACGCGTCCATCATGTGCCGCCCAGTGTGTTGCCTATGTGGCTCTTATTGAATTGCCAATTAACCGATGGGATACGCTAATCGAGACACTGGTCAATGAGATACTCAGCGTGTATTCGAGTGAAAGGCACCGTGAATCTTCCCTGGAGACCATTGGTTATATATGCCAGGATATACAATATGGTGTACTCGAGAATAAATCGAATCAATTGGTGACTGCTATTATTCATAGTATGCGTAAAACGGAACCCAGTAGCCATGTGAGATTGGCTGCCACTACGGCGTTAAATAACTCTTTGGAATTCACCAAAGCTAATTTTGAGAATAAAATAGAAAGGGACTTAATAATGAAGGTGGTCTGCGAGGCAACCCAATGCCTGGATACCCAAATCTGTGTGGCCGCCGTGCAGTGTCTGGTGAAAATGATGACCTTGTACTATCAATTTATGGAACCCTATATGGACCAGGCATTATTCCCGATCACATTAGATGCGATGAAATCGACTAATGATGACATTGCATTGCAAGGCATCGAATTCTGGTCAAATGTAAGCGATGAAGAGATCGATTTGGCTATCGAAAATCAATGGGCCACCGACCAGAGAGGACCCCCGCACCGTGTATCAAAACATTATGCTCGTGGAGCAATACAATTTCTGATACCAGTTCTGATAGAAAAATTGACCGAACAGGATGAATGCGAAGATGAGGATACTTGGAGTCCAGCTAAAGCTTCATCTGTATGTCTTATGCTCTTGGCCACTTGTTGTGAGGATGAAATAGTTCCACATGTACTTCCATTCATAAAAGAAAACATTGAATCACCAAATTGGCGTTTTCGTGATGCTGCCGTAATGACATTCGGTTCGGTTCTTAATGGTTTGAAAACAAATATCCTAAAACCACTGATCGAACAGGCCATTCCAATTTTAATCCGCTTAATGTATGATTCCAATGCCACCGTTAGGGATACAACTGCCTGGGCCTTTGGACGCATTTGTAATATTGTACCGGAAGCGGCCATTAATAAGATATATTTGCAAAATCTTCTCGAATCTTTTGTCACTGGATTGAAATCGGAAGCCCGTGTGGCTGCAAATGTTTGCTGGGCATTGATTGGTCTCTCCAATGCTGCTTATGAGGCTGCTGTTATAACAGAAGGTGAGACTCCAGAAACAAATCCTCTATCCCCATACTTTGAGGTCATTATTACAAAATTGCTGGATGCGACAGATCGTTCCGATGGTGTTCAGGCTAATTTGCGTGGCGCTGCATATGAGGCGTTGATGGATATGATTAAAAATTCTACCCCCGATTGCTATTTGGTGGTGCAGCGCACCACAATTGTCATTTTGGAGCGACTGAATCAGGGGATCCAAATGGAGACACATATCAATAATCATAATGATCGTCATCAGTTCAATGATTTGCAATCTCTCCTTTGTGCCACATTACAATCGGTGTTGCGAAAGCTACGCGAGGAGGATGCCCCACAAATATCAGATGCCATAATGACCACACTTCTGGCCATATTCCAGTCGAGTGCTGGCAAGTCGAGCGGTGTCCAAGAGGCGGCCTTTATGGCCGTATCCTCTTTGGTTGAAATATTGGGTCAACAATTTGCCAAATATATGCCAGCCTTTAAAGATATTCTTATATTGGGCCTATGGAAATATGACAAATATCTAGTATGCTGTGCTGCTGTGGGATTAACCGGTGATATTTGCCGTGCCCTAAAGAACCTAGTTGTTCCCTATTGCGATGAGTTAATGCCTGTGTTGATAAACATTTTGTCTGAGCCACTTTTGCATCGCAGTGTTAAGCCACAAATTTTATCTGCCTTTGGTGATATGGCTCTAAGCATTGGCAATAACTTTTTAAAATATTTACATCAGGTACTCCAGTTGCTAAAAGCCGCCTCCTTTTTGCAAACTGATCCCAATAATTATGCCATGAGCGAGTATATCAAGGAATTACGCGAAAGTGTTATTGAAGCCTATACTGGCATTATTCAGGGTCTTAAGGGTATTGATCGGACAGCTAATAAGGATATCTTATATATTGAACCCCATCTTATCGATATAATTGGCTTTATCAAGCGCATTGTACAAGAGGGTGATATATCTGACTCAATGGTGGCCAGTGCTGCTGGTTTTATTGGCGATCTTTGCACATCGTTTGGTCCACGTCTTTATCCCTTACTCGATGATATGATTATTATACAATTTTTGACTGACGACAAACGGACCAAATTGCATAGCACAAAAATATTATGCGCATGGGCAGCTAAGGAGATTAAAAAAATGAATACCCAAGTCCATGCGCAGTAAATTTCATATTTTTATATATATAGAAGTTAATGTTCAATTCATAAGAAAACAAATCTCAACTCTAATTTATATGGTTTTCCGACCAAACTGCTGACCAGTACAAATATTTTTTTTTCATAAGTCTGCTTGTCCGATATATACATAGAATGAACAAATCTTAGACACTTTGTTCATGTAGATATTGTACCTATTGATAAATTATTAAAAGTTTTGTTTTATATGTTATATATTCCTATTTCTGAAGCAGACTGCTTCATTATACAACAAAACTAAACTTTATAAGAAATTAGTTTCAACATTTTTATATTGATTATGTTATTCTTTTTTCGTTTCTAACTCCTTTTATCACCTTTTTGGGTTCTAAATTCCTAATTCCTATAATAAAACTAAGATATTATTTATAGAGAAAGTCTTATAATTTTACTGGCATACCACCTTGGAGTATTTCACTTTATATTAATTTCGTAAACTTTAATTATTGTTAAAAATAAAGATTCCAATTGAAAGATTTTAATATAAAATTAACTGACTCATAGAATTAAACAAAGCCGTTCTAGTTATTGACTGGGACAACTTTAATAATAGCATAGTTAATTAACGAATGTCTATTTATATTTAGTTTTGATGGTTACAAGTGTTTACATGCCTGTTAGATTAATCAATCATTGACCTCCGATCAAATTGAAGAGGCATCCAGACATTCAATTACTATTACTATTGAGTTATGCAAATAATTAACAATGTTTATTTAAAGGCTCCTACTTACGACAATAGCATTAACCAAATTACAGGGGATTAGTAAGAATCTATTAATACCTATGTACGTATATATGTTATATGTTAATCATTGGCATTTACTAAGTCAAAGGTCACTCAGAACACTAAAATACTTCACGCCCTTCCTCAACTTGGGGCGATAATCTCTACTGCTGTTGCCTTGCCTGCCATGAGGCAATGCGATTAAAATGGGTAAAAAAAAAAAAATAATGTGATTTCATTTTATGAGTGTGTGCAAGAGGTTAAAGTGCAGCAAACGTTTACGATTATCGGTTAGCATTTATTATTCATATGAAAACATGCAAACTACTGTCAGACATATACACACACACACACATACACACACGAGTGTATGTACATATGTGTATACATTATATATATTTATATATACATCTATGTAAGTACATATAAACGCACATTAACAATAAATATAATGGCTCGACGAACAAATATAAATTGACATAGCGATAACCTTTTTTTGGGCCACAGACAACGATGAAGACGTTCCTCGGGCTATGATGATGACGAAGCTCATCATCATCATCATCATGGTCTTATCAGCCAAAGCCGAAAGACCAGGCCCAAACCAAATAAATGTTGATATCAATAACCAATATATGATGAGTTCGAGCTTTGGCTTGCCCTTCTTGTCTGGACGCAATTTAATTTCTCACATTCTCACTCTTGAATTAGAGCACATTTAAAGGGTAGATTTACTTTTAGGGAATTGAAGCCACTTGAATAATGAAAATATATTTATTTTCAATGGTAAATGGTATCAATATTCAATGTAATAATCAAAGCTTAGAAGCGAGTGTTGATGTCTATGTATGTATTTATTCAATTCAAAATGAACTGAAATTCATTTGAATGTCATGAGTATTGATTCATTTAATCATACTTTTTATTTTAATTAAAGTTATTCATTCTTATTCCATATTCATGCTATTTATTTTATTTTATTTTACTTAATTTTTACATTCATTCTAATATTCTGAGTTTGATATCTCAGTTTCGTTTCACTTTCAATTTACCTTTTTTTCCACATTTTTCGCAATCAGATTACATAATTTAATTAATATATACTTAAACAAACATTGCCAAATATGCGTATAATTGATAAAATTAATATATTTATTTTGTTGCATCAAATATTTATATAAATTCTTTTTAATAAATACACATGTACGTGCATATTTGTGTTTAATTAAACATTTTCTCTAAGCCCTTTTTACATATTTTATTAATTATGTTATTAGTTGATATTAATTTGCATTATCTCTTTTTTACATTGAAATATAATCCACTTGTATAGGCATTATACATATTCTATTGTAAGTTCTATTGTTTAGCAGGGTATATGCAATTTTTTTGATTTGGTAAACAATCTGTTGACGATTTTCTTTGCGGTTTCTTCATTTTCTAAATTGGAAATTTTGTGTCTGCTCAACCCGCATAAGCGACAGCAGAAAAAAAAGTATTGCTTAGCATACTTTTGTGCGCACATCTTTTTCACAGGCAAATCGAAAGCAACATCAAAAGAAGAGTGGGAAATGAGTGTACAGGTCAATCACCAGGACAATGAATGAAAGTGTAGTCATGTGTGTGAGTTTGAGTGTGTGCAATTTTTAGTGTGTGGGTGTGTATATGCCTGTGTATGTCATTGTTGTTTGGGCTTTGTCGCTTTGATTTTTTGGTCTTTGTAATTTTCGGTCCTTGACAGGCATTTGTATGGGGAGGGGACTGTTTTTCCAATGCATTAAAATGTGACGAGTGTTCATGTGTATGTGTCTGCGTACGTGAATGAGTAGCTCAATGTGTGGGTGCAAACATTTGAAAATGCAGCAAACAATTTATTTCGTTATCCCAGCTTTTGCCTTTATGGATTATTCTCTATACAGACACACACCACACACACACACACAGCCGCATAAAATAAACAAACAAAAAAACTAAAGTTTGTCAAGTTATTTGTCATTTAGTCAATGACATTTATTTTCATGTTCTTATTTCTATTTCTATTTTTCTGCCACTGTTTTATGTTGTTTCACATTTGGACAATGGTCGTTGGGTGCTGTTGTAATTGAAGCATGTAATGCAAGCACCCTTCCCCATCCCCATCCCCATCCTCATCCTCATCCCCAGACCCTGCCTTTACCCTCTTACCCCTCGCTGCTCAACCGACCAATTGCCTGAACCATCGACTGACTTGTCACACAAAACAGCACAAGCTTTTTTGATGGTTACGGGGTATTGAGGGAGAGATGAATTTGGGTGGCGGCAGATAGGACGGGGGGCATGGCAACATTTTGGCATTTGCTGTTTTCGATATAATGACCTCAAGGCAACGCAACAACAAATGGAGCTTGCTTTCGGTTGAGTGCACTTTGTCTACATGTAACTATGTGTGACCCAAGTTGTTAGTTGTTTAGTGTTGTTGTTGTTATTGTTGTATTGTTCTGTTGTAGTGTTGTTGGTGTTTGCTCAACTACATAATCATCTATTAGTATTTACATAAAACTACACTTGTTTGCATTTACTTACCAAGCGCCAAGCGGATTATACCATCTCTCTCAGTTCTCTATCTCTCTCTCTCTCTATGTATATATATATATATATAGATATATATGTAGATATAGAATCCAATATCCCCAACAAATTGTTGAATTTTCCTCATTTTTCGTTTTGTTTTTTTTTCGTTCTTTTCTATCCATTGTCGTCGAGTGTTGAGAGTTTTGTGTGCAATATTTATTGTTCAAGTGATTGGGCTTCGTGTCTTCCTTTTTGTTTTCATCTCTTTCTGAATCACTGTCATTTGTTTTTGCCATACCCCACTCCACCAAAAAAAAAAAAAAAAAAAAAGAAAAACAAATTTGCAAATGGAAAATATGTCACAATATAAAGTAATCGATATGTATATAAATTAGTTGCTTCGGATAAATTGGCTTGTCCTTTAAATCTTCATCTAAGTCCGTAATAAGTCAGGCGTTTTCAAATTTCAAATATCTTCAACATTTTAAAACTTGGCTAGTGTAAAGCAAATCAATTGTTTCATTTTTTGTTGACAAAAATAATGTAATTCATTTATATCAAATCATCTAAAAAATTAAAATTTAATCAAATCTTGGTCAAGCCTACTGTAAATACAGAAAGAACAACTTTTCTTTTACACTCAATTCAATTGATAAATGGGATTTTGTGTAAGCCTACAAGAAGCTTATATTTTTAATTAATTAACTAAGTTTAAACCAGATACATAATTAAAAAGAATATTTCTGATCTGTCACAATGTATTTATATAAACTGAGTGACATAAATGGAAATGATTTGGATTAAGTGCTTTAGGATGCTAATATGTATATATAAATATATATGTGTGTGTGTGTGTGAAAATTAATTATGATTTTAATATTATTATTCTCTGATTCTCTGTAATAACTTATAAAGGAATACGCAACAATGCAATTTGTTTTATTGGTTGCAACATTACAATTAAAGTCGGAGAGTCTATATATATAATGCCAATTTCCTTGTCTAGGGGGAGTTTCTTTTCAGAACTTTATTAAAGAATTGTTTAAAACATGATTTGATAACTTCATAGGAAATGCATATTTCTCAATAAGTTCAAATTTCTACTTCTGTTTTTTATGCTGTTTTCTATTTCTATATTTATTCATAATCTTAACAATTAAATCATAATTGTACATCTGTACGTGTATCTGCGTATCATTGCATCTGTGTGCACCTCGTTTTACAAAACATTCATCATTTTCCAACTGTTAGCCCAAATGAGCTTCCAATTTCGAACTCAGAGATTTCCCTCAAGCATTTTCTACCTGACACCAAGCTCCGGCTCAACACAAATGCCAAAGTCAAAACCAAAGACATAGCCAAAGCCATAGCCATAGCCAAAGCCGAAGACAGCACCAATGGAGAAGATGCCTGACACTGACGCCTTGAATAGCTCGAACTCAAAGTGGAAGTCGGCGCACTGTTGGTTGCATTTTGGGGAATGCCAAGAGCAGCAACAGATCCAGCACTGGCATCTGAAACTCAGACAATATTAATGATGCACATTGTCAAGAACTTTCACTAGTGGCCTAGGCCACTTCCATTTAAAATGCGCCTTGCATTTTCTCCTCTCCTCACTTCCCAACCCGCCCCTCATCTAGGCCATTGGCAAACCACAATGACACGCGTCGTTTGAATTGGTTTTACTGGAGATAGCCAAAGGCAAAGAGTCGGCCAACTGCTTCCAGCAATTGAGGCGCACTCTAATGGCAATAATTATGCGACCCAAGAAGAAAAACACAGGAAGACAAAGACGAAGAACTAAATAGATGATATAAGAAAGAAAAAAAAAATAACAGGGACGGATTTGGGGCTGATTTAAAATGAATCTTAAAGTAAAAGACACAAAATCAAGCTATATTTCTGTATCAGTCTTTTTCAATATTGTTCAGTATCATGCTTGACATTTTCATTGGAGCCCTGGTTCTCCTCATCGAGCATAATTCGGCCCTGTATAGATAAAAATAATAGACAAAAAACCGATGATTGAGCGTGCGTATTTTTGGGGTTACCCAAGCAGAAGAGGAGAGGGAAAACGACGCAGTGATGGGGGGTGAGGTGGAGTGTCGGCATTTACCACAAAAGACGATGTCGAGAACAACGGATAATGCACTTGAAGAGAGGCTCATTGTGTCTGGCTGTTTGCCTCCATTGCTCCATGCTCAATTTCCATTCCGCTTCCCCCCTCAACCTGACCCCATATTCACCCAAGCAACTAGACTATGTTCCAATTATTTGTGCGGTCGATGCTCAATAGAGGGGCCTGGTGGGCAATGTGAGGGAGGGAGGGAGGTCAAAGGCAATGGCTTTAAAGCCAAGCTGAAGTTGTTGGTTGCTGATGGTAGTTGATAGCGGAGAGGGTGATTAAGGGGTGCGGCTGTCCCCAGCAGTTGTTTGCAGGAAATGGCTTTTCTTTTCTTATTTTTTGTTTGTTTTTTTTTTCTTGTTGCTACTATAGTGAAGCATTTTCCATGCCTTTACTGTTGCCCCGTCCCCATCCTGCTCTTCCCTCCCTCTCTCCTGCTACTTTACCACATTTTTCCTTTATTTTTACTTTGTGTGCTCCATTTAGTTGCTGTTGTTTCTGTTGTTGTTGCGGTTTTGACTTATGGGCGCGCTTAATTGTTGTTAAGAAGTGAAAATCAGTAGCAGTGGCGGCGGCGGTGGCGGGTAAAAAAGGGAAAATAAATCCAACCAAAGCTGCTGCCTGTCAAGTGTTGGTGGCCAAAAGACAGAGTGAAGCGAGGAGAGTGTGCGGTGTGCGGTGCGGTATGCGGTCGATTAATGTGACTACCGTCTTGACTTAATTTCATTTTCGTTGCATACATGAAGCTGAGTCTGGGATACAGATCCTGGGTTCGGGGTTCGAGTTTCAGGGTACGGGTGGGGCTCCATGGCGACCTACTCTGAAGTGCAACATACAAGACAGAGAAATGGCAAAGAAATGAGAATGAGAATGAGAATGAGAAGCAAAAGGGAATAATTCTGGATACGAATGGTCTGGCTGATGGAGATGAAGCTGCAAGCAGCATGCTTTCAGTGTTCAGCCGCAATCATTTGGCGGTTTTTGCCATTTTCTTTCCCTTTTTTGCATATTTTCATACCAGTTTGCAGATTGTCGAAATTCAACCCAAATGCCAGTACAGTGGGTTAAAAATAAATGGCTGCATTTCCAGTCTTACGGAACAGCGATTGCCCTTTATATTACAAGATATATCTTAAGAATCTAAACTAGCATAGAAGTATGCATCTCCAGCTATATAGGGTGCATATTCTTTATCAGCACGACGATCAAAAAGAATTCATTTTTCAAGTGATCGTCGAAACTTGATATTTGTTATCAATATACTCTAAACCAATTCTTATCAAAATCGGAAAACTACATCATATATCTGTCATAGATAGGATCCTTTTAAAACCAACAACGCAACAAACCTCAAATTGATATCCCTTATATATCAACTTTACTTGAAATATGAATTTCTCCATGCCAAATGGAGAAGGGTGTTTAAACTTCGACGTAGCTTTAGTTAGTTAGTTAGCTGTTTTTATTTTTTTCCTTTCGATATCATCAACGCCTACAAGCATAAAAATGCATTGGCAAAGTCTGGAAGGAAAAAAGAAAAGCGAAAACAAATAGAAAACTATTCAGAAGAGGGAGGTAAAGGGGAAATGAAACTGCAAGCAGAGCAGCCTTTGAAGGCATAGTCGACCAGATCCAGCTTCCAGTTACTAGGCATCTCATTCTCACTCAGTTAGCTTTAGTTCAGTTGGTAGTTATGCGCCGCTTAGTCACAGCTGTGGCGCTGACATCCACCTCATACTTCCCTGCCCATTCGACCCATTCCTGTGCTCCATATGCAAGCTCATTCCCATGCAATAACAATAGAGAGATTCGCCAAAACCTCTTACTTCCCCTCCGATCCCTTCTCTATTGCCCAACATATTCCTCGCACATTTCTTAATCTTTTTCTTATGCCGCCTTTCCCCTGCTTTCTTGCTCGCTCTCTTCTCAGTTCCTCAGCCAGTTTGCTGTATGTTCCCATATCCATCATGCGACCTCTGCCATCTCCTACTCCATCTACTCTTCTCTTGCTTCACCCCTTCTATATCTTTTATGCTGCTGCTGCTGCTGTTGCTGCTGCCTGTGCCTGGTGCATGTTCATGCCACGCGCCGCTGCGTCGCCTTCGTCGCAACTCTATTTGGCATCTTTTCGATTCGCTGCTGCTGCTGCTTCTGCTGCTTGCCGCTGAGCTCCACTTGATCTTTGACCCAATTTTTATTGCATTGTTTGAATGGGGAAATGCAAAAAAGGAAAACAGCGAAAGAAATCTCCTTCAGCTTCCAGTTTGTGTGTTGGGTTTTTCTCGGTTTAATTTTCTGCTTCGTCGTCATCGTCGTCGCTTCAATTTGATTTGATTTAATCCAGCTCTTGCTCAAAAAAAAAAGCACACACACACAAACACGAATACACACAACACGCACAGACAATCCTCACAGATATCCAACACACACACACACACAGATATGCATATATATATATAAATATATATATATATGGTTATATATGCATACAACAAAAAAAATTCAACGCTTGCAATTTTTTCGCTTGCCATTTTGTTTATACAAAGGCGGGTTACTTGTCTCGGTTGATAGTAGGGCGTTGGTGGGCTGGGGGAGGCGTGGCTGACAATGCAAATTGCGTATATGTCTCAGTTGTTTTTGTTGTTGACATTCGCGAGCTGCTTTAATTAAGCGCATTAATGTCAGAAACTTATGGAAAGGCAAAGGAAGACGCTAGAGTGGGAAAGGGGAGCAGCAATAGCACTGGGTAGGAAACTGATGGGAATGAAAACAAAAAGCCAAAGTCAGCCAGGGGAATCATCATTACCATCATCATCATCATCATCATCATCATCAATGGGAAGTTGCCATAACTTTATATCGTTTTGTTGATCTTTAGTTTTAAGCGCTGCTGTATCTTCCATGCGTTCCCTTTTAGAATTGCAGAAATCAGGAATAAAAAAGTATGAAAAGATTTAGGTATAAGATCAATTTAATGGAGTTTGCAATGCTTCTCAATTTTGTTCACATATCAGATGTATTAATGATATTAAATAGTTAACTCATTAGATATATTATACACATGTTCTAATTATAGACATACTCTGGAATGAAGAGTGGAACTTAGAGATTTCTTAAACTGTTTAATCCTGTTTAACATTCGATTGAAAGGATAATTTTCAATGTTAATTTTGTTCGGTTACAATACACAAATCGTTAAGCACTTTCTTTGTAAAACTACGAAATTGTTATTAAACTATTCAATTGTTAATGGCATCTCTTTGTATAGTGTATCTTATGTTCGGTTAACTAAGACCTCTGAATATAATTCCTTTCGTTATATTTTGAATGGTCCAATGCAAATTTACGACAATTGGCCTCTGTTGCTGACAACTCGGTGCTTGGTGCTTGGTGTTTGGTGTATACCCATTCACCCACTCATTCCCCATTCCATTCACTGTCACCCTTTCTCGCTGACTCGTTCTGTGGCCTTTGTGTATTGACAGTGTTGTCAACGGTTGTAATCTGTTTTTATTATGGATGCAGGAAAATCTGGTGTAAGAAGATGCGTGGAATGCCAACTGAAATCAAAAGGGCTTCATACATACATACATATCTACAAACTTATGTATATTTGTAAGATATATGTATATGTATATGTATATGTACATATATATATATATATATATATGTGTATAGAGTTGTCAACCATTTGGAATTTACAAATACAAATGCAGATTAATGCACGGCCATGCATGGCATACATACATATGTATGCATACACAAGCATACATACATATGTATGTATGTATGCACGTTAACATTTCTATGCGGCGCTAACCAACACCTCCTGTTCGACATCATCCTCCAACACCAAAATTGACACCGTCTCCTTCTCCATCTCTGCCACCATCCCTGTCTCCGTTACCGACCGAACCGACCTCATTCAGGTGCGTTCCTGTCGGCCGCCAAGTTTGTGAAATTTATGTTATTTGCGGTGGCCGTTTGCATAATTTGCGTGTTTGTATAACTGCATACAAGTGTGTATATGTGTATTTGCGTTTGTGTGTGTGTGTGTGGCACACCTCTGGCCGCGAGCTGTTGGTATTTCATTTTCATTTTCACAAAATTTTTAAACTATGTATGTATGTACATATGTATGTATATTGTATACATGTATGCATGTATGTATGTTGTATGTATGTGAGAGAAGAATAAATGCAACAAAATAACCCACAAAAAAAAAAAGTTATATACACATACTCGTACACACGAACGTTCAATTGGTAGAGAAATAGTGGAAAAGTGTTTTTGTCGGTGCAAATGAATGGACGAATAGATGGATGAATAGATGGATGGATGGATGGATGGATGGATAGATGGATGGTTCGATGGTTGGTTGGTTGGTTGGTTGGTTGGTTGGTTGGTTGGATGGCTGACTGACTATATTCGATGTTGACGGAGCTTTGAATGAGCTGCAATTAGGTTCTGGTTTGAATGATTGTAACAGTAGATGGAAAAATGAAACAATTGTTTGCAATTGGCTGATATTTTTGGTGATTTCTATCATTTGATTTTTCGGTTTACAATTGCACAAATGATTCAGTTCAATTCACATACAATTTGACTATTAATAAACCATAAATGACGTAATAAAATATTATTAAAAATGAATTTAACTGAAAACAACTTAGTGCAAGACTTGAAAGTTATTTAAATACAATAAAATAAGCTGATAGCTTAAGTTAAATAAAAATTTCTTTTAAATTCGATCTTGTTTTTGAGTTCATTGTTATAATGATTGTATTTTAAAAATTTAAGAACTTACCGATTAGTTAAAAACTAATTTTATTTAACAGTACCTAGTTAATGTCGAAACCGATCCTCCTGAATTGGTTAATTAAAACTTCTTTTTCCTTATTTCATAATAATTTTTTACAATGTGAAAACTTTCGAAATCCCACGTCGTCGGCACCAAAACTAAAAATGGGGAAAAAACCGCAATAAACTCTGTTAAATTTTCGGTAAGCCTGAAAAAGTTTTATAAATTTTCATTTTTTTTCCCCGTTGTTGTTGTTTTTCTGTTGTATCAAGTTTTTAACTTTTGTTTGCAGTTTGACCTACAGTTCGTTTTTTGGTATGAATAGCAAAATAAATAAAGGGTAAATAAATAAAATAAATATAATATAAATATAAATATATATAAATGTATGTGGAATATAATTAAAGCTTGTCAGATTAAAATTTTAGTGTCGAATTGTTAAACAATTTTCAGTTAGCAATGGAGTTGTCATGAGTGAGAGTAATTGCCCTTTCCCCCTCTCTCTCTCTCTCTCGCTCCCTTCCGCCCTTTCCTCTTTCTCTTTTATTTCTGCCATTTGAAAAATTCTTTTTAAGAGTCGAATGCATAATTTGACGCCAGAGCCCGGAAAACGAAATTCGATTCCGAAAACATTTTACTAATTGGGTCAACAGTTGCAGCACATTCCTCGCTCCCCCCTTTATCTAGCACCCCTCTCGATTTGTTTGTAATCGAAAGCGATTGTTAGTCTAAGCATTTTGCATGTCATTTTGGTTAATTAAATTATTTTTGTTGGTGGGTAAGCGGGAAACTTAGTTGGGCGAGGGTGAAAAATATTACAAAGAGGCAAAACCCTGGAAAAATATATATTTTAATTAGCAATTTTTGTGGCTGCCGTTTAAAATTTAACATCGAACAGTGAAACCAAATCGAAGACATTTTCTTAAATAAGAAATATTATTAAAAAAAAAGAAAAAAGGTTTCGAAATTAAGTTTATAATAAAATATATAAACATAAATATAAAAAGTTTTTTTTTAGATATACGGATTAGCTCGACTCAAAATCTGATTAGCATTGTAATCTTTAAGATCTCAAGGTTTTTTTTGGCTAAACAATAAAATAAACAATAAATTAATTTAAATAATTAAATTTAATTAAATAAATCAAATTGTACTGGAGATTATCATTTTATTCAGATCACACTGCTTTATGAAGGAGACCATATTGACTAAAATGGAAGCTTGTAGTTCTACAATTGAGCAAAATTGTTACCAATTGTTTTAAATAAATTCCGGACCATTTCCCTGAAATTTTCGCATTTTCCGTTGTTGCCAACACTGTAAGCGAGTATGCGGGTCCTTTTGCATAATATAGCAATTCCAATTAGTTTTGCCAACTAAATTTCAATTAGATTTTAAAAATATATGTGCAGACACATACACACACGCACATGGAATATTTCACCATGGCAATGAAGCTGTCAAAAGATTATTACAACAGTAAATTGTAGCATAGTTTTCAGCTTCCAATATATCTCTACATACATACATACATAGAAATACACGCAAACATACAAATGGTATATGTTTAAATGCTATTTATTTATACATACATATATGTATATATGTATGTATGTATTTGTGGAATGCTTTTATATGGGGAACGAGTGGGCGGTGTGTGGTGGGGTATCTAAATTTGGAAAGCATATCATTTGTTGCTCATTTAAATACCGTAATTAAGTGATAGCATGCTATCTATAGTTATTGTTGTTATTTTACTTCTTCTATTTTTTTCTTTTGTTGTTGTCGTTGTTGTTGTTGTTGTTGTTGTTGGGGTCTAAAAGCCCTCGCGTGCACGCCTTATATATAGTTACCGCCCCCAACCTTTTGGCCATATCACGGCGCCCACTCATCCCTTCAGTCTTTGCATACCGGATTGAAGACCAAACAGTTGCTTATTTTGAAATTTTATTTAGAGCTAATTGTTTCCTGCTGCGCCGCCAGGCTGCCAAGAGCCATTCAATAAACCACAGTGCATACACACACAGAGAGTAAGAGAGAATGTGCGTGTATGTGAAAGTAAACACACACACACACACACACGCACCTTTTTGAATTGCTTGACCAAAAGCCATAGGAGGACCCCCAAACCAATCCCTTTCAGTCCTCCAGTCCTCGTGTCGCCCTTTCATCATCCGCACTTCGATTGTTTGTTTATTTGCTTGTTTGCCTTTGCCTGTTCACACCGCCTCGCTATGGCGCAACTGGGCACAGGGTACAGAGCGACGGATCAACCAAACAACTGTCTGAATGACTGACAGTGGGCCATTAGCCTTTTTGAATTAATTAAAATTTAAAATCCGACACACCCTATAACAATAGTTACTTAAAGGATTAACAAAAGTAGTGCAAAATTTCGGGTCTGATTATTTATATATACAAATATCCCTGTAAGCCACAAAATACATTTAAAATCTTTATAGATTATTTCTCTAAGATCGGGAATATGGGAAACGAGTCAGCTAATCAAGTATAATACAGGCGATATTACAAAATGTTCTATATTATAGTAATCAATATTTAAGTATGTAAATTATTGATTGATTAGCTTTGACATTCTTTTTGAGTTTCATCTTTAATATATTTATATAAAGTTTCATTCAATAAACGTGTTCGCTTAAAGAGTATCAGATTCTCGACCTACTCTAACTAACCAACAATTCCTTTTTGGCTAAAAATGAATGGAAAAAAGTTTTTTAGCAGATTGTATCCAGGGAGATTCCATTTTCAGCCACAGTTCCCACTGATTATCAGAATCCTAAGAAAAATGCATTAAAAGTTTTCATTCACTCCTTTCCATTCTTTCTCTATTCTCGAATCCATCTTTATCCTTATGTTTGAGCTGAAAATATTCCTAACTTTGTACTGACTTCTAACCGTATGCGACATACATACATACATACATACATATATGGGTAACTTTCTTATTTATAACCGTAACAAGTATTAACCGGTTTAAAAAGTAAGTTGTAGACTTGTATATTAATTTCATTATTTTTTTGGACTTTAAATTTATAGACAGTTTCGGTGGAGTTTTTAGAGGGTTCATAATAAACCACTGTCACTGTCAGCCGCCCCATATGGGGGGTCTCTAATAATAAACCGTTTTTTGTACAAAAGAAACGCGAGGACAAGTCAGCGGTGGGTCGTTCAACCCTTTCTATTTGAACAGGTCGAACACATGGCTTTGCCTTTGGTGGCCAAATGCAACCTCTAACCCTATGTTCAACGCATTGTGTTAACCTTGCCAAACGACCCCGCCGAAGTAAGTAAAGCAACAGTAGCAATACACCAAGCTGCATGGGTGTAGAAAGAGAGGTGTGGCAAGGCAACCGTATATCCCATCTCTTGTATGTCAATATCTCACCAAAAACTGATTAAACTTTAAAACTGATAACTTGAATCCGATTGCAGTTGTTTACATGTAAATACGCACCCTTGAAGACTTCTCGACCATTGACCAGACCCACTTATCCCTCTACAAACATACATAGATATTGACTACGTCCATGTGGACCAGTAGCCACAGCTGCAGCTAATGAAACTGGTCATCGTCAAATGCCATTCCCGTTTCGTTTCCCTCTTTACTCTTGGGTTTGCCACAACAAGACGTGTTTAAATTTAGTTTTTGTTAATTTTCATTTGTTGTCTCTTTTTTGTTGTTGTTGTTGTTGTTGTTGTTGTTGTTGTTGTTGTTGTCCGGAGTGATTGCCCTTGCCCTTGCCATTGCCATTGCCATTGCCCCTACTCTTTTACTTACACCCTCATCCTGCTGATAGAGGCAGAAGCCGCTGATAAGCTGAAATGTTCTTCATGTTGTTGTTGCCATTGTTGTGGTCGTCAATTTGTAATGAAACATATGTTTGCCTTAAGTGACAGGCGCACTCATGCTGCGTTGTCGCCAACTGATAACCAAGCAGAGAAAACGTGAAGGGATTCCAAGAACGGTCAATGTCCGGTTAGACGCCCCACATTCAGTTCAGCTTCGTTTCATTATTGGTGGTGTTCGGTTACTTTGGCCAAGCTGTCATACTTATCGCAAAGTTGATTTTTATATAAATATGCACATACATACATTTATATACATACATACATATGTACATACATACATACATACGTACGTAGATGCATATATTTATATATGTATGTATTGTATAGATACCTACACACATTTATATGTTCATATATTTACTCTATTATCCAGTTTAATGCCCTTGCATATCTATTTGCTTTTTTTATGTATTTACCTTTGGCATTATCTCATATCACTCACTATATATGTAGTCATTTTTTATGAAGGCCTCCCCTTGGTTTCATCTTTTTTTCTTTCAATTTTCTGCCACTTTTGCGGTTAATTAAGATTGGTCTTCTCTTATTTTATGTAAATAAATGATAGACAACTAACAAAACATAAAATATACGGATTGTCAAAAACCCACCGAAATTCGTATACCCTTAAGATAAACTGTACAGCAACGAAAGATCTCAAACAACATAAAAATAATTAAAATAAAAAACCATTTGATGTAGTAATTCTGTTTAAACTGCCACAAATCATCGTTTTATGTACGTATGTATGTATTTATGTATTTTCAAATGGAAGAAAATATACAGATGGATGAATTTGTCGATTCATACTGATAAGCATTATAAATACATATTTATGGAATCGAAAGTGTTTACCTTCTATTACAAATATACTGTCAAAATAATAACACTCTCTGTAAGAGTATTTAAAATAACATACACTCAAAGCTGGTGACCAGCTGCATTCATATGACATTGTCATTGGAGTCAGAATGGGATTGGGATTGGTATGGACTGAAGTTGAATTTGGTTGATATCTTCTGTGTGGTCACAGTCTTTGTCAGTTAATTTGTTCCTCCTATTTGGTTATTGATAACAAACATAGCTAAGTAAACCGATTCAACTATAAGTTTATTTACTGTCACCATTTGGTTGCTTATCTGAATTATGTTTCGCTTAAGTAAAGTGCTTCCAAAATAAAAATTTCAAAAAGAGACCCATCCGTTTCCTTTACAAACATTCCATTCTGCGGATTAAAAACAACAAACCGAGGGTAAGGGAATTTTAAAAATTTTGAAAAGGGAAGAAGTCAACCTTATCATAAGTATTTTGTTTTAAAAGATACAGAATACTTTATTCTGACTTAGAATTGGAGTGAAGCTGATACTTTAATTCTTTGTACTTTGCCAAGTTGTTCTCTTAAAAAAGGTATATTATATTATGCAATTATTTAAATATTTAAAAGCTAAAGATACAATTTTAAAGATTCAGATTTTAAAAGATAAGAAATCTTGTTACTTAGAGTTATTCTAGACATTATTTAAGCCTTTAGCTGCTTGTTTATTAATACATAGCATATAAAGATATTTCATATCTTGTTTAAAAATTACCTTGCACTTGTATTACAAAAATTTGAATAGAGTCAGTCGAGTCATTGATTTAAAAATATTGTTTAAATAATTACTTTCAAATTATGTCTACCCAATTCTATTTCATTTAACTACTTTAACAACATCGAATTACTTAAGGTCGTTTATACTTAACCGCATTGGAGATAGTTATAAAAATTACTAAACCTATGAGTCTACGATTAATTATTTATAGATCATTGATAAACTTAAAAGTTGCCACTTGAAATAGAAATAAAATAAAATTCCATTTGAAACCAATTGAAGGCTGTAGCAGCCAGCAATCAGTAGCTACTTAAAATAACAAAAATACAAAACAAAACAAATCAAACCAATGCGGCTACTTAAGTTATTGATAAGAGCCAATGAGTGGCCATAAATCAAAATTAACTCAAACACCACCGATTGATACACATATTTCCAAATGTGAAAACAAATGTAAAATCTGTGAATCATGTGCAGATAGATGACTCATGACAAACATTTTTACGCAATTGTAAATTATCTATTTAAAAAGCTAAAAAGCTACTCATCGCTAAGCGCCTCGCATTTCAAGCATAAATAATTCAAATTGATAAGTTTTAAACGAAGTACCCCGTTCAGAAGCTATAGCATAAGACTATATACGATAAAGTTTATACGTTATATATTATACCCTTTCAAATGGTATCTTGGGTTTTGTAAAATATTTGGCAAGTATAAAGAAAAGCATCACCGAATAGTGGAAGTAGTATTTATACAATATCTTAACTATATTTATAATCATATTTATATCATATATATGTATGTATATATATATAGACTGTTTCAATACCCTAAACTTAGCAGAGAATTCTCTACATGTTAATGTTTTCCTTTCATCCATTTTTGACTAAAATCTTTATTCAAATATTTTTCATTCACTTTTTGTACTCATGAGACAGAAAATCGCAAACCTACAAAGGAACGTAAATTTATAAACTAAGCCATTACTCTACATCCATTCAAAATTAGTTAGGAAAGGGTCTGATCCTATATTATTTTTTTTTAAATTTAGAGGTTTAATAGAATTCTTGATGATAAACATCTGCTACCGCCCTCGCAAATCGATAAGAATGTCATTTTAAAATGGCCGCAATTTGGCCTGATATTATTGGCGAACGATTTAATGAGCTCCTCATATCAATTGAATTTGATTGTGAATTTCAAACTGTATTAAATTTAGTGGTAGATTGCCACTTATAAGTTAGTCCCAGGCCTGCGTAAGCGTCGCTGCCTGTTGCGGGCATTTTAAATAAATATCTTCCGATTGTCTTAGAAGACAGAACGTACCGACTAGTCAGAGACTACGGACATAGTATTAAAAGTGTTAATTTCACGGAATCGAAAATCCTTCGTATTGATATTTCCACAAAATAAATAGTTACCAATTAAGTATTATTGTTAATTAATAATTAATTGTAGTAACCAATTTGAAATATCCAATGTTAAATACAAAGTGATAAATTCTAGGAGTCCGATCAAAAAATAGATTATTAGGTAAGCTGACTGAAAAATTACTAAGGATTTCCACAATTTAATCCACCTAACGCTGTGCATGTTTGATAAAAATCAAGAAAAAATATTTTTAAAAGGTCAATAGGTCAATTATCCATCCAAAAATAATTTAATATTTTTTCTTAAATGTTATAAACCCGATAAAAAGAAAGAATATTAATCAAGTGAACATCGGCAGTTTTTTTTCTGTCTGTAGACATTCGGTATTCAAATATTTTCATCCTTTTGACTTCAAATTTGAAAGTTGAAGATTAAAACAAACATTAGTACTAATATTCCCGATCTCGCAGTATAATTTTGATTTAAATAAACCTTTTTGTTTTCAAGTGCAAATTCTGTTTAACTAAGGTGCATTCGGTATTTAAATTATAAATAAATTTTCCTTAATCGCTATCAACTTTTAATTTATTTATTCATCTTGTTGGTAAACAAGATAAACAATTTTGGCACCGCGCCATTGAATTTGATTATCTGAAATATAGACGCAAGCAATTTCCTATACGTCAGACTGAAGTATCATTCCTTAGCCTCATGCCAGAGATACTACGCTATAGTGAACGCCATCGAGTCTAAGTAATCGAATGTTAAACAATTAGCGAAGCTTCTGTTAATGGCTTCTTCCGTGAATCACCTATGGGACAGGTACGACAGTCGGGCCGCGTGCAGGCCGTGCAACCAATTTAAGTACACCTGCTGATTATCTATTCGATTGATAAGCTGAAGTGGTCTCGTGTTGACTAACGTTTCCCACCGACAGTATATATACTTGAAATGATAATAGTAGCTCTATAAATAAATCCATTAATAATATTTAATAGTTAATTGAAAACTGATTTTCTATAGATTGCAATATGCAGGCCAGCCAATTGCCACGAAATCCCCGCGAATCGGCGGGTCTTTTATCATCATTAATGTTTTGGTAAGATTTTTTAATTTCTTCAATTGTAAATCTTGATATCTTGATATGATATGACTATATAATCATTATTTTGCAGTTTCGCTCTGCCAATATTATTCAAAGGACGAAAAAAAACATTAGAACCTACGGATTTATATAATACACTCAAAGAGCATCGGGCCGATTCTTTGGGTAACAAATTTTTTGAAAATTGGCAAAACGAAATGAAGAAATGTAAGAATAAATCGAATAAGCAGCCCAGTGTGATAAAGGTAATAGCGCGACAATTCGGTTGGCATTTAATAATATCTGGCATTATAATAGCCATTTTGGAATTGGGAACAAGGTAAGCTAACACTAATTCAATGAAACTTATCTGATTATTCAAACGCGAATACTCTGTGACTAGACTGACATCTCCCATATTGCTGGCTGGATTGATAAATGAATTTACAACAAATGGAAATGGCAGTAGCCTGGCAGCTCAGCTTTATGCCATTGGTTTGATAATAACCACATCCTCCAGTGTAATCCTAATGCATCCGTATATGATGGGCATGACGGTTAGTTTGCTACATTTTCAAAAGAAAATTTAATTTATTAAAATTATCTTTCAATCCTAATCACAGCATTTGGCCATGAAAATGAGAGTGGCCGTGAGTGGAGCAATTTACCGTAAAGCTCTCCGGCTAAGTAGAACCGCCATGGGTGATACCACAACTGGTCAAGTGGTCAACTTAATATCCAATGATTTGGGTCGGTTTGATCGTGCCCTGGTACACTTTCATTTTCTTTGGCTTGGTCCTTTGGAGCTGGGCTTGGCCTCATTTTTCATTTATCAACAAATTGGGATCGCATCTTTTTATGGCATTGCTATACTTATCTTCTACCTGCCTCTTCAAACCTATTTGAGTAAACTGACCTCCAGATTGAGACTGAAGACCGCAATTCGCACTGATCAACGTGTCCGTATGATGAACGAAATAATCTCCGGCATACAAGTGATCAAAATGTATACCTGGGAAGAAGCCTTTCGCCAAAGTCATTGAACAGTTGAGACTCAGCGAAATGAGTTCCATAAGAAAGGTCAATTACATACGAGGATTACTGTTATGCTTTGAGATTACTTTGGGACGCATTGCGATCTTTGTGAGTCTCTTGGGGTTCGTTTTATCCGGTGGAGAACTAACAGCGGAGCGAGCCTTTTGTGTGACGGCATTCTACAATATTTTACGGCGCACTGTTACGAAATTTTTTCCCAGTGGTATGTCCCAATTCGCTGAACTATTGGTCTCACTTCGTCGCATTAGGACCTTCATGATGCGGGATGAATTGGAGGTAAAGGACATTGAGAAACCTGGAAAATATCCTGAAGGATCAATTGAGATCCAGCAATTGAGAGCCAGATGGAGTCAGGAGAATCCAGAACCCGTTTTGGACAACATCAACATTAGTCTAAAGCCACATCAATTAGTGGCTGTCATCGGGCCAGTTGGCTCTGGTAAATCCAGTCTCATTCAAGCCATTCTGGGAGAATTGCCACCTGAATTCGGTTCCGTAAAATTGAATGGCAGATACTCATATGCCTCTCAGGAACCGTGGCTCTTTAACGGATCAGTAAGAGACAATATACTTTTTGGTCTTCCTATGGATAAACAACGTTATCGTATGGTGGTGAGGAAGTGTGCTTTGGAACGTGACTTTCTGCTCCTGGGTGGTGACAAAACCATTGTGGGCGAACGGGGAGCTGGTCTGTCCGGTGGTCAACGAGCACGAATATCTCTGGCTCGTGCAGTATACCGACAAGCGGATGTATACTTGTTGGATGATCCTCTCAGTGCAGTGGATACTCACGTGGGTCGTCATTTGTTTGAGGAATGCATGCGAGGATTTCTGCGTCATCAATTGGTGGTTCTGGTCACACATCAACTTCAGTTTTTGGAGAAAGCTGATCTTATTGTGATCATGGATAAGGGAAAGGTTATAGCAATGGGTACCTATGATGATATGCTCAAAAGTGGACAGGATTTTGCTCAACTTCTTAAGGAGAGCGCAGATCAATCCAACACTAATGAAGAAGAAAAGGCAAAGGGTGATGGATTGAACCAAGCGAAATCTGTCTTCACCCGTCAAATTAGCACCCAAAGTACGCAAAGTGTCTTCTCATATGACTCCGCTGAGTGTCCAGAGGCAATCATCAAGGAAGAACCTCTTAAGTCTTCCTCCAATAACAATGGAGAAATAGGCCTCGGCATGTATCATAAATACTTCTCAGCTGGTTGTGGCTGGATCATCTTTACCCTGGTAGTTATCCTTTGCCTTGGAACCCAATTGTTGGCCTCCGGTGGTGATTACTTCTTATCGTATTGGTATGACTAAAATTTTTAGTTAAGGGAAATCCATATTAACCATATCTTACTTGCAGTGTTAAAAATGCCTCCTCATTTGTGGAGATCTACTATTTTGCTGGAATCAATGCATCACTTGTGATCTTTGCAATAATTCGCACAGTTCTATTCTTCAACGTGACGATGCATTCTTCTACCAGTCTCCACAACGCCATGTTCCAAGGTGTTTCCAAGAGTCCACTGTTTTTCTTTCACACAAACCCATCTGGTAGGATATTAAATCGTTTTGCCATGGACCTGGGCCAAGTGGATGAAGTACTGCCACCCGTTATGCTGGATTGCGTACAGGTTTTCCTTACACTAACTGGCATCATAAGTGTTCTATGTATAACGAACCCCTGGTATCTTATCAACACACTCATAATGCTGATAGCGTTCTATTTTCTACGGGAATTTTATCTGAGAACTTCGCGAGATGTTAAACGATTGGAAGCCCAGGCCAGATCACCCATGTATTCCCATTTTAGTGCCACACTGAATGGTTTACCTACAATAAGATCAATGAATGCCCAAGGAATGCTGATAAGCGAATATGATAACTATCAGGACTTGCATAGCTCTGGTTATTATACATTCATATCAACAAGTCGAGCCTTTGGTTACTATTTGGATTTGTTTTGCGTCGTATATGTGATCTCAGTGATTCTGTTCAGTTTCTTTCAACCCACCGCTGGATGATCCTGGTCAGATTGGTTTGGCCATATCACAAGCTATGTCTATGACTGGCACCGTACAGTGGGGTATGCGCCAATCAGCGGAATTGGAGAACTCAATGACGTCAGTGGAACGTGTTCTGGAATATCAAGATCTAGAATCGGAAGGCCAATTCGAGTCCTCCCCTGATCAACAGCCTTCGCCCAGTTGGCCGGAAAATGGCAAAATCGTTGCTGAAAACTTAAGCCTGCGTTATTCTCCTGATTCCCAAGCTGACTACGTACTAAAGTCCGTCAACTTCGAAATTAATCCGCGAGAAAAAGTGGGTATTGTTGGACGCACCGGTGCGGGTAAATCCTCCCTCATCAACGCCCTATTTCGTCTATCCTACAATGAGGGTGCACTATGGATCGATAAACGAAATACTCAGGATATGGGCCTTCATGATTTGCGCAGCAAAATATCGATTATACCCCAAGAACCGGTCCTTTTCTCCGGCACGATGCGTTATAATCTGGATCCCTTTGACCAATATGATGACTCAAAGTTATGGCGAGCACTGGAAGAGGTAAAAAGTTCACATTGGGATGTAGCTGATAAAGCATACTTAACTTTAACTATATATACAGGTACATTTGAAGAAAGAAATTTCGGATATGCCATCAGGACTACAAAGTATGATCTCTGAAGGCGGCTCCAACTTCAGTGTGGGCCAACGTCAACTTGTTTGCCTGGCCCGAGCAATTCTACGTGAGAATCGCATTCTACTTATGGACGAGGCCACTGCCAATGTGGATCCTCAGACTGATGCCCTGATCCAGTCAACAATTCGCAGAAAGTTTAAGGATTGCACTGTCCTTACTATTGCTCATCGTTTAAATACAATTATGGATTCAGATAAAGTTTTGGTACTGGATGCCGGCCAAGTTGTTGAATTCGATTCGCCATATAATTTGCTAACATCAAGCAAAAGTAAGGTGTTCTATGGCATGGTCAAACAGACAGGCAGTTCTAGTTTTGAGAATCTTCTCAGTATATCAGAAAATGTGAGTATTTTTACTAAATTAACCCTAACTAAATTTACTAACCCAAATATTTCAGGCTTTGGAAAAGTAACAGATTAAGGACATTTACTAAAACAACTAACTAAAACAAACGGGGAATCGAAAAAGATTTATTTGAAAGATTTATATATATGGTTATTATTTATTACATGGATCTCAAATAATTTTAGTAGAATATAAAAAAAAAAGTTAACTAACATAATTAAATATATTATACATTCATATTTGTATAAACTGTTTCGATATTTGTAATGCAGTTACATATAAAAAGTGTTGCATACTTTTCCGGTTGGCCGCAAAATTTCAAAGATTGTTAACTAACTGCAAACGGAAGAAAAAAAAAATAGAATGGATGAATAAACGGTTTATGTCAATAGATGCCTGGGTGTGAGGGTTTAAATTAATATAACTAGGGAATTATGATATAAGATAAGAGTTTTGTCACTGTTAATCCGTTCCAGGTACTTATAACTTTCGTTTGCCAAAAAGTAGTCGGGCCCCTCCAGACGCTAATGTTAAAAAGCCACAAAAATAAATGAAGCTTATAAAAACCTCCGACCAGAACCAGCAGAGATCAGATCTTGTTGAAAAGCGTAGAGCTACGAACGTATTTGCCTAAAATTTATTGTGTTAACCGAATGGAAAGTTTTCTCTGATTCATTATAAAAAGTGACACGCGCAAGTCTTTAATAGCAAACACACGGAATCCTTTTAGCTCGTTTCAAACATTTTAAACTAATTTCATGAATTGTTTGATTCATATTGTTTAATTTAGCTTGATGCTTGGATTATTTGGAAACTGATAAAAAAAAAGTGGTTTTTAATTATTGAATGAATGCAAAACATTCGATATTGAAATTGTAATCATTTATTGACTTTACAACAAGTTTTTAAAATGCAGTCAAATAATCTGGCAACAAATCCACGCGAGTCGGCTGGTATTCTGTCCTCGCTTATGTTTTGGTAGGTTATTTAATAATTTTTCCCGATTTGTTTTATAATCGGATAAGTCTATAAAGCTTGCTCGTTATCACAAGAAGCTGAAATCTCCCCAATTGTGGTGCATACATTATCTTAACCATATGGTTCATTAAAATGATTAGATCGAAAAAATCAAATAGCGTAATAAAAGCAAGAAAAAAGCGACAATTAAAACATTTAACTGTTATTATAAAGATAAGATAAACGATGAAGAGGAAGGAAATAAAACTTGGCATATCTTTTTGCTTGTGCAAAGAAGATGAGCTCAAAAGAGGAAATCCTTTAAAGTTAGACCAATAAAAATATATCGCATAATTAAAACGGATTGCTTATCTAAACATAACTACATAGGCATATAACAAAAATGCTTCACAAATAATTCATAAATAAAGTTTACTTCACTTTGTAAATATATTTATTTAATTTAAATTGTTTCTCCTTTTCAGTTTCGCATTGCCCATCCTATTCAAAGGTCGTAAAAAGGTATTGGAACCAGAAGATTTCTATAAGCCCCTTGAAGATCACCGGGCTGATTATTTGGGTAATCAATTTTACCAAATATGGGAATCGGAGGTGAAAAAATGTCGAAAGAATTCGAAAAATGAACCACCCAGCATTATAAAAGTTATGTTACGAATATTTGGATGGAAATTACTTTACTCGGGTATTACGATCGGAATTCTAGAACTAGGTACTAGGTAAGCAAACAAGAAAATGAATTCTTTTCGATTCTTTGATTAATTATTATATACTATTGATTTTCTTTAACAGGCTTACCGCTCCACTGCTACTAGCTGGTTTAATAGCTGAATTTACTATTAATGGAAATGGTTCTGGAATTAATGCTCAGATCTATGCTGCTCTACTGATCTTAACTATTGCGGGTAGTGTATTGTTTACACATCCATACACGATGAGCATGATGGTGAGTTAAATTGATGAGGAGTTAGCCAGATCTTATTAGCCAGATCTAATTAATATCTGTTTTCAGCACCTGACTATGAGAATGCGTGTGGCCGTGAGTGGAGCCATTTACCGAAAAGCCATTCGGTTAAATAGAACTGCCTTGGGTGATACCACAACTGGGCAGGTGGTTAACTTAATCTCAAATGATTTGGGTCGCATTGGTCGAGCATTTATACATTTTCACTTTCTGTGGTTAGGACCTTTAGAATTGCTCTTGTCCTCGTTCTTCCTTTATCAACAAATTGGTTTGGCCTCTTTTTATGGCACAAGCATACTTCTACTCTACCTTCCGTTCCAAGCTTATCTCAGTAAGCTCACCTCCAGATTGAGATTGAAGAGCGTCTTACAGACGGACCAACGTGTCCGTATGATGAACGAAATAATCTCCGGCATACAAGTTATAAAAATGTATACCTGGGAGAAGCCGTTCGGTAAAGCCATTGAACAGTTGAGACGCAGCGAAATGCGTTCAATAAGGAAGCTTAACTATATACGTGGATTACTGCAGTCCTTTGAAATAACTTTAGGACGTATTGCGATCTTTGTGAGTCTCTTGGGGTTCGTTTTATCCGGTGGAGAACTAACAGCGGAGCGAGCCTTTTGTGTGACAGCATTCTACAATATTTTAAGGGGAACTATGACCAAATTCTTTCCCAGTGGTATGTCCCAATTCGCTGAACTGTTGGTCTCACTTCGTCGCATTAGGACATTCATGATGCGGGATGAATTGGAGGTAAAGGACATTGAGAAACCTGGAAAATATCCTGAAGGATCAATTGAGATCCAGCAATTAAGAGCCAGATGGAGTCAGGAGAATCCAGAACCCGTTTTGGACAACATCAACATTAGTCTAAAGCCACATCAATTAGTGGCTGTCATCGGGCCAGTTGGCTCTGGTAAATCCAGTCTCATTCAAGCCATTCTGGGAGAATTGCCACCTGAATTCGGTTCCGTCAAATTGAATGGCAGATACTCATATGCCTCTCAGGAACCGTGGCTCTTTAACGGATCAGTGAGAGACAATATACTTTTTGGTCTTCCTATGGATAAACAACGTTATCGTATGGTGGTGAGGAAGTGTGCTTTGGAACGTGACTTTCTGCTCCTGGGTGGTGACAAGACCATTGTGGGCGAACGGGGAGCTGGTCTGTCCGGTGGTCAACGAGCACGGATATCTCTGGCTCGTGCGGTATACCGACAAGCGGATGTGTACTTGCTGGATGATCCTCTCAGTGCAGTGGATACTCACGTGGGTCGTCATTTGTTCGGGAAATGTATGCGAGGATTTCTGCGTCATCAATTGGTGGTTTTGGTCACTCATCAACTTCAGTTTTTGGAGAAAGCTGATCTTATTGTGATCATGGATAAGGGAAAGGTTACGGCTATGGGCACATATGATGAGATGCTAAAAAGTGGCCAAGATTTCGCTCAGCTTATAAAGGATAATGCTGAAAATGAACGGGAGGAAAAGGTACAAGCTGGAGGAGATGCTGCAGTCGTTGAGCGATGGGAGAAAATATCCTACTCCCGTCGTACTAGTACACAAAGTACGTCTTCCTTTGATTCTACAGCCGATTCTCTGATAGCGGAAAATGATGATAACCCGAATGAAAAAAATTCCATTGTCCAGGAGTCACGTTCTGGTAAAGGTATTGGCATAAGCATGTACCATAAATATTTCTCAGCTGGTTCTGGCTGGTTAATGTTCATTCTAATCATAGTTCTATGCATCGGAACTCAATTGTTGGCCTCCGGTGGTGATTATTTCTTATCATATTGGTAGGTCACTTGATGATCTTGTTAAGAATTTTATTTATAATATATTACTTTTATGTTTCTAGGGTCAAGAACAAAGCATCAACGACTTCATCGTGGGATATCTATTATTTCTCCGCCATCAATATATTCTTAGTTATTTGCGCCTTGGCCCGCTTTATTTTGTTCTTCAGCATGACTATGCACTCTTCAACAAATTTGCACAACTCCATGTTTCAAGGAGTCTTAAGGACAGCGCTTCACTTCTTTCAATCAAATCCATCTGGTCGCATATTAAATCGCTTTGCCATGGATCTAGGTCAGGTGGACGAGGTACTCCCAGTCGTGATGCTCGATTGTATCAATGTCTTCCTAACCCTAACAGGGATCATAACCATTTTATGCATCACGAATCCCTGGTATATGATCATTACACTTGCCATGTTTGTAGCATTCTATTTCCTTAGAGAATTCTATCTGAAGACTTCGCGAAATGTGAAACGTTTGGAGGCAGTGGCTAGATCTCCCCAGTATTCCCATTTCAGTGCCACTTTGAATGGTTTACCCACAATAAGGGCTTTGGGTGCCCAAAGAATGTTGATTGCTGAATATGATAACTATCAGGATTTACATAGTTCTGTCTATTATGCATTCCTCTCGACTAGTCGAGCCTTTGGTTACTATTTGGATCTTTTTTGTATGGCGTATGTGATAACGGTAACATTGACTAGCTTCTTCAATCCGCCACTAGATAATCCAGGACAAATTGGCTTAGCTATTACACAAGCCATGTCTATGACTGGCACTGTCCAATGGGGCATGCGTGAATCAGCGGAATTGGAGAACTCAATGACGTCAGTGGAACGTGTTCTGGAATATAAAGACCTAGAATCGGAAGGCCAATTCGAGTCCTCCCCAGATCAACAGCCTTTACCCAGTTGGCCCGAAAATGGCAAAATTGTGGCAGAAAATTTAAGTTTGCGATATTCTCCTGATTTACATGATGACTACATACTCAAGTCCGTTAACTTCGAAATTAATCCGCGAGAAAAAGTGGGTATTGTTGGACGCACCGGTGCGGGTAAATCCTCCCTCATCAACGCCCTATTTCGTCTATCCTACAATGAGGGTGCACTATGGATCGATAAACGAAATACTCAGGATATGGGCCTTCATGATTTGCGCAGCAAAATATCGATTATACCCCAAGAACCGGTGCTTTTCTCCGGCACGATGCGTTATAATCTGGATCCCTTTGATCAATATGATGACTCAAAGTTATGGCGAGCACTGGAAGAGGTAAAAAGTTCACATCGGGATGTAGCTAATAAAGCATACTTAACGTTAACTATATATACAGGTACATTTGAAGAAAGAAATTTCGGATATGCCATCAGGACTACAAAGTATGATCTCTGAAGGCGGCTCCAACTTCAGTGTGGGCCAACGTCAACTTGTTTGCCTGGCCCGAGCAATTCTACGTGAGAATCGCATTCTACTTATGGACGAGGCCACTGCCAATGTGGATGCTCAGACTGATGCCCTGATCCAGTCAACAATTCGCAGAAAGTTTAAGGATTGCACTGTCCTTACTATTGCTCATCGGTTAAATACAATTATGGATTCAGATAAAGTTTTGGTACTGGATGCCGGCCAAGTTGTTGAATTCGATTCGCCATATAATTTGCTAACATCAAGCAAAAGTAAGGTGTTCTATGGCATGGTTATGGAAATGGGAAGGACTGGTTTCGAGCTCCTATTTAAAGAAGCACAGGACGTGAGTTTCAGACATGAATAGTCCTTAAAGAGCTGTCTAAAATGAGCTTGTATATTGCAGGTTCATGACAGACATCAAAAGACTATTTAATTATGCAAAGTAGATGTGATTTATAACAAAAAAGGTAAGTTTTTCTATAAAAAGGATCTCGCTATGGCGTAAAAATTGTCTACCCCAGTGTGAAACTGCTTAAATTATTAAAAAGGAAGATCATTAAATATTATTAATTTTTATATGGTGAGGTTCCTATCTCACACATTGCCGTTTTATTACATTAACTTAACTGAAACGAAAGTTCAAATGATAAGAATATGTATGATAATTAAGTCCCTACACAGAGGGAAAGTTCCAGCCCAATGGGACCAATTTTATACATATGTAACTTACAAAGATAAATCGCATTTTCAGTTGCGTAAAAGATACAAATTTTTCAAAATTCTCAAAGATACATGAAGATCCGAAAACTCGATTATTAAAACGAAAATGAATGATGATTAAGGTTTTTGCGATCTAAAATAAATGTATATCTTGTACAATATCTTCTGATGAACTTCGTTTTAAGATACTATTTCATATAGATTTGGGTGACAGATGAAATTAACTTTGTTTGAGAAAATTCAAATTCTGCTTAGGAGTTAAAGAAAATTATGAATGTTTAGACGATAAACTTAATTAACAAAAATTCTTTATGAGGCTACATGGTACATATGAAGTGATCAGCATCTATGCTCGAGTAAATATGCCCTTCCGAGATCATAAAGTCCAAAATGTTACTGAAAATAAGCAAATTATATCCATATAAAGGCCATTCAGAAAAGTTTTTCATCAGAACTCACTTTAACTCGGTGTCGCTGACATGTGAGAATTTTCCCTTTAATTCCTTACGACTTAGGCCCTCTTCAGAGACGTTACTCTTAATGGCCAAAAATACAGCTTGTTGCTTGGCATCCAGGCCGCTGACAATGGCATTACTTTGACTGGCACTGAAATCATATGTTACAGCATTCTGATGACCCGAGGCACTCGACTCCTGCTGATAGGCCTCCGCCTTGTAGCGGGCAGTTAGAACCTCCAACAGGTGTGTAGTCACGTCGTTTGGATCAAGTACGGGCAGCACTCTGAACACCATCATCGTTTTCTGACCCCCCTGGGATCGTGTTGTACCATAGACTTTTACATAGTTGTTTATCATGACTTCGGGTGCCTTATGAGCATCACCCTCCTCTAGCCAATAATGGGCGTCAATACGTCCACTGTGGTCCTCCAAAATATAAGTAATCTTGGTTGAGGATGTCTCAATATTGCGCACAATCGCAACCACAGTGGCCATGGCATAATGCATTCCAAATAGTTCGATGTTGCCCTCTGGCATTAGAAGAATCTGCTTTATCAGCATGGGAAGAATACCCTGTCGACAATAATGATTAACTTTGCTAATAATTATAATTTCTTTAGAAATGCCGCAAAACTATGCCTCACCTCTCCTTTCTGCTCAGAAGCGGCCCCAGCTGTCTGGGTGGCATTAAATTCACCAACTGGAAAAGGAAAAGATTTTTTAAATTCGAATACGAGCTACAGACATACCGGCAAATGTTCACTTACAAGAATCGTTCATTGCGCTTCGTATTTATCACTTATTTTATTTTTTGCAATTTCACAAGCTGTGAGTCCCGCCAAAACGAATTGCCAACTTGTTTAAATACCGAGGGCTGCCAACTTATTTGAAAACCGGCAGCTTCCAACCTATTTAAATTTCGGAACTTACAACTTGTTTAAATTTTTTTAAGAGATGCCAACTAGGGAAACACTGTTTAGTGTATTAAGAACGCGCTCGAATTCAAATTTAAAAATTTAAAAAATTGCCATTAAAAACCCTACCTAGGAGTAATATTGCCCAACCTTATTCACATCATTCCAAGATTCATAGAACTTGGAGCCCCGCAGGCGACGTTCATAGATCCCCCATTATATTCAAATTTCGACTTTTTCTCAGTAAAATAATAAACCAATGTTGATGTTTACAGTCTTTGTTCTTAAAAATGTATAACAAATACAAAATATTCTTCACCACTCGTATTTGAACATAAATATGACTCTAAACTTTACATTTTATGGCATTTTCGTTTTATTCGTCAGTATTCGCTGATGTCAAAGTCAATAGTGACTTTCGTTTCCAAACGCATTTTACTTCTCTCTCACAGTTGGGTGGCCTCCACTTTTCATACTGACTGCCTCCCAGTTCCCACTCGGATGGAGCTCTGCTTCCGCCCGAAACGGTTATGCTGGGTGAAGGTCCAATCGGACCTACAAGAAAATGTTTCGGTATTAGAACATGGGCTTTTGCATACATCGATGGATCGCAGCATTTAAGTAAATCGATTGCATTTTTAGCAGGCTTTACAATAAATGGCTTTTCTTCGTCATTTTTCGAATTCGTTAAATGTGAGGTTTTTAATTCTAGAACGTTTTCGCTCGTTTTTTTATCAGTCGAATCCTTAATAATCAATTTACTGATTTCTTTCGTGAGAGTATGATCGAGAATAGTTTTCTCTATTTGACGCTCCTGCTCTTCATACAAATTCTTTTTGAAATCGTTTTCCTCTTCGATGGTTAGAAAGGTTTTCTGTGTAGATATTTCCCAAGGTTTTCGATCGACGTCACTCTGTACATAAACTTTCTTCTGTCCATATAATTCTTCAAACTTTTGGGATTGTTTGCACCCTTTTATTGTTAGATTGGATTTTAATTCAGTTTGTTCCTTCCTCATGTGCTTCCGAGCCTTTATTTTCTCATTTGCGATAACTATTTTAGATCTGAGGGTCTCAACTTTGTTCTCTGGTTGTGTTCGTAGAACAATATGAAAACCAGCCTGCGTTTCAAAGATTTGTGATAACTCGTTTATTTTCAAACCCATTAATATTGTTTCGAATTTCGGCCAGATTTGACCCGGATGAAAAGTGCCCAAATCTCCATTACGACGGGCGGAACAGCAATCTGAAGAAATACGTGCCATTCTTTCGAAACTCACTTTTCCACTTCTAATTAAGCGCCGAGTCTTCATAATCTTTCTTAAAGCCTCCTTTCTGGTTATTTTTATCTCCCGTTTCCTCCAAGAGCTCGGTGCCTCGCTGTACATATGCTTGATGATTATGTGGCTACAACGAAGTTGAATCCGATGGGAGATTCTATGATTTATTAACATTGAATTTTCCTTATGTAGGTAATGGCCACTGCTTTGTTCGGTCAGGAGATGATCAGACCACTCATTGGGTAACAGCATTTCCTTATAGTCTCCATAATAACGTAGTGTATAGGCATTATCAGTGGAAGCCGACAGCTCGCTGTCCATGCCATATCCCGATTGATCTCTTTCCGAATCATCGGTCCAATCATAGATTTCCGCGTCGCTGTGATCCGACGATTCCTGCGAAATGATCACTTCAAAAGGACACCCAATATCGTCACGCGGAATATTAATCTCACTCATAATTTCTAATTATAAACAGATGACATGGATGTCGAACCTACTACTTAATATTTTCATTCATTATGCTTATATGCTGACTTTAGAACAATTTATTATAGTTTTACACATTTCACTTAGCGTTCAAGTTCGATTAGGTTCATGACAATATATTAATTTAAAAACTCTTTGATTACATATAATGCTTTTGTTTCTTTTGTTTTTTTCCCTACTTATCTAATTTAGCTTTAAAGTTTTTACTACATACTTAAAACTCGCAATGAACTCGCTTACTTTTTCTTAGTTTTTGTTTCGATTTTGTGACAAATGTCTTTATTGAGACATTGAGCACAATTTGGCTTAACTGGAGTACAAATGGTTTGACCAAAGCCCACTAACAAGTGATTGACCTCTGACCACAAGGACTTGGGCAACCACATCTCCAGACCCAGGCGAGTTTGCTCTGGTTCTTTGGTAGGAGTTTTCAACCACCCCAATCGATTAGAGATTCTATGGACATGTACATCCACCCCAATGCCAGTTATTTGCTGCCAGGCCACGCTCATAAGGATGTGTCCCATTTTGGGACCCACACCAGGCAAGGATATTACTTCCTTAATATTATCAGGTATGTCGCCTCCATACTTATCCAACAGAATCTGTGAGGTTAGCTTCAGGTATTTAGCTTTATTCTGTAATAGTAAAATACGATTAGGTAATCACCACATAGTTTGGACCACGAACCTTATAAAAAGACACTGGATATAGAAGAGTTTCCAATTCGCCAGTCGGCATATCCTTTATGGTGCCTGGAGAGAGAGTACGATTTTCATTCAAGCGCTTCATCGCATTGAAAGTGGTCTCATCTTTGGTCTGACTGGACAGCATTAGGGCCACCAAATGCTGAAATCTTTGGGTCTTCTCATCTGCCTCAACATCCGCACACCGATGGCAACCCATTGTGTCAACTGGAGCGGATACAGATTGCCGCATCAAACGAATATTCTGCAATTGTTGCTCCCAGTCGGCATTCGGAGCCTCAACCTCTAGTTTGACCCTCTCCTCGGCCACTACTTCACATTTTACCACAGTGGCCGTCCCGATGGGAATTTTTGATACTATTGATTCCGCCTTTTTCTTATCCTGGGATTCACGCGACTTTTTAGTTGGCGGCGGACTAGCTGGCAACTCCTTCTTGGTAATCTTCACCTGACGTTGCCGTCGGGTCTGCACTGGCGAGAAGAAGCGGCTTTCTTGCCCCAAATCCTCAATATCCTTTAACTCACAATTTGTAGCCTAATTATTGTTACGATTGCATTCCTCCACTCACCTGGACATTTCCACTTTGACTTTGATTCCCTATGATCCTCGTCGGCTGTATAACATGTTTTTTCGCCAGTTTACTGGCCAAGGAGAGTTTATTGGGGGCTTTTGGAATCCTGCTCATCGTTCGAATTGTGCACGCATTAGAAGTTACAAAAATTGCGGGTATTCATGCAACGCGTTCGTTCACCAACACTGATTTCTTTTCAGTCGATTGCAGGTACGAATAATCGATACTAGTCAAAGGTATTCGATGTGCTGAGAGTGCCACCGATAGTTCTTCCACAGTGATGTAGCTTAACAGAACGAATGATTTTCAATGACCAAATGCGTTCTCTTACAAAATGTTAATTATCAGATCAAAAGAGCTTAACGAAGTTTTATGAACGCAAGTAATTCAGAAAAAAAATAACAAGCAGAATTTGAAAATACACTTTCAAATGATGGTTTGATATAATTTAAAAATTTTCTCACAAGATAAGTGATTTTAAAAATTGTCCCAAACTACTTACTTTCGTTTGTCTTAAAAAAAAGAGATAAGAATATTAAAATATAGTTTAAGAACGTATTTTCCCTATGAGAATTTTCAAAATTGATCAAATTTTGCAGATCTTGCAATAAAGCTAATCTATATGGATTTGAATGAATCACAAACTACGGCTATTGAGCTATGGTCGCTTTATATAAAGCAAGTAAGTTACCTGAAATTGATATAAGACTAGATAATCTACTTATATAATATTGAAATCATGGATTACTGCTGATAACTGACACAAAGATAAGTATCCATATTGTTCCATAGAATATAAATAGCTTGTAGTGTATGTAGCTCGGCTACTTCGATGTTAATTTTTCATGTTCTTTATCTGAGTCTCTCTTTTCTCGCATGCGGTGTGCAAGATTCTCAAGAAAGTGAGTGTTAAGAGAACGTAATGTAATTTAGCAGTACAAAATGAGTTTAACAGCTTCAAAGAGAATCCATTAGAGCAAACGAGTAGAGAGTAACAGTGTTGAGCATAACAGCGTAACATTTTATTAAAATTAATACTGTCGTGTATGATTTGATATACCCTTTCAAATAATAATTTATTATAATACATACATAATTGCAGAGTTTGTCACAAAACTGGATTTGATTAGTTTTTATTTATTCTACCTAAAATTATTCTAATATTAAAGCAATTTTTCAATGAATACGTTTAATTTTTGAAATAATATATCTCTAACATTATCTAATTAATCGCGATTTTTTATAAATTTCACATATCCTCAACATTTAAATGTCATTTATATCATATTAACTAATTAATTATTTATCTAATCTAAGCATTTCAATTGATAGTTTGTAGTGTATATAGCTCGGCGACGTGAGGCTACTTTTCTCCCTCGCTGTGTACACGAGAGAAAATGAGAGAAATTTTTCCATTTCTTACAAAATTTTGCATTTTTTTTAGTGTTGTTTTTTTAATCAAAGAAAGTAGACGTGTGGGTCGCTTCTGCCTAAAACGCCGTTATTTGCAATGTAAAATCGGGAAGATAGGGCCGCTAAAAATGTGGAAAGAATAAATACGAAATTGTTTAATCTATTAAATCAACAACTCGCCCAAAAAACACAAAACAAGTAAGAAAAGAAGTAAACAAGTGGAACAACAAACAACAGCAGCTGTGCTTAAAGTTTTAAATAATTTGACGAGTGTTTAGTTAATAATTTGCGGGATGCTGTACGTATAAAATTGATAAGAAGCTGCCACTGGACTAAAAGGGACATGTGTGTGCGTGCGTGTTTTCTTGCGTGTATGTGTGTATAACAAAAGAAAGTTCACGTGTCCTTTTAAGCGAAAAGCAAGCAAAAAGTGTGAAAAGTGTGTAAAGGACGCAGGATTAGTCATCGACGGCGAGCATCCTGTCCTGCAGTTACGTGTGTGTGTGTCTATTTATAAAGTGCTGCCGGTTTTTGCACAACAAGTATAACAACAACAACAACAACAACTTGTTTCCAATGCGAATTTAACCCTTTGTAAACGCACACGCTCACACATACTTGGAAGGGATAACGGGGCAGTTGGAGGCAGTTAACAATGGAGCGTAAATTTACGCGGGGCTTGAATAAGCTCAACTCTGCTGTTCAAATGAGGGAGAGTGTCTCTCAGCTGGTGCGTGAGAGCGCCTGTTTGGTAAGTTTCGTTGCAATTGTTGTAATTCGGGTGTTGTTGTTCTTGAGTTTGGGCTAACTGCATTTTTACGTGCCCTTCTCTGACTCACTGTCTCGCTCTAACCTTACTGTATTTACTTGTGGGTGTGTCACTCTGTTTGGAACGTCAATGAAAATGTAATTTTTGTTTGATTCTTTTGCTATTGCAACACACATGTGTATGTATGTATGTATGTATATGGATATGTATGTACCGCCCATAACAGAAAGTCATCTCATTCTCATCATATTTTATGCTTTTGGACATTGGCCAAAATGTTGATATTATGCATAATATGTATCTGGTCAACTTCATAAGGGAAAATTTGTACACATTTGAGTTAAGATGCCGATGTCGAGGTACCCTGTAAGTGAAGAAAGTTGTATAAAAACTTCTCTCCTACACTCTATCTGTTATAAAAGAAATTTATAAATAAATGTGTTATATATTAAAAGAATACATATTTATGTATATTAACATACATACGTACTTACATACATATGTACATACATACATATGTATACATTTTCACGTGATAATTTTGCTTGCTATAGAAACCTTTCGCATATACAGGGTATTGAGATTCTTTCTTTTTTGAGACTTATATAAGGCAAAGCATGTTATGGGGTGAGGGGGGGCTAACGCTTGTCGTGTGGTTGCGTTGATGATGTGTTGATAATAAGTAGGTAGAAGAGAGGCCGCATACAAGTTCCCCCAGAGAGCGATGTGGTCCGGCCAAGGTCATGTGATTTAGAAATTCCTACAACTTCCACTAACAAATTTTTGTTTATATTGTATACTTACAAATGCTAATGATAAAGATATTCTTCATATAGTGAAATCTTGTTATAATAAATAGCATTCATATAGAAATAATAAAACAGCAATATATACTAGGCATATAAAGAAACAGTTATGTATGTGTGTATGTACGTATGTATATTAAAGTTTTGTGTGTAGATGTTAAATTGTTTTCACTGTTGATGCGTAGCCAACGGGTATACATAGATATCTGTCTAATCATGACTATTGCCCCACTAATTGCATTACAAACCCAAAATCATATTAGGCCCAACATTAGCCACGCTCTTTCAATGTCAATTAGAGTGGGACTTCACGCACCGCCTGTGCCCCCTTCACTGCCCCCAAGTATCAATAATTCAATTAGTGCGTAATAATTGGCTATGATGGTAAAGTAAAAGTCGCCTCATAAAAAAACGATAAATACAATGGGCCATTGACAAGCCAATCACAAGTCATCGGAAAAATGTGGCAGAGGATTGAACAGAAGTCTCCGCTTTACTTAGACTACCTTTTTTTGTAGCTACTAGTTGCCTCTTTTCTGCCTGGCTTGTTAGCCAAATAGCAGATATTTAATTGCGAAATTTCACTTAACAAACTTTGGCAACTAGCAGTCGCCTCATTACCTTATCAATTTAAATAGTCATTAAATATTTCAAAGGGTTCCGGTTAATGCAGTTCGCATTGGGTCAAAAAAGCATAATTAAGTTAAATAATAACAAGATATAACAACGTTGACATACATTTTGCATTATACATGAAATGCCTGAACACATTTAAAAAATATATTTAAGTAAAGTTAATTTTGTTAAATACAACAGTTAATGATTAAAATTAGCTGAACAACATGTGCACTTGTTTGTTATACGATATGGCGAATTATATACTATAGATGTGCGGTTTTGTGGGAGTGGAATGTCAAGAAAGATTCAAGATATGAAGGAAATTGCGACTTACATAACCCAAAGTGATTCAATACGAGGGTCAACTAAACCTTTTGGATTAACAAATGTTACTGAATTGCCTAAGTTTTGTTTACAGAAGTATTATAGGGCTAATCTCAAAGTTTTTAAAGTTTTAGCCTTGAACTGATCACTTCCAATTTTTAGCTACATATTTTTAGGTATACATTGCCACACAAAAGATTCCTTTTATCAAAGGCCCCAAAAATGATTTATGATAAAATTCTGTTCAATCATGGAAGGCTCAGCCTCTACCCTCAGAATGTTTGCATTTTGACTACCTATTTTGTATGATTTCATCTTGAAATTATGTTAAACACGATACGTACACGATTTGTTATAAATAAATGCCAAAGTAAAAAAAAGAAACAGCGAAAAGTTACCTACTCGCCAAATTCCAATATCTGACAGAGTTCCTTCCTCTCCGCTGAGATACTCATGATTCGGAGGGTTCTCAACTGGGAATCAGCAGCTCGTAATCTTCCCACCGCAATGGTAATTAGAAACTTATTTTTGTGCTTTTTTTTTTGATTCGTTTGAGTAGAATTATTAGAATTGTTTTCCATTTTCCATTTTCTATATAAAATCATGTTCATTATATAGTGGAAGCATTTAACCCCCTTGATCATGAGCTGAAAGTTTCCTGTTTAATTCCCTCGACAGATATGGACAATACGGATTGAATTGATTTTGAGTCCCTTGTATTAAATATATTCAGTTCCAAAAAGCACCGCTTCACGTGTTGACTACCCTCCCCTATTTTTAACCTGCCCACCCCCGGCCTTTTCTTTATATGGTCAACGATTGAGAGGAGGAAGTGGCTAGAATTCGTCACGGCTCAAATGATTTTTGTTTTGTCTCGATTTATACCCTGTCAATTCTTTGTTGTGTAAGTTTCTGTTATCTTAAATTAAGTCAATCAAATTTATAGATAAAATAAAACTTACAGGGTATTACTAGTTCTGCAATTTAACAAAAATTTTGATTTAGTTTTTATAGCCATTAGAGAACTTTTATTATGATTAGTGTACTCTTATTATCGTCTATATATACAATATATTATCTTAATTGTTTTCCGGGGGTATCGTATAGTCGATTTATACATTTTATTTGAATTGTGCGCTGGTTTTTGCGCATCTCTGCTTTATTGTTTATTTTTGTGTATTTCGTGATATATATTATGTAAATGTTGTTCTTGTTGCTGTTGTTCTGTCCCGCCATACTCCCCCTCCTTTGCTCTCCTCCTCCTTCTCTCTCTCTCTCTCTCTTTGGATATCTGGCCACTTACATATACATATATACATATAGTATTTTACCGGCGGAAACATTGCTTCTCCATGTGCATATAGCCTTCTCTCTTGCACTTTATTTGTTTGCTTTTAATGTGAGCCACATTTTGATTAAGTTTCTGTTTTAGTTTACCCAATTCATTGAATAAAATAGCCTCCGATTAATTCATAATTCTTCTTTCCCCCCACAATTCTTTTCTCACGATTTTCTCTTCTAGATGAAAACCGCCAACAGCTATCAACAACCAAGCAGCCGCCTAGCAAGGACCAAAGTAAAGGAACTCTTCTTTCATTATTTGCTTTTCATTCCTGTGACCTCAATTTGTCCCCTCTAACGAGTTGTTTGTGTTTTATCGATTCTTTCCTTTTTCGAAATGACCTTGACATGGCTTGGTTCTTTTTTTTGCAGAAAGATTTATTTAAATGGTTTTCGTTAGTGTTTCAACAAGCATTTATTCCAAAAAACATTAAATATAAAGTATGTATATATACATAGAAATCCAATTTATTAACCCGACATAACCAGACAAGGAAATTTCCAACTGGATTCAGAGTCAATTAAATACAATGATAATGTTAATATTGATTTTCTAAACAGATTCATCATCTTGAATTTGAACGACACATAGACAAAGAATAAAAAAGAGATAGATAGATATATATATACATACATATATATGTATATATAGAGACAAGCGTGTAACTTCCATATTGACATTGAAAACCTGAACATCACGATCGAAACTCTACATCAAATCTAAACTAAAAACTGGTCCGCAAAATAAATAAAAATAATAAACTGCTGACTCAAGTGAGAATGTTTTCAAGTTTTCCAGTTTTCTTTCGGCAGGTGCTGCAATCAGTTCTGTTTTCTTCTCTTATTTTCATATTTCATTTTGTTTACAATTATTAACTGCTTTTTATACTGTTTTTTAAGGGGAAGTGCTTAGGTGTTTGCGCTCATATTATATATATATATATATATATGTATACATATATGTCTGTACTTATATCATGGCCATAATTAGTTTTGCTCTTTTCTATGCTCCATTTCAATTGTAAATTGGCAAGAAAAAAAGAAACGTGAGACCTTCAATTGAATTTTGCTTTTTGCTCCAATTGATGCCAAACAACTAAATAAATTGCCGACAATTGTTGCTAAACAACAAACAACAAATGCACAAAAGTTTATAATTTTATTATGTTTAAAGAATTGTATCAATTTAAACAATTTTGATTTTCCTCTTTTGTTTTCTCTTTCCCAAATTTTATTTGGCATGCATGTACATACATATCTGTGTGTGTGTGTGTGTGTGCGTGTGTGTGTGTGTGTGTGTGTGTGTGTGCGTGTGTGTGGGTGGTCTAAGAGGGATCTGACCCAAAAAATTGTTGATTTCAGCAATTTTTTGATGCCTCATTTCCAGTTTCAATTCTCAATTTTGTATAATATATGTATATATAATAATGTTTGGCAAATATTGTATAGATATGTATATAACAAGTTATATATGAGGATGTATGTATATATCGTATGTATATAATGATAAAATTGTTTTTACAATTTTCCCAAGAAATGAATCGAGTGATCTTCACGAATTTGCTTACTGTATGAGTAAAAAAGATAATGATCGTTATTGGGAGAATCATACTGTGAAATTCCATATGGTAAAGTGTATCACAAAGTCAGATAGATAAAATTAATACAAAATGTTAACGCAAATTAATTGCATTTTAATTCATAAGACGACGGAATTGAAGTGTTTGTTTGTTGTTTAAAATCTTGTCCCAGATTTTTTTGTAATTTTTGCTTCTGTCAGATACATACATACCATATGTACATGCATGTACGGAAAGGCGTCAATTTTTTAGTGTGTCTTAAATTTTTACAAGAGAAACTTTTGCCTCAAGTGAAAGGTGTTAAATTTGCTTGATTTAACTTCTTTTTGTTGTTGAGCTGGTGCTTAAAAGGGATTTTAGTGATTGCTTTCATTGCAATCAATGGAAAGTCATGGTAAATCATTGACATTGGCTATGCAAATGATTTAAGCGGTCCATCGAGTCTCATGATTACCATTCAGATCTATATGGAAATCATAAAGATCAAACTGCTATGGATGCGATTTTATAGCTCAGGTTCTTTTAATATTGATATTCAAGTCTTTTGTCTTAATAGACAATGATTGAGATTTAAGAAATCTCTCAAAATGAAGTATGCATATTTTCTTTCCTTTTCCTGTGATGATTTTCCACTAACTTGTATTACTTTCAGTTGAGATGGAGGATTGTCAACACATTTGGCCAACACACACACACCCATAAATATAATGCATTAGGTGCCCATGTCATCGTCTTTATCATTTGCCAACATCTTCCACTTCAGACAACATTTGTTGAATCTTTTCTTCTTCTTCGTTTTATCTGTTTGTTTGTCTACTTTTGCAACTTTTGAACTGTTGACAATTGTTGTTGTTGACAGCGGCATCTCCATGCACTTTGCTCTATTGCGCAATTCAAAACCATTTTCATCATTTTCTTATTTGTCATCATTGAAGCGATTTGAATTGCATATGTATGTATGTATGTATGTACATCCATCCATACATAACTCTCTACACTTGCATTTCATTACATCAATTGGCAAATGTCATTCACATGTAAATATTCCACCCATGGGTGGGTGGGAGTATCAGCATCAGCAGCCGCCTTACTGTTTGACAAAGTTATTAACACGATTCTGCTACGTTCTGTTCATAGTACATCATGTGGCACATTTTGTAGAACTTGCTTCCGTTTCAGTATTCACAATGCCGGCCTTTTGTGTCAGAGTTTAGAGTTTAGTTAGAGTTGTGTCCATTGTTGTCATGAGTTCTACTGAATTTCAACATTCGCAAAAAAAAAGAAAAGCGGCTTTGTTGTGACATACTATGTACAATATGATATGTCAGCGACCTTTTTTTCTTGTTGGCTTTCGTCCTACTTTCTTTTTGTTTATCACAAATTTTTATGTGAAGCCTTTGTCTTTGAAAGAAAGTTAGCAACTGCTGTCCACAATATTGAAGAAGGTACGACTTAGGCACTATCTAAGAGGACGACAAGTGAAGGAAGTAGCAGTAAATTATTGTAGCAATAACTCTGACTAACTCTGAAATGCTAATTACTTATGATCTTTCAATTAAATTGTTAGCAAACTAAGTTAATAATAGACTTGAATAATTTACAGTCAGTCAATTAAGTTGACCAACTATTAGCACTTAACTAAACATCATTCTATGTAGGTACTTAGCTCTGTTGTGCATATAATAAAGTTAATTTCTCTTAAGTTGTTGTTGTTGTTGTTCGACTAGTTTTTAACCTGTCAAGGTCAAAAGGCAAGTTGGCAACAACTTAGCGAACTGATTTTTCCCCCCACGGACAAGTGTAATGAAAAATGTGGTAAAAGAGGGAGGCAGGAGGTAGAGAGGTAGAGAGAGAGGAAATACAATTTCCCACGCCGATTGTGCTTATGCTTATTCGCTTCTTCTTCTTTAAGTCCCCAACATAATAATAATAATTAAAAGAAAAAGTAGAAGAAAAAAAGGAAAATCCAACATACAAGCATTTTTGGAGTAAAAACGCATGAAAAAAAGAAGAAAAAAAAAACATTTGTTAAAAGAATATTGTATGTGATGTGGTGATGTTGTTTGTTGTTTGTTGTTGCTGTTGCTGTTGCTTTAATTACTTTACAACTAGGCGCAATTTAATGGACGACCAACAACTGGAAAGTTGACAGTTTTCGCTAGAAAATTGGGTGTGAGTATCCATCCAACCATCCATCCATTGCCTTCTTCAACTGCTCTTCTCTTTCTTAAGCTTCTGTTTCTACTACCGTTCGCCATGTGTAGACAAAGCAACTTTCCAAAATGTACTTAGCACTTTCAATTACAATTGAAATTGAAGAAGACCCAGACTAACAGAAGAGAAAAAGAGACAACGGCAACGGCAACTACATAGACATGGACACAATGGACCAACATGAAACAAGAATCTACCATCTAAACTCATCACGATTATGGATGAGGAGGTGACTTTTACTCAATTTGGTAGAGTGTGAAATATGTGTTTAATTAGTTGTTTTAGTTGTTCAAACAAAATATTCTCTCTTTCTCCATTAGATTCTCTTCATTCCCAATAATTGCTCAATTGTTGAAGTGAATTAACAATTTTTTCGATTTTTTTTTTGAACTTTTCAAATGGCTTCAACTTTAACAGTTGATCCGCGCATGGCGCCAAGGCACACCCAAAAATATTCTTTGACATTTAGCATAAAAAACTTCAAAAAAAAACAACAAAAAAAAAATATGCAAACTGGTCGCCCACTCATTCAGAGGAACAAGTTTCAAAAATAATCAAAAAAAAAAATTCAAATTGCCTGGGGCAAAATAAATTACTGGAAGTGTAGAAGTATTATAATGATTATGAAATTATCAACTAAAATTATCCCTATTCAGTTAGATATTGTTCTTAAATATTAAATTGGCTCATTTAGAAAATCGTTGCTTAAGCTTATATATTTATTTATTTATATTATTTTATTAGCTGACAAGTTCTATCAATCACAGACTTTATAATTTCCTGATATCTTTTTATGAATATGTACATCTTTATGGTCGTGACAAATTATGCAAGAAACGAAAGTTTTTGCAGCACTTTTACTTAAATGTTAATACATGTATTAACTTATGCTTATGCAATGATCATAAGTCATCGATTAAGTGCATTATAATCATCGTATATGTAGACATAATAATAGCAAACTAAATGCCATTGTAATAGTAACATGATTTAAATGCATTCATTTCGCTATTGTGTGTTAAGTGAACAAAAAGCCGTTTAATGAATGGGCCACAACCCGCCAACCCGCCATCCCTCCGCCTCGACGCGGCTTCTTTCTCTAATGACAAGCTTCCTCATTTGTCTAGTCGCAGCTTGTAAATTTGTTTATTGGAATTGGGTGAAATTTATTTATTTTTCTTCATTTTTTTTTGTCCCCTGCCTGCCTATTTATATTATAAATAAAGAAATTTTGCCGTCAATGAGAGAGAGAGAATAGTTGAAGAGCTTAGAAAGTTTGCGTTGGGATTCATTTAAATAAAATTTTGATAAAGTTGTATAACAGAATCCAAAATTTGTTTTTTTTTTCGCGAAAATCCACGCTATAACAGATATAAATTTTTCTTACTAACTTTATCTGATAAATTCAGTTACAATTCAATAGTTGTACAAATAGTTTATTGAACTCAAAAAATAATTAAAAACTCGCTGATGATGACCAAAACAAAACACTTGGGTCTGGGTATCGCCTTTTTAAGCTGTGTCATTTTGGCCGAAAGAAACCGGCTTCAAGTTCAGCAGCAAATTACAAAAAAAAAACAATAGCTGTGAAAGAAACTACATATATACATATGTATATCTATGTGTATATATGTATAAATATATTTTTATAAATAAATGCTGACGAAGGAAATGTTCAACTGGAATTTTATCAATGTTCAATGTCGTCTCAACTTTTGCAATTGCATTGAGGAGAGAGAACAATCATTAAGGGAAGTCATGCGGTGGCATAATTTTATGGCATAAATAACATTCCGACGGATGCACATAACTTTTTACATATGTATTATATGTACATATATATGTATAAATGTATATATATATAGATTGTCGACTATTTCCTGCAGAGCGGACGCATCTAAACAAAGTCTGAACTTGCTTTGTTTCTCTATATATTTGTTTGTATGTATGTATACAGACGAAATGAGATGAGATATATACACCCATACACCCTTGTACCACTTAAACCCATTCTCTTTATATTATATAAATACAACTTTAACAAATATTTAAGGAATATATAGATAAAGAAGATTTAGCCAAACGCTTTGCCAATTTCATGCTAATACATTTTATTTGTATTTGCTTGGCATTAAAAATCTTGATATCGGAAAACAAAAATTTAAAAGTTGCAAAACTTGGGTTAAAAATTTGTTTCTCAGATTATATGGAAATTGAATGATAGTGTTTATATGTATTTTAAAAATTGTGTAAAACTTTCGTGAATTGAAACCATTGCAGATGGGGGGATTTGGATACATTTTATCTCTCAGTTTGACCTTACACATTATGACCTTTTGGCCCTTTTGCAATGATAAGATTATTCTGAATACTTACAAACATTTAAGTTTACTGGGAAACATTTTATAATTAAATTTGTAAACCTTTCCGAGGATGCAAAATACCTTTGCCCGCATCTTGACACTTGCTTCATGACCCTAACCTCGTCCGTGTTATCCTTTAAAACCTTTTTTTGTTACATTTTCTTAGCTGCTTTTGCAATGTCATTGCACTTGTCCACTTAACCATCAGCCGTTGGGTGTTTGCCACTTGGGAGAAAGCATTTTCTGCATTGTATAAGGCCGAACCCACCCTCATTCTCCCTCTGCCACTCTTGTCTCCAGTTGCTACTCCTCCCCCTCAAGTAATCAACCTACACGCATGGCATGCAAATTAACTTGGTTTGACGTTGCGTAATTAAAACCGGCGACGACAACGGCAACTGCAGCAGCAACTTGGACAAGTGCAAGGAGATAGAGAGAGAGAGAGAGAGAGAGAGAGACAAGTGCCGACAAGAGGGCGTTACGCAAAAACCATCAAAAGGCAATTGCCAAATCAATTTTAGTTAGAGCCAAAATCAGCGAGAAAGTTTCGGCCACCCAATAAATAGTTAACCAACATAAGATAAATGTTAATGACATGTAATGATCATGAGAAGGAGGATGATCATGCAACCGCAACTGGTTCAGTGGCTCCCGCTAGCCGACTGTCTGTCTATCTGGCTGCCTTCCATTCAAGGCGTGAAAACCTCAGACCAATTGAGATTCAGATTTTGGTTAGAGTAAAGAAAACGTGACGTTTTTATATATATGCATAATGCATTTTACCCATGGCAAGTGGCAATTGGCAGCTGCTGCTCACTTTGGCAATGGCAATGACCGCCTTCCCCAGCCACCCATACCGCGTTACTACATACTATACCATCATTCGAATGATTGTTATGTGCCTTCTGTGGCATGGAATGTCACTTGAGTTGAGGCTTATCAATTTATAAATTGCAACAATGCAATGCGGCGGCGGCACAAGAAGCTAATTTTTCTATATAAAAAGGGGGCGGCCTTTCAAGTGGAAACCATTCAAGTGGTCTTCCTACATAATACCCCCCACCCCCTCCCCCCTTTTTTTACCCTTCTTGTCACTTCACACTCCCTTCCCCCTTTTTATTAGCCCATTTGCATTTGAAGCAAAAATTTCGAGCATTTAATGGAAAAGTTTTTGTTTTCTGTTTTTGGACTAATATAATTACACTGAACGAAATTCCTCTTGTATGTATATAGTTTATTTATTTTAAAAATTTTCATAAATTATTGAAATTATACTTTTTATTAAAAGTTAAGCTGACTAAATGTGGAATAAAGATTCAAAATTTTTATCTCGGATTCCATTTTATAAGCAAACTTATAATAATTCACATGAATTGTATAGCGGATTTTTTTTTCTCATGGTGTAACTCGATTTGCATATATTATGATTTGTTGTGTCTGGTTTAGAACGAACTTTTGACCCACACACAAAAATAGTTTTTCGAATGAACGATTAATCTTCAATGATTCCCAACTTTAGACGTTTAGTAATCGAAAACCCCTCAATTTTCAAAAGAAAATTCTTATATATCTATCAAAAATGTTTACCAATACCTCTAACACTATAATACAGATAATAGGAACAAACTATTGAGAATTGAAAAGCACCTATCTATATATTCGTTTTAAGTATTATTTTTAGATCGATATTTATATGTACAACGCATTTTGTTTTGTTTGTCTGACCTGAGGCAATTTTGATTTTATACGCCGGTTTTTCTCCTTTTTTTTTTTTTTTGGCTATTTTATAAGGTAGAAGACAATCCTTCTTTTTTCCCATGACTGACCACTTTATTTTAAGCCAAGCCCCATCGGTGGTGATGAGTTCAAATTTCCACACAGAGAACGGAAGTGACACTTTAACCTTAACCAAACATAAAAAAAGGGTTGGGACCACACCTCCTCCATTGTGTCATATGTACGAATTTATGTTGTCATCCTCAAAGCTAATACGCAGTGATAATCGTTAGGCACTGCCAAAAAAAAAACACAAAAACACAAACAAAATAATATTGTTTAAATGGAATCATTTTGTTTAGACATGGAACATATCATTACATCCGCACAGTCAGCAGTCAGCAGCCAGCAGTCTCCAAAATGCGGTCAAGGTCTTTCTTCCATCAGAGCAAAGGAGATAGTGATGGTGATAGAAAGACCAGGAGAAGGCGGAGAAGCATTCCACAAAGTGGCCATAAATTTATGGCGTGCATAGATTCAATGAATCTTTCAAAAATTCAATTGGCCTAGCATTTCGATGTTTTGTTTTTAATTTCGTTTTTGGGGGAACATTTTTTGGGGTCTTCTATAAATAGATGTTACTTTGCTTTTACAAGTGGCGGGCATAAATTAGCAACAGACTTAACTGAATACACACACACACACACACTCAAAATCAATCAGAGGAAAATCTAATCACTGCTTGCTTTACATTTTCATTTTCCAGAGTAAACCTCTAATGGTGGAACCTATAGATTTTGAGGCATTTATAGCCAAAAATAAAACCGTCATACAGAATGATCCGCAAAGGGAATTGCTTATTTATCCGGTTGATGATGTTTCGGTAAGTAAATACATGCATACAAAAATTTATAAAAAGCTGAGAAAAACCCAAAGAAAAATAAGCGAAAAAACAATGAAGAAATTTCCCAAATAATCACTCCACATGAAATCACTAAAGAAAATATAAGTAGAAAAACAAAGAAAATAAAATATTTATCTGATATATAGCAAATTATATACAAAAAAATGAAAACAAAATAAATATTTAAAAATATAAATCAATTGTTAACTGATGTTTATTATGACGAAAGAAAACGGATCGGATTCTTCCTCACAGAAAAATTAATAACTAAATACTGAAAATATAAATTTAAGAAAAAAGGGAAAGAAATTATTTTAGCAGATTCCAATTGAGATTTCTTGGCAACTAGAAAATGATGATAAGCACTCGCAGTCAATCAATATTATGATTAATTTTAAACAATTACTAAATCTTTTTTAGGAGATCATCATGCCCCGTAAGCAACGCACAAATGTCAAATCGGTTGCCGATCGTTTTGAGCCACCCAATGAGTCGATTGTTTGTCCCCTACATGGACCCGCCGCTAACTTGATGGCCTCCAATAATGGGCACACACAAGTCAGTCGTCAGGGCAGTATACAATCGAATGGCAGTCTCCAGAATGGGAATGGTAATGGTCACATAAGCAGCAGCAACAATAGCTTGCAATCCAATTCCAATTCGACCATCAATGGGAATGGTCATTGCCAGCTCTCACGGAAGAGTAGCCAATGCTCAAATGGATCTGCCAGTCAAAAACTTGCACAGGAATCATCTTATGAATCTGCTTTATCATCCACAACATTACGTTCACACTTGGCCCAGCCGGAAGAAGTAGAGGAATTTGCCGATGATGACGATCACACACATCACAAGGCATGCGAAGAAGATCAATTAGATGGTTGTACTCAGGGTTCCAAAGCAGAATGTACACGATTCACACGACAGGCTTTGTATACGTATAGGGCCAAGAATCACTTGATTCATTATAAATATAGTGCTTATGGTGGAAATTGTCATGATTTACCGAGGTACGATAAAGGATTAGTCTAATTTAATAACAAAGATTAAAAAAAAAATTTAATTATCTCGTTAATAGCATCACACCAGCTGAAGAGCTTATTGAAGAAGTCTATGAAATTGATGCCGATCAAGATCGTATAGATGAGCAAATGACTCGATCTCAAGCAGATAGCATCACCAAGCAGGGCTATCTCCTTAAAGGGCCCGATTCAGCCGCAGATCGTATGTTTGCCAATATTGGAAATAAATCATTCAAGCGACGCTACTGCTATCTGCGCCAGGAAATCGATGGGACCTATATGCTCGAGTTACACAAAGATGAGAAACAGGGTGAGGCCAAGGCCACAATTGTGATGGATTTCTGCACGGAGGTTGTACAGGTGAGTCTATATATTATTTTCCAATAATCTGATGTTTTAATAACTTATTTTTTTTTTATTTTACCAGAATCCCAAACGAGGACGTTTTTGTTTTGAATTGCGCATGACCGCTGGACACAAATCCTTCACTTTGGCTGCTGAGAATGAGCAAGACTTTAAAGATTGGCTGAGTAAATTATCCTCTGTTTTGGCCCAAAACAAGGCTCAAGAGGAGAAGAGAAATGCCTCTCTGGAACGTCAACCTCAAATCCAGCCACCCAGTAGCAGCTCAAGTATGGAGCCAATGACATTTGGCACTCTTAAGGGATTGGATCAATCGCTACATCCACAACTAATTAAATATGGCCGTGAGACAGATCATTCTATTGCACAGGCCAGAAGAGAGGAGCGACGCCGTCTTTTTGCCTGCTACCAGAGTCCTATTAAAGCGAGTCCAGGCGAAAACTTAGACCAATATAGAGAAGTCTTTGGCACTAGAATCCTGCTCAGCTGTCATAGTCTAAAATTTCGCTTACAATGCCAGCCAATGGATACAGATGGAGTCGGAGGGGAACAGATCTGTCAGGTGGAACCCTATATAACCAGTCTGTCACTATACGATGCTAAAGCCGGTCGTAAAATAAGTGAGAATTTCTACTTTAATATTAATGAACCAGCGGCGACTCAGCTTTTACCCAATACCCCGGTTCCGGCTTCAGTGGCAGGCTGTGGAGTACCACGCAGATCAGCCACTGAAGGTGATGAAAGACGCTCAGTATCATCGCAATCACCTCACTCTCTTTTTGATGGCGTTTCCTCGGATTTGCTACGCTGTCCCCGCTCACAATTTCAACAACTTCATCAATGCCTGCTCTCAATAAGTGCTCCGCATGCGGATATCTTCTTGGTTGTCCGTATTGAGAAGATTCTCCAGTGCAGTATACAACAGGCAGCAGAACCTTATGTGAAAGCTTCGCGTGATTCAAAATTGGGACAGAAATGCCATAAAGCAGCCAAGAATTGTGCTCAACATATTGGCCATTATCGGCAGCCCTTTGCTTGGGCAGCACGACCTCTGTTCAAGCTCTACAGCCATGAACTGGATGTGGAACCACAAAAGGAATTTGAATTTCCTACCATTTATCGTCAGGAGTTGCCCAAGTTGCGAGATGAGGAGTTAATAAAACTTTTGCTCGATTATCGCAAACCAGAGAAATTCAGTAAATTCACCATTATACCAGGATTAATGAAAATGCAAATTCAACTAGTAGACCAGTCGCCTGTACCCTGTAGCCTCAGCAAGTCACTGAATCCTCTGGCCAATTTCGATGCTGGCTCAAAGCAAAATCTCACATTGGAATTGACAGAATTCCAAAGTCAAAATGAACGAGACACGCATCCATACACGAATTTTTGCAATCATCTTTATGTGTATCCCTTGAGTCTACAATTTGATAGCCAAAAGTTGTTCTCAAGAGCCAGAAATATTACCGTGGTGGTGGAGTTAAGAGATGGCGATGGCGAGTACAGTAAACCATTGAAGGTAGACTAGAAAAAAAACAACAAATTCCGGTTCCGGCTATAATATTTGTACACCTTTTTTTCAGTGCATCTACGGCCGTCCTGGGCAAGATTTGCTCGTGTCTCAAATTGCCTGCCCGGTGTTGCATCACAATGTCTCTCCTACTTGGTATGAGGAAATTAAATTACGTTTGCCTTTAGGTCTATTTCCGGAACATCATTTACTCTTCTCCTTCTATCATGTGTCTTGCAATTTGAGCAAGAAAAGAGACAGTCATGCGGCCTTCGAGACACCCATTGGGTATGCCTGGTTGCCATTACTGCAAAAAAATCGTGTCTGTCTCGAGGAGCAACAGTTGCCAGTGGCGGCCACTTTGCCAGTGGGTTATCTTTCCATACAACCCTTGGGGTGGGGCAAAGGGGTAAGAGAAAAACGAGAAATGCTAATGGCTTCACTATCATGGAGAAACTCATAAATCGTTTTATACTTTTTTTTATCCTCTTTTCCCATTTACACTTGCCTTAACTAACCTAAACGTTTGATCTCTTTCTTGTTCCTTTAATTTCCACCATTTCCATATGCATGCGCCTATCAATCACCCATCCACCCTCTTTACCTGGTTGTGCCTACAAATCCTTACAATTTCTTAGCAGAATTGCGGACCGGACATACAATGGATCGATAATCAGAGACCTTTGTACCTGGTGGGCCTGCGCTTGGATTCCACAGTTTTGACAGCGGATCAACATTTGCATAACTTTTTTGCCCATTGTGAACGGCTGTTGGAGGGAGGTAAGACTGGAGCTTTGCCAGCTGAAACGGAAACATGTAAAATACTGAAGGCCACTCATGCCATTGACATGAGATCCTTGATCAATTATCTGCCAACACTACTCAATGAATTGTTCACACTTTTGGTTCACACACAATCGGAGGAAATTGGTCAGAATGTTATACGCCTTTTAACCAATATCATCCACCTGATAACCGATCAAGCCAAGAGAACGGACTTGCTTTTATCATATGTGAAATATGTATTCCATGCCCCGTACTATAGTCAAAAGACGGCCCGAATGCGTACTGTTCATGGTGAATTGTGCCGACATTTGCCATATCTTTTAAATCCAAATAATACGGATTTCCTGATTGTTAACAAGTTTATGCGTTATTCGTCTATATTCTTCGATTTGATTGTGAAAAGCATGGCTCAACATTTGTTAGCCACTGGCAGGATTCGAATGTTGCGAAACGAGCGCTTTCCCAAGGAGTTTTCTGATCGGGTGGAGCAACTGGTCAAAGTATTGATACCCTATTTAACAAAACGATACGAGGATTTAGGAGAGGAGACGCAACAATTGAACAAGTCCTTAGCTCGCTTTATACGCCAATGCTTGAGCTATATGGATCGTGGATTTGTCTTCAAACTAATACGTTGTTACATGGATGAGTTTTCACCGGGAAATCCCAGGATTCTGCATGAATACAAATTCAATTTCCTGAAAGAGATATGCCAGCATGAACATTATGTTCCCTTAAATCTGCCGTTTATACTGAATCCAAAAAATCGGCCACCCGAAATGATGCAACATTTTACTTTATCTGAACAGTTTTGTCGGCAGCACTTTCTTTCCGGCTTGCTTTTGCAAGAGCTTAAGAGCAGCCTGAATGAGGTCGGACATGTGAGACGACATGCCTTGGCCATATTCAAGGATCTATTGGCCAAGCATGAGCTCGATGGACGCTATCAGCAGCGTGGTCAACTATCGCGTATAGCTTTGTTGTATGTCCCTTGGTTGGGCATTGTTATGGACAATTTGCACCGCATTGATGATCTATCTGAAGGGAGAGGAGCCGCTTCCACACCCAATGGACATGTCTATGCGGATTCAGCATCGTATACAAAGCGGTTAAGTTGTTCCAGTAGTTATGTCTTTAGCAAGGATTCATCTTCATTTGGTTCTCTGACATCAACGCCCAGATCAAAAAATCGTTTGACCTTGCACATGGGTGATCAGCCAAGTGCGAGTCCTTTTCGCACATCTTTGCACATGAAAGAAAATAATTTTTTGGCCGCCATTGCGGGGCAAACCATTACCAATGGCTTATCCAATTTATCCCTTAATTCCAACACAGATTCGGGGGTAAGTTCCAACTACATTAATTACCTTGCATGATGATTTCCACACTTACTGATTTAATTTCTTTCCAATTATTCAGCACTCTCAGGATACAACCACTATTGGAGCCTATACAAATGGCGGAGAATCAGATGTGGCTCTGCGTAATGGTCACAATCGCTCAGTCAGCGTCACACATGCCCAAATTTTTTCACGCTGCGATAAATTCAGCTCAGGGGAGAGTAAGGATCTGCTTCTTGGATTCCTGTTCATCATAAAACACTTGTCACAGGATCAAATGGTGGGATGGTGGCAGAACTGCAATGAAACAGAAACATTACAATTCCTATCAATATTGGATCTTTGCCTGCTCCAATTCCGTTATGTGGGTAAAAAGAATGTGGTACTAACGCCGGACTCCCGTTTGGGTAGATCTACCAAGGCCAATACATTGCCGGCTCGCACTGCTCCTCCATCGGGCGTTGAAAATGGTCATCAACAAGATCAGACAACGGGCAATGGTCTGGGAGGTACTCTAAATCAGACTAGAGAGAATCTTCTCGAAGATATGGATATATTGGCTCGCAACCATTTGGCTTTATATGAGTCGAATTTGGCCACGGAGATTGGCATGATAATTCTGGATTGCCTGGGCATGTATGTCCTGCAATTTCGACAACTTTTAACAGATAGTCTGGTTCTACCTAAATTGGCTCGGGTCTATTTACGTTTTCTACAATTGGGACAATCCGAGCGTCTATCGAAGCATGTTTTCGCCGCTTTGAGGGCCTTCATTAACAATTATGCTGTTGCATTGTTTAAAGGAAATGCCATGTTGTGCGGCCAAATGGTCTACGAGTTGCTTAAGGCCTGCGATAGTCGCTTGGTGGATATACGCCATGAGTCCTGTGCTGTCCTTTATTTGCTAATGCGTAGTAATTTTGAGTTTAGTGGACGTAAAGCTCTCACCCGCGTCCATTTGCAGGTCATCATTTCGGTTTCACAAATGATTGGCAACGTTATTGGCCTAAATAACGCCCGATTCCAGGAGAGTCTGTCAATAATTAATAGTTATGCCAATAGTGATAAGGCTATGAAGGGGACAGGATTTCCGCTCGAGGTAAAGGATCTCACACGAAGAGTGCGTACCGTCCTAATGGCCACTGCCCAAATGCAGGCCCATCATATGGATCCAGAACGTTTGTTGGAATTGCAATATTCTTTGGCCAATTCTTATGCCTCTACACCTGAACTTAGACACACATGGCTAGTTACCATGGCTCGCAATCATGAACAGAACGGCAATTTCTCGGAGGCAGCTTGTTGTCATCTTCATATTGCCGCCCTGATGTGTGAATATCTCCGCCTACGTGGTGGCTGCTCTCTGAACTGGTCTTCCACTGCATTTAAGAAAATATCACGTAATATACCGCTGGATGAGCAAGGTCTTAAATTGGATGCCGGTGCCCAAGATTCTCAGTATACGGAACAAATGCTGCTTGAGCAATTGAAGCAATGCGCCGACTTCTTAGATCGTGCTGAGCGTTTTGAGTGCTTGGGTGAACTCTATAAGCTCATTCTTCCCATGTACGAGAGGGGCAGAAATTTCATTGAGTTAGCCCATTGCTATGAACACTTGACCCAGGCCTATAATAAGATAGTTGAAGTAAATCGTTCTGGTAAACGCATGTTGGGACGCTTTTACCGTGTAGTCTTCTACGGCATGGTAAGGAAATCATTTATAAGAAAGAATTGAACACAACAAAAATTTCCCTAAATTGCAGATGTACTTTGAGGAAGATCACGCAATTGAATTTGTCTACAAGGAGCCGAAACTCACCTCACTAAGTGAAATTTCTGAACGTTTGGCCAAGCAATATAAAGATAAATTTGGTGACGACGTCGTTAAATTAATAATGGATTCATCGCCGGTAAGTCAACTTTCAGATTTTTAAACCCTGTACTAATAGGGTAAAAGGGTATATTAAAGTCGCTCAAATATATATATAACGGGCAGAAGGAACATTTTCCGACCCCATAAAGTATACATATATATATATATATATATGTATATTCTTGATCAGCATCAACAGCCAAGTCGATGTAGCCATATTTAAAACGGAAAATTATCCAGAAGATTGATGTGAAACTTTTCCAAATCGGCCAAAAGGTGCTCAACTTAGAGCCTATAGAACATCGGTAAAATCCTTCAAAAGAAGGACAACAGATTAATCCTTCGAAGGAACCTTTACTTCAGAAGTCTCCAATTCAGTCAAATCTCGTCTGATTTTGAAAAACTATGTCTTTATTTGCTTTTTAGAATCGCCATTTTTAATTAGTATACAAATCTGGAAAACTAATTTTCAACTCGATTTTCGCAAATTTTAACGATGGTTACACTGCAAAAATTGACAAAAATCCGGTCCAAGTTTTTTTTTCCAACTTTTTTTCAACTTTTAATGCAGTTTTTTAAAACGGAAATTATCCAGAGATTCATGTAAAACTTTTCCAAATCGGCCAAAAGATGGCCAACTTAGAGCCTATAGAACATTGTTAAAATCCTTCAAAAGGACAACGGACAAATCCTTCGCAGGAACCTCTACTTCAGAGGGCTCTAATTCAGTCAAATCTCGTCTGATTTTGAAAAACTATGTCTTTGATTTGCTTTTTAGAAGTGCCATTTTTAATTAGTATAAAAATCTGGAAAACTAATTTTCAACTCGATTTTCGCAAATTTTAACGATGGTTCAAAATTGCAAAAATTCACAAAAATCCGGTCCAAATTTTTTTCCAACTTTTTTTCAACTTTTAATGCAGTTTTTTAAAACGAAAATTATCCAGAAGATTCATGTAAAACTTTTCCAAATCGGCCAAAGGATGGCCATTTTACAGCCTATATAGAACATTACTCCAATGTGGATTTCGGACTTTTGATGATTTTAACGATTGAGGAGTCTGTAATTTTCAAATCGGCCAAGGATGCCATTTTAGCTCTATATTTAATGTGGTACGAGGGTTAATTTTATAAATATCTCCAAGTCAGCAGGGACGACTTTACTTCATTATAAATTAAAACAAACTTAAATTTCACTGGAGAATTTCAAACGAATTTTAGAGAGCATTTTAGATCAATAACTTTGTTTAAGTTATCAAAAATGGTATTTTCACTTTTATTCATGTGGATAATTAAAGTTAGTTAAGTAACTCTTTAATTTTTTTTTTTTTTGTTTTTGGATATCGATAACAGTTTACGTAATATACAGACTTGACAGATTTATAGATTGATATAGAGCAACTCAGTCCACTCTTGCGGAGGTCATTTAAAAAGATATTCACTGAAGGGCACATCGGAGTCACTTTCACCCCTCAAAAGGCTTAGACGCTTTAATTTTAAAAATTTTATGTTTAACAAGGACTAATTTTAATTACTATATTCTGTTACCCGCTTAACCGCTATTTGTCGCATCAATGAGGCAGTTGTGCTGCGTGGAACTATTTTCTGATTTAGATTATGTCCAACCGGTGAGTTTTTTGTCGAATTTCCCTTAATTACTTTTGAGCTAAAAAAGGAGGATAATTAGAAAGGAGAGCGCATATTCAAACTGAACAGAAATCTTACCCATAATTAACTGATGATGAAGGCACCTGGTGTTTGCTGTTGTTTAATCCAGCCATTGATTTAGTTTGTCCTTGACGTCCTGTATATGAATTAGCGGTCGATTGCTGATGACCAGTTGATCTTGGCAAGGTGGCATGTTGAGCACTATTGACCTTCTTGCCAGAAGGAAAAACTGTACTCTGATGGCTCTTTTTGGTGGTTTTATTTCCAGCTCCATTTCCATTACCTTCACCTGTGCTTAAACGAACTTTCTGTAAATTCAAATTAATTTTTTCATTTTGCAATTTCCCATTTTTTCTTGGTGGATTACTATTGTAAGTCTGGGGACGAGAACTCCATTTCGTCTTGGCCAATTTATGTACTTTGGTTTGCGACAAATTGGTCATTGTCTTGGACACGGCTGGTGTGGTTGGTGGAGCATCGAGACTCAGCTGTTCCCCATCATTGTAGATATATAGTTTATTTTCCATGGGACGGTATAGTTCCCCATCCCCCTCTAATTGATTGACCAATGTAGACTCACCATTGCTATCATCATGTCTATAGATCTTACCACAAACATATTCAGTCGTAGTCTGTGGATCTTGCCCATCGCTTGTATGACATCCATTATCTTCGACACGGCCGATCTCTGTCGACACAATGGAATGTTCAGAATTCGTTTGATCGTTGTTCATGATCAAACCCAATTGACAGCACAGTTGTTTAAATTCTTTGTTTGAGGTCAAATCCGGGAATCTTATTGAATCTGTTAATGAAAGGAATTTTTCAAATGACTTTATCCCATCGATTTGCTGCTCAATCTCCATTTCAGTATAGCTTCGATTGGCACAGATTAAACATTTTGGACGTCCTGTAGTTGAAGTTGGAGCATTCCATTCAAACTTCTCACTTAACATTTCACTGGCTCTTAGCAAAAATTGTGCTACCAAAACATTTTCTGGTTTATTTGCCAATTTCTCCTGATCGGTCATATCCAGATTGAGAACAGTCTGGCTACATAGATCTTTTTTAAACAATTTCTTTGTCTTAATATCTCCCGTACTGACTGATGTTCCTGGTACGGATAATTCCTGACCAGTGGTAAATTGTATATTAATTCCCTGACCCTCAGGCTGAAGAGTGACTTTAATGCTATCCAATGATAATTTTTCATCACCCATCTGACTAAGAAATTCAAATATCTGTCTCTTTACATTCAAGCTGTCATCTTTATCATCTGCCGCCACATTAACCTGTTGTTCTTCGGTATCATGATTTCTCAGACTCTCAAGAGGAAACAGGGATGTAGTCGATGTTGCCTCCGATTTAGTCTCTCGCTCCGGCTTAACAAGAACTTTTAATTCATTTTGGAGACTTCCTTTCAAATGCGATGGTACAAACTCCTCTGCATGAGGATTTAATCCGTATTCGCTGTAACTTAGACTTTGACTGCAAAGGCTTTCTTCGCCATCATCCTCCCTTCCGGAGCTCTTTGGCTCCACTTCAGATTTTTGAAATGGAAAGATACCCGTTAAAGCCGCTTCAGTCAGTCGACCTCGTGCTTGTTGAATTAATTCCATGGTTAGATCCACGTTTTGACTAAATTTCGAAAAATTGTGGATTGTGGTTTTTTATATGTAAAAAACAAAAATTTACAAAAATGTGGTTCTTAAAACAATATAAAATTGTATAAACCGGTTGGTTAGAGGATATGAAATGAGCTAAAGGTTTCTATCAACACATAACTCTCACGTTACTTAGGTAACCCGAAACAAAATCTAACCGGCTACTGGGATCTTAATTTCATTAATTAGATTATTACAAAATACAAAAGACATTATGTATATATGTATATATATATATATATATATAAATATATATTTTATTTTTCTCGGTTTTTAAGGTGAAAGTGGAAGAATTGGATTCTAAATTGGCCTATATACAAGTCACACATGTGATACCATTCTTCTCCAAAGATGAGCTAGATCAGCGACTCAATGAATTTGAGCAAAATCATGATGTAGATACATTTATGTATGAGACTCCATTTACTAAATCAGGTGCAGCACGAGGCAATGTGGAGGATCAATGGAAACGCAAAACAGTCATTAAGAGTAAAAAATGAAATCATTTTTTATTTACACAGAAATTTTAATTTAATTTATATTTTTTAGCTCAATATTCATTTCCCTATGTGTTGAAGCGCATTCCTGTAAAGTCCCGCGAAATAATAGAACTAAGTCCCATTGAAGTGGCCATAGATGAAATGCAATCAAAGGTTTCAGAGCTGGAGGAGATAATTTTACCGCCAGCCGATGTGAAGAAATTGCAACTACGTTTACAGGGTAGTGTGGCTGTGACAGTAAATGCCGGTCCCCTAGCCTATGCCAATGCCTTTCTCGATGCCAAAGTCATTAAGAATTTTTCCATTGATCGCGTAGGAGATCTTAAAGATGTTTTTCGGTATGTTTGGAATTGATCTTTTCCTGTTTTTAATGAAATTAATCCATTAGTATTTTGAATTTCTTACGGCAGCGATTTTGTTGGCGTCTGTCACAAGGCCTTGTGTGTTAACGAGCGAATGATCTGTGCCGATCAAAAGGAATATCATTTGGCTCTAAAGGAGAACTATGAGAAACTCTGCCAGGCCCTTAGTGAGTTACTTGACGATGCATCCTTCCAGCCGTTTAGCAACGATGATTACGACAGCACAGCTCAACGCAATAGCATGGCCTTGTACAATGCAATAAGTGGCGCATCACATAACTCAAGTACTGCTTAAGTTAATCAGAACGAAACACAACAAAAACGCACAGCTAAATACTAAAAAAATAGAAAAACAAATCATCAAATGTAATTGTAAAAGTAGCAAAATGAAATCCTAATATTGTTTGATGTTGAATTCAAGTTATGTTTGTGGCAGGTAAAACGCCAGTTTCTATTGGTTTGTGTTTCGACTAACTTCAAAACTGTTATATAAATAGGCCAAGAATGCATGTAACTAAACTACCTTAACGGGAATTTTGGTGGCTATACTAAACTAAAACTAACTACAACTTGTCTGAAAACTAACCCAATCCAATTATCTAATATTGGTGGCTATAAATAGGATAATGGCATTGACGACTAATATTTGCGTAATTTACTTATGCTTTTTAATCTTAATCCTTAAGACATTTAATGTATCGAAATTAATATGTTTAACATTTCTTAAATATCTCTACTATTTAATGCGTATTAATCAAACATTATGAATTCTTCATTTTTTAGGAATGTATTTTGCAGAGCAAAATGCCAACAGCAAGCACACCCACCCACACTACATACACACACACCACACAACCAATCTTAACTGACCAGTTCCAAAACGAAATCCTGTTAATTTGTACATCTATAAGAATAAACCTTATTAATTATAAATTGTTTACTAATTAGTATTAAAACCTATCGTATAATGAATTGTTGTTAGATTTTTTATGTTCCAAAATCAATTAGAATTTTAGTTTTTACCTATAATTTCTTGATGTATTCGATTTCAAACTAGATCAAATCTGATGCTTGATTCCAGTGTCTTCTCTTTTGAAAACTTAAATTAAATTATTTAGTTTTTAATGTTAGTTGTCAAAAACTAAAAACTATTTAGATATATAAATAAGTTAGCAAACAAAACTTACCAAAGTATTCAATATGTAACTGAACATGAATATATATTTACATGCATTTTCTAGTGAAATCCTAAACTAAATAAATGTTTGAAACAATTTAGATTGTGTTTTACTACAGGAAATGTTCCTGCAATTTTTGTAAGGGGGTTAGTCGTAAAAATTTCATAAAAACCAGAAAAAGGCTTATATCTCGGTCATTTTAAGGACTAGCAGGATGTCCTTTGGCCCACATGTGGTCCTTTTTAATTGGCGTCGACTGACAAGGTCAGATCCTTGAATATCCTTTTAACAATCGAGAAAAAAGGACTTTTTCCTGTACAAAAAATTGCTTATATCTCGAGAATCCTTTAAAGGATCAGGACGAAATTAGTGTCAAATGAATCCTTTTAAGAAGGACTATCTTCTAGCCAAAGGACATTCCGATAGTCCTTCAGGGAGCTGAGTTATTAAGGATTTTAGGTTTTTCGCCCATTTTCTTGACTGTCTGTGACAAAAATTTTCTATTGCCTACTTCAAGGGTGCTGTTGAAATTTTACTGCCAGAATGCAAATTTTTGAATGGCGATTTATGTTTTAAAAATTTGCAGGGTAATCCAACCCGCAGAATTTTTATTCATTTTGAAAATTTCAGATTGTATTTTATAATTTTTGGGTTCAATTTTTATTATAACAATTTTATGGTTTTTATAATTATTTAACAATTTTGTTTAATTTTTTTGCAAAAACAAAAGCACGAAAATTTGTTAACAGAATTGACACATCCGCATTGATTGTTCTTTTTTGTTTAGGGCTACATAAATATTATGATAAGATTGTTTTTTAATTATTAGGTATTTATTACAAGCGCACATTTGGGTTCCGGGAACGGACAAAGTTCAAAAGTTCATCCGAGTCTTCACAGACGAAAGGCTTAATGTGATGACAGGCTACATCGTGCCATTTGAGGCCGTCGTTGTAGAAGTTATTGAGAATGGACAAGCAGCTCTCATCGTTGCCCTGGGCGGCCTCACGGTTATCAGGTTGAGGTTGGTTGTATCCACCCGTTTGGGACCAATCGCCCTGTGTTACGCTGCGAGGTGGGACCAATCTTAGCACCTGATCCCGACCAGAACCACCCATTTTCATTCGGGGGCTGGAGATCGGGTCTATCGCAACCAGCGAAATTGCATTTGCGTCCCGATGTCCAGATATATCTTACATTACCTCGTGCAATGCGTTGTTTAACAAAATCATTTTCCTGGGGTGTCTCAAGGGAAACGGCATCCATGCAATGGCGACGACAAATATTGCGGGCATCCAACCAATCGACTTCCAGGCTACGCGTTGGTGCATGCTCCCAGCTGAAGAAATAGGAATGGGAGACACCGCGAGCATCCCGATAGGAGGCATGGCGAACACGATTGGCACAACTCCTCGGATCGGGCAGAGCCAGACGACGCTGGGCGAGAACCACGGTGAAGCTCACTGCCAGCAGCAGCAGAGTGCGCAGCACAAACATCTCGATGCGGAACTCTGAAACAAGTGAACAAAATTGAGAACATCAGACGCTGTTGACCCAATCGGGAGATGCCACACCCATTTCCACATTTACATTTTCACATTTCCATTTCCGCTCCAATGGTCACGATTTTAATACAAAATCACTGATTGGAAATTTTTGTTTTTTGATCAATTTTGAGCGGGTTTTGTGTATGGAATTCAATTCATTTGACTAATTGAGTAGTTTTCCATTTCAAATTTGCTATATCTACAAAATATCTATTTAGTGCTTTATCTCTTTTATTGAACAGGAGGCCATTTCTATGTCGTAATCGTGAGAATTGTACTTGTTTATACATATATAAAACCTGCAAGGATGGATTATATTAAGTCATGCCGAAGAATATATACCCTAACGAATTATGTATGGTTCTGAATCCATTTGATAGTTTCCCAAAGTTGGGGTTCTTCATTGCCTGCATTTAAAATTTGCATATTCGATGTTTAATCCAGACAGTCATGGAGACAGCCAGCCAAATATACATAGATAACAAGAATATGTATACATACTTTATATTATCGGGGATGTGAGATTCATATACACTTTTTCAAAAGTGTAAATAAATAAACATGTCTATATACATTCATATAGTATATGCGATCTGAAACCTGGCTACAAGTCAAGTCAAGTCTGTTCTCTGATTTGTGATTTCAATGATATGCAAATGGCTTTATTGTTTTATATATGCAAATTTTAATGGTCTATTGATGGACCAGTGGCAGCTGGGTTTCATTTTGGATTCCACTTTACAATTAGATCCGGATTGGCAAATGAGTTAAACATGTAACTGAATAGTTTAAAAACGCATGCTGCTTAATTAGCCAGCACCAGACAATGGTGCCTAACTTTTAGCTCGAGTTCATATTCAATTGGCTGCCTAAAGGTCAATCAGTCAGAATGTCAGGCCTCACTGAACCCAGTTCGAGTTAGTGGCTATCAAAATAATGTAAGCACTCTATTCTTATATGTATATGTATGTATATACACACGCCTATGTCATAAATACTCAAAAACAAAAAAATCTGTCAAAAAAAGGCGTGCCAACAAGGCCAATATTTATTTACAAAGGAAGGAATGCAATTAAATTTATGTTTAATTTTTGTTGTAATGTTTAAAATTAGTTAGAGACTTATAGTAAGAGAAATGCAACCTTTTGTTTTCTTTATTAAACCACAAACTATAACAAATTACATTTTAAATCAATTTTTACTGGTGGAGAAACTATAGGCCACAGCTTACAAGAGATATCATTTAATATCTTAATATTAAGCTTTTTTTCAGAATTATAGACTATAGATAGAATTATAGGAACAAGCCAACTAAAAGTTTTGATTGATCATCAAGCTCATATAAAGTTATATACTAAGGCTTCAGCGTGTTTCTTTATCATTGATAGATTGAATTTCAGATAGACTATATGTATATAGATTTGAAGAAAAAAAAAATCCCCTTTAAATGTTGAGTAAGAACTTTTGTTATTTGTTTTGCGAAATTGCTTTTGACACACAATTTTCCTAGTTTAGTCGATTACTGACCTAGCCCAATACAAAATCCAGCAAAGCCTGAGACTAACGCACTTGGCTTTAAGCAAACACACAGACTTTACATACATATACACAGATACATACATACATACAAATACATAGTAAATGCACATATGTATATACATGTGTATATATTAATGTACAAGCTCGTATATCACATATTGAGTACGCAAGAGTTTTAGTTTATCTAGCTCAGCTGAAGTCAAAAAGTGTGTCTTTGCATACCAACAAAGAGACGAATTTGGCTTTAATGGAGAAAGTTGGCATATGTATGTCTGTATGTAGTTGTCTAAGTGTGTGTGTCTGTCTGTGTGTGTGTGTGTGTGTGTATGAGTGTGTTGAGGCCACATTGTGGCTAATGTATGTAGTTGTTGTTGTAATGGGCCATGACCATGCCTTACACATGCCTCAACTATAACAAACTCTTCCGCCTGATAAGAGAATTTCGTTTCAGTTTGTGTCTTTAGTCTTTTGTTTTTGCCATGGCCAATTACTAGGTCTATAATATTTGTTGGCCCTGTTGTAGTAAATTGTAAAATTTTGTAATTTGAATTTCCATTGGCTCATTTGTTTCTTCAACTAATTGTCCAACTGTCGAACCAATTGTCTCGACTCTCTTCACCTCACTTAAGTAGCTCTCATTTCTTTTTTTCCGTTTTTTTTTTTTTTTTGTCGTCTTTACCTTTTTTTTTTTATTGTTATGCAATATTTTTTTGTTTTTTATTTTTGTATTTTTTTTTTTTTTTTTGTTATTTTTTCGTTTCGTTTTACGTTTTTTTTTTTTGGCTGTTGAGCTGCACTTGTAAATATAAATTAATGGGGCATGCTGATGGAGGGGGATACTGGAGAAAGGCATTTTTAGGCTCTTCAAATATTTCATTTATTTTATTGCCAAAAAAAAAAAAAAAAAAAAAAGAAAAAGAAACGACTGAGCAAAAAAAAAAAAGACAATGGAAGAAAACAACAACTATAACAACAGCAACCTTCAAATTGTTGGCATCAAATTCAGTCAAAATAAAGAGATGTTGAATGTTGCTTTTGGCCATTATTTGGCACATCTGTGCAACATTCCATAGTTAAATAATTAATGCCAAGCAAGTTGCATCTGTGAAATCTCGCCACCCCCTCCCATCTAACCCCTCACAACATGTACATATACATATATCTGGCTCCTTTATCGTCATCTTCTATATACTTATTCACTAAAGTCATATATGGCCATTAATCTTGGAATTATACAGCATTTTTACAGCAATCTTGGCCATTTTATTAACAACTCGTTTTTGGTAGTCACAGTTAAAACTTTTTATTTCTTCTACTCAAAACTTTAGTTGGCGAATCTTTTTTTTTTTTTTAACGAGTGTATCAAACTCTGGTTAAATGTTGTGTAAAAATAAAATGCGAAGCTGAACAGGTGTCGCTGCATTTGATTGCTAATTTTTGCAAAAAAAAAAAGAAAATAAATAAATAAATGTATTATGTAAAATATATGACATTAATTTCCTAAGTGATGTTGCAAGTTAGTTAATAATCCAATATTAAGGTAGACTATATATAATCTGTAATCAGATAATAAAATTTACAATATTTTTAATTACATGTAATTACATATATTCAATTAAAAGTCATGTAGAACAAATTACTGAATACAATTTAAATTCTTTTATTTTGAAATTAGAAATCAATCGATTGGCCAGTATGTGGCACTTGGGAGAAATCTCGAGAGGCTTGAGTGCATCTTTGGTTGGCATCTTTTGTTGATGGCTAAGTATTTAGAACACGAGACGAGTTTTGCCTTTCCCCTCTTCCACTCTCTATCCCCCTCTCTGTCACACACACACTCTCTCTCTCTCCCCCTCTCCCCCTCTCTCTCCCACTCCCTCTCTCTTTTCAGTCTTGTGGTGATGACAGTAATTATAAAGAAGACGGATTTGCCACCAACAAAAAGGAAAATTGAAATTACCAGTTAAGATTATGAACTTTCCCCCTCACCTACATACATAGGAGGAGTAGGAGTTTGTTCACTTAATAATTCTCTGATTTATTTTGTAACAATATTTTCGAATTGGTAGATAACCTGCAGCAGGCTACAAAAACTGAAAATAACAACTAAAAAGCCCAACAAAAAGTTCGCAATATTGTTAAGAAAGTTGGCATTGCGGATGCAACTGAGTTGAGGCTTTTAATTGCCTGGTCTGGTCTCAGAGTTGGCCTGGTCCGTTGTTGGTTTTCTTTCCAGAAGCTGGTAAACAAAGTCACTGGAAAAAAACATTTTTTTTTTTTTTTTTTTTGAAAACTGGACAGACATACACAGTGTGCTCGTGTGTGCCCGAGTGTAGAAGAAGAAAGTCTCAAGTCAAGTTTTTTTCTTTCTTCTTTTTTGTAGCCTCAGACACAGTTGGCCAAAGGAGCTTGGCAAGGTGCGTTACTTTTACTGGTCAATAGCAGGCATCTGCAATCAGACGTTGGACATCAGGTTTCAAAAGGGGCCTGTTTTCTCACAACAACAACAACAACAACAACAACAGCAACAAAAACAACAGCAACAATAAGCCAAAAAACTAAAATAACAATAACAATGAACATCAACAAGTTGACTCTGCCACCTGCCGCAAAATGATAGTGAAAATGTTTTCAATTGGTTTTTTTTTTTTTACTTGATTTTGGTCATGACATAAAAATATATATTTATATGTATTTATGTGCATACATATGTGTACAGATAAATATTGACAATTATATGATGGATAGCGGAGAGATGTCTCCGCTCAGCTGTTTTGGCCACTTCACTTTCATCTCGCCACGCACACGACATGTTAATGAATAGTTAATACAACATTTAAGAAAAGAAAAAAAAAACACTCTTTGGTACTAAAAATCAAGTGAACATATCGTGGAGGCCTCAAAATAATTTTAATTTGCATAAGAAAAAATTTCCACGAATTTGTAGAATTCTTTTGAAATGGACATATTCATATTAGTTCTATTTATGTACAAATAGATATAGTTGTTTATGCAATATATAGAGATTCAATTAATAAGAAATTTCTCACTACTTCCGTTTTAAATATAACAGTTAAGTTATTGAAATTGCTTATAAATAAATTAAATTCAAATCAACCTCGAATCTCTCGAATCTAAAATGGAAAACCATATTTTTTTTTTTTTTGGCAATTAATTTACCAACATATGCCAGATTTTATAGCTTTTATTTGGATATTATTTCAAGTGACATGCATGGACTTCCACAGTTCTCCAATCCCACCTCCCACCTCCCAGTTCCCACCTCCCACATCGCTAAAGGAAGGCCAAATAACATGCATTCAAGCAGAAGATTGCGCAATATGCGAGTTTTATGTATTTTAGTGTTTAGGAGGCAGTGCAAATAGGTGGAAAAATCTAATTTTTCATCACCGTGCAAATTTTCATATGCCAAAATGTCAAGCTATGGTCATGAAGGTGGAAGGTTGGGGGGTTGCTAAAGTGAGGGGTGTGTGTGTGTGTGTGTGTGTGCGGGTGGGTGTCAGTAGCTGCATTGCAATTTTGGAGGTCGTTAAACATTTATGACTGGGCCATTAAGCGTAACACAAAGATAAGGCCCAGTAAATAAAATAACATTTGACCTCAAAAGCAAAACAAATGAGTCTTAAATATTTAAGTACACACAGACAATTGTTTATAATTATTTTTGAATTTTTTTTTTTCTTTTGTTGACTCTTGTTATTGCTGGCAGCCTTTTTGTTTGTTTTAGTAGCAAAATGCAGATATTTAATATGTGGGTAATTTCGATGCAACTGAAAAAAAAAGATCTCAAATAGAAGATGAATGCGATTCGTGAAATTCCAATGAAGAAATCACAAGTCACGATTCCCCATTCTTCCCCTTCACTTACATCTCAGTTTTACCCCCTCGATCCCACCATCCCACCATCCCTCCCTCATTCCATCCATTACAAATGTTCGTACAAAATTGCATAGCAGCTGCCAATTGACACCAAGAAAATCATTTTTGATTCCTTTTCGATTATTTTTTTTCTTTTGCTATGTGGGAAAGTCTATTCAAATTGCAACATTTTCCCCGTCTCATGTCACTCTGTCCGTCCGTCTGCTTTTGTAGGAAAATTGTGGGCGTGTTCTCACAGATTTGATACGCATAAATTAATTTCTACACTTTTTGTTTTATTTTTTTACCCTAAAAATATTCAAAGTTTTGTAACTTTGCCATCGTGTCAAGATTTCTCTATATTAAAAGTCATTCTCATTAAGAGTTTTTGTTTCCTTTAGCGGGTATTAAGCGGTTAAGTCAGTATTTTGTGAGCCATGATCTAATGCTGTCAGTTGAAAGTAAATCTAAATTGTTATGCCATATCATAAGTACGAATAAAAAGGTTGACGTCATTATTATATACACAGTGGAAAACATAAGCATAGGAGGACAAAAAGACAATTAGATTCAGATGTTTATGTCGATTGAAAAGTAATACATATATGCTTTAAGGTCTATCGATATTATCTTCTTGGAAACTGATATCGGAGGTGCAAGAAAATATATTTTTACAAGCCTTGTATAAAGATATGTGTTGGGTCCATATATAAGTAAAATTTGATAAGGATTTAGTGGGAGGAAAAAAGGAGGTACTGATGATAATTATAACATTTTGAACTTATCAGAAAGATGAATTCTGTTATTTCTTATTTTCTTGATTTTGCTTTCCATTTGCAATTCAAATCACATTTCTCTCTAGTAAAAAAGCTAACCAATCAGAATCTTATTTGAATAAATCAAAAAGAGATTTTCCATTTTCGCATTTCATAATTCATTTTCAAATTTTTGTATTTTCTCATTATTTCACTGATCATCAAAAAATCAATACAAAAACTCGATTTATATTGTTTAGACGCTCTACAGAACTTAAAATTAAATTAAATATATTACACTTTATACCCATTAAATCTCGACTAAATAACGATTTCTGTCTATTATTTCCTGATAAGAAATAACTTATTCAAATGTTTTTATTTAGAATTTGTGTCATATTTCCAAAGAATATTTTCCTATTTAACTTGGAATAATATTTCCTATATATGTAGTTGATTTTCTCTTCCTACTGTGGTGGTACAAGAATACAACCTAATCTGATCTATAGAAAAAATAATTCACATATATTTAAATATAGACACGAGTAAACAAATAGTTCAAATATCCCTGCAGGATAATCACCTTTATAGTAATATGAAGCACACAAACTTTAGATTCTTTAGCACAAGTATTCAAACTTCCAATTGAATTGTTGGGTAATTTAAGTATTTTTTCTTTTTTATTTATTAAATTATTTCTTTTTTTTGGTGTTGTAGTAGTAATTTTATTGATTCTGTAAGTAAAGACAACCGCACGCAAAGCTTCACTTTTACCAACTGAACGCATTGACGAGCGGATCTGGCGGTTTATAGCTTCTCCCCAAATAACAAAAGCAACAAATACAACAAATGCAACAACTATTAACTGTGGTTGTCGTTCGATCGAGCCGACACTCCAACCAGGTATGACTAGTTAACTATACATATACACATAGACTGTGTGTGTGTGTGTGTGTCTTTATTTTATTTTATTTTGTTTTTGTTTTTGTTTTTGGCGCCTCACGCAGCTATGCTCTTTGCCAGTGTGAGTGGTGGCCAGTTGCTATCTCATTGTTAATTGAGTTATGGCCAGGTGAATTGGCATTACAAAAAAAAAAAAAAAAGGTCGCAACTGTGTCAATAAGTGAGGTTTGAAATGCATTGAAGACCAACATGTTGGCAACCAAACAAGTTCGTTGCTTGAGTCTTTTGTTTTGCATGAATAATATTAATACACATGTGTATATACATCATACCTACTTATTTTCTTTCTGTAAAATTGTAAAAAATGCAAAAATCATTAAGTCATTTAACAACCGTTATTGATTATTTGTTGCTTATATTTGATTTTATTTTAATTTGCCCCTCGTTTTGTTCATAAGTTTTTTTTTTTTGCATTTTTGCCTGAAGTCAATGAAATTTTGATCCCAAAAGCAAATATTTCATTTTCGCTTTTTCATACATTTATGTAATTTATATAACAAAGCATACAAAATGAATTTACAAAACGGTGTCAATAAAATCAATTAGTTTCTTTTTGAATTGCTTCCGGCATAATTTGCTCATCATCATCATCCGTCAAAAGGTGTAAAAGGAAGACCATCAATAAATATATATATATGTATATATATATATATATGTATATAAGTTAATAACTTTATAGGCTGGCATGCATGTATTCGATTTTGGATTTGGTAGGCGCGTTTTGAGGTTGATCAGAAGGCTCGACTTGATTATATTGATTAATTGATATTGCTATAGGCCTCAATTTATCAAAGTCTTGATAATTTGAATTGGGTAAGTTAATGAAAAAGTTGGTAACTTTACTTAAATTTCTGACCTTTGCATCAATATAATTGAACAATTCTATTAATATAGAAAATATGTCAGAAATTGAAATCATTAAATCCATATTCCAAATGTGATTAACAAATGAACCGATATATATAGAAGAAGCTGTAGAGAAAAGAGTTTTAGAGTTAGAGAATCAACTAAGTCCATCACAAAGCATTGCGATCTCCATTGTCCATCTGTCCTTTAGGATATAGAGATCTGTCTTTATTTTAAAACTATTTTAATTGTTGGCAATTATTTTTATGTTTATAAGTAATTTTTTGCATTTGTTTATAAAAGAATGTTTAATTTTATGGCATATAAGAATAACATTTGGATTTTTGATTGATTTTAGAATTTTAAAATTTTCATTTCACTTTTCAATGTTTTCGATGTTCAAGTTCAATCATAGAAGGTAAGTCAGCTGCATTTAGATATATGTATGTACATAGCTTCTGATTTCAATTAAAAGGTGATATTGATGATTATGATGATATTGCTGGCAACTCACGCACTTCACCTGGCGCATCTTCAAATATGCAATATATAAAATATTGAATTACGGCAAACAAACAAACAGACAAACAAACAAACAAACAAACATGCTGTGTGAGGTCGTTTGGTAAATTAATTTTAATTGCATTTGATATACAAAACAACCGAAACAAAATGAAGTGGCAACAACTTGAAATCAGTTTGATATCGGTGTTTTATGGATATATACATATGTATATGTATATATGTACATATATATCTATTTATTTATACACATGTGTTGTGACTTTGGTGTTTGCATCTTGAAAACACATTTTACACAGTTCTCTAAAGGCAAAGTCATTAAGTGTGAACATCGCCAAATTGATTAACTTTAATGACTCGAGCCTGACTTGAACTTGAACTTGAAGTGCCTGCCTACGAATACAAACTTGCCAAAAGGTCGAGCCCAGAGCCCAAATCGACAGACCAATAGACCAATAGACCAACAGACCAACAGACCCACAGACCATACAACAACTGAATAGATCACTGAGGCTGCAATTAGATCTGCACTTCAGTTTTCAAATGGTTTAGCCCAGAGAAGGCAATTTCAAAATTTCAACTGAAAGCCGCTTACCATGAAATTAAGTAGGCGAGACCTTAGGCAGATATTTTTATAAGCCAACATGAACATATACATATATTTATATATGTACATATATATGTATAAAATAAATGAAACATGCAATTGTGTATGAACGTGGGTTGCCTTTTGTGTAATTATCCATTAGCTAAAATTTCACTCTCTTCACTTTAACTAATAAAATTGGCACAGGCGATGGAAAAAAAACACACACACACTTGCCCAATCCTCCCACACAGTGTGATAGAGACATTTATCTTATATTTGACATCAACTTTTTAATTACAATTGGGCTCATTATTTGGAATTATGCAAGACATCAAACATTGAGTTGAATATGTCAGTTGGAGCAAGGTCGATCACTAACTGTTGACAAAAGACAGAATCTCCTCAAAAAAAAAAATATATATATATATATATACTTATATATATATAAATACATATAAGAGAATTGTGAGCACAAAGCATAAACCAAGATAAATTACACTACACTATAAAGGCCATAATTAACTTTGGCCTGGGGCTGTGGCTTAATTAACTTCTGCTGATGCTTCTGTTGATGCTGATGCCTCTTCTACATTTTGGCCACCAATGAATGGATTTGAATGTGGCAACCTAACCGTAACCCACTGACTGACTTTATTCAACTTGGTCTCGTCAACATCACCTGGCTATTTGGGGTTCTTCTGTAAGTGGAGCCAAGAAACCAACAAAAAAAATACACAAGAAGAATAAGAGAGTATCAATATTCGAATACCCTCTAATTTTGCATTTAAGTCTAATCCATTTTTTAATCTATTCATAAGGAATCTGCTTAACTTTTTCTAAATCAGATTCTGATACAAACGTATAAAAAAATCAATATCAAGATAAACTCGGCAATTCGCTTAGCTACTTTAATATCCCCTCTCTTTCCTCTCTTTTTGTAACAGGGTATTGAAACATCTGCTGCACACTCAGATAAAGAAGAAGAAGAAAAAAAAACTAAAATGATATTTCGCCACACTTTGCGGTGGTCCGAAATGTCAGCCAGTTCAAGTTTATCAAAATATTTTTCTTTATAATCATTTTTTTATATTTCTTATTATTTTCTGTATATTATTTTGCTTGTCTTTGCCTTGAAACTTGAAATTTGTACAAAATTGTTTTGCTTTAAATATTATTTATCTTTCATTGAATTGGAAATTAAATCTTATATAGCAAAACTTTAAATTTAATTGCTTAAAGTTCGCAAAAATAAAGTAAGCGAATTCTGAACAAATATTAAAATATTTGATATTTACATAATGAAGTCAAGTGTGTTCTCGAATATTTGCATTATATATAACTTCCTAAAATAAGTAGATATGTTAAATAGAGTCTCTAAAACATATAGTAAAAATGCGGAATTAATAAATTGATATCAAAGATTGTTTTGAGACCAAACTGCTAAATATAAATACTCTTCACCTATTTAATATTGAAAACTTTTTTTTCTCACTTTTATTAATAAATTAATCTTTTTCCTTTTCCATTCCAGGTTCAAGTTGCCGGTTTTTACTATTATAAATTACATTTTACTTTCATTTGCCATTTCTATTTCAAATTTGGTAATTTATTTGCAAATTCTATTCATTATATTCATCACAAAAATAGTTATGTATAAATTTTCCTAAGATTTGCACGTGGGAAAAAAATTCAGTTGACTTGGCGCCATTGTCAACAAATGAGAAACAGAGAGAGAGAGAGAGAGAGAGGGAGATGGAGTCAAAAGGGACCGATGAAGAGAAAAAGAGGGGAACAGAAGAGGCATCCCAGTAGAGCTGAGGTAAGCCGAGCAGGGCAGAAGTGCCATGATGTTGAGACCTTCCCTTCCATATGCAGTGGTTGCATATTTCTATTGTTGCAAACAAATTGTGCGACAAAATTCTAAGCTTGATTTGTTGCTGACACGACTGTGACGTCGTCAGAGATTTTTTTTTTTATAGTTTTTATAGTTGCTGTTGTTGTTATTGTTGTTGCTGTTGTTGCTGTTGCAGTTGAGAGCTCATTAACTATGGTGTGTGTGCGGTTCCATATTATGCAATCATCCTCGTTTGCATTGTTCAAGATGGCAGCCAGTTTGCTGCTTAGTTTCCAGTTTATCTTGTTACCAAGTAACAAGTAAGTTGGCCCAGTCTTATACAAAGAAGACTATGTAAGACGTGCGTGACCCACTAACGCTCACTAATCCTGCCAAAAAATTTTCAATCTCATCTTCACATCTTCTATTCCAACTAAAGATATATATCTATTACAAAGACAATGTTATTTTTCTTGTCAATTCAAATTATAATTTTTTGATTTAATTTCGCCAATGAAAAAAGTTTTTCTTTCAATAATCATGTCTGTCTGTCTGTCTGACTGTCTGTCTGTCTGTATATATATATCATACAAACATCAATCAAATTTTCGTGCTAAGATTGGAGCAAGCTCAAAATCGAATTTTGATACTCTAAGGGCCTTAAACGGATTTTGTCTTGTAACACAAAAATCATTGAAAGACTGAACTACCAATTGGACAATTTGTAAGGGTGTACAAACTTCGTCACGACTCAAATTGGCCTGCCCTTCTAATTATAAATATTATTTTACAACAATAAAATTTAGACCGATTGCGATACCTTGAAGTATATATATATTTAATTAGCTAAAGTCGTTCAAAATAAAGCTAAGTCAAATCGATTTAAACTAAATCTTTGTCTAAAAATATAAAAATAGAATTTTTAAAGATTATTTATAAGCCACAATAAAGTATTAATTAAGTAAAAAACAGTTTCATTTAATCACATCTTTTTGCATTTCCGGTCAAATGATATCGGCCTATTCTATATATGTATGTGCATTTCTAATTGGGGTTGTTCCTCCTTCATTTTCTCTGTTTTCTCTCTCTCTCTCTCTAACTGATTTTTGTTGGGACTACACGCTTAGCTCATTAGACAAAGTAAATTAAGATAACTAAATCTGATTCGATTAAATCGAATCAACCACACCTCCAATTACAACTTGGTATAGGCAAAACAAATGCAAATTGAACTTGTGTTTCCATGACAATTCACGATGACGATGACAATAATGATGACATGCCACCATCGAGGGCCAAATAATTACCCAAGTCAGATACGAATTTAATCTCTGATAACAGCCCAGCAACAAATGCAACACAACACAATTGAATTAAACAAATGCGTAGCAATGCGTAGTACGAAAGGAGTTTAGTATATAAAATGTTACGCTACTTGACGGATTCGTTACGCTCTTGCCATTGTTGGTGGCTTCGGTTTGGCCAATACCTGTGGCATCGCCTTTTCAGTGCCAACAGCTTCTATGAGAGTATACGGATGCTGATTGGCCTTGCCTGTGGCCTTGGTATTACGCCGTATCATGTGGCCCGAGCCGGAGAGCCAAATCAGCTTGTCATTGTCGAAACTTGGTACGGCTTCGTGAATGCCATATCACGTTGGCTTCTCTTTGCCTACTGTTATGCATCAATCAATCTGCGCAATGAGAGTCTGATTGGTTATTTCATGAACAATAAAATCTCAGAATTTACCACAAGAGCCCATGATGTGGGTGGAATTTGTGCGACAATTGTTGTCTTCATTTTACCATTGTTTTTGCGTCGCCATTTTCGACATGCACTTGAATTGATTGTAAGGATCGATAGACGTTTCATTGATCTCAAGTATCCCATGGACTATAATAAGATCTTGGGTATAGCGTGGCTTGTCTTAATGTGTGTGGCTACTCTTGATACATTTATCACGGTCTCTTGTTTGGTATGTTTGGCTAAAATGGAAGTACAAGCCACTTGGCAACTGACATTTCTTATGATCTATGAACTGGTGGCCATATCTATATCGATTTGTCTATTCTGTTTGATCACTAGATCAGTGCAAACACGTCTGACTCAACTACATCGGGTGAGTAGATAAAGTTACGAAAGAGGGAAAACGGAAAATCTAACTTATCCTTTAGTTGTTGACAATAAAATAAAATATATTTACATAAAACATTTAAAATCCTATCCAAGTCAAATGACTCAAAACAGTCCAAACAAGTGAAAAACAATTTAATTTCAAATCACTTTTAGTCTATGATTTGCGAATTATTAATTAATCTTATCTTATATTTAATTTGTAGTTCGATGAACTATTTGATTATTTCATACGATGTAATTAAATTAAGTTCTCTAATTAAATATGAATTTATCTGTTGATATCTATTTACACAAATGTCACCTTTCATGTCATTAACCAAAATAGAACTATTTACCATTGTTCTTCTCTTCCCCCATGCAAAGGGAGGGGAAATGGATAAGGAAATAGTGATCAGCAATATGGCAATCAAATGGCCAGAACACACTACTTTTGCCTTTCTGCACTCTAACCCTATCGTTAGTCAGTCAGTTGGAGTGTGACTAGCCAACTGAGTGTCACATGAGTGTCTATAGTGACGATGACAATGATAATCATGTTGATGATGATGATAATGAATCGTTGCCGGTCACGAGAAGTACACAGAAAACTCATTCATATGTATCGAATGCTCACACTTTGTCTAATCCCACAACTCAATGTCTGGCGTCTGTTTGACTATGCTGCCTTTCCCCAAGGCTCAACACACACACACACACATACTCTCACAATCAAACACATACACTTGTTGGTATCCTGAAACCTCATTATGAGCTTTTTTCTAAAGCTTGCCTCCCGTTTACCTCTTGCTTCTTTCCTTCCTTCTTTTCTCGCTTGTTTTATTTTGCATTTTATTCGTTTCCTTTTTTTTTTTTTTTTTTGCCGCCATGCGAAGGTTAGGTGGCAAGTGTTGTCGTTATCCTGGCTGCAGTCCGCGTTTGTACCTAAACGCAAACGGTTGTTGCGTATCCTGGTCGTCATGTCTACCGCATTGCGTCGCGTACGCAAATATTTTATATCGTCACAAGTGTACGAGGCCCTTCGTCCTTTATTCTTTTTAACTTTCCTGTATGGCCTAACGCCGTTTCACGTGGTCCGCCGCAAAATGGGCGAATCCTATTTGAAAATGTCCTGTTTCGGTGTTTTCAATATATTTATATATATTTTTTTATGTGGCTTTTGTTACATATCCTCGCTGCGTCAAGGAGAATCCATTGTCGGCTATTTCTTTCGCACCGAAATCTCAACAATCGGCGATCGTTTGCAAATTTTTAATGGCCTCATTGCTGGTGCCGTGATCTATACCTCGGCCATACTGAAGCGATGCAAACTTTTGGGTACTCTAACCATTTTACACAGTTTGGATACAAATTTTTCAAATATTGGAGTTCGTGTGAAATATTCACGAATCTTTCGTTACTCGATTTTGGTTTTGATTTTCAAACTTTTGATTCTGGGCGTTTATTTTGTTGGCGTTTTCCGGTTACTCGTTTCGTTGGATGTAACTCCATCGTTTTGTGTCTGCATGACATTCTTTTTGCAACATTCCGTCGTTTCGATTGCAATCTGTTTGTTCTGTGTCATTGCCTTCAGTTTCGAGCGGCGTTTGAGTATCATCAATCAGGTATGGATAAACAAAATTTATTTACTGAAGGGGAATATGTATTTCGATTTAGTGCTTACGCCCGCCCTGCGGCAAGGCAGTAAATCAAGTATGAATTAATTATTATGTAAATCCTTTTTATACATATATGTATGCACATAAGTGCTTAACTATGCGGGACTTGTTTTGACATATTAAGTAATGAAGGTGGATGATTTGATTTGAATAATTTGTGAAAATGTAATATAGGTTATCCTATCGAATAGTTTATAATTTACACTGTACTTTAAACACAAAGTGAAGAGATAAGTCATTACCAAAATGTATTAATTAAAATCTTTAGCATAACTTTTATCTTATGTTATCTATGAAAAATTGCGCATTTGAATAACCCTTCTACGAATTCACATATTTGACAAGCCCCCCAAAATATATACATATTCTATCTATTAAACTCAATTCATACAACTCACTTTTTCGGCGAACTAAAGACTCTATTAACAACAAAAAAAAAAAAAAAAAAAAGACTAATAGCTCAAAATCTCACCTAACTTTTACAAGCAATTTTTATAGACATTGTATGTCCCTATAAATACCAGCAAACATATTGAAGTTAATTCATAGTAACCCAAAGTCATAAAATTCATTAGGCTTAATATTTATGACAAAGAACTAAATAAAAATGGTGGAAAAGTCGGAAATAGTGAAATGGAAAGTAGTCTCTGGTCATTCATTGATCTAAATAGACGTATATCCCCCAGAGGATAAAGTCAGACAAAAAAAAAATAGACGACTGAATAGAGGGAACAAATTGAAATATTCATTCCTTGGGGGAAAATGTCTAACCACTATTAATTAAAATGCAACAGTTTAACCGGCAGCGGCATAAAAATGAGGAAATTATTTACTTTTACTTACCATGTTGTTAACTCCTGTTCGGTATCCTGTTGTTGGGGACCCCACCCAATAACCTCTCCCATCATTTCGGCTAGCGAGGTAAAATGCAAATATTTTGCTATCCCTTTGGTCAGTTGCCGGTGAAAGCTCAAACGAAGCGGTCGAAAATTATTAAAGAGAGTGTTTAGAAGAAGTCATGGACGTTAAAGAAGTTGAAACCGATGTGGAGGTGGAAATGAGTCCTTTGCGACGACGCCTGCGACATTTTGTGTCTGCCAAGCAGCTGTACGAGTGCCTGCGTCCTTTATTCCATGTAACCTATTTGCATGGCCTCACTTCCTTCTACATCTGTTCAAACAAAGAAACGGGACGAAAGGACATTAAGAAATCCGTGTTCGGCTATGTTAACGGCATTTTGCATATTATCCTTTATAGCGTCTGCTATTCGTTGACCATCATCAACAATTGTGAATCGGTTGCCAGCTATTTCTTTCGTTCACGCATCACTTATTTTGGTGACATGATGCAAATAGTTAGCGGTTTCATTGGCGTCACCGTTATCTATTTGACAGCCATAATACCAAAGCATCGCCTTGAACAGTGTCTACAAAAGTTTCACACCATGGATGTGCAATTGCAAACATGTGGAGTTAAGATTATGTATAGCAAAGTCTTAAGATTCAGCTATGCCTTGCTGATCACAATGTTCTTTGTTAATGTCTTCTTCACCTATGGCACTTTTTCGGTCTTATATTCAAGCCAAATGGCACCCACGTGGGCTCTTCACTTCACATTCATAATTCAGCATACGGTTATATCGATTGCCATTGCCATGTTTTCCTGTTTCACTTACCTAGTGGAGATGCGTTTTATAATGGTTAATAAGGTAAGATAAGAAATGACTTAGGCTTAGGATTTATTGATATATGAAAGGGTAGAAAAGCAATAAAAAAATTAAATTTATTATATAAATAAACTGCGAAAGTTTTAGAAAAGTTTTGGAAAATAAAACGATCAAAAAGCTTTCATTTAATAATAAATTGCTGAACCAATAATTATTAAATGGAATTCGTTTTAATGTTTAATGGCGATTTTCCCTTTTAAAAATTTATAAATTAATATGACAAAATAAATTGAGTTGCATAATACTAGATGCTTAGAGAAAACTTACATACATACATATACGTATAAATATAATGCAACTTCATTTTAATCATTTAATTTTCTAACTCGAAAAATGCTTTCACAACCCGCGTGACAAACTTAATAGTTTCTCGGTCTTCAACAATTTTACAAGCCAATTATTAGTTCTAGACTAAATTCAATTAATTAAATTACTTAACCCCCTAACCCACACAACTAGTTGGCAAGTCATAACCGTTTTTAACTCCACCTCCTAATAATACATACTTAATAATTTCATGACCAAGTTACAAAGAAAAAAAAAAAATGAAAAGGAAAAACAAAAACGATGAAAGAAAACTATCCATTAAATGAAAACTGTTGGAACGTGAAACTGACAGGTTTCTATTACAGTAAATTTTCAAGGTGTTGCCAGGTTGATAAAACTTTAATAAAACAATCAAGTTGAATTGAGGAAAATGCGGTGTATAAAAGGGCTTGGAGTCAATCAGTTTTTCATTTATAGTTGCTTGTGGATAAGAATGGGAAAATTTTATAAAAAATTGTTTAGTGCGAGTGATGCATATGGAGCAGAGCAAAGTTTATTATATTTCACCTATTTACTGGGTCTGACCCCCTTCCGGCTAAAAGGTCCGATAGGAGGTCGACATTTTCAGCTCAGTGGATTGGGCTATTTGAATGCTCTGATTCAAATGAGTTTCTTTAGCTATTGTTTCCTCTCGGCTCTGATCGAACAGCAGAGTATTGTCGATTATTTCTTTAAATCGGAAATTTCCCAAGTGGGAGATTCACTGCAAAAGTTTATTGGAATGACGGGAATGTGTATTCTATTCTTATGCAGTGGGATTCGTGTTAGACTTTTGATTAAATTATGTGATTTAATTTATCATATTGATAACAAGCTTCTAGAAATTGGAGTTTGCTTCAATTATATGCGAATTATGAAGTTAAGGCATCTTAAATTATTAATCAGTTGTACTGTTCAGATGGCCTATCTAACTAGTTCCTTATGCATGTTGCTATGGAATGATGTGAGACCCATTTATACAGCAACTGTTGCCTTCTATGTGCCTCAAATCTTTCTTCTCAGTATTGTTTTGCTATTTGAAGCATTTCTCCATCGATTTTGGCAGCACTTGGATGCCTTAAACGAGGTGGGTTAAAACTAATTGAGAGCTTTAATCGATTTTAAAAACAAGAAATCCGGATTATGTTCGTTAATAATTAAGCTAATTCAGCTGCGAAAATTTGTTTTAAAGCCTTTTTACATAACATAATCCCGAGATGATAATTAAACTGTCTAGCACTCTGAATAATGTCAACTTGTCATTTAACTAGAACATTACTCATACGCCGTGTGACCTTACTCACAAGAAAAGTTTTTTTAGTTGCCATAGAAAAGTCTTTACGATAGTTTGCAGTTTACTTTTTAGAAAATTTGTGTAGGTTTTAGTAACAAAACAATACCTACTATTACAAAAATCATTATTCAACTGCTAATTGTTAGCACTATTGCAAATAGTCTAAAAAGATTTTCAATAATTTTTTCGTCGCAGGTTCTAAAAAATCTTTCTCATCAATGGGACTCACGCAGTCTGAAGGCCACACAGAAGCAACGTTCCCTGCAATGTCTCGACTCCTTCTCCATGTACACCATTGTAACAAAGGATCCGGCTGAAATCATACAAGAATCAATGGAAATCCATCATCTGATTTGTGAGGCAGCCGCCACAGCTAACAAATACTTCACCTATCAACTGTTGACTATCATTTCCATTGCTTTTCTCATCATTGTTTTTGATGCATATTATGTTCTGGAAACTCTATTGGGCAAATCGAAGAGAGAAAGCAAATTCAAGACTGTTGAATTTGTGACTTTTTTCTCCTGTCAAATGATTTTATATCTGATAGCTATAATTTCCATAGTCGAGGGCAGTAATCGGGCCATTAAAAAGAGTGAGAAAACTGGCGGAATTGTCCATGCCCTAATGAATAAGACCAAGTCGGTGGAGGTTAAAGAAAAGCTCCAACAATTCTCTATGCAGTTAATGCATTTGAAAATCAATTTTACAGCCGCCGGCTTATTTAATATAGATCGTACTCTATATTTTACAGTAAGTAAAAATTTAGTTAAGATTTTCAATTTTTTTTCAATTTCTTTTTTTTACTCCAGATAAGCGGCGCATTGACAACGTATCTCATTATATTGCTGCAATTCACATCGAATTCCCCACAAAATAATGGACATATATATCCCTGCTGTGAAGCCTTGAATAATATTACAGCGAATCATACTCTATAGATGAACATTGTCGAATTAAAAGGGGAATAAAAAAGGGTGAGAATGGAAATGGAGCGGGTGAAATATTGTAAAGAAATACGTCCAACTGTGCGCAGCTAATACGATACGATACAACACTTATATGTATAACTATTGTTTTTAGATGTTATTCCATTTCAATTGTCCTGTTTGTAAATTAATGTTTAGCAATAAATAATGATAATCTCCAAAAAAAAAAAAAAAAAACATATTGATTCTATCTTCCTTGGGACGAGCGGAAATCAAAATTGAATGGCTGAATCTTAAAAGAAGATCAATTTCGATAAATTCCAGTTCAAAATAAAGTTGGAAATTATTCAAGTTGTAGAAATGAATATTTCAAAAGTTTATATTAATAGCATCTATTTCGAACTAAAAGTTGGTAAAGGTTCTTTATATATGTACATATATACATACATATGTATGTATGTATATACATAATAATCATGTTTTCAATACATTTTCCAACAGAAACTTTTGTAAATGAAACGAATGCGATTTGATTTGTTTGTAGAGTATGAAAGGCAAATCAACGGCATATACATACATATGTACATACATTCATTCATACACACGTAAATACACATAAATAATTATCTAAACTGTGGGAAAATATCACACTAAAGAAGAAAGAACTAAACTAAACGGTACTTTCTTATTGAAGAAACACGAATTAAACAGCGTGGCAATAAATTCCTAGACCCATTAAATTTAAGAATGACTCACAGCTTAATTGAACAGTTTTCATGAAGTGTATGTATGTACATATATGTGTACATACGGACATATGTATGTAAATACATACGGAATATGAGAGCACATGGAATTAAAGATTACAAATACATATTAAAATACATACATATGTACATACATACTTGCTAGACGTGGGCTCGCTCCAAGAAAATTGCCAGAACCAATTTATTTCATGTACATACATACATATGTACAATATTTTGATAAAATCAAAAAGAAAATTTAATTTTTACACATTTAATCGTTTCACACTTTCTTATTAATTTATAATTCACATTTGCGCTTTTGCCAACCTTTTTCACGTCTGCTCTGCTTCCACAATTATACACATGTAATTGAAATTGCGCCGTCGCAGCGGACTGCAGTTGAGCTGCTGGTTCAAGAGAGAGAAATTCAAACTGTTTGTTTCCACAAAAGAGAACGAAAGTGCAGGTAAAGTACAGGAGCGAAATGGGGCGATGTTAGTATTACTAACGCATGGCGACAATTTGGCGATGCATCCGAATATAATTTACAAATGTTAAATAAACCGCATGAAAAGGTGACGCCCCTCCTGATCATGATCTCTCAGTATATGTTTAGTAAATCTCGCTCAAATAATAACAGAGATGGGAAGACATTGATGGTTACGTCTAACTGTTAATCAATACAAATGAATTTTTAATATAATGAATTAATAATAAAATGAATTTCTTTATGTACATATATTCTCTTTGTTCTTTATTCTCTTGTTCATTTATCAATTTAAGCTTTAAATTGATGCAAATTAACTTAAATCGTTAATAAGTCGAAGATAATCTTTTAGGATTACAGTTTTAGAGTAACTAGAATTTCATCACGCATTTTTATATTCACTTTTCTTTCACCTTTTATAGCATTTATTTTCATTTTTTTTGGCAAACTTTAATTGAACGCTTTGACATGCCCAAATTGTTTTATTTGCAATCAAATTAGTAAAGTAGCCAAATTACCAGGACACGAACTCAACTTAAACTTTGCTGCTGTTGATGACCTTGTTTCCCCCTTCCGCTATAGACTCAACCATTTAAACTTAATTAAATATTTGCTGGCAATTGATATTAGCCAAGTTAAGGATACAACAGGTACATACATACATATATACGAAAGTATGTGGGTGCGTGTATGTCCCTTTAATGATTATGATATATGATAAGAAGAAAGGAGAGAGACATAGACAGACAAAGACAAAGCGAGAGCGACAGGAGTATAATGGTAATATAATCATCAGGCTTCCGTTTAGTCAGTTGGCCTCCAGTTGGCTTAGTGAACAGACAAACGACGCGAGTGAAGACCAATCAACTTGTTAACTGCAATGGCTTTTAAGCTCTGGGAGCGCATTTCCCAGGCGGATAATGTATTCCAATCGTTGCGCCCACTCACTTACATCTCTCTCCTGGGTCTGGCCCCGTTCCGGCTCAATCTAAATGCAGCCGATAAGGAGGTTCATACATCGACATATTCCTTTATTGTGGGAATTGTGCATTTTTTATTCTTCGTTCTATGCTTTGTGGCTTCCATGAGGGAGGGTGATTCCATAATTGGATATTTCTTTCAAACGAATATCACAAAACTGGGTGACAGCACTGTAAAATTCACTGGAATATTAGCCATGTCCAGTATCTTCGGATTTGTCATAATTAAACGCCAGCGTCTTGTGGCCATTATTCAAAATATAATTGTAGTCGATGAGATATTTGTCAGATTGGGGATGAAACTGGATTATAAAAGAATACTATTATTCAGTTTCCTTATCTCATTGGGTATGGTTATGTTTAATGTAATATATCTGTGTGTAAGCTATGGATTACTAGTGAGTGCCAATATAGCGCCTTCTTTTGTCACATTTACAACCTTCGCATTGCCGCACATAAACATCAGTTTTATGGTCTTTAAGTTCCTATGTACTACGCATTTGGCCAAAAGTCGCTTTAGTATGCTTAACGAGGTAAGAATTAATTATTGTTATAAACACAATCTTAACCAAAATACCTTTATGCCAGATAGATATACAAATCGAAATTATTAATTTAATTAAAATAATTTAATTCCCATGTTTCTTGATTTCAATTTTATTTTGTCTATTTACTTCTTCTCCTTCTTTAGATACTTCAAGACATCCTCGATGCACATATCGAGCAATATAATGCTCTGGAAATTTCACCAATGCATTCGGTGGTCAATCATAAGCATTATGCTTATCGCCTACGAAATATGATCAGTACTCCCATGAAACGCTACAGTGTTACCTCGATAATTCGACAAAATCCAGAGTACGCCATTAAACAGGTTTCGAATATACAAAATTTACTCTGCGATATTTGTCATACCATTGAGGAATACTTTACATATCCCCTGCTTGGTATAATAGCTATATCTTTCTTCTTTATACTCTTCGATGATTTCTATATACTGGACGCTCAGCTGAGTCCAAAACGTTTGGATAATTCTGAGGCTGATGAGTTCTTTGCTTTTTTTCTGACTCAAATGATCTGGTATATTGTCATAATATTTCTAATTGTGGAGGCAAGTAGCCGGACTATTCTACAGAATAATCAAAGTGCTGCTATGGTCCATAAGATTTTAAATATCACTGATGATCCGGAATTAAGAGATCGTCTGTTTCGCCTATCATTGCAATTGTCTCATCGTAGGGTTAAATTTACAGCAGCGGGATTGTTTAAACTGGATCGTACACTATATTTTACAGTAAGTAAAATTTTGAATTTGTATATATATATATATATGTATGTATATATATTTGTATTGTATATATAATTCGATATATTTAGATTACTGGAGCTGCTACTACTTATCTCATCATCTTAATGCAATTTCGTGGCGCCCATCATATTGAGGAGACTAGCGATGCCAACACTACAACCCAACATTCCAATATCCTACAAATGGATGATTAATTTAATTAAAAGTTTACTAAATCTATAAAAATATTTTATATTCATCAAAAAAAAATTTGGAAAAACATGTAACTTATTTTAACTTTAAAATACCTTTAAAAATTATCTAACAATTCAAATTATCTCCAAAAGATTTTTCCCATCAAAATCAACTTACACTTAGTATGTATGTTAGATCTTAAACTTTCTTATATCAATTAACTATTTACAGGAAGAATATGTACCTATGTGTTTACAGTGTAATTTATAACTGAATAAAAAAATAAATAAGCTGTTGTTGTCGAATCATACCTCTAGTTTTTCTACCCATCTTGGAATTGAGTAAAAATTATATATTTTATATAGAAATTTTTTCTTGCACCGATTGTTTATAATATTCAATACTGCATTACATTTGTAAACTATTAAGAATAGACTTGAAACAGCGCCCTCAGTTGTAAAGCTTTTCCATCAAAAAAGCTTTTTACATAGCTAAAAGATACAACACTCTAATGACCTATCGACTTATCGGTATTTAAATAAAACCGCTTTATGATTAGTTCGACCCATTAACCCAATTGCGACAATGCAACCACAGTCCGCCAGACTAAGTAAATTTCTTGTTGCTTTAATTTCGTGGAACTAATCCATATATACACGCAAACATAATCCAATAAGCAAAACCCGAATGCGCGTTGAAGTATATAATGTTGGGGATGGGTATTGAAATTAGGGGATGGCGGCGCCTGGACTTAATCATCCAACTAGTGCAACGACATTTGATTGTTTTATTGCCTCAGCCAATTCTGTATGTCCTACACTCGGTGGGTGGTTGTACGATATGATAATATACATATGTACTACACATACCATAGATATATTTGATATTCATTTTTTGCATACATATGCAGGTGCGGATTAGGAAACTTAATGCCCTAGTTATATTTTTAGTATTACATTGGTATTAATTGTATTAGACACTTTTAACTTTCTAACTGAAATCATAAGAGAAACTTAATATTATTGATACGATAATAATAAAATTAAAGTCTTAGTTTCCTCGATCAAGTATGTCTTATTCATATTCATTGTCAAAAAAAATATATATATATGTATATACTAAGAATTCCGAAATCAAGCTTAGCAAAAAAATCCGATCTAAAAATAACCCAAAAGTTAGATAACACAAAACTATCAAAATGGATTTATTTTGATTTTTCTTTTTTTCTTTTACTTATATTCTTATCCGGCCCTGCACATTCATTATTATTAGTATGTATGTATGTAAGTATGTGCTAAAACTAATCACTTCGATTAGCCATGTTGATAAGTGCGCCTATTTATCAGTTTTAGCATACATATTTCATTTACAATTTGTTTATATTTTGAACTCGCAAACTTAACCCACTTCCTCTCTATCTCTCTCACTCTCTCTCTTTTTTTGCTCTCCCTCTGAATGAAATCAGTTCCATGTACATAGTTAATTTTCAATGACAGAAAATTAAAGCGCAAATTAACCCTCACACCAAGCCACAAACCCCCAACCTCCCAACCGCCCAACCGCCCAACCACCCATTCACCACCCACACACATATTTGAAGCTTGTCTCAAGCCAGCCAGCCGGCTGGCTGCATCTCACTTTACTGGCATTCATCATGCTCCTCCACTCATCATCATCATCACCATCATCATCATCATCATAGTCAACGCCATTCAACATCATTATTATCATCATCGGTATCATCGGCTGTAAAAAATATAAAACGACGTAAGCCTCCACTTGGCCGTAGAATCGGCCTCGCCACTTAGTCGTAATCAAGCTTTGGCGAGTAACGGTCCTATCCAACGGTTGTTTTATTTCACTCCGTTTACGTTCGCTTTCGCGCTCATTTTGGTTTTTGAGTTCTTCCTTTTTCCGTTCTGTGATCCAACCCCCGTCCTACACTACAACTACACGTGTCCAAGTAGCATGTCCTTTGGGTTATAGAATTTCCTTTCGCAAATTTTGTCAGTGATTGTTTAACAAATAAAAAAAAGTGAGTGAATAATGTGTGCTAAGGAACCTTTCAGCGTTCGTTCTTACATATACCCTACACATACGTATATATATACATATATATAAAGAATTATTCCTTCATTTAATCGCTAGCAGACTTTACCAGATTACGATTACACTGGCAATTATGAAATATTATTATTATAAATTCAACTTGATTGGTTTTATTGGTTAATCTTCCCTAGACGGAACATTAATCAACTTATATACAATCATTTTTAAAGGTTCTGCTGACGGTATATAAGAAATTTCTTTAACTAAATCGAAGTTAATTCGAAAAACGATACAATGCGAACACCTGTTGAATAAGCTGTTACTTTAAACAGTTGTTTTCTTTTCTTTTCTATTTTGACAATTCTTTTCGAATTTGAATAAATAAAAGGAAATATTGCTCAGAAGACGACGACCCCCCATGCAGAATTTATTTAAGTACTAATTGCATTTGCGTGCCATTTTCAATTCACACATCCGATGCGGCAATTCGTCAATATAGTACATTAAGTTCATATTTTCATATATTTACCGTAATTGAAGCCCCCCAAGTTACATATTTATATGTATGTACACTTGTATATACATATATACATACATAGATTGTATTAGCAGTACATATTTACAATATCAAATTGCAAACTGATAACTCATTAGAATCAATCATTCCCCTCCCTCTATCAGCCAATTGCAAATTCTCTTTTTCCTTACATTTTATATAGTAGGTACAATATATGATCTGAATCTTGTATTGATAGATTTAGGATTTCTGCGGTTCGAATCCAATGCCAATTCGTATCTTGTGGTTTCACTTGATATTACCTAGAAACTTGACTAAGTGTTATATCATTTGGAAACTTAATACATCAAACGCATGTCAAACAAAACTTACAACTTTTTCAAACCAGACAACCAGAACAGTTTTTTTTTTTTATTGGAATCAATCAATTGGTTTTAAGAATTATAATTTTTAAAAATGATGTACCATTACTTTAATCCCATTCCCAATGGAAACGCGATTGGTAATATACAAGTTTCCATTCCTCCGAGGATTTTAATATCCTTTTGAAGTAACTTTTAATTGAATCTTTACATTTTCAATTCACTTCGCTGCCAGTCAATGAATGAATAATGTGTCAATTTACAGTTACAAACTGTAAATATATTATTTCAGCCATGACTGTGACTGTGACGGTAACGGTGACAGTGACAGTGACAGTGACTGTGATGCTTTGTCCTCATAATTCAAATACTTTAAAACTCAAAGAAAGAAAGTTCAAGTTTAAGTTCAATGTTTTGTCCAAAAAGAAAAAAAAAGTATTTGCATCGAAAATGCAAATATATATGATATATATATGTACATATATACATATGTACATATGAATAATTCAAGGGGCAAGCACATTTATATCGTTAAAGTTAAAAAATGTTCATAAGCTTAATTTAATAATGAAAATATCTGAGAGAAAAAAATCAAATAAAAAAAAAAAAAACAGTGACGAGAAGAAAACTTAATTGAAAGCAATTATATAGTGAGCGTTGTTCTTGATTTCAATTAAACCTAGAAGATGAAAAAAAAAACCTTAAAAATAGTTTAAGTTCACTTGCTCTATTATACCTCAATAATCTTTCATAAAAATATGAATAGATCTTTGACAAAAAAAGAAGCCGACAAATTTGAAAAATTCCCATAATCATATCAATTTTTCTCTCACTTTGACATGTCTTTTTCATATATATATATTAATATATAGAATTGTATTCGTGTACAATAAAACGGAAAGTGTCAAAGACCCAGTCCATAGCTCACGAGGGGTCAATTGATAGACTCAATTATGATGATATATCACAGAGAACGGGCAAACACAATGCAAAAAAAAAAGAAGAGCAATACTATGTATATATAGAAATTGGCAGGGCCAACTGTCCAAAGCTGCTTTATATATTCATTTTCTTTTATCAAATAAATATTGCACAGTTCAAAAAACTGTTATCACCAATAATAGACGATTCGATTTCCCCTTATACATGAATGGCAATTATCGGACATTAAATTCGAACATAAATCTCTGTACAGAAAGTGATTGCCGATATCTGGAAACGTGTTTATACATACATACATATCCGTTTTTCTCGCATTATTGCGCCCTTATTTAAGCTATAGTAAATATCATATGTATTTCGCTTAGCATAATCTCCCTAGATTGTTCTATATATATACACTCAATCTTCGATTCTGGTTATTCCATTATATAACATAAAAGATATACATTTAGTAAATCGCGTCTGTATCATCATTGACTAATTTGTAATTCAAATATCAAAATTGTTGGGAATTATGAAAAACACTCGCTTTAATTAAAAAGCCGGCGCATCAGACATTGTTCAGTAATTATCACCCCTGATATGAGTTGTATATAGTATGTCTATATATATATATATGTATGTAGCTTGTATATTTCAGAGTCCGAGTTTACATGAGTGTAAACGGCAATTGAAAGTCACGTTTCTCTTTCAATTGATTCAATTCAATTGAAATATATATATAATATATGTATATACAAATGTATGTGTTAGCAAAAATATATATATATATTTAAATTATGGCAATTTTGTGAATAATTATATTCGGTCAACATTTCGTGTAGCTAAACTGATTGATCAAATCGATAGGAAGTATTTAATTGGTCATACTTAAATGGGAAAATAAAACTGTCACCTATTGAAAAATTTATTCAAGTGATTCTCTATCCTCAATATTGATAATTTGTTTAATTCAAAAACTGTTCGTCAATTTTCAATTCTGTTAGTACTCCATAAAATCCATCATCTAAGAATTTTTAAATGGATGTATTAGTATTTTTTTTTCCTTCTTCGTTTTATTGGATATACAAAATTCGACATGTCCTAAAATGGGCCGGCCTTGTAGCAGTTCTATTCATATTTAAACATTTTTGTTTAAACCAGATTAAAAAATACTTTTGTCTGCAAATATATATACATATGTATATAAGTATATGTGTTTATATCCTTCGTTGTATTTGGGAGAAAAGTGGCTTCTCCTTCTGTCGCCTTCTTCTCTTTTCTATATTCGGTACAAGCTAATAATAGTTTTTCCTTCAGTTTCAATTATAGTTAAAGACCCCACCAACCATGCCCACACAAAACACCGCCATGTGGGGCCAACGAAAAAGTAATCGAAAACTAATTATCGGTTTACTAGGATTAGGACTTGGACTATTTGGCATATTGTTCGGCATGTTCTGGGAAGATATATTCAATTGCATCATGCATAAGGTTAGTTAAGTTCACGGTTATCGAGTGCAACTGCAAGTGACGGATGATGACGAATGGATGGGTGGGTGGATGGTGACCAGATGGTTCAATCAAAGCCAGCTGCATTCGGATCAAAAGAAGCCGCATTTAATTGTCAAGATGCAATGTCAAGCGTGTTCGGGGCAAATTTGTTAAGATTTTTCAATTAATGGAAATTAATTTTCTTTTGCATTTATCAATTTGTATCAAAGGAAATGACTTTAGCACCCAACACACGTGTCTATGAGAATTGGAAGACTCCGCCGTTGGAACTTAATTTAGACATATATCTCTATAATTGGACAAATCCCGAGGATTTCGGTAATCTCTCTACAAAGCCCATACTAGAGCAGGTGGGTCCATATCGGTTTAGTGAGAAACCCGATAAGGTGGATATAAATTGGCATCCCGAAAATAACTCTGTGAGTTATAGAAAAAGAAGTTATTACTACTTTGATGCGGAGGGCAGTAACGGAAGCTTGGATGATGAAATTATAACCCTTAATGCTGTGGCTCTGGTATGACCATACAATTTTTATTTTCCCTTTCTTATTTTATGATAATAAATTTTTCCATTTTCATTTAGTCTGCCGCCGCAACAGCTAAAAACTCCAACACTGTTAAACGGGGCATGGTCAATGTTGGTCTAAACCTTTATGATCAACAAATGTCGGTACGCAAATCGGTGGATGAGCTCCTATTCACTGGCTATAGTGATCTAATGATTGATATGGCCCTTGCTATGAAAGTTTTTGGTGATGAGATTAAAGTTCCATTCGATAAATTTGGTTGGTTCTATACACGTAATGGCAGTGCCGATCTTACGGGGACATTTAATGTCTTTACGGGAGCCGATGATCTCGATAAATTGGGACAAATGCATACCTGGAACTTTAAAGAGAATACACAATTCTTTGACTCACATTGTGGCATGGCAACTGGTTCGGCTGGTGAATTTCAACCCAAGCAATTGCAACCAGGTGGCAGTGTGGGCCTCTTTACCCCCGACATGTGCCGCACGATTCCACTGGATTATACGGAAACGTTGGAAATTGAAGGCGTAAAGGGATACAAGTACTCGGGTGGACCACGATCGGTGGATAATGGTAAGAAATCTTTAAATTATTCAACTGAAATACTTTTAATATCTCTTCTAATTTCAAAGGCACCCTGTATCCGGAAAATTATTGCTATTGCGGTGGCCAATGTGTGCCTTCGGGTGTTATGAATATCAGTTCCTGTCGTTTTGGTTCCCCCGTTTTTATGTCCTATCCCCATTTCTATAATGGCGATCAATTCTATGTAGATCAAGTGGAGGGTCTGGAGCCTACGAAGGAGAAACATGAGTTTTATATGGTCCTAGATCCACGTACAGGCATTCCTTTGGAGGTGGCCGCCCGTTTCCAGGTCAACATGCTGGTTGAACCCGTCGAGGGATTATTGTTATATACAGATGTACCTAGAACATTCTTTCCTCTCATATGGTTTGAGCAGAAAGTAAGAATCACTCCAGAATTGGCTGATCAATTGAAGGTCCTGCCCATCGTTCTACTGTCTGGACAAATATTTGCCGGAATTTGTCTGGCAATTGGTTTCCTTTTACTTTGTTGGACTCCGGTTTCAGAACTTTTGAACTGGTGCCATCGACGATCAGATCAGTATGATCTCAAAACTCATCATAAGGCCAATGGACAAGAATACAAGAGTCGCAGTACCAGTGCAGAAGACTTAAAGTCCAAGGCTTCGACATTGGTGTGTGAAAAGGGTCCTGATAGTTCACCACTTCTCGATAATAAACGTAAAGATAAGCCAACTATCCTGCCCATGTCCAAGTCGCAGACTGGAGAAAGTGTAGCAACGGCCTCCACAGCAATCAGTGATGAGAGTAAACAAGATTAAATCCAAAGATTATAATGATTTCGATGCGTTGATAATTTGCCAGCTTAGATAATAAGCCGTCCTAGTTTAGTATCTTATTAGTTCTTAGTTTAGTTGTGTAGTTAATACCCCCAAATGTATACTCCTCCAGTGCCTATGCCAAAGATAAACTAGGCAAAGATCTGATAATTAATCCGATAATCACTTTGCATAGCCTTAATGAATACTCCTTAAAATGTATTTTTGGAATTTTTGTGTATGTTTTCTCTTTTGATAAATGTGTATTTGTATAATAACTATTTCCAAAAAGCCAAACAATTCGAATTAAATATTTTATATATACATAAATATAAAAGAACTGACTTTAATTCGGATATTATTGGTTGAGAATTAAATAGAAATTGGAAAAGCTCTCATAATACTCTTAAAAACTTGATAAACCTCGATCACTTTTTATCTGTTCCTATATTGAGATATAAATCTTTCTCAAATTTAAACCGATTTTAATCGTTTGTTCTCTATAGTTCCTTGATTAATTATTTCCAAATTAAATTCAAAAAATATTTCACAACTTCGATGTTTTATCTTTAGTTTGAGCATACTCAAGAGTTAGAAAAAAAATATGTATGGATACGAGTATTATTTCAAATTTTGAAAAGAATTCTTTAACAATATTTTAGATTTATATTTTATTTGAACAATTTTTAAAAACAAACCATTACAAAAAAACATATAAGGCCTATGGTAAGAGCTCTACTAAAAGTCTTTGCTTCGATGTTTTACTATTTTGGTTATAACTTTACATACTTATATGTATGTATGTATGTATGTATGTATGTATATAGTTAGATTTAATAATGTTTGCAATATCACAAATGACCCAACTTAAGAGACTAAAATGCAAATCGAAACGGATTCGCTATAGAGTAGGTAACCCTCAATACAGATTATTTCTTTTTTATGGAATATCCCTCAGTATAACCATAACTATCGGCAACTGTAATTAAGAATATTGACCAGATTAGATGGTAAATATTAAATATACATTTTTTATTCAACTTACGTTCATAATCCTTCGAATAGCATTCAAAGAATTCACCCAGCAGCTTGCCGGGAGGCAATTCCCAGGTGGCTGAACCACCATATTTCGGTGGCAAGGCATTTGCTTCAATATGCGAGGTCAATGACTTCCAATCTTTGCCATGGAAGAAAATCTAAACGAAATCGAAAATGAAAATTAAATTACACTTTTCATTTTTTCATTTTTTTCGAAAATTCTCTTAATCAATAACTTACTCGCTTGCGCAATTTTTCCCTAATGAAGGGTTTGAATATGGCAAAAAGCATATTGAATATATATGAATTATTCACTATATGAACAGCCTTCAGACGCATACAAATGCATTCCTGTATGTAATCCAATAACATGGCGGCAAACGATGGTGTAAACTGTGTAATATGACTAAGAGGCAGACCTTGAATGAGATCAGAGAAATGAAAGGTATTCAATGTCATGTAATGGTATTATCATTATCATTATCATTTTGATTACCTTCCATATCAATTATGACAACAGCGCCGCAAATTTGTGAATATGGCTCAACCATGGAACCCAGCACAGTCAACTGGATGCCGCGGAACAGATCGGGCAATGGCACCTGCGAAGGTTTCCATTTTTCTAGACGAGATGGCAAAAACAAAACAAAACAAAGCATATGAAACGAAATGTATTTTATTTTTTATTTTTAAGATCATTTATACTTACTTCCTGCTTCCAGCACCAGCAAACGACGCCCATGTTGATCTCTGGTAGGCAACAAATTAAGTATATCCGCTTCAAATACGTTACGTAACTTTGAGGGTATTATATTCTCACACGCTATCCCATATTTCAATTTCATGTGATAAAAATTCTTGAGCTAGAAAAACAGATTAGAAACGAAATTAATTTTTAGCTATATGCACATTTAATGAGTGGATACAAATTTGTTTCATTATTCGATTGATAAAAGTAAATAAGTAATAAAAGTTTTCTGTTATCAGTTACGATAATGGAATTATTTTGCTTAACCGGTTTTAGATTAATTCTCTTAAACACAATCGTTTTCTATTATTAGCGAATATCAAGTCGTTTGCATAAATGGCAAAGGCCAGCAGAATAAATAAATTTAAATATTTTCACATTTTTCTATATTTCCGGTTTGATATCTTTCACTTACCCTTTTCAAAGCACTTTCCGGATAATAATGGCAAGGGCGTAAAAACATCATCATATATTCATCATCCAGTGGCAAGTTTAGATATTTTTCATCTAATAAAATGAAAAATTTAAATTGTTAATCTCTCTGACGTCACACATTATTCGCTGACTTACTTTGAATTAGAACCCTAAGCTCCTTAATGGCCTCTTCCTTAATGCCAGGACGTTCTCTTAGCTCATCCTGTGCCTTTTTCAATGCCCATTCGGGTGCCTGCTCCTTGTCCATACGTATCCGTGCAGTACCCAAATCAATGTAGGGCAACTGATTGTCATCATAGCTTATGCATTCTGCTTTGACCATAGTGCTGATTGTTTCTGTCCGTTGTTCACCGGTTCAAGCTGAAATCGAGAATAAAAGTCTTTAGTCAGATGTTCAAACATTTTGTCAATATTTCGATTTCCTTCTTTGCTAACCGAATGAGTGACTGACACAACTAGGTTACTTCCGCAGCTCCATAGCCATAGACGCAGTTCAATGCCTGTGCTCTAAGCCAATACAAAATTATGACTCAATGCTGATCTTCATTAGCAAATGCCGACGACGACAACGACGACGATGAAAACAACGGAAGAGAAGTTGTTAGAGCAGCAGATAGATAGATAGATAGATAGATAGATAGATAGATAGAGAAGAGACCGGAGAGGAAGCGGTGCTGGCTAGACAATAGAGTGCCCAAAACTGGTCACACAACCTTAGGAGTCGTGTGCGTCGAAAAACATTAAAATTCAAGAATATACTCTATGAGAAATAAGAGTAATTGATTAAGATCAAGGCATTTGAGAATACTTCGATAGAAGGTGATCTTAAAGAGACCTTAAAAGAATCTGATCTATGGGTCTATGAAACCGTAATAACAATATCATCAAGGACGAGAATTATGCAAAATTAAAATACAAAAGATTGCCAATTGGTATACATATACAAAAATAATACATATATTACAAAGTTTAAGCTTAGATCTGGGCCAAGGCTAATCCTTATTTATACATAAACATATTCCATATCTATTTCAATTATATTATTCATTATTTTTGTTTGATATATTATTATTATACTACGGTATAGGTGAAAACAAGATGTTAATGTGCAGATCCAATTATAATATATTTTCTTAAGATTTATAAGGCAATTGAAAACCAATTTTGGAATATATAAAAGTAGATATGACTGTATTGGAAATACGATTTCGGATGTCCAAATCGAATCTTTCTTCGATGTTAAAAACACTGATGGAAAAAATAAGACAGAGTATCCGAAATTCGTAATATAAAGAAAAGTGTTTTCATTTTATCGATGATTATGCATTTTTTGGGCTAAGCAAAGGAAAAACGAAACGTGGGCTGGCCATTTAAACAACGTAGACGACTTGGCAACACCTTGGCTTTAAGAAACTACAACAAATAACAAAAATAACAAAAATAACAAAAAAAAAAAACATATTTGATGACGTAGCAAGACAATTGATCTATGACTGTTCAGACCCAAGTGAAGGACTTGACAATGGGCTTTTGATCTGTCGAATAAGTTGGAACAATTAGTAAGACTTTTCAAAATCTTTTCTTAGCAACTCAAGGTCAATTTTAGACAGATTTTAAGTTAAAATTTCTCACTATATTTATTGCATCGATGTGATGAGGTTTATTTTTATCATATATATATATATGTGTATATGTGAACTCGTTCAATGTCCACAAAATTTCATTAAATAAAAGCATACTTTGACTTTGACTTTGGTTTTGGCTTTTAGCTTGGGTTTTTGGTGTTTGTCACACCAAGTTCAACAGCCCATAAAGTTATGCGCATAAATTTTTGGTCAGTTTGGACCCTTTTCATCAGTTTTTAATTCAGATATTACACGCATACATACATACATGTCTCATAAATGTATGTATGTATATATGGATGAACTATGTACTATATAAATCATGATGGTACTGCCACTTATGACAGGTCACGAAGATGTGTTATTTCATTTTTTTTTTCCCCCCTTAAAAAGTTGTCATATCACAACAAATATAATTGCCAATTAACCGCATGCAAAGTGTCAAATTAAATAAAAACAAAAAACTAAAAATATAAAAAAAGGCAAAAAAAAGTTAACATAAGTTAATGAAAGGGAAAAAACCACCAACAAAATGTCGGTCTTCCTATTAAGGTGCTAATTATAGAGGATATATTAGTAGTTACTTTTACTGTTGACTTGGTTATTAACCATTTTAGAAAGGCGCTAACCATAAGGAAACAAGTTAATATTAGTCTCTATTATAGTTTTTAATCACCATTAAAAAAAAGAATTATTTTGCCTTCATATTTGTTTTGTTTCTTTTCTTAAACACACAAATTGACAATGATTCGGCGGTTCTTTTCATTTAGAACAAGGTTCAAGATTTGAATGGGGCTTGACATATTCTGACAAACTTTTAAAAAGCCAAAATTAAAACTGGTTTTTAAAAGTCATCACAATTTATATTCAGATACAATTCAATTAACAATTTATTTCATATATCCAAGTGCAAAAAAATAGAGAGAACCTTCTAATTAAAATAACCTTCAATTGCTTAAAACTTTGCGCAAATTAAAAGTAAATATTTAGATGTAATATATTTAAGTGTCTTGTAGAAATTAACGAAAAGAATTACTTGTTCTTTGAAGTCAGTTTTTCTATGTCTGGGAACATTTATGTATTCTTTTCTTGAGATATTTGAGTTTAATTGATATCGACCTATTAATCCTTTGGAGTTCTCTAGAGTTTATGAAGGTCTCAGAAAGGTAATTAACAATTTAAATTTATTTTACTGACTAGAACAATAATAAAATTTATTTAAACTTTGATATCTAGTAGTTATGTATTATATATGCAATTTCTAATTAACTTGGCTTATTATTATAGCCTAGCACAATTGTCAGATGTCAAGTAGCTAACAGCAGCAGCATCTAACGTAATGATTAAAGTTGTTTAAGGTAAACATCAACTAAGTAAATCTAACTATGTATATATAAATCGAGAGCTATAACAATATACCGTATGTACATAAAAGTATATAGAAATTTGCATTACCTGTCCTAGTACGAGTACTTGCCACAATTTCACAATTTTCTATAGCCAATGGGGCGTAACACAAATGTCGAGTTGCAACGAACTAAACTCAATTCCGGAAACTTAAAACAATTTGATTGCCATTGCAATTGCCAGTTAGCTGAACTCTATCGACGATAGCAGTTAATAATGGGACTAGTTCCAGACTGAGGCTATATTTATTATATGTATGCTGATAACTGAATGAACAAAGGCTGTAATACAAAAACATATAATCGCCATTTATATATATGTGTGTGTGTGTGTGTGTGTCTGTTTGTTTGTGTATGAAATAGATTATAATAAACTAAAGCAAACTCTTCAAAATTTCTGATTAGCACCAATATCAGTAGTCATAAAAGTTGATCTCTCCATTTGCAGTCGATTTTAAAAAAGCAAAATTATATACATATATAGATACTACTACTGTATGTATACATATAGGAAAACACGATATGCATATATACTATAAGCACTTGACAATCTTTCCTCAACTCACTCAAATGCAAATTACTGGTTTTGGATCACAAAAACACAAATGACTAAGCAATTGCTTTTAATGTTTTTCTATAATATGACAATGACTTGATAATAACATTATAAGTGGAATTTACCTATTGAAATTCGTATCGAATCAGAGTTAGAAATAAAGCAATAAAATAGGCCAAACAATGACCCATTCGTGAGGTGCATCTTTGATTATTTGTAATTTAAATACTCTTTATTTACTCTGTTAATGAAGTAACTAATCAAAGGAAAAATTCCAGGAAATTCCAGTTAAACAAATGAAAAGAAAAACAATTAAAGTTATTGTATTATACTGTACTTATCGTATCTGTTATATAGGATGAAGGAGGAACTATTCAATCGAAGGAAAGAACTTTTCAAATCGACTTGTCAAATTATATGATGACAGATGATAATACATAGATTGAAATCGTTTTTGTAATGAGGTTTTAGGTAATAAAGAAGTCTCTGACTTGTTAAAATGACATTCTCTGGCAACATCGATCAACTGAACCATATCTAGGGCAACTTCAATGATTAATTTTGTTTTGTCAAGGAATTTACATAAATCTTAAAACAGTGTACAAACTTCAACATATAGTTTACGAGACAACTTATAACCGGCTCAGTAAAAGAGAAAAAGAGTTTCAATTCTCTAGAATCAGGCATAGCCGGTTTCGTTTTTCAAAATGCCAAACCGCTTTTTGGTTTCATTTTCGGTTTTGCGGCTGCCTGAATTGACTTCAATACCAAGTGCGCACAGAATTGACTTCAGTCTCTTAACTCAGTCTATGTATCTAAAGACATCAATATATATATGTATGTAAATTTCAAAATACAATATCGGCTTTTGTATACATAGAAGGTATACAAATATATATCCATATACATACGAGTATGTGTATATTTTTTTGCGACTTGTATCCTTCACTTGACGAAATGTTAACTATTTGGGTAAACACACGGGCCCACTCAGACTTTAGTGAAAAAGATGTCTAACAGGTTTTCGATTCACTTGAGTTTTATTATTTAATTTATTGTTCGCTTCGGGTTCATACTCCAATATTGATATGAAGGTCAAACACGATTTAGAATACTGTAAATACAAGTATATTGGCACAACCAATAAAAGCGTTGCCTAATTTATTAAATAGAAACAGAAATTGAATATACGATGATCCGATCCGACTGATCTTTTTTTTTTTGTTTTTAAGTGTCATTAGCCGCTGAAATGCTTCAACGACAGCATTTGCGTAGCTCCGCTGCTTGAAATATTTATAAGCCATTGGATCCACCATGAATCAATGTAATTAAACACCGCACAAAGACCACAGAAGCATGTGCCAAAAAGGGATGGGCTTATATGGATAACAATCAAGTGGAAGAGGGATCGCAAATGTGAAGCTTTAATTCAATTTGCATTCGTTGTTCGTGTTACATTTACATGCATTATTTTTGGGGCTGCAAACAGTGAAACTTCCGTTATGAAGGAAAACTAAAAATGTGAAACATTAAACAGATTGAATAATCTTATGTTAGATCAACGATCAATCTTCTTTCTTATACTAATAGAAATTATTTTAAATATTCTAAGATCGAATTTTCAATCTCTACTCTTTTAATAAGTTTTTAATCAATCTTTTACTAAACTTTATTGAATGCAAATTTTATTAAATGCAGAAAGGATATTTAAAGATGTCGCTATAATGATATTCACACCTAACAGTATATAAATTTGAGAATAAGGTTACATATAGCATATTTAGGGGAACAGCAAGTATCTATATTACATTTATACACTTTTTTATTTCCCTCTTAATAAATAAGAACATATTGCATTCTTGATCAGAATAATATTACAAGTGCAGGCCGCAAAAAAGGACTTTTCTAATTTTTTAAATAATCATTGGAAACTGAAGAATTTTAAATCGTTCTTAAAGTTGTATGTTTCGAATATTTGTTTAGAAATACGACACGATATCTATAAATTAGCAAACAAATGCACATATGTGTATGTATAATTAATGTAAGGGTAATTTACGTTTTCAAAGATCAAACTTCTATGATATGACTACCAACTTATTTTAGCATAAATTGTCATTTTTTAATTCTGTCTTTTTTTCAATTGAATAGTTTTTAGGCACATTTTCAATCGGTTAACTGATTTCCATTCCTTCCATTGCTTCCCCTACCCATTAGTCACAGTTGTTCATGGTTGTTCCACTGTATTATAGTAAATTGACTTTGATATTATCAGTTACTTGACGTAGATCATCTAGCTAAATGCATAACCTATTATGAATGGGTTATAATGAATAAAAACAAAGGCCGCACAAATGTGGGTAAAAAAAAGGGGGCACATTTTGGGTACGGTCTCTTTTAAGCCAGAAAGCACACGCGCTTATGAAATGCAACAAAATTGTGGCCCAGGGGCTATCGGTAAAGCGGTAATTGTTTTTATTGCCAAAAACTCCAGCACTTGTGCGGAGCTGTGATATGTTGTTGTTGGTAGTGGATGTTTTATATGTGAAGGCAGAAAGTGTGTCAACGTATGGCTAGGCATGCGCATAACCAGCAACTACAACAACAATAATATTTTTAATGTTAACGCAACTTACCGAAAATAAATGTTGAATCGTTTACTTGAATATCACACAACAATAGATTTCAGTTTTTTCCATATAAAATAAAGAGATTTCTGATTTCACGTTTCACTTTGGCAAACGAACCAACGAGCTTTTGCAATTGTTTTTGCGTTAAAGCGCGGGAGGCAGGATGGGCGGAGAGGAGTTGCAAGATATAGTCGTGCCACACAATAAATTTGCACAAAAATTTTATCTGCCGACGTTGAAAAGCGTGACTTGATGGCGGAGACGTAGACGGATTTGTAGATACGTCCAAATAGCAACGCGGCTAAAATCACTCTGGTCGCAGCTCTGTGTCCGACTGTGAGTAACGGCCTCTCGAGCTCATGAAATTAATTAACTGGCCAAGTCAAGCTTAGCAAAAGCAACAACTACAAACGCAAATACAAATACAGCCAAGCAGAAGCAGAAGCAGCCAGCGGCAGAAACAAAAACAACCACAACAATAAAGAGAATCCAATAATCACATCAAAAGCTTTCCATACTCCCTCTTTTGTAGACACATTTGCCAACACTAGCCCCAACTGGCGCCAAAGCTTTGTTTTAAAATGTAAGCTTTTGTGGGGCATTAAGTTTTTTTTAAGGTTCTTTCGTTTACGTAGAAGGTTTGTAGCATTAAAAAAAAAACGTTCGGGGTAACACTGAAAGGAATGTAAATGAGTAAATGTGTAATTCGTATTAAACGAATATGTACGCCTTAGCAATAAACTTTAGAAATCTGTCAATTTCTTTATAATCCCAGCTTACAGATTTCGAAATTTTTAATTTTATTATATTTAAAATAAAATTACCTTAGAAGTTTTCCAGTGTATCTATGCTTTGATTTTTCCGTTAAGCAAAAGCTTTTGTTGACTTTTACTTTTACTTGGCTGGACCAGCTTTCAATCAAACTTCTTAAACTAGATTCACATATAGATTATTCCATAATCGATCAATACACCTGCCCATTCCAAGGTACTAAATAAAAATATTCGTTGTTTTTACCTCTTTTCATACAAAGCCAACAAAATTTTTGCTGATTGCAGCTGCTTTCCAAATTTAAGCTCTTTTTCTTTAAGTTTCAAGGCCAACACTTTTGTTCTTGATAAACTTCTCTTGGCCATTTCGCGATTGCAATTTCTTTTCAAGTGCAGCACAAAAAAAAATTATAAATAATTTTTAGAAACAATATAAAAAGACTGAAATTTCGGTTTGTTATCAACTTAAATGGTTTACTGATAAATATTCACCTTTTCGTTCTTGTCACTTATCTAAATTATTGCTGCTATAAACATATATTTCTGCTTAATTATTTGAGAATTGGTAGAAAAGAATTAGAACTTAATGTAATAAAGATAAAGAAACCAACTATAGATTGTTGATTAATTAGTGTAGGTTGTTATGCAATACAATAAACGGAAGAATATTTTGTTAGAACAGGTGAATTCAATTTATGATGAATGACTGACAGAAGCTGCTCGAATTTACTGATAATATAGGTTAACAGAATGATAAAATTCAAGATCATCAGAGATATCTTAAAATTATAGCATAAAATTCGACTTTTGAATAATTATACATAATTAAGGGGATACTTAATATCGGTTCAATATTTTCACAGTTTAACAGAAAAAAAATCATTGTGTAAACTCATTCAACATTTCGCTTCAATATTAATTACTTTTCCATTTTTTATTAAAGTAAATAATTTCAAATACTGTATATTCAAAAATATTTAGACTTACTTCCTGACTATGTTAATTTGCTTACTTGTCAAATGGCCCATTTAAAATAATTGTCAAGTAGTTAAAATTATAATTAGCCAAACTGGTTGACTGTAACTGACCTTCCCTAACCGATATAAAACTGTATTTACAATTGCTTTAGCATGTGTAGATATTGCTCTAAATATTTTAAAATTTTTTCTACAGATCAGATACATACATACGTATGTATGTACTTATAGTATATTTTATTTGACCAATCATTCATGGTTTTTTCCAAAATCATCCACTAATTGTTAAACAAAACATTTATTTAAATCTGACACAGTTTTAAAAACGAGTAAATGGACTTTGCGTAATTGAAACTGAGTTCCTACAACGTCAGCGAGAATTTCCTTTAGATCAAAGTTTGAACTTGTGTTTGACTCGTGCACATACATACATACATACATACATACAACATTAACAACTGACTAATCTTTGTTGGCTAAATCGATCACTTTGAGTGGACTTTGGAGGAAATTCCAAGTAAGAATAAAACGCTACGCTACAGTTAGGCAGTTAGTTATATATATATAAATGTAGAATATATACTTTCGTATGACTCCCGATTGGAAAACAAAGGGCATTTCGTCAACATTTTTTTCTCAGTCTCGGTCTCTCTATCTCAGTTTCTCTTTGTTTGGGCAAAGTGTAACTAACGAAAGATTTCAAAATGTTACTCATAAGTACATACAATAAACACATGTTTCCTTATTATATTTTTTATCTATATTGGATGAAATGTGTTGGAACATTCCATTGGTGATATTAGCTAATATCCGACAAATAGTTGCCCCTTCTTATCAATTAAGACCTTGACAAGCTACCGAACAAATATAAACTTTAAACAAAACACTTAAGCCACCTTGCTGGGGGGTTTCACATTCACAACGCCATTCTTATATAATCCCTCTGGAGTGGGCAGATTGAACAGTTGCTAATCGATAGATTATTTCTAAATCTCTGACAAAATTTAATCTTAAGTTGTGATATGAAAATTGGCACAGTGGTTCTGAAACTTATAGTGTTCGAAAGAACCTTTAAAAAGGTTCTATTTAAAAGTTTATAATATATCATAGAAGATATACATTTATATTTATGCAAAAAATAAAGAAATAAAATATTTGAAATGTTGAGATACTGACTGGAAAAAGAAACACACTCTAAGTGAGATATTGGCTTCTGAGATCTTTGATCTCTTATGATCTCTCTCAAGCCTTTATGATTGCGGTAGTAGCCCAAATGGCTTCCTGGATATCTAAATAGAATGGAAATTTAATGGAAATTGCCGAAAATACAATTTAAACTCACTTGAAACTAGGGCAATAAAATTTCAAATAACATATTAACTGAAATTATGGTTTAGATTAAAGTATTACTCAAATATTGTACTCAAATAATAATCGTTTCATATTTGAATAACTTAATATTAAGTATACGTCGAATGATGAGTGTACCGATTAGGAAGTCGTTTAACAGCTGTTCGTTTCATGCAACGATTCGGAATCCCTTCGCCTGTTTTCTTAAAACTGAAATTCAATAGCCTAAAGGTGTCAAACCATAAAAAAGCAATTAAATCGGACAAAATGAATCGATATCGAGCTCAAGTGTTGCTATCTTTTTAACATATTTAAATGCTCATTAACAACAGCAAAATAATAGCAACAAAAAAACAGAAGTTCGATAAAGCTGTAGAGCAAGTGAATAAAAAACAAAATACATAGTATATGCACATACATATAAGTATACTAATACTACTTATACTTGAAAAACACAAAGAATAAGCAACAATGACAACAACAAAGTTTACGACAACAAATCGAAAGCAAATCAAGTGCGTAGACTTTGCCCTATGACTACACCATATAATATCGAAATATAGAACCTTTTGTAGAACCCAGTTATATATATACCAATACATGTTTATATATACATACATATATTTGTTATGTATGTTTTTGTTAAAAACGGGGGTAACAACATGATATGAAAATTTCAATATTTTCGAAAGCAAAGGAAACACGTACTAACGAATAATATTTTGCCATAAACAATAAAAATAAATTCAAAGGCAACAATTGATAACGAATGCGGGAAAGAAAGAATATTACAGGGTATGAGAAGGGGGAGGAGGGTAAGTTTTATATACTCATACATTCATATTTCAACAATACACCCCCATCTAGATCTACATACATACAAATATACTCACATACATACATACATACAAACAGACACCTGCTGATCGATAGCAGAGAGAAGAAACCGTAAATACTCTCACCAAATGCCAATAGAAATCACACACACGAGCGCCATTACTGCACAGTTAACGTCGCAGTCAACGTCGACGTTAAGACCGATGCTAACGTTACTGTCGATAGGTGCCTGGGCCTTTTGGCTGATAAGGATTATGAGCTGCGATTAGAACACAAATTTCTATACTCATCTGTAAGGGTATATCTATACATTGCCTTTGTCTGTAAGTTTTAATTGCAGGTACATCTATGGTATTACGGTATTTTCTAATTTTGTAATTACCAACACTAATTGCGGATTAATCGTCCCGGGTTCAGGACCCACCACAAAATTACAGACTATAAAATAATTTACCAAACATGTATCAGTATATTCTTAGTGAATAAACCATATGTAATCTGAATTTATTTAAAACAAATCGATTTCAGGCCAAATATCAGTCCCTGTAAAAAGTTAATAAGAAACGATAAAAGGTTAACCAAACTGACCATTCTTCATGCAATATATCTCTCTTATAATATACCAAGAGTATTCAAATTTCGGTTTAGCCGGTTTAGTCGAGCCTCTGCTTCCCTTGCTCTATGGTATATATTTCTTTCGTTCTTCTATCATTCCCTAAGAACATGAAATATTTCGATAATAGACGGGTGTACAGCAAGATATTTTTGGTCTGTTTGGTTCTTATCAAATTTTTACAAACATTTTTTGTTGGACTTTAGCCACTTAGTAGTTTCTTATGTATGTATGTATAAGTTACCCTAGACATGAATATGATTAAGATAATGAGGGTATATAATGCCATATAGTACAAATCATTTTCTTTCTTTGACTTAAGACTAAAATATAAATGATGGTTAAAGTAATCAAATATTTTGAATCGAAGATTTTTTAATATAAGTATTTGGGTGATTTATTTTATTAATTTGGATACACAATTTTTAATTTTAGGTAATTCAACTTATGTACATATATGTCCATAATTTCTATGATCTACAAGGTGATGTTTATTTGCTACAATGGAGGCTAAAGTCTTGGACGAATTGAAAAAGAGGCCCATATAAGTTTGAAAAGTTTCAACAATATTGGAAATATATAAATTTAATATTTTTTTTGTTAATAGGTATCGTTGAATCGTTCCAATAAACTGCAAACTAAACCATACTGCTTTTTACGCCAACATGAGTAGCTGTACTAGCACTGTAATTAATATCACTGTCAATAAGCATGGTGGCCTTTTTTGGTTTTATTTTTTATACTTTATGTATAATTTTTGAAAAGGGTCAGAAACACGGTTCAAAATCATACCAAAACTACGTGTAATATGACGAATTGTTGCGGCAATGACGGCACACACTCGGTGCCTCTTACATAGTGCAAACACAGGTGAATTAAGTCGAGCCCAAAACTGATCTTGGCTTTGGCATAGAGTTAACGGAGGGGGAGGGGAAGTTTAAGGGAGGTGAACTTGCCAAAATAAAAAGGTCATCAGGTGATTGACAGGCGAGACAACATAAAGCGGAGGCCTTCTTTATTGGACGGACGGATGGATGAAAGGCACAGTCATAGTATAGTCTCAGCAAAAAAAAACCGTGTCGTCGTTTTGTAGATAAGGAAAAATTAGAAGTCAAATCGAAGCCGACGACGACTACTTCGACGACATCGTCGATCGCCTCTGCTTCTGCTGCTGTTGCTGCTTCTGCTGCTGGTTTCGTATAGCATATACATACATAGAAGTTAACTCACAAGGGTTTTAAAGCGCAAACCAAAATTCAGTTGTTCACAAGTCGCGAGGAAGGCAAATCGAATATTTCGTTGACAGGCATTAAAAACAACTTAGAAATACAAAAATAGTAATCAAGTGTTGCCGTTTCAATTTGTTGCCTTAGGTAAATACATATATACACACACTCATACAGTAAAATCAACACAGACACACACACACACACACTCAACACACATAGCCGGATAATCATGACTTAATTCAGGAAAATTGTTTTTACAAAATAATAAGAAAACAAATAGTGAACAAAATTGAAATGCAATTTGCGAACCAAATTGCAATTTGTTAGTGCAAATCGTTAAACCAATACACGTCTCATACTACATATTTTCCAAATCAACACGCAGGCTCTTAAAAATCAACAAACAACAACACAAAAATATGGCTTCAACCGATCTAAGCGAAGAGGCGTTCAATTTACGCATCGGCTATGTTCAGCCGGAAACTTTGGAAATTGCCCGCACCGAATTAAGGGAAACGGACGAAGTGAAGGAAGCAGCCATTAAAAAGCTAAGGGAATTGCTAAATGCTGCACCCGAATTGAACTACAAGGACGATGATGCTTTTCTGACCATCTTTCTGCGTGCCTGCCATTTCTATCCAGAAAGTGCACTAGAAAAGGTACGTACTATGTAGAAATAAAATAATTTTATATAATAAATAAAATATTTTATATTACAATTCTATGGAATTGTAATTGCAATCTACTTATTTTCCTACATATTATACACTATTTAATGATTCAGAACACACAAAATCCGTAAAAATTTGTATTTAATATAAACAACTATAAACTGGGAACACTATTCAATTGGCTCAATATTAATATGATTTTCCAATTGTTCTAAGATTACTTTTATCTCCCAAAATATAAACAGGTTGTGTTCCAACTATAAAATGTCATTTCAAACCTAATTCTATGAATTGCAATTATGTCAACATTCCATTTTGGTTTTAATGGACTACATAAAATTTTCACCTCTTAATGAGTATCATCACATAATACTTTTCGATGTCAAAAGTCGTTTATCACAAATTTTTTTAGCTCTCATTTGATAATTATATAAGAGCTATAAAATGCTTTGCATAACACATCAGTGTATGGAGTTTTATTTAGTCCTTATCAAAAGATTAACCATATAACAAATCCTGACATCATCATCATATAGTATAACGGTTGTATCAACCAATTATGCTAAGCTCGGCGAATTCGCAGTTATTCTTTGAAATGGGAAACGCCTTAGAAACAAATTCGATTGATTACAGCTTATCAACAAATTGAATATACATAGTTATTTTCGATTATCAAATAAGTATTCGTAACCTTATCGAACTTTACTTATACATTTGTAATCATATATATGTAATGCGACTCTCACTCTTCGATAGAGGTCTATAACCTCACAGAGAGTTGAGCTTACTTTAAAAGTTCATCAGATCATGATAAGAAGAATTGTGTCTATATATGCACATAAACTCACTCGTATGTATGTATATGTATTTAGAAAATGAAGAAGAAGAAAACGTATGATCCCATTTTAGCTTAGCCAGTTGATTGATACACCTTTGAACTCTGTTGACACACAACGATGATAAGCAATAGCCATTTCAATTCAAATTTAAGAATCCGAATCCGATTTTGGTGTTTTTTTTTTGTATATAGAGCAATGTCTCATTCATAATTCATGATAATAGTTGGGTAGCCATTGAATTTGCTTAAGCCCTACTAATTTTTGGTTTCCTTAATAAATCCTATATTCTATATGTATGTATATTATTTTTAGATGAAAACCACGGCGAATTTCCGCAAGGATTATGCAGCTCTGGTTCATGGTCTCCAAGTTGAACAGGTGAAAGAGAAATTTGTCAAAGGCAGCGTGATAAATGTTTTGAAGAACTGCGATCAGAAGGGTCGTCGTGTACTAATCGTAAATTGCGGTAAATTGTGGGATCCTTCCGAAATTAATAGCGATGAAATGTTCCGTATGCTGTATATGGTACACATTGCTGCCCAATTGGAGGAAGAAACGCAAATTCGTGGCGTTGTCTGTATCATGGATTTCGATGGTTTGGCCATGAAACAAGTTAAGGCTCTGTCTCCCAGTTTCTCGAAACGTTTACTCACCTTCATCCAAGAAGCTATGCCGCTGCGCATGAAGGAAGTGCACTTTGTGAAACAGCCTTTCATCTTCAATATGGTTTGGTCACTATTCAAGCCCTTCGTCAAGGATAAGCTAAACAAGAGAGTGAGTATTCCCTTGAACTAAATTTTTGATATCCAAAATTGTAACCAATTATCCCTCTCTCCTTTTCTCTCTCCTTTTTCCAGATGCACTTCCATGGCAGTGACATGAAGTCACTACACAAGTTCCTAGATCCCGCCTTCCTCCCGGCCAACTACAAGGGCACCTTACCCGCAATTGATTACGGTGGTGTCGAATGGTTCCCCGCCCTAGAGAAACAATCCGCTTATGTGTCCGAATGGAGTGAGTTAGGCCCTGCTCAGTGGTAATGACTCATAAGTCCACCGATTTTAGTTTTTACATTTACATCTGTAAATACTTGCCTGCAATACATTTTATATATGTATGTTTCTTTATAGTTTAAGTACCAAATTATTCGGCAATAAAAATCTACTTGCATAATACATCTTAACCCTATATATAATATATATTGATCGATCAAACTATGTATTGCTCTTACTAAAATGTTTCGTTATTAAATATTATTTCTGTAACTATAACTGAACAGAAAGGATGCCAAGAAATGTTATGCATATTAAAATAATATTTTTTGAAACTTGCTCTGAATGTTGTGAAAGAACCCTTGAAGCCCATTAGCCCAGAAAAATGGATATATAGTAAGGAATAAGTTATTATATATTTATGCAGAGAGTATTATAAAATCTTTGTAAAACATAAAAAAAGGTATAATAATAGATTAAATAGATTCTTGATGAGCATCAATGGCAGCGCCAATTTACATTCCTTCACCCACGCACAGCCGACAGGGAACACAGAGTTCGGCATGCCCGAAGTTAATTACTCTGATATTTTTTCTAAACTTTTTCTGATTTTATGCTTTAAAAGTATTTGTAAATGTTTTAAGATAAGATCAGCACACCAACTAAAGAAACATTCAAGTTTTTCTTACTATCAACCCATCTGACATTTCTATAATTAACCAATGCATAAACTTAGGCTTCATATGAAAATTTAAACCGCTTTTATAGACTAGCTTTTCCTAAACCACTTTAAGGAACTCTTCTATACCCTTTCAGAGTGTATAATAATTTTGGTCAGAACGCGCAGAAAAAAGCATTACCGACTATATAAACTATTTATATTCTTGATGAGCATGAATAGACGAGGCTATCTAGACCTGTCCGTCTGTCTGGATCAACAGCTCCTCCGAGACGCCCTACAGATCTGAAATTTTCAACATTGGCTTCTTTTTGCTGCAGGCATTCAATATGAACAATGTTTCACCTTAATATCACTGTTTTAAGCAAATGTCACTAAATGTAATATTTTTGAGTCTAATATACTTTAATAATTCAACTAACTAAGTTCTATCACAATCGTGAATGTGGTTTACCCTCAATATCTCTGATGTTGATATGATATGATATATGCTATAGCTTCTTGTTCCTATTTGCGATTCCCGAAATATAAATAACAGCGCTCGTATAATCTTAGCCCATCCTTCTAATTAAAACAAATTTAGAAAATCTAAGCCAAATTCGTATGATTTGGCTATAATGAATTAAATTACAGGAAATAAGAAATATAACTTTAGAATACACCAAAATAAATAAGTTATAATTCGAGGTATCTGCATATTGCTATGTAGTTTTTAATTTCTATCAATGAAACATTATTTTAGAGTAAAGCAATTGGCTTGTATAGGTGAGTTTTTTTATTTATATTTATTCAACGCGTCTTTGGGCATTTTCAACTATTTGCTTTCGTTTCGTTTTTACAATGATCAACAAAATCTATAAAATAAGTAGCATATCTAGATAATAATAATTACAACAGAAAATTTACAAAATGGTTGAGTTATAGTGAGTTTTTTCGAATATCAATGATACTAATCAATCATAATCCAAAACTATCGAGTGAAGCTACTTCACTGTTGTATTTTTCAACCGATAAAAGTCGGTTAAGTGTCTAATAATGTGTTATATACGGACACCGATTAAAAAATATATAACATTTTACACGTATATATATATATATATACATATATATATAGATATATATCTTAGATATACAACACCGAAACGATCAATGTGTCCTAGAGCAACGTATCCCACCACAGAGAGCTGTTGATTTTCTTGTAATTGAGAGGCAGCATTTTGGTGTCGTTTATCTGGAACAGAGTCTTCTCTCTATATATACGATTATTTTCTTCTTTTCTTTGCAGATCTAGGTTCATGTTGTTAGTGATGCTAATGTTGTTGCTATTGTTCAAATTACAAAATCATTGTTTGTGGATCCTCGATAAAGTCGCGGAAATGTTGCAACCATCTGGCTGCCACAGCCCCATCAACAACCCGATGATCGGCGCTTAAAGTGACAGTAAGCAGGTTGACTTCCTTGAATCTAGAATGGATAAAGACAATTAAGTGATTAAAATTAATTTATATAAAAATCTTTCTATACTAAATACATTTCAATTGGTGATAAGAACATTTTTTAAAAATCTATTTTAATTTAAAAAAAAAACTAAAATAAAGTTGCCATATATACACGAGACGTTGACGACAAATTTGTTTTACTGGTTACTGTTTTTAATCAAAATATTTGTAAAATTTCTTTAAATAAATACCGAATAAAACGTAACATTCCTTATTCCCAATTTCTATATTCTCTAATAGGAATTTAAATTTATATGAAGTAATAACAATCAATTTTTTCGATCATATAGGCAAAGAATTCCAACATCCTTTGGACTTACCCTTTAATATTATCTGGATCCAGTACCAACTGTTTCGTTGTGGTGCCAATAGCCAAGATGCACGATTGCGGAGGATTAATGACGGCACAGAATTGATTAACACCTATAGGATTGTAATGACAGGCAATGTTAATCAAATCTGAATTGCATGGTAGGAATATTTTTTTTCTTCTTACCGAACATTCCCAAATTGGACACCGAAATGGTGCCACCTTGGAACTCGTGCGGCTGGAGTTTGTTATTGCGCGCCTTCTCGGCCAGCTCCTTGACATCCTTGGAGATATCAATGACACCTTTGCGATCGGCATTGAATATAATGGGGGTAATCAAACCCTTATCGGTGGAGACAGCAACTGAGACATCAACATCATCATACTGACGTATAACCGACTCCATCCAAGCGGAATTGGCCTCGGGTACCTTAAGACTGGCAATGGCGGTGGCCTTAATAATGAAATCGTTGACCGAAACTCGAACACCCTTCTTCTCGTACTTCTTATTAATCTTGGCGCGGAATTTAAGTAGCTGAAAAATAAAAGAGAAGGGAGAAAGGATTAAAAGAATTGAAGGATTATATGGGAAAAATTCAAGTTATTTACATTGTCCACTTGGCATTGAACGGTCACGTAGTAGTGGGGCAGTTGAGTCTTCGATTCCAACAAACGTTTGGCTATGACGGCACGCATATTGGTCACAGGTATGTCCTTGTAGCGTGCGCCTGCGGCCGCTTTGGGTGCTGCGGCCTTTACGGATGCTTCTGCAAGATCACCAGATTTAATTGAGCCATGGACGCCGCTACCTTTGCCTGTGCACAAAAGCCGGGATTAGTAAGACATGACAAGACAATACGGCGGAAGCTAAACTTCAGTAAATCGAAGTTTATATACCCTTGGAGCGTTGGGACATTTACTCGACTCAAATATTAAAATGAACTTTTCGATATTTTCGATACTAATCCACAAAAATAGTGGGTTTCTAGGTGCTCGTTCGACAAACATGACTGTGACGTGTAGCCCTAACTTAGCTAACTTAATTGATCAATCAATATGTCCCATCTGCTGTACAAGGGTATATTAACGGGAGAGGATTAGGGAAATTAGTCAAGCAAGTCATGCAACAGCAGGGGAGGATGGTGGGGATAACAACCTTGTAGACGCAGCTTTTGTGCTTCGGCTAATTTTTTGGCCATTGGACTAGCATAAACGCGATCGCCACGTTGCTCTGAGGCGGTCTGACCTGCTGCTGGTGCCGGTGGAGGTGGAGCTGGAGCAGCTGCTGCTGCAGGTGATGGTGCTGGAGCTGCTGCTGCTGGAGTTGGTGGTGGGGGAGGTGCTGCTGCTGCAGCTGGTGCCGCTGGTGCAGCGCCATCATCTTTGAAATCCTTAAAGGCGGCTATGCTACCCTGATCGGGCACAATAATGCACACCAATTGGCCCACTGGGACATCTTTGGTTCCACCTGGAATCAAAATCTTTGCCAAATAGCCCTCTTCGGGTGTCTCAAAGCCCATGGTGGCCTTATCCGTCTCAATCTCACATAGCAAATCGCCTGGAGAAGAGGTAGAAGCATTTAAAGATAATATTTTTAACTGAATCTATATTTCTACTTACCCTCATTCAATTTATCGCCCTCTTTTTTCTCCCAGCTGACAATGGATCCCCGTTCCATGGTGGGTGACAAAGCGGGCAATGGCACTCGGATATGTTCCGGTAAACTGGCATAATTACGGGCAAAGTTATAGCTCCACACTGAAACCGGTTTGATTCTACAATCCAATTTCGCATTTAGTGACCTGTCGATGAAAACAGAAATGGGTGAAAAATTGAATATTCATTTGGTTTTGTTAGGGCTTTAATTTGTCGGTTCCTTGAATGTTATAAATCAGTTATACTAGATACATTCCTAAAATATGTATATTATAATAGGTCTACATTTCTGCTCAAATGGCCGGCTAAATTTCAGGTAAACTGAAACGATTACAGTCTCATCATTATTATGGGAAATCAGCTGATTGTTGTTGTTGGATGTAAACAATTGCAAAAACAATAAACGCACAGTTTTAGCGTTTATAATTTTCCAAGGCTTATCAGTACGCCGGTTTCCCTTCCACTATCACGCATCATGCGACATTGAATGGGAATGAAAATGATGAGGTGGGCGACCTTGAGGAGCGTCAAAAAAATTATAATCACTCGATACATTAATGGACAGAACACGCACGAAGCGGGAGGGAAGACACGGAACGGACGCATGTACGCACGCACTCATCCCATACACACACAAAGATACTTTTCTCCTTTCACTTATTATTGCTTCCCTCCTCCTCATCATCCACCTGACAGACTGACTGACTGACTGCATTAGCAGCAGCAGCGACAGCAACAACTTTTTGCATTATTACACAACATCAGATTTTTCCCTAACCTCAACCAGAGATTGCGTCTGGCTCTCCATCTCTCCTACCTGATAGCCTGGAGATTCTTTGAGTTTAACAGCTGTGTGCTTATGGCACGCAATCCATTTCCAGGTGATCGTCGGGCCGTTCCTAGCAGGATAACGGACCGCAGAACTCCGATTTCGTGTCGTCTCGTTGCAAGGGAACGCAGCATTTTCTGTTTTTTTCTGCTGCTGTCGTTGTTGTCGTTACACGTTTACCGTTAAAATGCGTATGATTGCAGCTCCTTCGTCCAATGCGTAAATGTGTGAAAGTGTGCGATTAAGTGTGTACGTGTGGGTGCCCTTCGATACACCACAAACACTTCAATATTTTCGTAAAATTTAGACAAATAAATCGTTAACCGGAGAGAGAGGGCAAAAAAAAAGTGTCGAATACGACACGAAAATAAGTTGGCCGACCTTATTTAACGCCACTAGGTCACGACTTGTTATCGATAGCAGCACCACGGCTAGAAAGCTATCGAGAGTAAATATAAAACGGAGATGCGCATTTGGCGTTTAAATTTGTACCCAAATTACTAACTGTTCCCGATTACGATTTCGTAAAAATTTTATGCAGTTGAATTCAATGTAACGTGCAATTTATTCCTCGTTGTTTTTACACACAAATATACAATTTGATTGGATACTATTGTGAAACTTGGCAACCCTAAATTTGAGGGGTGGTGCTCAATCAAACGTTACTGTATAATAAATAAACAAAACCGATTCAATATCAACATGAAAAATTAAAACGTTTGACATTAGTTAGTTTAGTTGTTTTAGGTACATTATTGATAAATAACACAATAAATTACATTCCACAAAAAATTTTCCCAATTTGCCTTTTGATTGTTCAATTTTGGTAAATAAAATTTTCATTACATATTAGATTAGAAAAACAGCATTCAAATATGAAATATCCTTTGGGCGGTTATGACGTTGTGTTCTAAGAATTTAATCTGGCAGCACTATAATCTTCAGGAATCATCGAAGGATTACATAAAGTAGTCAAGCATCTTAGGCTTATTTTTAATTTTAATGTATTTTAATGCATTCCATTGAGTCAATCTTTACTACAAATTTTCCTTAGAATTTGACCAAATTTGATAGAACAAAAAATATATAATAAAGTTATTTTTATGTTGCCATTCTGATTAAGCAAATGTTTAATTATTTTTAAATTTCTGTTGTATCCATACTTTTTGAACTCAATGTACGTGTCCATAATCCGAATGAGGTCAGGGAACGCGTACAAAACTAAGTGAAGGCCAAACGAAACACAATATTTTCTTTTTTTTGGCAATGCTCCTTCAATAGCGGCCCCCCGTTAACAGCTGTAGAATAATGAACAGGTGGTGCGCCCCACCCGTCTACCCACAAGAAAATGAACACAACAACAAGTTTCTATTTAAATGAATATTATTATTTATTACAAATCGTTTATATTTGAGACTTAAGTTTAATATTTTTTAGATGAAGATCGCCACATATTGAGTGTACTTCAACATGTGCCGGGTTACAAAAAAACACCAGAGCACCTGATGAAGTACAATAGACATGGGAGACAAAACAACGAAAAATTGCAAGAAAACTACAAATAAAAAAGGTAGGTCCCGGCATTAATTGAAGAAAGATTTTGACGTCTGATGATTCTTGGTCTAAAACCACGCGCGCTACTTCAGGTACCTGACTGTATTGGATAAATTTACTCAGCCCTGGTCACTGATTAGCGCGCAAGGTAAGAGACAAGGCGAAAGGAAAACGGAAAACGACCTTGTTCGTCATCCCAGGGTTTCACAAAATCTCCAACAGTCCTCGCACCCCCCTCTGTTCAACAAAGCTTTAAGGTTAACGATCTCTGTGTGAGTGTGAGTGCCTATGTGTGTGTGTTGTGTGAGAGTGCGTGACGATGACTTCATGCGACGCGCAAAAAAAGCTTTTTTTTTAAGTTTGCAGATTTTTTTTTTCATTTATGAGCCCAGCCAAAGTCTTACGTGCTAATGACTTTTCAGCAGAGAGTGAACAAAAGAGGAGAAGGATGTGACGTCATCAAGCTTTACATTTTTGCCAATTATTACGAAAAAGAGCGCAGCAGTCCCTTGATATTCTATATTTGAAAAAAAGCTAAAAAGAACCGGCATTTTTTGCACTCTCTCTTTGTCTTTACCTCTCTCTATCAGTGTTTCTCTCTCACTCACTCTTACTTGTTACCAAGCGCTAGCTACGTGTGCGTGATCAACTCACACTGAGATACACACGTGCCCCTATACATTTGCACAAAAAAAGAGATATAAAAAATGAAATTTTTTTTCTTTTCGCCTCATAAAGTTTTAAGTTTTTAAGCGATCGCCAGTCTTTTTGCAAATTTTTTTCGCCATCTGCATATATATATACGTATATATATGTAGACACATACATACATATGTTTAATGTATATATATATGTATATATAATTATGTACATGTTAATGTGTGCGTGTGAGTGAGAATACATATAAGGCTTATGGCAGCCATGTCTGAGTCTTTTTCTTTCTTTCTTTTTGCTTGGGTGGGGCATTCCTAACCTCAAATTCAATCAGAAGGCAAAAGTCTTTGCTCGTCTACCTGTATGTGTGTGCGTGTGGGTGTGTTTGTGGGTGTATGACTTCCTCTCTCAGTCTCTCTACGTAGTCTCTCTGTTTAAAGAAAATGCTGGCACATGGGTTTTTCTTTTAAGCCTGCCCTTAACCCTGGTAACGAGATCGTCTAACATACACATACTCATGTACATATACTCCTCACACACACAATGGCACTGGCAAAAATTTCTAGTTGACTTTGGCTAAGGTCTAAAATTAATATTTGAGCAAAAGAAAAAAGTTTTTGTCTCTGTGTAAGTGTCGCTGTGAATATGTGTCTGTGGAAATATGTAGAATCATGTGGTTGGTTCAAACAATTTATTTGCGTCATTTTTTTTGTCTAAAAATAAACGTAACGTCTTTTTTGTGTAGTTGAATTCCTCTTTTTGGTCTTGAATTGAATACGAATTTCACAATATGTTCTCTCCAGAGTCCCATTATTTGCACTCTTTTTAATTTTTTTATATCGTACTTTATTGATTGTCTCTCTCACACTTTTAATACAAATTTCACACACACACACACACAGCTCAGACATTAAGTTGTACACTCATTTCGCGACGACTTTGAACAATTTTTTCTTCTTTCTTTCTTTTACTTTCATTATGTCTGGGGACCTTCTTTTTGGGGCTTGAGAAAACTTTTCTGACTGCGGGAAATTCCAAACTTAGAGAGAAAAGTGAACCGACCACGCCGGCTGTTGGCGATCAAATGAATGCCAAAATGCGCGAATTTTATTTCACATTCAGACTTGCACACACACACACACTCGCAGTGATACTCATACATACAGACATCGCGCTGTTCTCTTTCATCTTTGTGTGTGTTGCCATTTCTGTCGCACAGAAACGACAATGGGTGAAGCGGCAGCTTTTTGTGGAGAAAAATTACAATATTAATATTGAGCGTTCTGTAGGCAAGGAAAATGTTTGTGCCAGGTTATGGAAGGAACTTTAATGAGCAATCTTGCATATCAGACATCAGACTTTTTATTGTACCTATTGCTGTTAACGAAACCCAATAACTAGGTGTATTAATCAATAAAAATACTGTGCAAAATTTAATGATTCAATGTATTGTCATTTCCTTAGGGCTTCCACTTTAACTATTGCTTAACAAAGAAGAAACTAATTTATTGAACAATTGGAATTTTACAATTTTACCCACAGTGCAGTGGCGCCTCTGTTTAAGGGGCCCGCACACTGCTCTCAAAATAGTTGAAATTTTAAAATGCATATTTTGATATTACACATTAAAGGCAATAATTGCTGACATTATCCTAGATGCATTCAGTAGAATCCGATTTGATTTATTTATATTTCCGTTCCATTTCTAGCCATTGTTTTCTGCCATCATGGCTATCCATACAAATATATATACATATGTACACATAAATATATACATATATGTATATATGAATATACATAAAACATACATATGTATGTATGTACATATGTTCATACATACAGACAGACATCAGATATTAGATTTTAATTCATTAACTTAGTGCGAAAACATCGACAAACTGTCCGCAATGCAGCAGCAATACCAATAATCTATTTAAATACTTTATGTTTAAATTGTATACATATATAAACCATTCATCATAAATGGGCATATCTTGATTTTGGAAATCACATTCTATGGTGTAAATCCATAAAAGGCATTTTGACCGTTTTAAACAATTAACAGATATACAAAAATTAAGCTGCTCCGGAACTGTAGATATTTCTGATATATGTATCTCCAAGGCTTTGATCCTTCGATCTGTTGTCCTTTTTATAAAACGGAAAATATATGCTTCCTTCTACGTTTGCAAATAAATATTGTCGCAGTACACTGTGCTGTGTCTGGGCTGGGGCCAGGGACAGCTTCCCTTTCCGTTTACGCACACATTTGTACATATAAATACGTATGTATATACATGCAGTATATACATATACATTATAACGTACATTCATACATACACAGTTCGCCAGTTTTCTGTTCAGCGGGGTTCCTTTGTTATAAACTGGCTGCAACAGCAGTAAAAGCTTTAGCACAGTGGAACCAACATCTGAGTAATTTTATTAAGAAACCATCTGGTTTCAAATCTTGGAGAGATAAACATCTGTATATATGTATGAATGTGTAATTAAATATGAGTAACCGTTATGTCTTGTGATCTCGTGAAGATCTCATTGTCCCCCTATTAGATTAAAAAATCGTGACTTAACAATATCCATCACCAAATTAATCACTAAAAAGGTTTACTGACTAATCTTAAAAATGTGTAAGAAGAAAATTTTTAGAAGAAAACACAATCACATGCTACCTTTACAGATTTTGGTACGGTATAAAAATGAAATATAATTTGCCTGTTTTCATCAGCTGCTTGGGGTGTACATTTTCTGGATATTTGGCGCACTGTGCATGGGTTTAATATCTGCCAATGGTGCTGCTTTTTGTGCGACGTTGCTGCTGCTGCAGTTGCGGCAGCGTCGGCGTTGGTGCAGTTTGCGTTCGTTTCTCTGTCTCCACATCGGCTCAAAACCGCCTCTCCCTTCCTCCAACCAGTCTGGTGCAACTGTCTACCTGTCTGACGCTTGGGCCTCTCTTTTGCCCCCTCTCTCTTTCTTTAGTTTCTTCCCTTTCTCACACTCTTAGGTGCACTTTATGCATAAATGTGTGTGAGTGCGGCGCTGCTGCTGTTGCTATCCACCCGTTCCCCTAGTATGGCCAAAAAGCGTTGCCAAGACCACGACTTGTAAACGCCTTGGCTTTACTACCATGATTCATCTTGTCAGAAATATGGCTGATGATGATGAGCTCAGAGATTTTAGAAAAAAGAAGCTTGACGTTTCGATTTTTGATCATTATGTAGATCTGGAGTATATATGTATGTATGTATTTTTGAGACAAAAATTTCACTATAAATCCTACAGACTAAACTTATTTTGTACCTAGCTATTAACATATACTATAAAATACCACTAGGTCTAACAGTATAACTAGAAATTCCAAATCTCTATGATAATATACATCAGGAGTATGGGTAGGAAGAGTTTTCGTCGTCATCATCGTCAAAAAAGCACGCTAAGGCATGCTTCCAGTCACGGGGCTATGGGGAGGAGGCCGGCTGGGCTGGTATGAAAGGCTGCCATCTCAGGCAGGAATCGTCAATTTTGGGAAATGTACCACGCCGCTTTACACGTTCCTCGTACTCATCCAGAACATCCTAAAAATGTGTGCAAATACATTGAATACAATTGGATTTTTGGACGAAAGGAAAACTATAAATATTTGAACTTACCTGTTTTTTCAATACAATATGCTTGCCTTTCCAGTATTTCATCATACCCAATGCCTGCAAAGTGCTAACTATATCATATGAGTATATCGCCATTTCCTGAAATTATTAGATCCTTAATATCTTTTGTAAATTGAAGGATTCTTTGTCTTACCTGTGATACATCTTTAATGCACAAGGTGTTGCCCGTTCGATTGCATAGGTAATCTAACAAGACGTCTTTCCAATATGAGCGATATGATATTAAGCCCAAATCGGATAATGGTTTCTCAGGTGAACCAATTTTTCCTTCTACACGTGTCAAAAGATAGCCTGAAATTAATGAAATAAAAAAAAAAAATTACAGACAAAAATAACCCCTATATGTATGCTATGAAGATAAAGAATCAACTTGAAGTTCCGGCGTATTATTTATGGTGACCAAGTTTGTCCCGCCCTCAGGTTGGCATAGTCGAAGTCGTTGTCGTCGTCGTTGTGCGTGTTGTTGTGTCTAGACAGGATTCCGCAAAGTATCCACACAGTGTTGGTTAGGTTAGAGAGAGAGGGTTAAAACGACCGCATGAATGACGAACGAAGTACAACGACGACGACAACGTTCTGGCGTACATTCAACCCATGAACGCCGTCGTCTGGCAGCAACAATTTCTAGCCGACAGTCCGTCTAGATAACAACAACAGCAACAATAAGTGCAGCCCAAAGGACGACGCGCCTTGGTGGCCCTCACAACACAAAACCCACTGAGGCAGGCTCGACCAAGAAAAAACCGAAACGGAACGAAACGAAACGTACGTAGACACACTTCAAAAACCGACGGCAGACACAACTGGAACTGGTTGAAGGTATGACAAAGAAGGGAATCCTGGGCGACTGGACTGCTCTGGCCTAGGGTTGAAAGTACACACATATACCAGTGAATACTTTGTGTAATGCGGTCTCACATACAGTGGACAAAGTACAATAATATGTTGCTTAACTCACAACTATTCATAATTTAAAATGGATTCAAAATTTTGTTTATCAATTCAATTATTTATCTTCGTTTTTGTTTTGATTTTTAACAATTATTCATGTTTTTACTTAATTTATTTCATTTACATTTCACAAAACATTGGAGCACTGTATCTGGCTGCAGCTGCTTTCGGCTCTGCTTTGCTTTTTGGGGGGCTTGGCTTTTTTTTTTGTTTTTGCCTGCCGTTGGCTGCGCTGTTAACGTTGACGTTGGCGTTTTCGGGTGGCACTTTGATTTCGTTTCGCGAAGGGTACGAGAGAGAATGAGTGGGTGGGAGAGAGGGGAGGAGCAAAAGGCAATGTCGAGACGACTTTATCGATCCATGTGGATGTGTCTGCTGCTCACTCACACACAAACACAACGCACGCATACACATGTACATGCAAACAATGTTGCATATCCATAGGCGTTGCAATAAATGTGGGAAAATTATTATTTAACTTTAGCAAAAATAAACCTCAATTCGCCCTTCATCTCCTTTTCTGCCCACTCTCTCCTCTTCTTCCTCATCTACTTTGGCTCTTTTAGAAAATTAGCAACTTGAAGTTTAGAGTCAATTAGCAAGGCTCTAATAATTTTTAAAAAAACAGCAACAATAACTGACAGATCTTTTTCCCAATGGCGAGTAGATGGATGGATGAATGAGCTTTCCACCGAGTAGAGAAACATAGAGAGAGAGAGAGAGAGAGAGAACGAGCAAGAGAGAGGGAATACGCTGTGTGAGAGGGAGAGAGGACGACGCCCTTTTGATTGTGACCTGGGCTGACCTTTGTTGTCTGCCGACAACGACGTCGCTGAGTTGTTCTTGTTGCTGTTGTGTCTGGAAATTTGAGTTTTTTTTCCGCGTGGCAGCTAAAAATGTAAAACTTTAAAATTGCGGCATCTTTTGAACATTTTCGGCTTTTGGGAAAATTTCTGTGTGGCTGTGTGTGTATGTGTGTGTTAACTTGGCAATTCACAATTTGCATTTTGGTTTTCACCTGCCTATTTTTGGCTGGTTAAAATTAATGAATAGAACGGTGAAAACCGATTGCTGTCCTTAACCCTTAACTGTGCATCTGTGTGTGTATATGAACTGTGCGTGTGTTTATGTGTGAACACCTGCCAGCAATTGAAAATGTACAAATTATTTGCCCTCTCTTTCGCTCGAAATGCGTTGCATTCTCTTGTTCAGTCCCTCTCTCGCTCGCTCCTTTTACATAGTATGTATATCTCTCACTTGGTTTCTGTATGTGTAAGGTCAATGTCGTTTCCTCCCCTCCATTTCTACTGGACTGCCTCGACCGCCGCATTGCATGTACATACATAAACCTATCGACTTTGACTTTCGGGTACATAGGGATACGAGAATAGTGTAGCAGGGGGATATACTAGGAGGGGAAGAGTCGATGACTCAAAGTACGACACCCCCTCCCCCTTATGTTTTACCAACTTCTTTCTTTCCCCATAACAAATGTCTGCTTAATTCTACTTTTTTTTGTTGTTCATTTTTTTTATTGTCTTTGTGTCTGCTTTTAAGTTGCTTCTCTTTTTCTTGGATTAATTTTAAGCAGCAACAAAAAAATTGTTGCAAAAATTAGTATGCAACATTTTTTTTTTCATTTTATTGTATTTTTTGGTCTTGGTCTACGTTTAATTGATGCAGAAATTGCATGTGAGATTGGGCGTCAGCATGCAATGCTGATTATATTCCATTTTAGTGGTAAGAAAAACCTGAAAAGCGGCCTTAATCAATAAGCCAAGCAGACTGTCTTTAATTTTTTTTTTTTTTTTCGTTATAGTTGCCGACGTTCCTCTCATTATATAGAAAATATCAAGCAAATTAGTTCTATGAAAAGTCAATTAAAAAGCGAATAACCAATGGTATATGATATAATGGGTATATAATATAAGCACAGATTTGTGCTATGACCATTAATCGATATACATATGCGGAATGAGAAAATCAGTGATACTAAAACTGTAAGACGAAATAATTAAAAATAAGTCTAGCTAATAAATAAAAACGGATTATTTGGAGAATGTTTTCCCTTAAAAATCTTCGTTGTATAATCACTATATAATTGCATTTTCCATAAATAAATTGGAAATTAGAATCTTATAAATTATGTAAACCTGATGGCTAAGTTGAGTATTAAGCCTGAATATTCAGATTATGTATTATTTTCATTGGTAAGATACATACATATGTATGTACATATATGCTCCCTAAAACAATTTAAAACCAACAGATCGTATTCTAATTTATTTGAATTGCCACTGTTTAAGCAGAATTCAATAATTTTAGAATTGTTCTACTGAATCAACAAATAGTACATATGTACATATGTATGTATATGTTATGGTTTCAAATTTACTTTATGAGTAATTGATATGTAAGCTAGTGAGAATTTAGCTCCAATTGTTATACTAAAGAATTTGATAAATATATGTATTACTAAAATATGATTAATTATTCGCAGAATAGCTCGCTAGAACCACAATCTTATTATAACTTGTGTGTGATACCAGACCTTCATGAGAATTGTTATATGAGATAATCAAAATTTATATTACATTCATTAATGGAGAGAGTTCGCAGTTTTATTAATAATATTATATTATTATTGACTTACTAAAATCTATGAGTAATCTTCCATAGCCCTTGCGTTGATATGGCGGCAGTGTCAATATGCACGATACATTATAGAATGAATTCTTCTCCTGTAAAAATGGAATATGCTGAAAGGGGGAAAAAGGGGGAGATTGTAAATATTACCAAAATTTATAAATACTATAATCTTAAATAAAAATTGTTTAAAATATTTAAAATAATATTACTTTAATGGAAATCAATGATGATGATGTGAGAAAGCGGGAATAGGATATATATATGTATGTAGACAGACCCAGACAATTGGGTGAGAGGTCGGATGGGTGGAACAGCAACAGCAACAGCAACAGCAAAAGCAACACAAACACTAACAACAACAATAAATTCATCTGTCGCTGTCGCGTTTTTTCGGCAGTTCAATGACCAGCCAAAATGAAATGAATCGATGCTGTGCAGCAGCCACCAGCGGCAGCAATATGGAGAGCTCTGTGCGTAAATATGTATAGAAAGAGAAGGAGAAACAGAGACACAGAGATAGAAAGAGAACAACAAATACGGAGATATATAACAAGAGAAAGAGACAGAGAGGGTGAGAGAGAGAGAGAGAGAGAATGAAATACGCATTGCATAGTATAGTAAGTATATAGCAACAAAAGTGGGCGGCAATGGGCATAATCCGTTGAACATTGTACATACATTCATACATATATTATTCCCAGTGCTGATGGCAAAATGCTCATACATACTCGCATTTCCTCTATTACACAGTGATCTGGGGGTAATAACCGAAATCGTCACCGTGAACCGGTTCGAAAAGTTCAAAGAAGCTGTACATTAGCATTGGAGTCAATATACTATAATAATCTTTTTCTATTTAGTACAAGTTCCTAAATGAAAACTTGACGTCTGCAGTAGTTAGGACTAGTTCCGAAAACTTGTTTAAAAAGGATATAAAAGGTTCGCAGGACGATCTTGAAATCGTTTTATAAAAATATGAATCAGTTATAAAGAAGTCAGAAAGAAATCCAAACCAAGTAGTTCCCAATTGGGTTTTAAAAAATTACTTAACCACTTGTTCATCGCTTTCAAAATCTAGTTAGAAAATTCCTTGATATAAGACGATTTTTTTACAGGCATCTCATGTACATGGGTTACTATAATTCACAAAGTCCAATGCCAAATTCCCAGTGCAAGAATCTATTTTGTTTTATGTGCTTTTTGAAATGGGTGTGAACCAAAAGGAAACAATTCGGAAATACATTTATATACAACTTCAGTTCAGGGAGTTCTCTATTTTTCTTTGTCTGCCTTGATGTCTGGGAACGCACATAGTCACCCGGTCCTGGTGGTCTATGTTACTGGTTACGCGGAGCAGGCGCACAACATGCCCAGGCAAAGAGGTGCACGACCTCAATCGTGCCAGCCAGCAGCATCCTCGTGCCGATTGTCGTCTCCCTGCCCCAATACCAAATGTCTGGCTACTGTCTGGCATGGCAATGGTTAAGCGAGAAGGTATAGTGTGAGACGGAGACGGGCGATATGTAGACGATTCCACACGACAAAGGATTGCCGAAAATTATCATTTGTCAAAGAGTAGGAGAGAGAATGGGATTAGGTATAGGTTGGAGGACATAGTGTAGCGTAGAGTAGACGCCCATGTATGAAGGAGAAAGAGCAAAAATAGGAATTGGAGTTGGAGCAACAGCATCCGCCACGACATGCGCAATTTGTAACACAAACCCAGTCTCTGCTAGCGCCCCTGAAACCAGAGAGGAGAATCGGAATCGGAGTCATCATCCATATAGATAGGACATAGTTTGGGGGGAGGTCAAGAAACCTCGTTGCAAGTGGGGAAACATCATCATGTGGCTAGACTGGCTATTTACCCAAAACAAAAAAAGAAAAGAAAAGCAAAATAACCGAATAAAAGGAAAACACATGGTTTCTTTAGGGTATGGTCAAGGAATGCATTCATTCTCTCTCTCTCTCTCTCTCTCTCTATCTCTCCTGCTCCCTTTCTTTGTCTGGTTACATATGTAACGGTACATGGGCTGTGCCTTTGACTGGAGAATATAAAAGAATCATAAAACTGTAAAATAAAATTATTCAATTTCTTTTTTGTCTGGGACAACGATAAAAAAAAGTTTCCCCAAAGAGAATGAGGCGCTGGGTGGTTACCACAAAGTTGCCAAAAGGACGACTGGCAGATATGTGAACATATTTTAATGAAAAAACAGGAGAAGATATATACATATATGATATTTCCCAATAGAAAACTTTGCTTGAACAACCGAAAGAACCGTTAGCTTAGACCAACTAAAAGCTAAGCGATAATATATAAAGATATTATATACATAGGGACAATTCATATTTTGGTCCTAAATTTATTAAAAATGTGTATTTCTATTGATTACATAACGGTATTTTCGGTTTAAAAAAGCGAAAAAAATGAACACATGGATTTCAAACATAAACAAGAGCGTAATAATTTGTATCCCCTTTCTTTACTGGCCATTAATTTAGATTTAATGACTAGATAAGTTGTTAGCGATTAACCCAACTCACCTTACTAAAGTAGCCTACTATGTGACAGCCATCCACATCTGCTAATGTCATGATATAGAATAGAAACGGTTCCACATCGTAGTACAGTGTTTTGTGATCCAAGAAGAATTTGGCCAAAAGGCACAAATGTTGGCAATACTGTTTGTAACGTTTACCATCCACTTGCCAGACTTGCAGTTTACCCTTTCGATAGATTTCATCGCCTGGCGGATGTCGCCATACACATTTCTCGGCATGCCGCTTGATCCCCGTTTCCGATTTCTGATATCGTAAACAGAATTCACATATATACATTTTGGGTAGGCGGGCAGCATCATCTGGATAGGGCGATTGGTACCACACTTTCATTTTGTATTTACCCATGCTGATATATCTGAAAATGAGGAATTAATAAAATTAATGATGAATAATCTCATTTTAAGTTATTCTTTCTACTCACTTGATGCCCTTTCCAACTGGCAAATCTTTCAGTTCATCTTCTATACGTTCCGAAGCCTGAGCCTGGGCCTCGCGAAACAGTTGATAATCATAATCGGGAACTAAGCCCATTAGGTTCGGTTCACGATCCTCATCTGTGCAGTCTTTCTCCATTTTAACCTATCGATGGTGAAAGAGAAAATGTGATAAATAAAAATAAATGAATCCATTATATAAGACATACCTTATCGTTAAAAAAATGATTTTGTGCAGGACGAAAGTTGGCCCTGGATTCTCGTATTTTGGCTAGAAATTCTCGTTGCTCTGGTGTTAGGGATTTGTGCTGATTCATGGACTGATTTCCACCTGGAGCGGTAACAATGTTAATGGGCATCTTGAGGCGCTGCTCTTGACGTTGCTTTCGTTCATTGGCTCGCTCTTTGCACTCGGAGGCGGACATGTTATGAAAGATAGGACAGGCTTCGGGCAAAAAATGTCGATCCAAATTGCCACTTAAGTGACCAGATGAATCACATCCCTCGATTGGGCACTTTTTTTCCATTTGTGAGGCAGATGATGAGGGTGGAGGCGTTATTATTGGAGAGACAGTAGGTGGCTTATAACATGCACCAGTTGTTCCAATTTCCTTTTTTACTTTTGTTTTTTTGGCCAACAGGGGTTTCCCCTGCTCTTCTATATGATTGAGCAGAAGATCTGTCTCGGATTCACTTTCGGTTTCCTGTTTCTGGTTTTGCTGTTTTTGCATCTGCAGTTGCTTGGTCCGCCTCATGCTCAAGGATCTAGTTAGCTTACGCATTGGATTCGCTTTGTCCCGACGCTCCTCTTCACTATCATTGGGTTTGGGTTGAATAGGTCGCTTGCCTTTGGCATTCTTAGGCGGTTGTGAGCTATACGAATTTGTTGAATCACTGCCCTCGGATTCACTGGCCGATGTGGAATCATCGTTGGAGTTACTGGCACTTTCTGTTTCGCTACCATCGCTGCTTACGGGAGCTCGAGACGATGGACCAGGTCCATTTTTACTTTTCTGCTGCTGCTGCCGTTGTCTTATTTGCTTGGCCCTGACTGCGGAAGCTGTGGTGGCCATTTTCAAAGGGATCTTGCGTCCGTTTTTCATTTCCTTAGAGTCATCTGTGCTATTCGAAGACGAGGAGAGCGATGGCCGCTTGCCGTTGCCGTTGCCCAGGGCTGTTCGCTTGGTTGCAGTTGAGGATGCATTCGCCGCTTTAGCGGCAACTGGAGCATTGGATTTCCTTCTTCCAGTTGCTGGTGTCCCTGTTCCTGCAGCTGTCGTTCCTCTGGCATTTTTTTTGGCCGCTGGTGGCATGGCATCTTTATCATCTTTGTCTTGGTCATCATCGCTTGTTAATCTCTTGTTGGCCGTTTTAGTTGACTTGTCATTTTCTGGAGGTTTTCGACGACCAGCAGCTGCTGCTCCTGATACTGAAGCTGATGTTTCTCCTCCTGCTCCACCTGTCCCACTGCCTGTTGTGACCTTCTCTTCGGGAGTTGCACTGCTAGAGTCAGTATCAGAGGAACTCCCCTGTGTCCGAGCATGAGGATGACCCACTTGTTGTAGAGCTACCTGATTCGGAGCTACTGCTAGCCGATTTCATGACCATTCCCGCTTTTTTCCTGTAAAACAATATTTAGGAAAATTGATGTTTTTTATTTGTTTTTGTTCTTGGGGATGGCACTTCACAGGAGATGGAATATAAATATTATCGATAGTTAAGCTCTGTACAGTGGGTACAGTGCTTAAAGGAATGTTGCAATGCAAGTTTTGGTGTGATAGTCTTTTTTGAATTTTAAATAGATATTTGAATCTGAAATAAAGTTTTTGCATGTTCATTGCAATTATGCTTCATGCTTTGGCGATTTGAAGAACATATTATACAATCGAAAAATCGAAAGAAAAAATAACATCGATTGTAAAACGAAAAGTAATTATTCCGATAAAATAATAGTCTTATTGTGTCATCGATACATTCGCTGCTGCTTGACACTGTCGATAGTAAACAAAAAAGGAAAAGAGAGTGAAGGAATTTTGTCTTAAGTGCAAATTAGAAATCATTAGAAATTATGTATAACGCCGATTGTATAGCCATTAAGGATATTAAGCCTGGTCTAAAGAATATCAATGTGATATTCATAGTGCTGGAAGTGGGGGTGGCCACTGTAACCAAAGAGAATCGTGAAGTTCGCAATTTTAAAGTTGGAGATCACACAGCCTCAATCAACGTCTCTATTTGGGATGAGCCCGGAAAACTGATAGCTCCCGGCGACATCATTAGAATGACTAAAGGATATGCATCCATATGGCGCCACTGTCTGACCTTGTATTCAGGCAAGAATGGCGAAGTTTTCAAAATTGGCGAATTTTGCATGATTTTTAACGAGTCAATTAATATGAGTGAACCCAAACGGGAGCAGACTCAGCAGCAACAGCAAGCCACATCCCAAGCGGCGATGGCAACAGTGCCACCTGTCGGAGCGACTAGTGCGGTGGGAACAAAAACTACAGGAGGAGGTGGCGGGGCGGGTCAAACGGCAGCTCCTGCTCAGCCAGCTGCTGCCACTACTAGCGCCACAACTGCAGCTCCAGCGGCAACGTCGGCTCCCGTAAAACAGGGTGGTCGCGGTGGACGTGGAGGTGGTGGTCGTGGTGGCTCAATGAAAGCAGATCGCAGATAGATTTACTGATAATAATCCTAAGTCTGGTATGTATAAGAATAAAATGGATATTTTTATTTTTGGAAATTATGTGAAAATTTTTATTGCATTTTAGTTGTTAGCCAGAGATTTTTGTTAAACATTTTTCATTTGAGATAAATATTTGTAAGTCGAAAAGTCGATGTTCATTTTCATGGAATTCGCTTAAAGCTTCACACAAAATCTGATCTTTGATTTTGATGCTTTAGATCTTCTTCTTCTTTTCGTAGTAGGCCTGAACGGCTTTCAGCAGCCATCCCACCTCCTCAACGGTCTTGATCTGATAGTTGGCATATGTCTTCAATGTGGGCAGCTCGGAAACGCGGAAGGTCTTGCCAATTCCATGCAACACCTTAATGGCATCCTCATCTGTGGTATCATCGCCCACATAGATAATTTTCAAGTTCTTTGCCCAATCGGCATCAAACTGCTTCTCCAATATCATTTTGGCACCCTCACCTGGAATAGAAATATTTATAAATCAGTTAATTCAATTTAATTTGGAACATTTTTTATATAATTTATATTTATATCAAATTAGGAAATATTACTTATATTTACACTTATTAACCTTTTGCATTTTCCATTTTTTAGGTGATAAATTTATCCATGGCCCAAAAATAATGACCAAAATATTCATTGGAAATAGAAGGGATTATTTTAGCCTCTTACTTACAAAAGTATTAAAGCGATTTCATATATACATAATTAAAAGATAGATATAAGTAAAAAATTTGTATTTTTCATGCCCGGTTTTATATATTAAGCAAAACTTCAAATTTTTTAAACTTTAACCGAAAAACTTAAAAATGTTTAATTATTTAATATCTAAGAAATTTTAGCAAACTTTTAAAAGTTTTTTTTCTAATATTTCAAGAACTTATTTTGAATGTTTGTAACATAAATTTTAGACGATTTTTAACAGTAAAAATTATATGGTGGCTTTTTTCAGAAAACAATCGCTAAATAATTTGGAAAGAAGTTCTTCATCAATGAAAATACTTTAAAGTTTTTGTCATTTTTTGTGTCGTCTTATTAATTAGTACAACTAAAAATAGTCAAATTAGAGCTACAAATATTCCAGAGTTTCTCTGATGGAAAAACACCTTTCGCTACATTCAATATATATTACTATGCATAGATATGTATATAGGCAGATATATATAAAAAGATATATCGCTTGCAGTGCTTGAAAATCTAACAAATTTTCAAACATATATTTGTGTATATGTATATATATGTATATATGTATATTGCTTGTGTTTTTCATTCCCCCCATTGATTATTTTTAGTTGCCTGCGTGGGCGTCATCATAATTTTTCTCAAGTAAATGTTTTGAAAAACGAAATTGAAATCGTTTTCAGGTCTCGGTACACACCAAAAAAATGAGAGGAAGAGAGACAATTGGGATCTAACATCTAATGAGTTGTATGTGATATTTCGTTTATATAATATATATGTACATATATATATCATTGTAAGACAAGGCATTTGTTTCTTGTTGGATTAGTTTAATTATTATGTTTCTGGTTTTTGGTTTATTTATCGTTTTTCCCTTTGCTTTCCTTTCCTTTCCCTTCTTTTCTGTTTCTCACAGTTTCAGACTATTAACGCTACATTTTTGTTTAATTGGTGACGCAGACTTGCATCTTGAATTTTCCTGCTTTTCAAAAAATTTTCAGACGGCACCAACAATTCTTCAATTCATCTTATGCTCTCTTTCCCGTTTTTATTCTATTCTATTTTCTTCCTTCTGCTGTTATTTTTCTTCTTTTTTTTCTTTCTCAAAATGAAAAAAATTTATTGCCTTTTTGGAGGCGTTCATAATCATAATTAATTTAAATTTTCACGCATTTGTTGTTGGATTTGTTTGCTTATTCCGCTCAGTTGAGAAATTATATGTCCACTATGGCTCATTGGGCAGACAGGCGATTTGATTGAATGGGGTTGGGTGTGCGGTGAATGCGATGGAATCCATACTATAAGATTCTATTCTTAAAAGACATTTATGGGGCATTTGGGGGTATAAGGGAGCACACAGAGGATCGGCCATAAATCTCCAGCCATAAAGAATAAATAGACAAAAATCTCATAGAAGATTCTTTATGTCTTTTCGAATGGCCAAGACAAAATGGCTAAGTAGTAAAAATTTAGTAGCATTTCTTATTGCATTAATTTAAATAAGAACAAGTACTTGTGGTTACGCACAGTTCCACTCCAGCTGCAACTATTCTATTCTAGGAATCAGCCAACTTTTTGGGGCATTAAAAGTAACTCATGATTTTAATAGATTTGGATTATAGGAACTGAGGCCAGTTTTATTTCACATTTAACTGATCTGTAGATAATTTAAAATAGATCTAAATAGATCTGTCGTTTCTGAAACTTGAAAGGAGGTTAAAAAACTTTTTAATCATTTTAAAATACGACACCATTAACTAAAAAGGATATTTTAATGCAATGATTTATAAAAATTTTAATTTCATAATTGTTTTTTATATCCCATTAGTCGATTTGTTATCATTGATTAAAATTATGAAATGGCAATGTCATTGACATTCACAGGGGTCATGACCCTAGGCTAAACATAAATACTAACAGTAATGATGTCTTGTCATAAAATTGTATTATTTGAGGTAAATGTCAAGTTATTTATATTCGGATAGGAAATCGGAGTCTTTCTTTGTCTTTGCCTTTGATATAGGCTTATCCATGCCAATTAGAACAAATGGCTATATTAATTGTTTATATCTTTTAGTTTATAACTTTTTATGTTTTGAAGTAAAGAACATTTTATGTAATTTGGTTTATTTCTTGGCAATTATTCAATATGCTTTCTTTTAAATCTTTTTATTGAGCAACTCATCTATATATTCATATGCATGAAACGCATATATGTATTTGTCAATCAAATTTGTATATTGACATGTTTGAAGATTATTTTGTTAATGATCTATATAGATAGATATGAAAGATCGGACAGAAGATTTGGTTTTTAATGGGTCATTGATACATATGATTTTTATTGTAATTTGTCAATATTTGTTTAAAGATTAGTCTATTAATGATCTAGAGATGTGATCAAACAGATTTCAAAAATGTTTATGTTTGATCTTTAAAGTGTTTTCTCGTTTAGAGAAAAGACGTCATTAAATTAAATTCGTTGCGCTTTCCATTTCTTAAGAAAAGCCTGCCGCACATGAGGAGACACTACGTAAAATTACAAATTTCTGACACATTAACTAAATTTGTTTTTCTTGTTTTTCCACACCACAAAAAAAAAAAAGAAAAAATATATCCTAGACAAACTCAAATAAATATATTTTGAAATGAAAGCGAAAACTGTTTTTCTCTTTGAGAAATTACAAAAATTTGTTAATTTATCATAAAAGAATCAAGGGAGAAATATCTTAGTATATATATATATATATATATATATATATATATTATATATGTATATATACTATGTAACTTGTAGATGGGTATATATAGATTAGGCGTGCTTTTCGAAAGCAAACCATATATATATATTATGTATTTTATATGTATGCACATATATATGTATATATATATAAAATTTTTTGGTAGACATAAATATTGAATATTTTGCGTTTTCAGACAGTTTTAAAAATTTTTCTATATTTTTCCCTTATTTAAAATTTTATTTTTTATTTTTTTTGTTGAACGTTCGCCCACATGTCGAACTATATAGAACTGAATGTATAGCCATAATTAAATCATCGAACCATTGCAAGAGACAAAATATCGAATTGTTTCGAACAGGTGCCGGGACCGATAGAGAAATTTTGAAAAAAAAATAAATATCTTCGGACAGGCGCAAACAGATGGCAACAAATGGGGAATGTTTTCCCATTTTTCATTTATGAGAAATTAATTTGAGAATAGTTCTACGAAAATATTTCAATTAAATGGCATTACCTATAATATAATATAATTGGAAGAGTATTGGAAAAATATTGAAAAGAAAATAATTCAAATAGTTTTCGTAGTTCTTAACGAATTCATATTAAATTATTGAGATTTAAATGACATTATTTTGATCTCACCTTTGTCCCAGTTGACGCGTGGCTTACCCTCCAGGGCATAGGGAGTCTCAATCAATTGGAAACCATGGCTCTGAATCAGACCCTTGGCCTCAGCAATCAATTTGGCCTTCAGTTTGTCAGTGACACCCTTATAATGGTAGGTCACCGAGATTTTCTTATCCTCTACCCAGGCGCCGGAACAAACCACCTGAAGGCAAAGTAGAAAAGTTTACCATAAAAAAAAGAATTGTAAAAAGGAATACTGGATGACCCATTCCTGTTATTTACCTTTTCCTTCAGCTCGGCCACCAATTTGTTGTGCTTCTCCAGCAATTCCTCGGGCATTTCGATTTTGAATTTTTTGCCCGATGGATACTCGACTTCCAGGCCATGATTACCGGCATAGGTAACATTGGGGAACTTGAGATGATTTTTAATTTCACTCAATTCACGTCCGGAGAAGACAACCATAAAGATTTTATCATTAGCGGCCAATTTTTTGATATTAATTTCGGTATCCTTGGGCATTACTGATAGCTCTTCGGTCAAAGGAGCCAATGTGCCATCATAATCGAGCAGCAAAGCCACCTGATCGGTTTCGGGTGTTATGAAACTATATTGAAAATGGAAATGAAATTTAAACATATCCTTCACGTATCCTTTTGCTGGAAACGTACCCTTCGAGGGCCTTGACATAATCCTCTTCCTTTCTCAAAAGCGGCGCCTTCTTTTGTTCAGCCATATCTTTACTCTATATATATATATATATATCTTTTTTTTATTCAAATATTTTTGTATCTTGTATCTACCGGAAACACTGTGCGCCGTGCTGGACGTACCTCGACCGACTTAATACTAATATTTAAGAATTTGATTTTGCCCCTACCTAGCGGCTGCTGGGATCGTCTGCTCTCGCAGATGTTTTGTATGTTTTTTTCGTCTCTCCCTCTCATCTTGATCTGGCCTGGCAACTCTGGCCCCATCTTGTACATTGGCCAAGTAATGCCTCACAATATTTATGAGGCATATGCTTATAAAAGAAACACACATTCTATAATGGATCTTTATATAGATACTCAATATATATGTACATATATTTATAGGTAGAAAATACGAGCATGTATATCTGTGTGATCTATAGAAGTCTATGTAATATATATATATATACTTATATATATATATATATGAACGAACGAACGAACGAACTGGTGGTTGCACCTTTGTTTGAGGTCGTTTCTGTTTTGGAAATCTTTCGCTCTTCATTTGACACACTTTGCATTAATTTTCAATATATAAGGAACAGAAATTTACTAAATTCTAGATATTTGTTTATAAGTTAGAGAGTATAAAGATTTTAGATTGCGTTGAAATTTTAAAGAACCAACAAATACAATTGTAACTTATGGCCAATATAGAAAAAATTGATCCATAAATAAACTATTCAGTGAGAAATAGTTTTGTATTGTTTAAATAATTTAAGCATCGTTTTGTTGATATAGCAAATTAGGTGGCCATAATGGTACAAAGACAGATGGTTTAGCTTAGATTGTTATTCTTCCACAATCTAACCCAGAGAAACGTTCTTCAGGAATATCCCCAATAATTATTCCAATCCTCTAAAAGTTAGTGAAATATAAAGTACATATCAGTTGAAAAATATGTCTTAATGTTGTACATGGCATTAAATTTTTGTATTTTTTCGATCAAACAATGGAATAATCCAAATTGGCAGCTGTTCCCGTTTCCGTTTCCGTTTTGTTTTTAAATCAAGAAAAATAAATCGAAAGGCAAGTTATTTCTTTTCTGGATAAGATTAGTTTAAAAAGCAATGCGAAAACGATTGCTAAATGATTGAATGATATAGTCCTATTTACTAAATTAAAATAGTTCTTAAGTTAAATGCTAAACATGACATAACAGACATTTATTAATTAAGCACGATTTGAACTTTAAAGTTTAAACTTTGATTTATTTTGTTTAAAAAAGTTCACTAACTAATTTATACACATACTTAAAATAGAATTATTAAATTAAATATGAACTATGCATAAGCCCTAGCGACCCATTTGAGTAGATCCGTCATAACATCCTGTTTGGGTAGACGGAAATCGGCAAAGGTCTGTAATTGAGCATCGGCGGCAATTCGGAATGATCGGCCAAGACCCTTGAGAGCCTGCAAAAGTTGAATTGAATTTAAGATTATAAGAAACATAAAATATATATATGGATTTACCCTCATGGCATCCTCATCGGTGGTATCATCGCCAGCAAATACGGCACACACATCCTGTGACCAATATTCGCCAAATTTTTGTTTTAATATATACATGGCAGCTTCACCCTTATTCCAATTGACTGGTGGCTTAGCCTCGATTGCCTCATGGGCCTGATTGGGTCGGAATCCATACTTTTGACAGATTTCTGAGGCTAGCTTCTTTTGCTCATCCTTTAGTTCAACAGGTGTATCTCTGTAGTGATAGGTTAGGGATACTCGCTTATCCTCCACCCAAGCTCCATTCTTTTCCACTTTCTCCTTCAGTTCCTTAACCATGGCTGTATAATTGCTTTGTATTTCACTTGGCAATTCGTAATCGTGACGTGAACCATCTGGATATTCAATTTCCAGACCATGATTTCCCGCATAGGTAATGCCTTCGATATTGACCATAGATTGAACATCTTTCAGGCCACGTCCCGATATGACGGCCATAAATATTTTCGGATGTTTAGCTATGTTTTGCAATATCGCTTCTAATTCAAGGGGCATTTTGGTTTTTGAGGGATTATCCGCTATTGGAGCCAGTGTTCCATCATAATCCAAAAGTATTGCCAGCGTGAACTGATTATTCAAATAGCTATGGGAAATATATTTAAGTACATATTATTTGAATTGGGATAATTAGCAACAACGTAATCATATTATATAGTCCACAGATAATCGTATCACACAATTTGGTTATATATTAATCTTATGCACTTTTGTTTAAATTACGGAATATTTCAAATATTTGAACTTTGTTTTTCTATTTTTGCAATATTTGAAATTTATTTTTGTGACCCCTTTCGGGGAACGCTGCTGAATTTCTAATTTCAGTCGACTAATCCGTTTCTTATCAGTATTTGCTTTATATTACATATACGACACTGAACAAGGTCAATTAGTGGAATTAAATATATAGACTTAATTTAAGTTTTCTTGTTACTTTATATAATATTTGTTTTTTTTCTTTTTCGACTTACCCAGGTAACTTTTGTTCAAACTCCTCCAAACTACCAATCACAGGGGCAATACGTTTCTCCGGCATGACGTGCGAATTAAGACTTAGACTTAGGCTTAGTATATATATTAATTGAATGAGCTCTGGAAAAATATATGTAAACGATAGTGAGAGAACTTGCTTAGTCAATGTTCCAGTTGAAACTGTGTAAGATTTATTCGGCTGTGCGGGTATTTAAACGGTTTGAGAATAATAGTTCCGGAGTGAGTTGATAACACGGAGATCGCGTGCTCAAAACAAAGATAATAAATTTTAATCTCTCTCTTGTTCACTCGCCCTCTCTGTCGCTCTCTCTCTCGCGCTTTCTCTCTCTCTCTATCTATCTCTCTTACTCATATTTCGCACTTGGCTGATATAGTATTGATATGATGTATCAATGGTCTACGATCGATGTGTGAACGAGACACTTACTCACAGAGATTTAACTTGATTCTGGCTAGATCAATGCAGTTTTATATATTCCGTTTATCCTCGATTTTATTGTTTCCCTCTGATGTGGAAACAAAGACAGAAATGAATTTATTATAACCCCTCTTAATTTGTGCCCCAAACTGGGGAATGCATCATATACATACATAAGTATGTATGTATGTATATGGGAAGTTTATTATATATGTATATGTAGTATCATGCGTTGCCTTCGTGGCTTTTGCGTGCATTGCCATTATAGACATATATCGAAACTGAACAACAACGGAATAGACCTCAGTGGAAGGCATTCACTGTATTCATGCATATGTATGTATGTATGTATGTATGTATGTATGTATGTACATATAGGAGTATATCGTGAATACAGTGCTCCTAATTAAGCATTGATAATGCCCACAATCTCATCTTAGGGTCCTTTTTGGTTCGTCAGCAGGCAGCTGATGCTAATCCCTTTGACGTGACGATAAGCGTGTTGCCGGACGGGGGGTAGCCCGTGTCACTACTCATTTTCGGTGAGTGGGTAAATGGTAGGGAAGGGGGTGGTGGGGGGTGTTACAAATATTTTTGTTACATGCCATGGCATTGATTAAGGGTGACAACAAGGCAACAACAACAACAACGATGATTCTAAATTTGGTCACAGCATGGAATAACAATTGCAAATCCGCATGGGTACGCACTGGGTTAGACTAGACAAGGTTAAGTGGTTTGTGGGTAGGTTGGGGCACTGACAATTGTTTTCTGTTTGAGTGTTGAAATGAGCAACTTTATAACGATTTAAGCCCTTGAAAATTAAAAAAAAAAGATCCCATTGTAAACACATTTATAGATTATGTTTTCAAGTACCCTCTTTACAATTATCTTCGATCCTCAAATAAACCATAAATATATTTTACTGCTAATTAGAAATGTTTTCTAAATTTAAACATCAAATTATTTTACACAAATTTTACGATCATAAACAAGTTATTATTTTATTGAATATTTGCCAAGTAAAACAATTTGAATAAATTAAAGCGAATTCCAGTTTTCCATTATTATCTTTAATTTCAAAAATCTTTCCATTCTGTTTTGTTTAAAAAGAGATTTCTCTTGTATCTATCAGTTTGATGGCATATTCCATAATCAATTCTTATCAGTTTCTCATTACATATAGTAGGGGTTCCCTCAACAGATCTGACTAACTGATAAAATTCAGTCAATATCACGAACTAGTTAACTGTTCCAATCGTTTCTGGCCAATAACTCATGTGTTAGCATGCCCAAAACGCATGTTAGACCAGTTTCCAGACACATGTCAGACTCAGATATACAATCGTGAGAGTGTGAGGGAGATAGAGATGATTAAGAGCTGGAGAGAGCCAACAAAAGTTATCTAAAAGTCAACAAGGCTCACTCACTCACTCTCTTTGAATTGCTCTAAAAATTAATTCTAATCGATTTGGTTGACCAGCTGTCTAAATCTGTGCTAATTAAAACATGAGATTTATTTTCACGTTGTAAACAAGTCTACATAGATTCGTTTCATGATGAGAGGGGTATGCCCCTCTTTTGTCTGGGCATACGTATCACAATATTGATACAATTTCCTTGTCATTAAATCTGTTGAAAATCCAATTCAAATTGTTGACATTGAAATTGTTAAGGTACGAAAATCAATGCACACTTAATTGGAAATTTTATCTAAAATAAATTAAGGTATAATTTTTTGGTTTTAATCACCGAAATTAGAATATCCTGTAATTATAGCAATGTATTTACTCCCAAATATTTTATCTATCATTTTATTGAGCCCTTATTTTAATTCCCCATAAAGAATCTTTATATATCTTTATTTCTATATTCTTGATCTAACATTATTTTGCAATCAAAGGGTATTTGAAAAGCATTTGTAATTTTGCCAAATTTGTTTGCGTTTTTATTTTTCAAAAAGCTTTGATCCGAAAAGCTTTCGCTAGATCTGACTCAGATAGAAAAACATAAATAGAAAATAGGAAAATTACGTTTTCATTGACAAATTAAGAAAATGATTGATAGTATAAAAGTGGGATACATATATAGACAAAAATCAGAGAAGGAAATGAATCATAATTGAACTATATTCGAAAGAAATATACAAAGATTTTTATTTTGATATTCCAAGTATATTTTATCCGATCTCCAACTGAGATTGGTATTATATTTAAAATTCTTTATATTCAATTCAAATCAACTTGGTTGTGAAAAACTAAAGTTAATTTGCTTTGAATTTAATTCATTTTATTCTAAATTTAAGGCTTTAATTCCGAAAATTAATGAAATTTGCTGGATTACAAGATATATCCATTTATGCTGACATTTCCTTAGTATTTAACAATTCAAAAACCTTTTCAACATTTAAACACAGAATTCAGCTCAGGTCCTTTTTCATGGCCTGTAAATTAGTTGGCCAAGCCGCAAATAACAGAATATCAAGTTAAGAATAATGGGTTACTAGGGAAGGGTACCTACATTCCATGTCCATAAGGTGTTCATGGTGGGGGAGGTGCTGAATACCTTTTACTGTTGATGTTGATGTTGCTGTTGATGCGTAAACAACGTGAATGCAAATTGACGTCGCCTATGAGCCGCTTGACACTGAATAAAGTTGACCCAAGTGGGCGGCGGCGAGGGTGGCGGTATCGGGCAAGTGGAAACGGAAGGTGGCCAGGATAACAGGTAAATCAACAGGCAAGGTTGGGATCAGGGTTAAGAAGGGTTTAACCAAGTGTGATAAGAAGCTTTGCCCAAAATAAAACAGTCAGTAACAACAAGAAAAATTAATGTTTCAAGCCATCTAAAATCTTCTGTTAACCTGTTGCCACTGCCACAGTCAGAATCAATTAGTTTCAAGGCTGGTGGCAAGCCAAATACGTGCCACATACCCTTACACAATGGAACGATAGCGGGTACGGGGTACCGGGTAAGGGGCAGGGGGTTGGGGAAGACACATGTCGATGTCAACAGGTTGCCTTTATTTGTTTGTTTATGGCAAATGGCTTTTGGGCCGGAGTCAATGGAGGCGTAACAGCGCGTGTAGAGGCAAGTAAACATATGGTTAATGTACAGTAAACACTGGAAAGAATAGTAATCCCAGAATTAATAAAACCTTAACTTGTTTTTTTTCTAATTTTTATAATCATTTTAGCGTAATATAAACGATTTGTTCTTTTGTTTTAATTTTATTTTATATTATTCACCTCTTCCCCTTCATCATCTGCATCTTTAGCTTTATCTAGTGTTTTATCCATCTATATTACCATCTTTCCATCTCTTTTCCTATAATTATATTTTCTCGCACTCTGTCCACTTTTGGGAATCCGCACTGTGCTTTCCCTTAGCATTGGGACGTGCGGCTAAGCCTATTGCCAATTACATAGAAAATGTTTGCATTTTCCGTTCCATTTTAATTTTTTACGCTCTTCATATATATTACCTTATTTTTTTTTTTTGTGCTTAGAACGTGGCTTAATGTTAAGTGAAGGTCAGTTAGGCGGTACACAAACAAAAAAAAAAAAACCGGCAAGAAGAACTTCCCGCAACATCCAACAATGCGGGGAAACATGTGCTTGGCAACATTTTTGTTGCTAGTGCCGGCAACTTGTTGCTGAATTGAAATTTGTTTTTGTTGCCTTCGCCTTTTCGACATATGTACGAGTATTCGTGTGGCATAAAGCCAACGCAGCGGACGTTTTGAAGCGCTTTTGGCCACGATTGAAACTTCATTTAACATTTACGCCATTGTACGTCGTTTGGGGCGTGGGTGTATTGGATGTTGTGCCGTGTCATAGACCGTGTGTTGTGCGTGAACTCTTTTGCATTTAACATACAAACAACACTTTGTTGACAACATTTCCCACCGCTTCCCATCGCATCGCAGTCGCATCGCATCGCAGTCGCATCGCAGTCGCATCGCAGTCGCAGTCGGTGCCTTTGCGATTATTGTTTTACAATGCGTCGCAATAAACACACATCGGCGGAACTATATCTATAGCCATTGGATAGAGGAGGGGTGGGCAGGGTGGCCTGTGATATACTATAAAAGCATAAATTGTCATCTGCCTGAGGCTTAATACGCAACCGGAAAGTGAAGTGTGAACATTTGGCGGGACAAGTTGAACAGCAGCAATAAAAATATAAATAAAATAAAAATTGAATGAAATAATAATTCAATTATAAAGTAAATACTAAAAACAAAAGGCAAATATAAATACATTTCAAATCAAACAAGTGAAATCAATTGCAAAACAATTTAATTAGAAGGAAATAAACAAATTTTGAATGATAAAAATTCATGTTGATGAATAAAAATTCAAAATCTAAAATGATATATTTTTTAATAATACTTTGAATTGAATTGAATCAGATTGTTTTCAAAGACAAACAAGTGAAAAGGTGCGTATACTTAATTAGTAAATCATTTTATTCATCAATATTACTAACTTGAAATATCTTAAAATATAAACCAATTTCGAATATATTTTACCTCCGTTTTATTAGTTTAAATATTAATAAATAAATAAACAAAGAGAACAAACTAAAAAAAAATGTAGGGTAAATTGTTCTACAAGAAGCAGATACTAGGCGTATACTTAATTTTGTCATAGGGGCCAATTGGCAATGTCACGATTTTCATTGAAATTTCGCATCAATTTTTTCATTAACAACACAAGAATTATAAATTTGTATGAATGTTTGAAACAATAAATAATTGAATATTGAATATTATAACTTATACAAAAAATATAAATTAATTTTATGTGCTTATATCTAGGTTTTTTCGATTAGATCAGTGATTTGTGAGAGAGAAAGTATGTTTTTCATTTTATGTTTATTTTCATATATATATAAGCATATCAACCATATCATCGTTATGTCGATCAGAAATATACACACATCTAATGTAGGTATTTATATATGTATACTCGATCATAATGTTTTCTTTCATTTTTCAAGGGCGCAAAACATTCAAATGAATGAATAAACTACGTGTAGAAGAAAAGAATATGTGAAAATTTCAATTCGCATGTTTCTTAGATTTGAGTTATGTTTATTTCGTTTCTTGAACAAAATAAATTATTTTAATTTATGGCATTTAAAATACAATTTAAGCTTCAGAAATTATGAGTGAGAGAGAGAAAGAGAAAGAGAGAGGGGTAAAAAGGAGAATGTTCAGTTTTGCCTTGTAATAAACAAAATTAAATCAATTGTGAAATTTAATAAACATTTTCATTTATCCTACTGTCTGATATGGTAGGTCTAGGGCAAAAGTTCCACTTTGTTTTTAGAAAATATGTATACTAAATATAGTTGTTGCTTTTGTTAATGCTTAAATATGAATAGTTTACTTTTAATTAGCTTTGATTGTTTCATGTGTGCTTCCGCCTAAGTCTTTTGACTTTGAAAGCAAAAAATAATTTGTTGAATTTGATTTTTGATTTGTCTAATGGCAAGGTTGTCGGTTGTCGGTTGTCGGTCGGACGGTTGTTTTCTTGAGGAAGCTAAGCAACATATGTAAGGAGATGTTTGTATGCATATATACGTATATATATACATATATATTTCTCTACAGAAATATCTCTTATGTTTTTTTTCTGTTTCTTTTTCTTATTCTTTGGTTCTCTCACTTGGTTCTCTCGATGACACCTCCATAAACCTACTGAGTTAATAGCGGCCCCTATCATAATGTATGTGGGCCTTTGGTATCGAGGGTCAGGGGTTAGGGGGTTATAAAGCCACAAACAAAAACGTTTTATTGCCCTTCTACTACCATAGCAGACATCGTCCTTCATTCCGCCCCTGCTCAAGCTCTTTGTCACCATTCTCCTGCCCGGCATAACCCCTAAAAGTATGCTTTGTTTGACATATTCAGTTGTAGACGATGGGCTGTAGGGCTGGTCCCTATGTCGTTGCCATGATCATAAAAGCCAAAAGAGTGAGAGCAGACATTTGGAAGCTTTAAGAGCGCTACAAACACAAACACACACGCACACACACACACACACACGCGCACATACACACGCATACAGAAACATAATGTTTTCCCCATTTTAAGTGGTTTTTCATATGAAAATTTGCCCCCCATAAATTGTAAATGTCGAGTATTTCGACTATGATTGAAAATGAAAAATAATGACAAATATTATAAGGAACTCATCATATGGAATTTTATATACATATCTTGGATATAATCGTATATGTATGTGCTAAGTAGATATAATCTAAAATCAGTCAATTGTAAGTAATTAATGTCTATGTAATACCAAAAAAAAACCGCAACCGCAAATTATATTTGTGTAACTTTATTCAAGCAAACAAAAGTTGTTAACCCAGTCCAAAGAAAGAAACTAAAATTGATAGATAATAACCAACCACTAAACTACTTACTTAACTTAAGATGCATTTGTTGATTTATTTATTTATATATCATTGCCAATATTATGTTATTCCATTAGAAAGAAAGCATTTGGAATTCTTTTGTTGGGTCTGCAATCTGAATTGCTAAATAGATCCACATGATTTTATTTGCCTTTCGACTGCAATATATGTATGTGGCAAATACCTAAGATATTTATTATTGAATATAATTCTATTAGTCAGTCAATTCCATCCACATTTACTTTAATTTAATAATTTTTTAAATGAAAAATATTTATTTTGTTGATTGTATATTAATTAAATGATTAAAAGCAATACAAGAAATACTAAATTCTTTAAATATGGTTATATATTTACTTAAATCAGCTTTTGATTTTTGAAATAAAGTGTCTTAAAATAGCTTTTAAACGTTAGACGAAAAGAATTTAATTTTTCCACAAATGACTTGCATATTTATTGACACAATGAATCTAAATTTAATTCAGTTGAAACTGTTTTTTGGTAAACAATTTAGTTGACAAATGAAAGAGTTTAAATCTATGTCTAGTGGCATTATTTGTATAATAAGACAAAATTTTCTGACACAAAGTCACATCGAAATATACCCGCCAATAGCCGAACGAGATATACACAAAATTTAAAGATGATGTATAAATATTTTGATCAACTATGACTTTTATTATTATGTTATGTTATGTTTCTATTTCCAACTGTTGAACAACTAATATTAGCAAGTGCACTTAACCCACTTAAAACATGTTCCGCTACCATGGCAAAAGCCCTCAATCATCATCAGAAAGCTTTGTGACCATGATTGGCAAAATTTTTGGCTGTAATTCATATTTATTTTTAGTTAAATGCCGCTTATCACCCGCCCACATCTACCGGCACGCCCCAAATTCCCGGGAGCACCTAAAAATGACATTTACAGTTCTCCCATCTGACTTATACACATTATTTATGATGGTCGCCATTATTTGAACAATGTCGGGACGCCGCAATCGCCGCCAATTTGGCTGGTTTGGCTTGACTTGGCTTGGCAAAAAAAAAAAAAATAACAATAAAATTTCAATATAACCAAAACTTCACCTAAACTCTTGCCGCCTAACACGAGGATAGACATTAAAGTTGTCGGCAGGGATTATTATATAATATGTATGTAATTATATAACATTATACGTACATTATACATATAATATGTATTATGTATATCTATATTATAGGTGAAATTATTGACAAAGTATTAATCATACATATATACACATTGAAAGAAATTTAAGTAAATTGAATTTTTAGCCGATATACCCAACAAAGCATATAAATCAGGTTAAGACAAAAAAGAAGTTACATAACTCTAATGAACATATAATTTTTGATCAGCATCAATCGATCTAGTAATATTTGTTTGACAGTCTCTTAGTTTTTGTACTGTATGTATAAATCTTCGTATATGTATATGTAAGTTTTCTTAGTTTGTAGGTAGTTTCAATTTTTTTATCGAATAACTATATCATATACGTATATATATATTACTATATACACCTCCAATAATCGCCACATAATAAAGTTTTTCCTTCCTCCTTTCTTGTCATAGAAAAAGATAGTATGAAGGACCCTCTTAAGACCTCTTATTTCATTTTTTTAAAGACAAACATAATCGAAATTTTAATGACTGCCCTCGCATATGTGAAATGCGTTGCAGCATTTACACATTCTTGTTTCCTTTTCCTTCTCTTCTCTTTCTCAATTTCATGGTCACAACAATAAATAATATAATACATACAAAAAAAAAAGTGAAGAAAAAAGAATTGGAGGAAAAAAATAGTAATAATAAAATGTTGGCAATTCCAATGGCAACAGTTGTTTCATTGTTGCTGTTGTTGTTGTTGTTGTTGTTGTTGTTGTTGTTTGTCGCAGTTGTTGTTGCTGCTGCTGTTGTTTTGCTGTTAACTCGATGGTCGATTGTCGATTGTCGAAGTGACAAGCACAAAATGCAGACAGCAAAGAGGAAAGGGGGGAGACGGTGGAGTCGCAGTGAGTAACTTCAATCATGAACGCAATCTGCCATGCTTCCCATGACCTTAACCAAAAAAAGTAGCGACATGTACCCATGACTACCCACTTGGTATTTGGTGCTTGGTGCTTGGTCTTTGGTACTCACCTCAATTTTGTTGTTTTGTGCCTGTTGTTATCGTTGTTGTTGTTGTTGCTGCTGCTGCTGCTGGTCCAGCGAATAGTTAATTTGTTTTCCATGGAATTTCAAGCAGCATAATCAAAGGAGACACGTGGTCAGGAGATGGGGTAAAGGGGAGGGGCTCCATTTGATGGCGTGTTATGTATTTGGATATGGGTGCCTTTTGTAATTCAATATCCGTCTCGGAAATTCACGATTCTAACACGCAATATGTGTATTTATGTATCTATGTATGTGTGTATGTATGTATGTATTTATGTATATGTTGATATATCTGTGGAAAAAAGAAAATAAAACAAAAAATCGCATAACCAGGTCAGTAACCCGATTTGTGCTCCTCAAAGTATGCTCGGGTTTCTGTTTTCAGTGTTATCTACCTCTTCTAACTTCTCCCCATCCTTTCTATGTCTTTCAATCTACGAATTTCTATGCCAAGGTCCAGTCATTGGCCTTTATTCATGTTACATTCGGGTCACTTACAAGACAACAACTCACCGAAGATGAGCTATTTGATGATACTACAAATATTACAGTGGGTCCATGGAATTTTAATTTGCTTCAAGTTTCATCTGAATTTCTTTAAATTAAATAGAAATTTTAAATGTGAAAATGTTAAAAATAAAATTTACTTTTCAAAGTCTAGAAAAATTGCTGAACTTTAAGCACTCATCTCTGAAGGGTTTTCAATTTTGAACACTTTTAATTATGTACTTACCTTTTAGATTTATTTCCTGTTTTCTTGTGAATGACTAAATATATACGAATCTATATATTTCTCATTACCTATAACCTATTTTCTTTAAATAAGTTTTCTCTTTTTAACCCACTTATAATTCAATTATTCCGAATGATTGCATTTAATATAATTTTTCACTTGGTTTCAAATCAACAATTTCATTTAAAGAAAACAAGGAAAAAGAATACTGAGCAACCCCCCCATCCCCACTCCCACAAAGGGTGTGCTACAAGCTTACCTCACTGGGTTACAGAGGGAAGTTTCGAGCTTCCGAGAACTCATTAGTAGGTGAGACTTGACTGCTTCGCAAGTGTTTCATAAAATTTCTACGCAATAAAAAAAAGGAAAGGACAGAATGCTGCGGCAATGATGACCACCCGGGTAAAAAGTTAGGCCCATGGTATATACGAGTACATAGATCTATATGTATATATATATGTATCTAGATGTATATAGAGACGCTTTACCGTGTGAAATCCAAAGTATGCTGGAAACCAAAAACCGAAGTTTCTTTTGTGATAATTAAATATAAATTAGTGTAGACTATGAAACATTTTTATCCAACTGACTCTCTGTTGTGATACGCAATAGCCTTTCAGACAACATAAAACCACTTGATGCACATACAAGGTACATACTTTAATAGAATATAGAGATACATACATAGAGAGTATAGTGGAAATACTTGAGAATGGATGGGAACCGCTTCATTAGGCACGCACCAGGTTGCCAAGTCTCCTCCCCCAATCCGGCTAGCAATGTTTGAGTTTCAAATCCAACTAATTAAAATCTACGCAGCAAAGTTTTTGCCAAAGGTGGAAGGAACATAATCAGTATGCAACCAGGTGACGGGATGAATTTTTATTAGGTCGCAACTTTGGTATGGAATCTATATATATATGTGTGTGTGTGCGTGTGTACACATACGTATACTCGTACTTATATATAGATAGATAGTTGTCTTGTAACTTACTAAGGATGTCGCTGACAGACATGGTTTTACTTTGCCACGTGTCGTTGAACTGTCAAATGGCAAAGTGGGATTGAGTGTGTGGAAAGGTTATATCGAAAACCAGTGTGATATCATTTTGTATTTATAGAGCAACTGTATACTATTTGGTTTTAATGTTAAGTAATTCTTGTAAAGTAATTATGACTAACATTTTATTTAAAATTAATATAATTCGATGAAGCGAATTGCATTTCCCTTTAATTTTCATGAAAGTTTTAAACGTAACTATAAATAAACTTGTAGCAATAACTGTGAAAGCCTTGGGATGGATTCATTAGGGGCAGGACTTTCTTTACGAAATTGAATTAATATAATGCTGGTTGATACTTTTATCACCCTTTATCAAAGCAACATTTAAAGAGCATTAAAGCAACATGGCGACTCGGTTATTTATCAACACACACACACATATGTGTGTGAATGGTATCCTTCTCATACTCACACACACACACACACACGGTGAAGGTTGCAATGGTATAGCGAGACATATCGGTACATTTTGCCATGCGAGTCAAGTGATAATTGATATTTTATTGTATTTGTATTTGTGCTTTGTATTTGTATTTGTATTTGTGTTTTGTATTTTGAAGCGTAATATTGCTACCAAGTAATCGTGTGAGGAGTGGGCGATTGGAATGGCAAAAACCCCTGTGGGGATGATAATGGAGAAGGAATTGTGGAAAGCCTTGGTCGCCATTTGGTCGAGGACAATGCAAAATGTGTCCAATAAATGTTTGTTACGCTGACATTGTTGACCTTATCAAAAAGCCAGTAAGATGGCCGGGATGGTCGTGGGAAGGATGGGATGTGAAATTTGTAGTCGTCTCCTAAAAGTATGCAATAAAGTCTACAATGAGCCGAAATTCCAACAGGTTAAGGGAAAGGATGTGTAAAGCTCTCTCTCTCTCTTATTTGATGTGGGTTAGGCGAAAGGATTTTATCCGTCATTCGGGATAGATAGATTGTCTTGACTAGTAACCCTTTTGATTGTATTTATGTGTCTCTTCTTTGTCTATTCCAGACAATTGTTCCGGCTTGGCGATGAATGCCACCTCACCCAAATCATCTTTGGTCAAACTAGGCCTTCACACCAATAAACAAAAGACACTGAAGGTCATGGTATTGGGTCAAAGTGGTGTGGGTAAGACGGGTGAGTTTTGGCAGACAAACAAAAAACGAAAAACAATAAAACAAAAGAAGGCGCAACAAATTCTATTTTTACACTATTTTTCTCCTTCTTTTTCTTCCTCCTACTCTTCGTCTAGCCATGGTGGTTCGTTTTATTACCCGCCGTTTTATTGGCGAATATGATCCAAATCTAGAAAAGATATATACCTGCCAGACCACATTGGATAAAGAACAAGTGCAATTTGATATCCTAGATGCCACAGGACAACTCCATGTAAGCTCTAAAATCAAAAGCATTATACTAGTACATCGATATACATATCTCTATTATACCAGGAATTAGATGGCGTTAGCTTGGAATCGAATATTAGATGGGCAGATGCATTTATACTCGTGTACTCCATCACAGATAAATGCTCATTCGATGAGTGCAGCCGCCTGAAGTTCCTTATCAATTATAATAAGAGAAGGCGAAAATTGGGATCGACCAGCAAGGTAGAGGAACTTTCATTGTGTATTTTCATATTTAAATACTTTTCTATATACTTTTTAAGGATTACACTTTGGATATACCAGTCATATTAGTGGGTAACAAAACAGATCAGCCTGGTGATCGCATGGTTACTTTGGAGGAAGGGCAAAGACGTTTTCGTGAATTATCATGCGCTTGTTTTCATGAGATCTCAGTTAGGGAAAATGTTGATCAAGTAAGTCCGTAATCATCGAATCATTCAAATTAATCCATTTTTTGTTTTCCTCTTCAGGTTCAAAACGTCTTTCGGGATGTCTTTCGTTTTTGGCGAGTCTTTAGTAAATTTCCAAAACTTAAACGTTCCACCAGCGATGTGGCTGCCAATGATGGGTTTGTTACACCCGATTCCGGATCTTGTTCCTTCTATGATGCTTCCTCCCTGGGGCACAGTACTAGTGGACGCCGTTCATTTTTGGTTATTGGATCAGCATGCCTTGAGGAGGGCAGCAATGGTGATCATACAGAATCAACAGATGAGATAGCCAGCAGTAGTTTTAACAGCTCAAGGAGTGATATTGATGCCCCATTTCGTAGTCGAGCTTCCACAGATGGTACTCTCTTATCAAGGCCAAGAAGATGGCGATATCCACCTCCAGGTTGTCTACTGCCACATTCGAATCGTGTTGAGAGACGCATGAGCATTTCCACCAGAGGCAGTAATGCCAGTTATTAGTAGAAATGGATTTTTTTATTTTAATATTAGGTATGGGATTTATCCTAGTTAGTCCAAATATATACCGCCAAATATATAGCTAGATGTTTGACCGAAAAGAAAGAAAACAAAATAATCAAAATCGGCAGGATTTAAAATTAATTGAAATTGTTATTGATTTATATATGTGTGTATGTGTGTGTGTGTGTGTGCACATGCAACAATTTAAACAGCGAACATTTGAAGCAAACATAAATTGGTATTTGGTATCTTCTTAATCGTCATCAATTTTCAACATATATTCTTCGGCGCGAAGGGCTAATTCACGGATATTTCGTAAGCAGCCAGCAGCAGCCAATTGCAGCTCCTTGTTGGTAGATCCAATGCACTCCAAAAGGAAGGGTACCACACCGCTCTGTGGCAGATCAATGAATATAATTAAAAAAAAAAATAATTCTTTATTTTCGATATTTTACCTGGTGCATTGTGATGCAATTTTGCGGATCCATTGATAGTTTCTCCAATGCCATAGCTGTACTGCGATGCACCATGGGATTATCACTGGTCATGTATGTGACAATGGGCGTCACTGTGCGCAATCGGCCCAATTCTTCAGTATTATTGCCATAACATGCGCAAGCAGCCACGGCCGCTGCCAAATTCATGCGCAGCAAGTCATCCGTAGTATTCACAAGATCGGCTAGTTTATAGATGACACGTAGATCGGTTAATATTGCAAGATTAGTTTGATCCTGAGCTATTGTGGCAATGGCTGCACAAACGGCCGATAGAACAGATATATCCTTTGATTTAAGAAGACCCACCACCAATTCCATGGCTCCCACTAGACTACGAACTAGCTCCGCCGAATCAGTGGCATTCCTTACACACGGACAAATGGCATAGGCCGCATTGGCCTGAACCCGAGTGCTGGTATTCTTGAGCAATGACCAAACTAAACGTACAGCATCCAAGTCTTCCAATATACGCATACTTTCGGGATCCTCTGCGCACTCTTTCAAGGCCTTTGCTAAATTCTCCAAGAGTGGTGGATGTGACGAATTCAGCAGGGCTACCATGCAGGGTAAGCCCCCAGCCTGACGCAGAGCTTCACGATTCATCTGAAAGCGTACACACTCGGATAACGCTCCACAGACATTGGTCAATACCTCATCACATTCATCATTGAGGAGAGCAACCAAATGGTTAACGGCACGCATCGAATCCAACTGTTTGACATTTGCATCCGATATGGCACACATCCAAATGGCACCTGTGGCTCCCCGCAACAATGGCTTATTCTCTCTCACAGATTTATCCTTGATTATGGTGACAAGAGGTTCCAGTCCACCTGCTTCTCGTACCAAGTCCCTTGTAGTTTCATCAAAGGCACACTTGTATAGGGCCGTACTGCCCTCCATTTTCAGATCGGTACATTCCGAACTTAAATGGGTGACTATGTCGGCTATCATGCCTTCTGTAGTTATGGCCAATTGAAATTTGGGTTCCGATGAACATTTCTGAACGGTACCCATTATGGGAATGACCACATCTATGTGACAGGACTTTAGAAGACGAGCCATTAGGGGGACTATGCCACTCTTTCGCATCTGCTCCATATTATGCTTGGAATCAGCTAGTGTCCATAACGCCCTAGCTCCAGCTCTGGCCATATTTAAGGATTCTATATCTTCGGGACATAGCTGCTCCCGCGGAGTTTGGAGTATGCTAAAAAAAAAAGGAAAAAGAAGACGTCAGAGATTACAGAATAATTTGTCCTTTTTATGGAAATACCCACCTAAGCTTAATATCTATGAGATCCACCAATTTGGGTATACCACCATAAGTCCTAACATATTTCCTCGCCAATCGAACCTTACTCACATTGGCCAATGTTTCGGCCGCCATGGTTTTTAAATTTTTCATGGCTGAATTTAATACATCCACAATTAATGGAATACCATCCAAATCTATAATTGTCTTACGTATATCAATATTTAATGTTATCTCCGATAAAACGGTTAGTGCGCCCAAACAGCACTTGGTATCATTGCATTCTAATATATTAACCAATATATCGAGTCCCCCGATATCCTGGATAGCAAATTGGTTAATTTGAGTGCTTAAATCATAATCCTTCAGACAGCACAGGGACATAATGGTAGCCGTTTGATTGCCAGCTTTAATATATTTGATTAACTTTTGGATATTATAGTAATCTGCTGGTATTTCAGCTGTACGAGCCACCTCCTTCCAACGGTCCTCTTCATCTGTTGAGGATTCCACTTCAGTTGTATCCGATTCCTCGGTTACTATTTGCCGTTTATCACGAGAGAAGCGATTAGGACACGAACCGCATTGTTCACGGTTTTTTCGTGGCCGATTTGATGATCCTCCTGTTCCAATCATTGTTCAATATACGTTAATGGTTATCTTTCTTTTTCACGGTTTAAGTAGCGGAATTTCTGGTGTTAAAGAATGTGCTTATTTTTTGCGGGAGGCAAATTTATTGATCAATCAAAAAGTTAACGGGTTGCTGTGGTAACAAACAAGAAAAATAATCGAAGCGTAGTTTGACTGTCAACCAAGCGATCAATATTATTTTATTTCAAGTGTGTTTGTTGTATTATGTTCAGTAGATTAATTCTGCTATAATAACGGAATTTAAAGGGTGCTAATTTCAAATTCCTTATACTTATCGATACAATATATCAGTATTCGATAACGACTGTTAACAGCGTAATAAGTAATCGAGAGCTTGGCGGCCCATGGTCACCCTGTTTATCAATCAGCTGAGTGTTTTGTTTTCATTTCTGCGACGTCATACGCAGAGATGGCACACCCTGTGACTAGGTAGAATCGCGTTTTAAATTCAAAATAAATATGATTTATTTAGAAAAATAGGTTTAGTTTTTAAAGTTTGATAGCATATTATTTGCATGTATGTAAATAAACATTTTTTGTTATTGCGCCTCAATGCCTTGTCACTTTTAATTCAATTAAATGGTAAAATGTGAGTGGTGAAAAAAGTGAATCCCTTTGTCCAGTCACTGTCTTGTGACTGCTGACCATCGCTGAACACAAAGTACCTAACTACGCGCAGTTTCAGTTTTGTTTTTCATTTCCAATTATATCGCTCTCAAAGCAACTGCAGCGGATTATTATTTTTTTGATTTATTGAATTGTTTGTCATACATAGTTGAATTGCTTGTACACTTAACATTGCCATGGGGAACACCAGTAGTAAGAAGGATGTGGACAATTTATATACGTCGGATGAATTGAGGATGCTGGAAAGTGCATACAAATATGCATCTGGCGGAGCCCTGGAAAAGCTGACCTCCGACCGTCTTGTGGTAAGTTCGTAGCACCATAAAGAAAATCAATGCGGTTTATTGCAGCTCGGTCACGGTCAGAGGGTCAAGGGCTCACACACAAGTCATGGGGCCAACACTTTACTTTTTTGGGTGACAAATACATACGTTTAAACCGCTGTTGGCCATTATCTGACCGTGAAGTTCACGTGCCTTTGCGTTCCACACTATCAGTATCAAATGCTCGTTCGTTACTCGGATTTGTCTAATTTGTTTGCCTAACGCTTTTCCATTATTCTGATTTGTTTGTTTTTGTCTTTAGTTTTTGTTCGTTGAATTTGCTTGCTAACGAATTAGTCGTGATATTTTTTATTGTCATAAAGGGGACAGTGTTATCGGAAAGGAGGGGGGTAGCGAGTGTGGCAAGTGTAAGAGAAAGGGGTAGGCAGCCAATTATGGTCCCGAACGAAATTGAATTAAAAATAAACAATGTTAACCTCTTAAGGCTTTATTTAAGTGGGGAAATTTGATTTGTTGGCCATAAAGAATTAAATCGAATTAACTTTTGTTACTTTGCATTTCCTTGTGGACCGTTAAAGTTTTTTTATTATGTTTTCTTTTCCATAATGTGTTAAATATGCTAATCCTTATCCCGAACTTGTCATCGATTCTTTGTTCAACACTATATCTTATCTTATCGTTTTGATAGTATATAGCTCTACTATACTTTCTCTTTTTTATCTTAGTGGTTTTCTATTTTATCTCGTTTTTGTTATCTCGTTGAATTTTCTAATAATTTGTTTGTTTGAAAGTTTTCCTAATCATAATTAACTATTTTTCTACTTGTTTTAGAAATATGCATTCCTATACCCATATTCAAATTTCAATACTATCTAATACTTAATCTAAGATCACCATCCGTAAGCATCTTTTTGAAATCTCTAAATTCATAAAGTTAACTCATTTTCTGTTAAACAGGGTTATAGCAACTATCAAGTTCCATTTGACGTAGAAACTTTATTTGCGAATTAATTGCTAAGTCAGTTAAATATTCTTTTTTTGGATAGCACGGGTTAAATTTTCAATTTCAAATCTTTTCATTGAAAAACTGTTTAAACGTTTAGTACTTTGTTGTATTATATCACTTATTTGTTTGCTTTGTCGGCCTCTTGTATAAATATATTATTTCCTTTAACTTGTTTCTAATGACCACACACTTCATATATATACATATTTGTATGTATGGATTATGGAGAGGGGGGCATAATGGGTTAAGGTCTCATTTGCTCGCAGCAGTTCTTGTCAATTTCAAGTTCATGTCGTTCGTTGTCTGATGATTCTCTCCCTTCAAGAATGTGCTGTGGTCAGCACAAACATATGTATGTAGATGCTTAAATATACACACACAAATTCATATGTGTGTATGAATAAATATATGGATGTGTATATCGGCAGCCACCAATATGTTTTATGTTTGTTTGTATGCTTATGTATGTGTATCCGGTTTTAAATGCGCATTTTGTTTATGATTTCTGAAAATAAAACAGGAAACCTGGTCACAAACCATCGAACGTTCACTGGCCGAGAGCACAGCTCAATTTTTGTTTATGCCCACCAAGCCGGGCCAACAATGCATCAATATACAACTGAGAAAGTTTGCCGAACCCTACTATGCAATGGAACGTGGTACAATAGATCAGAAATTGCAATTGTTATTGTCATCGCTGCTAAAGCCCGGCTCCTCAGATAGCTTTAATATCAAGCAACTGGAGCAGGTGAGTAAATAATAATAACATCTGACTCTAGAATATGAAAACTATTTTTAACTTGATCTCCGTGTTTTTGTTTTTTCTCATAGTATATCTATTCGGTAATCAAAAGTTATATACATTTGGAGAGCACTTCGAAAGGGTCTTATATCAAGCAATGGCAAGATTTGGGTTTCATTACCACAGAGCGTTCAACGTGCACCTTTGTCAAGGGTTTAATGCGCAATCTGGGTAAAGAAATGGAGCACAATATGACCAATGAGGCGCTGGAACGTTGGCTACATATCACTCCACAGTTTCTACAAATATGGCGTGAAGTATTTGTCCAATTGTATTCACGACACGGTGGAAGCAAGCGAACAATTTTAAAGGAAATTGAAATACCGATATTACCAGAATTATGTGGTTAGTTAAAGATATTTTCAGATATTAGACTCTAATGATATACATATAAAAGGAAAGATTTGACTATCCCATTTCAGTCACACATTTCGTTAATTCATGTTTAAAATCTCCTTATCCTCAATGGAATCTTTTAACTCAAGTTAGATTTCATACGAAGTAGAGAACCAAATTGTTTTCATATATCATATAACATAACAAAAATATTCTAACATTTTAATCGAAACTAATAGAAAATTTCTTCCTTTTTTGCTTTTTTAGATTCACCTCAGAATAGTCATTATCGACCGATCATTGAACTGCCACATGTTTTATATATCAATGCTCAATTACCCCGAGAATTGCGACATAAATGGCGTTTTCTATTCTCATCCAAAATAAATGGTGAAAGCTTCTCAACTATGTTGGGAAAAATAATGGATAAAGGTCCCACGTTGTTTTTTATTGAAGATGAGGATCAATATATATTCGGTGGCTATGCACCCGAATCATGGTCAATGAAGCCAAGTTTTGGAGGCGATGATAGCTCATTGTTATACACATTAAGTCCCGCTATGCGGTGTTTTAGCGCTACAAACTACAACGATCATTATCAATATTTGAATTTGAATCAACAGACAATGCCCAATGGTCTGGTAAGCAAAAAGTTCAAAATGATTAATCTAATCAAAGCAACACTAATTCAATTTGTTTTCAGGGCATGGGCGGGCAATTTGATTTCTGGGGTCTGTGGATTGATTGCATGTTTGGTGATGGTCAAAGTGTGGAGAGCTGTACCACATATCGTGACTATGTGCAGTTGAGGTAAATTGCATATCAAAATACTAAGAATCCATGTTGCAAAAGTAAAAGTGTCTATGAACACTTGTCTATCAGCACATGAAGTTTCCTAAACGGATTAGTTTTCAATGACATGGTGTATAACCAAAATGAACAATTATGTTTCTGTGGATTTGAAAGGCGATGTACGTCTAATATAGAAACTAATCATTATTTTTTATCTTTTTTTAGCAAACGCAAGCAATTCAAAATACGAAACTTGGAAGTTTGGGCTGCGGGCGATTTGCCTGTTAAGGACGAGGATGAAGAAGGCGGAGAGGTTCAGGTAAGAGCCCAGAAAAAATCATCTATATAAGAATGAAATAACATTTTCTTATAATACGCAGAAACGTTCAGTATTGGATAGTAATTTGGAAGATCGTGCAATGCTGGAAATATCTGGCAAGAAAATGCATTCGGATGGTCTACGCGAGCCTGATATGGATGATTGATATTATATTATGTTCAATTTATATCAAGAATTTATCACACTATGCTCAAACGTGAGTTTTTGGGCGATCAGTTAAAACTTTAATTCAATTTTTTAATTTAAAAACATTAAGAGAAAAGTCCTGTGAGCAATCAAGTATTTGTCCTTTCCATTCCCTCAAGTGAAAACATTTTTGTTTAGCTATTAATGTTTATATATATACAATGTATAATGGATATAGTTTATGTAATACTGAGAGTATTGTTGTTGCGTTTTAGATCTTAAAAACGAAAAACAAAAAACCTAAGATATAATGTATGAAATCGTTTAAATGTATTGTGAAAAGTTTTTCTTCATTTCCTTTTGCTGCGTCAATAAAATGCAAAATAATTGGTGAACTCAAATTTATTGCTAAAACACAAGATATATTATCTCTATATATAATCTGACTAATAAGAGTAAAATATAAATGTATTCATGTATTTAAATGTCGACTGCATAGCCGGATAGTGTCACTCCAGGCGCTATCTCCTCCTCCACATAGGATCCAGCCTCTTCAAAGGAGCGTGCATTGCTGTTATCCTCAAAGCTACGTCCGACAGTGGCCCCTGATTGATGCAATGCCGGTGCCCGTTGACCAAAATTTCGAGCCACTCCGTAATTACCAGATGAATATGCATTATGTTGCTGCTGATCATTATCATCATCGAAACGACGTCCTGTCGAACGTAATTTGGGCGCTTTAAATGTGTGCTGTTGATCATTATCGGGCCCATGTCGATTATTAAAATCATAGGTGCTCGTCTCTGAACCTCTGGGATAATTGGTTTTACGTAGCATGGCCTTAAAGTTGAAAGGAGGATCTTCCGAGTTCTGTCAAGGAATAGTGAAAGGAAGTTGCGGCTAAACGAAGGAACACAAACTACTTACATCGCCTCCCTCATTGCGTGCCATGTTTTGCAGTTCGCGCACTGGATCCGATGGTGGATAGGAGGAGCGTTGCTGATAGTTACGCTGCTGTTGATTGGGATTATTCCGATAATAATTTGACGAGGGCATCGGTGGTGGGGGTGGTGGTGCAGCATAACCCTTTAATGAATTTCGACGGGAGCCAGAGCGATGGACACCCCAATTTTGATTGCTATTATAGTTGCTATTGTAACTATTGTAGGCATTATTATAGGCATTCATATTCATTTGCATTTGGTTTCTAAAAAAATTAGGGATCGGATTATTAATTAATAATTTATGAATTCTCGTGTGTATCTACATACAATGTATTCACTTTGTCTATTTATTTGCACGTACGGACATATGTACATATGTATGTATGTATGTATGTACTTATGTATGTATGCTATATACATACGTACGTATGTATGTACATATGTACATAATATTCAGAGTTATTAATTTTTCGCCTTGCATTCAACTATAAAAGTGTGTATGTATGCTCATTGTTGTAGCAGTTATTATTGGCAACAAAAACAACTTCCTTATCTGGGATTTTATAGTATCTGTAGTTGCATATTAACATTCATAAAATTTTACTGGTAGATGCATGCATTTCTGCATACATACATATGTACATTTTATGTGTGCATATGGATATATGGATGTACATACATACATACATATGTGCAATTGAAACTGCTTCTCTCAATGAGTGGCTCTCATAAAGTCAATGTTTCTCAGACAGAAATGATACGGTTAATTTCCTTGTTCTCTATTCCACACTCTCACACTACTATACGATAAGCCATTATAGAATCGATCTCTTGCGTTTCTGGTGCTCTCTAACTGTTAATTATATGTACATATTCTTTTTTGCTCTCCTGCTTTAGTTACAATTTACCGCATGACAAGTTAACTCGGAGAAAATGTGCGTCTGATGAGTTTTAATTTATATTCGCGTTTAATATCGGTTAATGTACAAACTAATTGGCATAAGCTAAGTGATTTTCGATTATCTTTCATTTAATATTAAGAACATTGAAATAAGTTGAGAAAACTGCAGTTTTATCAATTAGTTTTGACTGGGTTGAACTTGTACATTCATTCATTCATAAATACATTCATACACCCATACATACATACATATGTATGTATGCATGTATTTAAGTGTTAACATCAACGCTGGGGCCGGCGGAGCCCTAGCATAAGGAAAAACAAGAACATGTGCGCGAGTGTGTATGTATTTGTAATGGAAGTCAATTGTAATTGGAAAAGATGGAGGTAAGTTGTTTTTGTTTTATTTTTGGAAAGTTAATCATTAAATTGTAATGGATTAACGGTTGCTAGAACGTTACATGTATGTACATATGTATTTATAAGCTTGTTTACAAACTACATATGTATGTATGAATGTATGTATGTATATTATTTAAGAAAATTTGCTATGGGTGTTTCATTTACCTTCTCAATTGTTGTGGATCTCTGAAGTAACCCTGATTATAGATATTATCGCTCTCGCCCATACGATCCCAATTGGTTTGACAAGCCTGTTCCTTCTTATAAGCATTATAGGTTAGGGCGCACGAAGTCATCGAGGGATTGCGTTGCAATGGACTATCCCAGGCCTCATCGTCTTCCATTTGCTGCATTAGCAATTGATTGGGAAACGTTTGACGAGAGATTGAATTGGCGGGATCAACCATATATTGGGTATCGTAGAATGGAATCTGATCCAAACGGAAAGGCATTTTTTTAATCGGCACTGGTAATGGACCCAACTGAGATGAGTTTACTTCTCGCATATTGATGCGTTCAAAGGGCACTGCCCTAGTGCATTTATTGAGTCCTGCCACCATGCGTTGATTATAGATGTGAACCTTTTAAAAGAGAGAGAAGAACAAGTGTAATTTGATGTAAACAAATAAGTAGGTTATACATACATATGTATATGAAACTCACCTGTTGAGAGAGGTTCACAAAGTCCTGGAATCGGGCAGCGCGATAATGGAGCAACACCTGGAAAATCGATTTCTCCCGCCATTTCTTCGCAAAAGGTCTTATAAAGTCCGCCGTGTTTTCATTCAATTGACCGGTCTTCTCATTGACTAGTGGGGGCAGACGCACGCGGTCGCGAAAACCACGAAAAGCTGGGCCAAGAGTGGGAGAAAAGAAAGAGAGGGAAGAGAAAGTAACCTATTAAAAAATTGCGGTCACCTTAATTTAATTAAATTTTCATTTCTTTTCTATGGCAAGCACTTATAATTCATCGATGTCAAAGTCTAATGTCTCGGGAAGGGGGACTCGCTATAAGCCGATTGGTTACATCAGATGAAGAAGCCAACACCCCCTCTAAGCGGCTTAAATTGTAGACTGAACCTCCATCTCCTCCTGACATACTAGTTAGACGTTTCTTGTTATATATATATAGTTTTCTCTATTTTTTATTGATATTGACGTTTAACTTGAGTTTATCCCCACATGGGTTTTAGGAGTAGTAGTAGTAGTAGTAGTAGTAATAGTAGTTGATATACTTTGTATATAGAATGGTAATATTCTCAGATCTATTCCTCGTTGGAGGCCTGTTCAAGTTTTGATATACGAATTGCGGCTAGTGCCTCATCCATGCGTGCCTCCAGAAACATTTCCTCAGCCTCCGATGGTGTTTCACTTATATCAATATGCTCCTCTTCATATTCTTTAAGTTTCGAAACAAGCGTTTTTTTACCTTTTTGGATCTTAGAGGCAGCCACATCATGGTGTTCTTGACCCTTTTTGCCCACTACATATGTACATATATAGAAAGAGAGAAAAAATATAGAAAAAATTGAAAATTAAATGTAAAATCGATTACTTACACTTGAACACTTTGCCACCTTTAACGCGTTTGCGTGCCAAGAGAGCTCTCATCATGGACTGCACCTTGATAACCTTTTTAACCTGAACTTCGTATGATCTGTGAAATAAAAACTTTAGACAAATGCAAATGCTATGCAAACAGTTGCTACCCACCTGGCCAAGAACTCATCGTTGTAATAACGCAAGAACACCTTGGTTTTACCCAAGGACCAGCCTTCCATTTTTAGACGTAAGAAAAGTAAACGGCAATTATCCTTAGTCATTTCTACAGGTTCATCAAAGTCAAAAGCCAAAAATTGGTAACTAAATGGAAGAAAAAATTTTGTTTTCCAAATTTAGATGCTAAATTTCTCTTTTGACTTAGTTGTTAGTTAGTTTACCGTTTTAAGAACTCTTCGAAGGGCAAACGTGAGGAGTAGCCTCTTTGTCTGGCTATAACCGTGTCCAGTACACCCAATGCCTTCATTTGCTGTTGCACCACATCCGAATGGAATGCCTTGGGCTTATATTCAAGATCCGCCCGAATGCAGCGCACAAAATGAACACCTAAATTAGCGTTTTGGCTTAACATTTTGAGCAGAGTTAGACAAGTGAAACGGAAATTGGCAGCAAGAGTGCGTAGGTTATTAACCTGCGAAATGCAACCGGCACTCAGTGTGTTTAGGGCCTAAATTAAATAAATAAAATTGACTGATTTAATAGTAGCTATATTCCGGTTATAATCATCGCTGCTTACATATGATTTTCGTTCGGTTTCATCTTTATGTTGTACAGCCTCAAATGGCATTGTTAGATTACCAGATTTTGTTAGTTGATTAGTGAACATGAGCATGATGCTCTCGTCCAGCGATGAGCGGAATGTTTCAATCATTTCCGGCGGTACAAAATCACGATTAATATCGGTAAAGGCACGCGTATCATATATAATCCGGCCCGTATAATGAGCCACCGATAATTCAGTGGCAGTGTGCTTCTTCACAAACTGGCTGTGCTTCTCGGAAACGCGATCTATTCAGAGATGAATATGCTATTTGAATAGTACATATATGTAATTTGTAATTGAATTTATATCGTATATACCCATTATCAAATCCTGATCCTGACAGGATCGTGAAGCATCATCTATAATGTAAAATAGGCCATCCGGTTTGGTTAACAAATTATCCAAAGCGGTTTTATTATCATAAAAGTTGAGATTAATCGTATCAATATCTTCCGCCTCCATTTCGAGCATTTCGCTAATAAAGATACGTTGATTATAATGATACTGCATTTGTTCATTCAATGTATTGATCATCAGTTGCTCGAGTCCATTGCGATGGAAGCATTCAAATCCATACATATCATGGACTACAATAGCATTCGAATCACCACTGCAAATACAATTACAATTACAGACTTCAATTATATTGAATTTGAACTTTTTGAAAATTGGACTTACAAAACAGCTCGTGGGAATGACATATTCATGTTGATTCGATTGATTATGAAGTCAACTAAACGTGAATAAATCGTTGAGGCCACAGCATCCCTGGCATCACGGGCTTCCTCTGTGGTATATTGACGACGTTCCGCTATGCCGCCTTTCACCATTATAAAGTTGGTCAACGACCACATAAATTTCTTCTCATCAACTCTTAATAAATCTGCTATGCGGGAAACAATATCGGTATTTTCCACTTCAGCATATTTACCCGATTGACGAAAACGTATGTTGCCAATATTCAAGATGGCAGCCAAAACTTTTCTTACCGTTTCCAATTGTTTATGATTAAAATCTAGATCTTTTAGAATATTCTCAAATTCACGGAAATGTTCAACATTACCCTCCGGATCATCGCGGTGATATTTCAATTTGGTTGGTGGCACATCTGGTGGAATGCGTAGATAACGATAGTTGCGATCAGATTTCAAATTATAATCCTTCAATTGATTTTGCCGGTTGATAAAATCATAGAAATAATAAAATATATGAAAATTATGCTGACTTCCGTCGGTACTGGCAACACGTAATTTCTCCAACATGTACATGTTAAAGACGGCTCCGCTCATTTTACCAGTTTTACCAAATGTCAAACAATATTGAAGTACACATCGTGTTGAGTCATTGTTAACGGGAGTACCAGCATTTACCATCATTAATATGACCTTGATGGAGCTCTCTACACGTCCGGTGGCCCCACGATTCCCATCACCCAGATAACAAAGATGTTTGATCAATAAACGGGCATTGGTTGACTTGCCGCTGTAGCTTTCGCCAGAGAATACAATGTGCTGGGGTTCACGATGATGGAGCATATCCTGATAGGCTATATCGGCTACAGAAAATATATGCGGCTGATTCTCTGAACGTGACTTAAAACGGTATTTTGCATGGAACTGAAAGAATTAATGATATATATAAGGTTAAATTAAAGATACGATCTTCATCGATGGATATGGATTTCTGTCACTCTCACCTCCGGACTGAAGTCTTCCTTGATGTCGTTCGAGTTCAACGATAATAATATATCGCCAATGAAACTATAGGACTCTCCCATAATCATACGATTACGCAACGATTCGATAATATTCTCATCCACTGGATTCTCCAGAGCAGCCAAATCCTCGGGATACATTCGTTCCGGTTTCTCATCGAAACGCTTAATATAACCACGATCTACAAATAATTCTGGTTCCTTGTACAAGGTCTTAACATCTCGAGATAATTCCAACATTTCGGACAAATCCGATCTCATTTCGTCCTCGTTCTCGATTAATTCGGTAAGAAATGGATGCTCCACCATTTCCACCATCATGGGACGATTCTCTGCGTTCTTTTCTAAACATTCGGATATGAAATCATTAATCTGTTGAGACCAATTGGTGGGCCGCATTAAAGTAGGCGGTGGATTGCGTATGATTTGAAACATGGCTCTTGTTGGATGCATATCAGCGAATGGCGGTTTACCATCAGCTAGTTCTATTGTAGTAATACCCAGGGCCCAGACATCAGCACGTACTGTGATGTCAGGTTCGCGACTCTCCATGGCGGCTACCACTTCGGGGGCCATCCAACAGGGAGAACCAATGCAAGTACCTCGCTTGCCCAATGTTGAGTCAACTTGACGGGATAGTCCGAAATCGCAGAGTTTAACGCGACCGTTTTTGGTTAAGAGGATATTATCTCCCCTAATATCCCTATGAAGGACATGATTGCGATTAAGTTCAATAGCTGCTCGACATGCTTCTCGAATAATATACGCAATATGCTCCTCTCGCATACGACGATCTAGTTTCAGGAGCTTGTTGACCATATCCACAGCTGTTCCACCCGCACAGTACTTTTGGACGAATGATTGATTGTAGGGGATATATCACCATTTATCAGTTGAACTTTGTTCCTAAACTAACTTACCTCCATGACGAACCAAATTTCATCGGGTCCATTTGGTTTGGACAACTTGTAGACTCCATAAAATTCGGGCAGATTTGGATGCGCACAATAGTCCCGTAATGTACGATATTCTTCCTCAATTGATAGCTGATGTTCTTCATCGTAGTGCTGTATCTTCAAGGCCACAATCCGATCATTATCCAACTCCTTGGCACGAAACACTTTGGCATTAACACCTTGAGCTATCTCCTCATAGATTTCGAATTTATCCGTGGGATCCGGTAATTGGGAATACGGTAGATACATCTTGAAATGTTGCGCTCTATATAGTATATAGACATTTATATTGATCTTTTAAATCGGATTAGGTGTCTTCTGTAGTTCGCTAGCTTGCATAAGGTCTCTAAAAGTTCTTGAAGGGTTTCCCTTCCCATTTGGTCGAGATAGGGTTAGGGTATTAAAGAGAGACAAAGAAACCTTAACAAGTGAACCCATAATTAGGGAACATAAAATGTAAAAGTTATTCAAAAAAGTTTATGCAAAGGCATGGGAATGGGAATATTAATAATTTGTATGTTATATAAGCGCTTGTCAATGAAATTTTAAAGAAGTTTTCCTACATTTATTAAATCTCTAAGACGGATTATTTATATAACCATTAAGTACCGTTACAATGCACCTAATCAATCATGTATCATTTGGTTAATGCAAATCAATTTGACCAGTTCATTCAAAGTGTAGACACTTTAGTAAAATAGTCCTTAATCCTTGTGAACTCACACACCTTTACACCTTCACGTTAAACGAACCTTCAAATTTAGCTTTTGACTTGTTAAAATTTTGAAAAATTTATTTATATTTTTCCGAGCTCGATCACACACGCCTGCAGCACGTCACGCTGCAAAAAGCCAACTGAAAGTTGGGTATACATTTTTTTGAACGAAATGGAAAAATTGAAGCCCCTCAAAAGACATTTTCCATCTAATTTAATTAGTTTGCCATCGACTTTCACGTGCAGTTCGAAGTAAAAAAGGGAAAAGCGTATCAGAGAAATGAAAATCAGCTGATTGGACAAACTAATGTTATATATATATCAATCAATAGTATGTATGTGATATATCTTATTATTCGTATATTTACAAAATCTGTGTATAATCAAAAAAGCAAATCAAATTAAGCATTTACATGGAACTAGAATTATTTTACGTTTAATTTACGTTGTTTTAATACTGATTTCTGTGTGGTTTTTCTCTCTTTTTTCCTCTTGATTTTTAATGGGGAAGTTTTTCTTGTTTGTTTTTGTGGGAAGAAAAGTCTTTCGATTTTGATGATTTTTTTTTTTCAAGTTGTGGGGCTGCTGCCATTGAATTGAGTTGGAAGAGGATCCAAAACGGAATCGGGTTTTCAATTGCATACGCTAATCCATTCCTCAACGTGGCATTCCTCGCATTCAACATTACAGCACCATTGAAATTTGCAACGACAACGTTCCGCTCGTCGTTCTTTGATTTCATTATAGCCACGCCCACAGCAAAGTGAGGCGCAACCATCGCTCGTTGTGGTATTTCGATTACATTTGCGACCCACAGTACCTGTAAAATATATATGTACAAGTCTTATCTATCGGTTTAATTAAAATAGAGGAGGGGCATACAGAAGAGAAGAGTTAAGTACAAATATATGCTAACAGTGACTTATACTATATATAATTATACCTATACTAATACGGTGTATATTCAAAGGAATCCGAATATATAAAATATATATGTACATATGTTCTTGGTCGTCATGACAAGCTAATTTTATTAGGACTTGTCCGTCTGATAGACTTTGTGTTCTCCGATGCTTTTTGAAGCCTGAAATTTTACGCATAGGTTTATTTTTATTACACACACTGTGCTGCACTTCTGTCAAAATTTGATTTTGTTTAGTCAATGGCAATGTTGTTGTAACTCATTTAAAGTTTATGTGGTCCATCTATCCAAATGGCTAATGTAACACTTTCTGCACTTCATTTAGATCCATGTACGAAGATATAATCTTACAATAATCAAATTCAACTAAATTATTATGTTGTCACACTTTGCTAGCCTAGTCTATTAAATAACCATAAATAAACAATTAAGTTAAATCATAAACAAAGTATCATAATTGACCACGTTAATTGCCATCATTTTTACCTAGACACTAGCCGGGGAACATGAATCAAGTCACTAACTTGAAGTGTTGACGGTGGTGGTGGGTTGGGTCTAACAATTCACAGACTCCGTTCAAGTCGCAGTTTTGATCCGGGTCTCGTACGATTAATTATAAATTTGCTTCGTAATTAACACTTTAAACTGAAGCCAAGCTGGAGTTGTGCAGTAGCTTATATTTTTGTTTTGTTTTATTTTGTGATAATTTGCAAATGTGTCAGCAACAAAATGGCTAACAAAAATTGCAAGTGGCAGTTAGATGTCGTCGTCGTGGTCGTGGTCGGAATCGGAGTCGGAGTTGTTGTCGGTGTGTTTCGACGTGCCATGTGCGCATGCGCTGTTTTTTTTTTTATGAATTATGTGGCATGTTTGGTAGCTTTTTGCTTATAAATGGTCATTTTTATACTTGACTGCTGTTAATTTGCATTTGTGATTTATTTATTAGAGGCAAATCAAATTTATATCTCAATCATAAATCATTTTTAATTAGTTGGATGCATTTTTGTGTCTAGATTTTGACGGTGAACTAGAGAATTCGATTATCTTACATACATATATTACATACATACATATATGTACCTACATGTATTGATATAGATTTTAAAATGTATGTTTGTATGTACATACATATGAACATGGGTATATAGACTAAACTCACCCTGTATATCGGCGCCCAAATCGCGTTCACAGAAATTTGGTGAACGTTGATAGTAAAAAAGTGAAGTCTCCAGTTTACGGGCCATACGTGCCGCATTCTTATCGATGTTTGGTTGACGTGAACCACCGCCCTTGCCATTTCCGCCTTCGCCTCCCCTACTACTATCGCGTTCAAGACCCAATTCCTCGTGTCTTCGTAGCGTATCATGACCACCATGACCCACCTCAAGGATACTGCCAGATGCATCTACAACATCTCCGCCATCTCCATTAGATTTCTTATTTCGTGTTCGCTTAAGGACCACAACTGGTTCACCATTGCCCAGATTCGATTGATCCACCAATATGGCTTTACGGAATTGATGCTTTATTACTTTGCCCACTACATGAAAATCGGGAGCAGATTTCCAACACGTTTTCAGCTGGCAACTGCCGGACATTCCATGGCATTTGCATCGGAACTCCATATTGTTTGAAACAGCCTGTGGGGAATGTCAAATGAGTGAATTTGAACGAATTGCCATTACTTTAAATTACCTAAAGTAATTACAATAAAGTTCAGTATTTACTTATATGTACTTACCATTCTGCCAGCATGATTATTATGTAGATTGATTTTCGATTGTATATCGCCGGCCTTCTCTCGACAATCTAGAAATAATTTGGAATATTCCACACCGAAGTCCATATTGTGTGAGCAACCGCCCCATTTCCAGCGGCTGGCGATTTTTGACCGTTCGTATTTCTTTTCCTCTTCGGGTGTTAAAATCTGATTAGTTTCTAGATATTGTAAAAAGAGTTTCTTCTCCTTGTCCAACGATTGACGTAGATTTTTATTTAAAGTTTTGCGATTGATGGTCGGATCACAGCCGCAAGACATCAAACGACCTTGACTGCAGGCTCTAGCTACACTGTGGGCCACCCCAGCTGCCGATATGGCAAAGGCAAAGGCGCTCTCCCTATAACCTGGAACCAACACGTGAAAAAGAATTCGAGATGAGAGCTCTTGGGACTCTGGGGGAAACTATGAATAGGAATTTATGCGGTGTTATTTTTAACGCCTTCTTGTTGTGGTTGTTGTTGCTTTGGTTGTCAACGAGGGAATTGTGCAAAATGTCGCTGGCTTTGACTTGCCCATAAATGTGAGCAACAAATTTAATGATGCAAAAAGCATCTACCACCGACCCGAGGAAGAACTTTGAATTAATCATTTGCAACAATAAAAAAAAAAAAAAAAAAAAATGATTATTTCCATTTTAGTGCTCGCATATATGTATATATGTATATATGTATTCGTATTCTGTCAAATGGCTGTCAAAAATTGACATTAATCGTCGATCAAACGACAACGAAATGTCATTGAGTTCTCGGACCAAGACCAAAGTTGGCAACATTTGTCAGACGAGATTGACATGCAAATTGTCAGAATAGGGGGGGACAGGGGGACAGTTGTACATACATCTGTCAATGTGCCTCTTCACTCTTCAGCTACGAGCTGTCAAACAATCAGTCAGCCAAATCCAAGTTCAAGACGAGGTCCAAGTCCAGGTTCAAGATTAAGTGGAAGTCCCTTCCCTATGTCACTCCACTCACTTACTCACTTATTCATCCACCACTCACTCACGCACGAATGCAAATGTCAATGGATTGTGACAAGTTGTCGTACAATCGTGTTGGCGATGAATCGATCACAAAATTGCATCCAAGAGGTGGAAGTGCAATGCATTTGATTGACGATTAAGACGCCATCAATCACAAGGCATCAAGTTGCAAGTAGTAGCTAAACCGATCTCCTCCCAATTGGAATCCAATTGCCCCCTCTGTGTCGACTGACGCCGCTGTTTGCTGCCAGTGATCGTCGTTGTTGATCGCCGTTGATCGCAGATCAAGCGGATTGCCAACTTGATTTATGCACGCTTTGTTTTGCAAGCCAAATCCAAATCCAAATCACATCAATGCCATTCTCTGCTGTCCTCCCCCTGACCCCAGACCCCAGCCACCAGCCTCCAATCCCAATCCAGTACTTGCTCTCTCCTATCCACTCTCTTAGTAGCAGTCTCCTGCATAAATTGGCGATCAGAGACTCATTCGTTTCTTCGTCTCTGTGTGTGTGTGTGTTGCAATCCCAAGTAATTGTTTGCGACATACGTCGTTCGCTTGTTGTCACATGTAGTGGGCTCCAAAAAGATAAAGGTCGATCGTCGACGATCTTCAACGATCTGTATGTGTGTACATACGTACGAGTAATCCTTTTACTACCCCCCACTTGATTGACAATAATGCATGGCGAAGTAGCCGCAATAATAACAAGAACAACAACAGCGATTCCAGTCATCGGCGATCGATGAGGTACACATAAGTTATAGGAAATACACTCAGAGAAAACTTTACTAATTTAGTATATAATAATCAATATTTTCTCTTTTACTTTTCTTATTAATAAAATATTAATTAATTCGTATTTTTGTTTTTTGATACTATGAATAATGTAAAGCTGATCTAGCTGATCTTCCAATCATATATCTTGTACAAGTGTATGGGATTTGTGTATGCAAAATAGTTGACCTGTCCCCATGCGCCGTTCGATTGTCAGTCATTGGGCTGTGGGGCGACTTGATTTGTTTCGTTTCAGTTGGTCGACGACGATCGTTGATCCCTCTGACTCTCTGTGCCCTTATAAGTCTGGGTTGCCTGTCAATATTGACTCTCGTTATGTGTGCAAAGTTTCCTTCCTTATTTAATGGACGCACGGACGAACGAACCGTCCGATCGACCGAAGACATGTCACTGACATAAGCTTGGGTTTACCATATTCGATGAAGGCTACCCGCTCGCTAGAGTTGGAGAGTTACTTGGAAGCTGTTGACGCTGCTGCTGCTGCTGCTGCTGCTGCTGGTGTGGCATGCATTTGGAGATTTATGGTTTGGCATTGTTGTTGCTGGTTGTTGTTGTTGATGTTAACTTTAACCCGCCCTGTCCATTTTTGCCATTTCCATTGCACTTGATGAAGGAGATTGAGATTATGGTCAAAATGCAAATAAACTATGCAAATAATGTCTATAATTGAATTATTTTCGATTTTTAGTTTCTGGCCAATTTCAATAATGGCAAACCTTGGGAATAGCCTATATGGTTCTAATAGTTTTGAAATGGAAAACTTTCAATTTGGTATAAAATGGTATTTTAAGTGTGGGAAAAGTTTTTTAAATTAGTTTTAATGTCCAAGGAGTGGAGTATATGTATATACAATAATATATATATATATATATAAGCAATTTTAACTTTAAAATTAATTTCTATATTGATTAAAATTATGTGAAGAAATGATAATGTCTCAAAAGTTCCCTCCAATTTGTCATTTTAAAATATTGGAATCGATAAATAAGAGAAAATTTTCCCGATTCTCTTTTAACAAAATTAATATTAGATTTATAACCTTTATACATATTCCGAATTATATATTCAGGTTTGATTTCGAATTCTACTAGAAAAATGTTTAAAAAAACAGATGGTACCTATCGGAATTCGTCGTCAAAAATTTATAAAAATTTCGCTTGATTTGAATATTTAAGTATGTTCTGTTTCTGTACTCGCCCAGCAATATAAACGAACAACAATGTTAAGAGAAGACACCCATAACCATGTCGAAATCCATATCCATGTCCATGAGTACGCTCCCATGGATGTCGTCGGTTTCGTTAGGTTTCGTTCATTTCATTCTCTTTGAAAATGTCTTCTGGCTGTCGTTTTGCTGTACATTGTCAGTGGTCGCGGCAGCATCCGTCAACTGAGATAACAATTTTTTAAATTGAAATTGAATGAAGTGGTTTGCTTACAATATAATTTATACGATGAATGCAAATAAATTACGCCCCAAAGACGGTGCTTCAAGCAAGTTCCTTTCCCTTTTACTCTACACTCTACTCTTCACTTTTGGCTACTGTCCTCGTCGTCGACGTTGCCGTCATTGAAATTTGTGAGAAATCTTTTTCTTTTTTTTTTTGTTGTACAACTGCTCTCGAGTATATCGTTTGCATCTTGGGATTGCATGCCGCCGCCATTTTGGACCCATTCCACACAATGCCAATTGGCAATTCCTCCATTGTCTTTGGCATTTTTACAGCAATTGTATGACGCATAATTTAACTAATGAAGCGAATAACAAGAACCACTCTGAAAAAGAGTTATATTAAATGTCCTTTATTTGACTCGTCAATAGGGATAGTTTGGGACCCTTTAAGCGATCCGGCATGCTAAATCAAGTTTAATTTTATAGTTTTTCAAACGCGATTGCGTTAAAAACGCTTTTCCAAAATTACAATTGTTTTAAATTTTTTAAATTATTTTATTTATACCTAAATCTCGAGGATTTCTCATTATAAATTTCTGTACTTCGTATATAAATAGACGGCAGGGACTGCGTGCTTGCTTCATTTCAATTCCATCTAAAAGATGCTTTTTTCAATCAGTGCGAGCTATATATTTATCTATCTGTATCTTATTCTAACAGCGTTTATCTGTTTATTTAGTTAAATTAGCATTAAATTTACTGTGATATTTTTAATGTACTTCAGATATTTAAATTTAGAAAATCTATGGAAAATTCTGAAATTCAAAAACCTTTTCAAATTTTTAATGAAATCAGTCCATCCTCTTTTATGGTTGTCTTTATTACCATATGACTCATAACAGTAGTTAGTTCACATACTCTCAACTTGAGCTATCGGCGCCTTGTGATCACCGAGTGTCCCGCTACTTGTAGTTGTTAGTTCACCAAACAACTGAGAAGCTTTAGAATGCGGCAAAGTCTTTTGTAGCTGATGCTGTTGTTGTTGTTGTTGTTTGTGATGTTGTTATTCCATTCCGTCATAAGGCACACGCCGTCTTTGGGTAATACAATGCCTGGACCAGAGATTAAGATATCAAAGATCCAGCGCGCCGTTTCATAGAGTGTGCACTAGGCTGTGACAAAGAACCAACCGAGACCTCGACTTTACAGGCAGCATATACGAGAGTTTCCACCGCCAAACACTCTTACTTACTGGGGCTGCCAACCTGGGTAATTTGAGACATCCTCCCCATCAGCCACTCCCCCCCATTCTCGATATGTCTCTCTATCTCTCTCCCTCTCATAAAGGCATTAGAAACTAAGTTTCACTGCGGCTTTTTCTGTCTAATAGCTTTGGACACATTGCCTGCTTGACCAAATGGCAAAAAAAAAACTAGCAAAAAAAAAATGTATCTTTTTCCTATACCCTGTAGCGAAAGAGTATATTAGGATCGTTAATTATATATATTTTTTACTTCTAAATAGCGACAGAAGAGAGGGAAATAGATTGGAGATAAATCTATTGTAGACTATCGAGAATTCATTGACTCAATGAAGTCTCTGGCAGTTTTTTTTGTTTAAACAAACTTTAACTAAATACAAGGTATATGTTAGTCGATATCTTGTTGGGGATCAGTTTTTTAATTAGATTTTGCATATTGCGTGTGGGCCGCTGCTGTTGAGCGAGATGGAAAGAAAAACTCGTTGACAGTTGCCGGTTGCTTTGGGTCATAAAGCGATTTTGTTTGCGTGAAAGCTGAGCCACGCTTACTGCACATTTTAGTGTCAGCTTAATGGCTTTTCGGTCTTTGGTAGAAGGGGTGAAGACTACACTACTTACTACTTACCTTTCTTTAGTAGATTGGAAGCATGCGGATTGCGACTTTTTGTGCTCAACGATGAACAGTTCCAGCGATGCCATTGAAACTGGTGGGAAAAAGTTTTGTATTGATGTTTTTGGGAGTATCACTCACACGTGTTATATATATATATGTATAACCCACCTGTATCTGACATTCACGTATGGCCATATCTAGGCCCTCTAAAGCGGCAGCAGTCACATCACTTGCCTTATAGCAAAGTTCTACTTGATCTTTGGTTAGTCCGGGCACAGAACGACACGTGGCACGTCCATCTGGCAAGCCATAAAGCCTGAAGAGATTTAAAAAAAATATATATAAACCAAATCAATCATCATCAAAATACTTTTATCAACTAAAAGAGAATGTCGGTTATCCGTAACTTTGAGCTTTTATTTCTATCGACTATAAATGCAAAATATTTTTTATAATTTTGTTGTGCAGATCAAGTATTAATGTCTGGTTTGGACACCAGTTACACAGTGCTCTGTTAAAAGTTTGCAATCTTTCCCTTTCCCTGTCACTCTTTAGACGGACATGCACGTACGTGAATAGCATACAAATGATGTAGAAATTCAGATGAGGATCTGTAGGAACCTCTGTAGGACGTGTGTGAAAATGGCACGTTTCCTACATTTGAGTTGAGCTTACGTGCCACAATTAAGCCAGTTGTCAGAGGATGAGCAGGAGTAACTAGTGGTGTGGGGGGGGGGGATTGGGGGAGGGGAACGTGGTGTGTAGGGGCTTAGGAGCATTAAGAAAATACATATTTGCAGACGCCATGCGTTGCCATCACGTATACGCCCGAGTATGCCCTGCGTGTTGTAGATCAACGATGCGATCAAGTGAGATGTGGCAATGCCTCGAACCGATGAAGTTGTTCAACGTCAACTACAGTAACAGCAGCAACAACAATAAACTCGTCTCTATCTTTAAGTTAAAATCATCCATTCCATCCATCTGTGAGAGGAACACCACCTCTCTGCTCTCTGCTCTCTGCTCTCTTGACTTGACCTTGAATACCTTCTTCTTGGCGCGCTTCTTTTAAATGGGTTCAAATTTGAGTTTATATCATCGAAATTCTTCTTTGTCTACAACAAAATAAATTTTTAAGGAAACTTCTTTTCAATTCTGACTCATGGTGCAAAGATTTATGACAGCTCACAAAATTCTGTGTGTATTTGCCTTATTGCTACTGGCCATTGCTTCTTGTTTGTTTTGCTGCTATTTCTGTTTTATTTATTTATTTATTTTTTTTTTTTTTTTTTGATTAAAATCAACCCGAAAAATGTAATTTCACAAAATGAAATGAAATTAAATCGCGGTTTTATTTTGCAACTCAAGGTTAATGGGTTAAGTTGAACACATTTCGAGGGGAATTAATTGCTCAGCTGCGGTTAATTTCGCTTGCTAATCAAATTTCAATTTTCAACCCAAAACTTCATTTGTTTTTGAAATCATTTGAAATCATTCTTTATTACAATCAAATCGTTTACAACAATATGGTTCGAAATGGCAATTCACATCAACATTTGGCCAGAGCCTTTTGGGCTTGGCATCAATAAATTCGTCCTATAAATAAAATAATGTCAATTGAAATTGTTTTCAATGAATGACTTTAACTTACCGAAAGTAATATGATCAAAAGAATTAAAAATAAATAAAGCCAATGCATCTTGCTATATTCTCGTTTTAATTATTACTGATAATGTCCATGCGATTGTCGTTATTTTATATATACGCTATGATTTCGATAAGAACTCGGAAAAGATCAAGTCAGATGTAACCTTTACTCGTAGCAATCTCTATTTATAACAGCTGATTGTGAGAATTATATATGGAAAGCAAACGAGGTGTGTGTAAAAAGTAACAAAACAGGTCCTCATAATTTCAGATTCGAGGCTTTTCCTCGGGAGGATTCGAAGCTGTAATTGGTATGGCTTCCAATACTTGTGGAACATGATTAATATATATTATTCGATGTCTAGTTATGATTTGCTCTCTGTTTCACACGAATCATTTTATATCTGATTATTTACTCTTATTGGTTCATTAACTAGGGGAAAATGCAAGAGAAATTCAGTGGTCAAATGTTGTTCAGTTTATCAATACTGATCTCTGGGATAATATCTCTTTAGATTTCTTTAACTAACAGTTAACTTATGGTTTGTCAATTGTGTCATTAGAGACAATTTGTAACTCATTTGCTTTTATCATATTCGAAAATACCCAATCTCTCCCCATCTTATTCTCAATGTATGTATATTTCTCCGATATCATATATATAAAGTGAAAATCAACAACATTTTGTGATGCTGGTTCTTCTTCTTCATCTGCTGGTTGGCAAAATGCATTTTAATTGGCTGACATTTTGACCAGAAGATACGACCGATACGAAAAGAGAATGAAGTGAAGTGAATGAATGGGGAAAAGAATATGCAATCTAAAAAGACTAACAGAGAGAGAGAGAGTCCAACAGACCAGACATCATGACCAGATAAGGGAATTTAAACTGATGCACATTTTGTTAACAGCTTTATAAAGCATATGGGGAGGCTTTTAGTTGGCAATTTCAATAAAAAAAACCAACGAGACGAAGAAGAAGAAGGAAACTAAAACTGATAAGCAACAAAGTGAAGGAAGACGAAGCCGACGCCGCCGCCTGCAAATGAGGCTGAGTCATTCCCCCCGATATAACCCATACACATACCGATACATAGCCTGTCTGCGTATTTCACGCGATGCAATTGATTTGCTTATAAAATTTATCGATCTCGTTGCTAAACCTTGTTCTGGCTCTCCCCTGTTTCCCCTCTTATCAGTCCATTCAAGAGATAATGGAAAAAGAGACAAAGACTAAAAACTGATTTTGCTTTTCATTTTCATAATTTTGCAATTCTCACGGTTCGAAGGATTTCCATTGAAATGCCATAAAACAAATTTTTTGTGGGGATTCTTCTCTTTAATAGGCGCCGCGGCAAGAGTCTCAAAAAGTAAAAAAGAAGAAATTAAAATTTACTCCTTTTATATTTTTTTGCGTTTTGGGACTTTTTGGCTGTCAAACGGTAGCCCAGGCATAAATCAAGGATTTTTTCGTTAAAGAGATTGAAACGAAACTATGACAGAAATCTGAATCTGCTGCTAGAGCTTAAACCTAAGCCAAAAAACAATGTTTCCCACACAAGCACACTTAGACACACACACACACACACACATTCATAAACGGGGAGGGGGAGTTTGGTGTAGAGGAAGAGGTGGATTGGCAAGCATTTCAGTTCCAGGGTAGATAACTTTCGGTTATACTGAAGACATTCCTCTCCATTCCTGAGTCTGCTGTATACACGGCAACAGCTAGGAATGCCTTTGATCTGAACCGATTTAACAGGGTGACTTTTGACTCATTGAGTGAAAAAAATATTTCAATATTGCTTTAGCTAAGCAAATTTTTGTTGTGTAATTAAATAAATCTCCAATAAACAAATTACACTAAACAACATGTTTTAAAACTTTGCCTGAAAAAATATTTTAAAATTGTGCCACACAGGAATATTGATAATCAAAAATAAAAATAAAAAAAAAAAAAAAAAATAAAACAAAAAATATGTATAATACGTATATTCTAGATTCTAGATGAGTTCATCTAGAACTACACTTATCCCATATTTTTAAAGATTCAGATTAAGGTTAAGATTCAAATGTATAAAGGACAAGTTTTTACTAGAATTAGTGTTCCTAGGGTTTCGTCTTTGAAAGATTTTCTTGATCATTTAAATAAATTTAAAAAGAGCATTACTTATAAATAAATTGTAATTGAACGTTATTTTTGCCTATTAAGTTAATAAAAGCGTGTTGCATAGTGTCATTACATCTTATAGACAGTATTAAATATTTCTGATTGAAATAAAAAGGAAAAGTTGATAACTTTTAACAAATTACTTAAATGTCTTAACAAAATGGATATTTTCGACTCCATTTCTGATCTATGCTGACTATATATTTATATATGTACATATATGGGAATATTTGCCTACATTGGGAAGGGGGTGGGGAAGGAAGGAACCTAGACAATTAACTTGACAGGGTGGTCTATGGAACTCAAGTCTTATAATGCGCCTGGGTGACTCTCAATCAGTCTGAGTCAGTGCTTAGCGAGGCGGAGTTGGTGCAGGAGTCTCTGCCTTGCCGCCTGACTGGTTGCCTTGCCTTCTATATATATATATATACATATATATATATATATGTATATGTATAGTTGCTGCTTGTTAATCTCATTGTTGATATTGCTGCAGTTGCTCTACAGGGTTGTCAACATACTTTTGTTGTTCCTCACTGACAGCGGCAGCAGCAGCAACAACAGTAACAACAGCAACAACTCGAGACTGCATTGCTGAAAGCTGAAGTGTAGTCGTTGCAATTCGTTGTAGTTGCATCTACCAGGTCATAATTGCCACGCATAATGAAGCTGATGCTGCAACTGCAACTGCAATCGTTGAGGAGGAGCCATGCGGAGAGACAGGTGTGAGTTCCTCCGTCTCGTTCGTGCCACGAATTTTCCCGTTTGAAATGCAAATGAATTGTCAAGCCCAGCCTGGCCACGCCTTCATCATCTCCTAATTGGGGTGCAACCTGCATCCTGTCGCCTTAAACTAGAGTGTAGATGAATTCACACGTTCAAGTGACAACTTGAAACTGGCTGGTAAAAAGTTTGTAGATTATTTATGAGTAATTTTGCATTGCTACTTTGCCAGTTCTGCCTCATTGACATAATCAGGTAGAGATATTGCAGAAACTTGATCGAAATTTGATCAGCTAGCAAAACTAGCTATTTAGAAAAAGTGCTAGATCAGATAATCCAAAGATATATATTATTGTTCTTATTTCATTTACATAATCGAAAATAAAGTGTTGAAAAATTAGTTGTAGTTCAGTTGAAACAAGTTCTTTATTTTTTTTTTTTTTTTTTAATTATATTTATCAAGCACTCAAATGTCGGTCGCCTGATAATCTAAATGCAATTAGATGAGGTTAATTCTGTTACTTTACCCCAAACACCGATTTCAATCTTAAGCTAGATCAATATTAATTATGCCAACACCTATGACTGACAGCAACCTCAACTCTCGGAACAGGCAATTGATTAATATGTATCCAGTGCTGTTGTTGTTGTTGTTGCTGTTACTGGTGATGTTAAAGTTGTTGTTGTCGTTTTAATTAATTAACTCTGGTCAAAAGCTAGAAGCATAACATGAGGTAATGAGGTTTCTCTGTCTGTCTCACTGGTAGCTTGAGTAAATTTGTTGACAGGCCATTTTACACTTTGTGTGTCGTTGAGGGTTTTTTTTTTTTTTTGCTTTCCAGTACAAAATGAGGAAAATAATGTATCTGTAAGATGCAAATGGATATTTACTTACCAGCGTGTGCAGCAGGCCAAGATAATCACAACAATTAAATGCAAATTGCCCACCAAGTTGCTGTTGTTGTGATGATGACTTCTTCCTGCTGTTGTTGCAGCTGTTTGCTGCTGTTGCTGCTGTTGCTGCTGTTGCTGGTGGCTTTTTGGTGTTGTTGCTGTTTGTCCCACCAACATCATCATCATCGCTTGTTGTGCATAAATTTTCATACAATTGTTGGTAAATTTTTAATTGTAAAACATTTTGATTAAACGATTTATCACTTTGATTTAATGCGCTTGTTGCTGATGTCGTCGATGTTGTTGTTGTCGGTGCTGCTGCTGTTGATAATATCGTTTGCTGAGGCCAGGCATCAGGAAACATTTTGTTGAGCTCATTGATACGGGCTTAATTTTTTGCTTGCTTTTCTTTTATCTCATTAAGATTGCTTTTGTTAATTCATTGGGATTGGGGAGTTAAAAAACAGAAACTTTTGCAATGAAATATTAAAAATTTGTCTATACATTTTTTTCTTTTCAAATTTGCACATTTAATACAGTTTCACATTTTCTTTCACTCTTTCACTTTAGCACATACTTTCGAATTTGAATTTTCATTTCCGTTCACCAACGTTACGAATCTTTTGCGGGACTTAAAATTCAGCTCTCTGGCTAATACTGGATAGGTCGATCGATTGATAGAGCACTCTAGCAAGATTTGGTTTTAGAGTCTTTGTTGCTGTTTTGTTTGCTTGTAATGTTTCTCCAATGTTGTAACATTCTTTTATTTATTCATTTTGCGTTTCTCTCTCAATTCGTTTGTTTTTTTTCTTCTTTTTTGCTTTACATATTTACAATCGTTTCGTTGGGCGGCCTATCTGATTGGTCTGCAAAATACGAGTGGGCTTTAAAGTTCACTTTTTGTCTTCCTACCTCTTTTCTGTTTCTTTTTTTTTCTCTTCTGTTTCTGGGTGGTTTCGCTTTTAGTTGTTCGATTGGTTCGTTTTTTGTTTTACTAGGGAATTTATCTTATTGTGTGCCTTATGAGTGTGTGTCTGTGTGGGTAATAAGAGAATGGGTGATTTGACACTTGATCGTGGGAAACGCTTTAAAGTTTTCTTTAAAAATGTTAAATAAGGTAAAGAAATAAATTCTAAGATATCAGGTAAAAAATGCAAGGATAATATTATTTTTAAAGTTTCCAATTAATTACACCCAATTTAATCTTTTCTTTTTTCCTTAATTTGCAAAAAATGATTTGATTTAAGAAACGATTTCCAACTGGAAAACTGTTGTTATATATTTATAAACTAACAGAAATAAATTTATGCCTTTTCACAATATTTATCGGCAATTATAGCCCAGCATTATCTCTAATTATTTTTGTTTGAATTTTGTATTTTTAAATTTGTCCCGAAAACTGCCTAGCATCCTTTTAGGTAACAAGAAACCTTTGAGGCGAAAACCGATTGAACTACTAAGTGTTAGTGTTTAATGCTTCCAAATTAAAAACGAAATAACTTTTTTAGTTTTTCATTTTTATTTAAAGTGTGCTTACGCGAATTTTACCTTTAAATTCGCTGATATACAAATTATAAAATATTTTCGTTAATTTCTTTTTGGAATGATCGCTCATGAATTTGTTTAGGAAAACATTTTGTCACTTTTTATGTTGATATGAATTAATTTCTAAAACACGGAGGAAGCCGGAAAATGAGCGTCCTGTCAGCGAAACGCGCTAAATGTAAATGAAAATTGAAACAAAAGCAGAAGCTTTATTGTCGTGTTGTTATCTTCTTCGTCCTGGGTCGGTGTGTTATCCTGTCGCCGATGTCGCCGATACGAAGGCAATTACGAAATGTTGAGCAGGATGATGTTGATGATGATGGTGATGAGGAAGGTGGTGGATGAGGATTTGGATGTGGAGGATGCGCGTGTCTTTCTGTTTTTTCTTCTTTTGGGGGTGAATTGTTTCTACTGGCTAAGCTAAAGTACATCAAAGGATATACTTACGCACACTCACACACATACACACACACACATGCTCACATACATACACACGCACTTGCATTTAGTCGAAAGATACTATTGAGGCAGGGCTCCTCATATGGAATTTATCGCATGCGAGAAAAAAGGTGAACATTTTCTTTAGACAGGCGGCCTAATTAGCAGAGACAACAATAAAAATGAAAAAGCAGAGTACAAATTGCATTTGAATGATTAAAGATTTAAGGATACTGGCAATAGCTTACTCCCACTCTTCGTCCATCCTTTTTCCTATGTCTGACTGTAGCAGTCACCTGCTGGCCTGGCTTAACAAGGACTTGCAGCCCAACGAGAAGTACCACTTCAGTTGAACATCAAAGGATTACCGCATAGGAAAAAAAAGTGAAACTGGTGCAGTGTCTCTCACTTCTTACTTCATCGTTGTTGTTGTTGCTGTTGCTGTTGCTGTTGCTGTTGCTGTTGCTGTTGCTCTTGTTGTCCTGTAAAGGGCTCCAATTATTGCATTTGACTCTTTTGTATGCTAATTTACACGGCAAGGCCAATTGATTCACGTCGTCTGCTTCCTTGTTAAAGGGGTGGAGTGGGGGGGTCTAAAGGGGGAATTTCAAAATATGGGTCGCTCAGCTTGCTTTTTGTTCTATCTTTCTTTTCTTGTATTTGTATATGTATTTGTGTGTGAGTGGGTGTGGGTGATGGCGAATCTGTGTGAACTTAACCCCTTGGTTCATACTTTTTGCACTTGGCTACTTGTTACACATGAAAGGATTGGGCAAAGGCAAAACGAAACACTTGTTGCTGCTGCTGCTGATGGTATGTTTTCTTTGGAAAGTAAGGGAAATTTATATAAATTGAAAATCCTTGAAATACACTAAATTTTGGTTAGAATTAAAAATTTAAAATTAAAGTAAAATAAAGGTATTATAACTTAACCTAATGTACATCGTTTTTCAATCTCAAGCGGCGAAACATTATAAAGGCCAAAATACTTTTTATCCGCTGAAATTTTCTGCACTTCGGTTAATTTGGTTGGGGTCCAGTTTCTTGGTAAAAGGTTTGTAGTTTAATGATTTTTATAAGCACTTCAGGGTTTACATAGACACTGAGGGCAGTTAATGTTAAAGCTAATTAAACATGATCCGTTAACAGACTTTTTGTATCTTTTTTACTTCCCCCTCCCCCCACCTCGCATTCTACCTCTTTTTTTCATAACCACAAAGCCACCACAAGAATAACAGCATTTGACCATTCAACGAACCATTCAAACCATCCATTCCAACCATCCATTCCAACCAAACCATATACCGCATGTAATTGCTATGAATCACCATCACCTGGCTGTGGCTGTGGCTATGGCCCTGCCTCTGCCTCTGGGCAGGGCTCTCTTTTCCACTCTGGACTCTTGTGAAACATCCATCAATGTGCCGTTGACATTTGCTTCGACCGTTGACAAGAATTGTCACAATAAACAATACAACCAACATAACAACAACAAAAACAACAACAACAGCAACAGTATGAAAGAACAATAAGAGGATTCGGGGACACGTGACGCTACAGAGACAACGGACCAACAGACCATCGGATCATTTGCAGGAAAGGGCAGGGTCTGGGGGCATAATGATTAGTTCGGTAAGTGGCAAGCAGCAGAAGGAGTGCGCATAAATTACCAAAAGGATTAGCCAGCCAACCAGACTCAGACAGCTGAAAAAGTACGCGAAGGGAAAGGAAGGGTAAACGTAAGGGAAGGGTTGCTGAAAACAAGATTGTTCAGTCAACTGTAAGGGATTCTTTCCCCATAGAAGAGAAAGGCAGATAGAGGGCGAGAACGGAGAAGGTTTAAAGAGAGACGTAGAGAGTAGAGTGATGAATAGATTGATGAGAAGCATCATGTTCAAATTAAAATCAGATCAATTTTACAGATATATTAGCATACAATATTATGAGTATTTTCTTTTCTTTTTATACCCTTGCAGAGGGTATAATAAAATGTGTCAGATGTTTGTAACGCATAGAAATAATCGTTTCCGACCCCATAAAGTATATATATTCTTGATCAGCATCGAAAGCCGAGTCGATATGACCATGTCCGTCTGTCCGTCTGTCCGTCTGTCCGTCTGTCCGTCTGTCCGTCTGTCCGTCTGTCCGTCTGTCTGTTTCTACATACTTAATCGATCTTAAATTTTGAGCTACGTGAATAAAAGTCATATCATTCTGTTCGTTGATGTTGCAAGCAAATTAAGTTCAAAGATTGGTCGGATCGGACAACTATAAGTTATAGAAAAATAGGAAAGATCAGAGGTACCTCGGTCAAAATGTGAGTTGTTCAAAACAGTTCTTGTGAGAAAAACTTTTTGTTTTTGAGATATCTCAACCAAATTTGGCACACAGATGAGAATTCTACTTCTACACCTTACCAGCAAGTTTGATTCAGATCGGATAATAAACACCGACATAAATCAATAAAATCAATAATCAACCCCCATCAGAAAAAGTATGTTTTTGTGAGAAAAACTTTTTGTTTTTTAAGATATCTCAACCAAATTTGGTGATCAGATGAGAATTATACTTTTACATCATATCAGTAAGTTTGAATCAGATCGGATAATAAACACCGACATAAATCAATAAAATCAATGAATCAACCCCCATCAGCATCAGTATGTTTGCATATGCAGCCAATTAAATACGTTTATATTTGCTTTTATATATTCGTACACAAACAACATACATGGAAACTTACAAACATACATACATACATATACATATGGAAACTTTGAAAAAACTGTGAGTGCGAAACAGAAAGAGACAGAAAACTATTTGTATTGTGTTGTTGTTTTCTAAATTCGTCAGAAAATTTAGAGAGCGGAAGCTGGACGCTTGCAATGTATACCGAAATAGCGAGACCGTCAATTTAAAGTATGGTAGCGCAATGGTAGAGATCGATTCTAGAAGTGACATGAACGAAGGTTCAATTCCGGCCTTTGGCAAACTCGAATTTTTCTTACTGATTCTTTTTTTGGTTCAAATTTTTTTAAATTTTATATTTCAATTTTTAAAATATCTTGAATCCGATATGACGGGAAAGTAATCAATTAATCTGCAAGGGTATACAAACTTCGGCACGGCCGAAGTTAGCTTCTTTGTATTTTTTTTTTTTTGTTTGTCCAAGGGGTTGGAAGTATGGAAAAGTTGGGCATAACTAATGTTGAGATACTTCGTAATCTTTTTTTTTTTAAAGTCATTTAAAAAGGTTAAAGAACTGTACGAAATTCATACTACGAATGTTCCGAATGAAGAACTTGTTTCAAATTTATTGATCCAATTAGTGTTTATTGTTCTCTTAGCTAAAATTTATGAACGCGAATTTTGTGTTGTTTGATTAAAAATAAAACATTTTCTGACCTTTCAATTGAAGACAGTGAAATGGAGAGTATTTTTTAAAGGGTACATGTATATTCGATTCCATTCTTATTGCTTTTTTTTTTTGTGTTAGTATTAGCCAAATTACTTAAAGGGGTTGCTTAGTACCCATCAGTAGACTCTCATATGGAGCTATTAAGAAAATCCCCAGCATTTGATTTGCAATGAAAAGTTCAAAATTAATTTGTGGCCATTAAAAAGCCATGGTTACATTATAATTTAGTTAATTCTTGCTTCGTTGTTATTGTAGTTTTTTTTTTTCTTTCTTTTTCTTTGGCTTTAATTAACTCGAAACCATGTGAGCAGCTTCCACATAAATAAATCCCCAAACATCTGAAAATGACGTTGTGGAAATATTTCTGTGGAGCAACAGAAAAGTAAGAAATAAAAATAAAAATTAAGCGAAAATTAATCGAAGTAATTTTTGGCCTCTTCTCTTGCCCATCTTCTCCTTCTGCGGCTGCTGTTTTCTGACTTGGAGCGACATAGTCAACATTTTTCGATGCATTCCTTTTGGGCCAAAGTGGCACAAGGTAAAAGGGTCTCTACCTTTTCTTTCTCTCTTTTTTTTTTCTCCTCTCTCTCTCTCTCTATCTCTCTGTCTCTGTCCCTGTCGCTGGGAAAAATTCCGCTCTCCAATCAGGTTGCTTGCTGCTGCTTGTTGTCTGTGTGACATGAAAAAGAAATCAGTGCAAAAAGGTTTCAGTTCCCGATGTGTGGGAAAATTTTTCATTTTTAATTGCACAGCCGAAAATTGAAAGAGCAAAATCATCGAGTTGGTTACAAGTTGAGAGTTAAAGTTGAACTTGCCTCGCTTGGCCCACCTACAAAACCATATTAAAGTTGTGTGTGTTGTGTTTCTCCTTCTCTCTCTATTTCTCTCTCTCTCTCTCTCTCTCTCTGTTTCTCTATATAACACTCGTTGAGCGTCTGCATACCAGGCAAGCCTTTCTATGAAAATTCCTTCTTAAACATCATTCACATAGTCATCGCCAGCGTCGTCGTAGCCGCAACGGCAATCCTGGCATCCCGAGAATGTTTCTCGGTCTAAACTATGCAAGCGCTTCCACTCGAACTTCGCAACGTTCCACGCCTCCTTTGAGCACTAGAAGGGTACGAGTAGGGGAAACAGTTGAATGGGGGGCGTTGCTTTGCGCAAATTACAATTAAAAATTGTTTCAAGTGGTTTACAAACCACAGAGCACCCAAGCACCACCATGGCCACCGAAGACCCAACAGACAAAATTAACCACGGACTTGTGAACTTTTTTTATACAAAAAAATTAAAATTTGTTGCAAAAGTAAATGGTCTGATAACGTTAAATGATTATAGGTTTTCCATAGAATAGAACAAACATTTTAAATAAAAAATATTATTGTATTGATTGTTTGTATATTATACACCTAAATTGTATTAATTACGATTTAACATAAAAATGCTGATCAACATGAATGAATAAAGTCATTTCTATACTTTTATTTGGCTAACTTAATAGGCCTCCATCATTTTTATTTCATTTAAATGATTTAAATAAAGTGATGAATGAAATGAAATGAAATGTTGTTATTATGAATCGTCAAATTTCATTGCTTTCTGTTTTATATTTACTACAAATGTTATATGACTATATAATACGCATAATCATAATTGATGAAATCGCAACTTTTCGAAGCTAGAAAACTACAATGGATATTAGATCATTAATATAAATATATTTAATTAAAGTTACAGTGCTGTAAATAAGTAAAAATCAAAGTTAAGGTTAAGCTAAATATTAAAGTGGTTAAATAAATTAATTGAAATTATTAATCTAATAGACAAGATTTTAGCCATTCAGAAATTAAGGCTATGAATACAGTTACTTACTTTATTACTTAGCATTTATGTATAACAGTTAATTGTTATTTAGACGCACTGAATAACTTATATTTCCTGTTAAGGTTAGTTATTAGAATGATTTAGATTATTTTTTGAGGGGTTTCTAAAAACAAAATAAAAATTTTAACTGGCCTAGAGCGGCCATCTTTGTTTGAAGTACAGAAACTTGGTCAGTTAAGTTGCAGCATTCATCATCATCATCTTCGGTCTTCTCTGGTATTATCATTAGCATCAACAAGTTGCAGCAACAGTTGGAACAAGTCTTGAGACTGTTGCCTTCCCATTGGATGGATGCCTCTTCGCATATGTTTTGACTTTGATTTGCTGCTGTCATTTGGCTGGCAACTTCATTTTGTGTTAAATCTGGAATGCTACATCATTATCATCATCATCATCATCATCATCAGCAACAGCAGCAGCAACAGCAACAGCATAAACATCAACATTTTTGCTGCAGCATCCCCCTAAGGAGAACTGCGCATGTGCTTTTTCTTTTTCTTCTCATTTTTGTGTTGTTTTTGTTTTTGTTCTTTTGGCAAACAAAATGAATTCCTGGCGTGGGTGGAGCCAAATCGTAATAATGATAAATATACCCTTTAAGCTTTACTTTCGCAGAGCTTTATTAAGCTTTGCGAAGCTTGAAACAGGATATAACCAGATGGCGCCATAAATCATCATCATCATCATCATCATCATCCGAGATGAAAACCCCCCTTACCTCCCGTAAAAACGAATGAAGAAATTAAACACAGATTCAAAAAAAAATCCTTGAGGAAAGCACGCGCACGCTTACAATCTTATGAAAATTATGAAAGATTTACATTAATAATTCTTGCAAAAAGCCACACATAAATAAAACACAAGAAGATAAGAGAGAGCGAGTGAGGGAGAAAGAAAGAATTCCACAGCAAGAGAGTAAGAAAGAGCGAGCGAGTGAGAGAGAGCGAGAGAATAAACACACACAATGAGCATTTTTATTAAGCGACAATCAGCGCCAAGTTTCAGGCCCCCAAGTTCTCTCATATTGTATAGAGAAGTAAGTTGTTGGGTCTGGATCGTGGATCGTGGGCCTCTTGGAACTCGGACTGCCCGCTGAGCATGCGTGCGGGGACTCTGACTCTGGGATCTCAGGGTTTCTTGCATGCAAATGGAATCACTTTATTAAACAGCTTACATAATTCATGTGCTTCGCCTGTGCACACATTTAATTTAAGGTCATCAGCGGCAACTCGCCACTAGCAGGCAGACTTCCGAGGGGTATAAAACTGGGATCATCATCAGCATCATCAACATCATCATCATCATCATTTTCATTATCATCATCATCATAATGAAAAAGACTGTGTAATCATTTTTAAATGTTTGTAAAAATAGGTGTAGACAAGTTGAAATTTATTATGACCATGTTGTAGAACAAGCTGATATGAGGACACGGTTAAAATAATAAAACTGAGGGGGAAACGAAAAAAATGTATAAGTAATATAGAGAAATTAACAATATACAGTTACACCATACTATCAATGGATCAAGTAATTTGTTTCTGCTTTTTTTGTTTTGCCCTTATTACACGGGTCCACTGCGGGTTGCTTCACATAATTTTTCCCCTTTTCAGGCAATAACATTCAGATAGAATGGATGTAGTCACATTTTTATATAGCAGTGTAAACAGGGTCGATCTTTAGCAAATCCTTTGAGGCAGAAAGTATTGAAAATGCTTTATAATTCAATATTTTTGTTCCTATAATTGGTTTTGACTTACATATAAGATTATACAAAAAAGCATTTAAATATCCCATTTAAATATAAGTTGAAATTGGGTCATTTTTAGGGGAATCCAAAAGTACTTAGATATAGTTATGGTGCAATTTACTGAAGAGAGAGAAAACAAAGTCTGAATAATGTCTTAAATATTAACACTTTTGTTCTTATCAATAAACTAAATTTACAACTCAAGGAGGTGTAGGTTGTTTAACTCTTCTGCTCAATAATCATTAAAAGCCATCAATCAAATTCCTGATGTCTAAATAAATGCAACACACACACACACACACAAAGGGGTTTTTGGCTTGCTAGCTCGTTGGATGGCTGGTTGCCTGCCACAAAGAACTACCGCACTAATTAATACTGCCGCCACAGTCCAAGAGCCACACACACACACGCACACACACGAAAAACACCATCGTCCGATCGTCCAAATTCGATCTCTCTCCCATCTGCCATATACCATCTAAGCTAAATAAAGTTATTAAGCATTGTAACCAAAAAGGGAAATGTTTTGCAGTGCAAAATGAAAAGAAATAAAAGATTCAGTAAAAAAAAAACCCAAAACGCAGCATGTGTTAAAATTATATAGAGAGTGCGTGTGCATAGCGCGGACCCCCCTAATGGAACTTAAGGAAAGGATGAAAAGGAGTCTGGCCCTTCCATTTCTTTCGTACCACAAAGAGTTAATAAAAAACCATATAATTGCGAATGCTTTCAGGCCAAAAAGCCAGATGAGTGGAGAGAAAAAGAGAGAGAGAGAGAGCGTGTGAGAGAGAGAGAGTGGGGGAGAGAGAGGAAAAGAAAGATCCTCATCTCAAAACACTCAAGTGCGAAGTTCTGTGCAAAACGGCAAGCGCCTGTGAAAATATGATTTTTGTTGCCATTTCGTGTTTTGCCTCTTTGGAGGTCTTCATCATTTGTTTCTGCTTTTTTTTTTTTGTTTTGGCTTTTGTTTTGTTGCTCTTTCTTGTTGCCTGTTTTCTTATGTTGTTTTTTGTTTTCCTGACCCCATGGACAGTGAAATTAAGTTGATTTTTAATGCACTCTTGGTGGGTACGCCCGTGTGTTGCATAAAGAGAACTTGTTAATCAAATGAAGCAAATTTCTGGCAATTTTCAAAATATGAGATATTCAAAGACCATTATCGTTCATTCATAGATTATTAATAAACAATTTGGTCCTTTCTTGATATTTCACTCTATTTGTTTAAATATCTTACATAAAAAAATGTATGAGAAAGCCATTTGAAACGATGAAATGATTTGATCGTAACTCTATCTGTCAGGTAGAGATCCCAGATCCCACAAGGATGTCAACATCAGTTGGATCTAATATAATATGTTGTACGTATATATTTCGTGATTGATTAAATTAAGTTTAGAAAGAATTATTTTATTGTTTTCAAAGTAATTAGCAATAATAATGATCAAATTAAATCAGGTGACTTTCTATATAATATTTATAACCAATAGGAATAATAGGCTAAAATAAAGTTTTCGAAGAGAACCAAGCTTATAAGCGATTGACCAACCCAGATGTATCAAAATACCGTCAGTCAGATAAAATGGTCTTCGTGCGACCCTTCTTTCGAGTGTTCTTCGACTTTGACTTCATCTTAAGCTTACCTTTTTCAGTTTATTCTTCCCTTTCAGCTCCTTCCTGTAGCTGCTTCTATATATGTATGTATGTATGTATGTATGTATGTATGTATATATATACACATATACATATACAAATATAGGTATATTTTGTGAGGTGCATGGTCAGGTCTGGTCTTTGGTCGGTTGGTCGTTCGTTCCATTTTAATAACATTAATTAAGGTGTTGCCTTCGTTGGTGTTCTTCACGCCTTTCCTTACAAATTACGCAGGAATTTCATGTTTCAGGTTTTGTTTTTGTGTTTTTCCGTGCTCTGGGTTCGTTCTGGGCTCTGTTTTGGAAGGCTTCGGCTTCGGCTCGGCAGTGGCGGGAGCAACATCAGGTCTTAATAGTTGTTTGTGGTTGTTGGTTGCTGCTTCTTTGATCTTCGTTGTTCTTCAGCAATTTGGCTAAAATTGTTTGATAGCCAGTCAGGATCTGATGCGATTTGATCTCATCTCTTGCTACACCCGCTCATTTGAAAATTGAGCCATTTACTTGACTCAGTGTAAACATGGGTACGTACATACATATGGTTCATAGGTGGCGCCACCTTTATTGGTAACCACTTTTTATTTTCATTCCAAAACATTACCACCACCAAGACCAAGGTCAACATGGAGGTCAATGTCCGTCCATCTGTCTCTCTAGGCGAGAGGCGCCTGTTCTCTTTTCTCTTTTTGTTCATTAGATGGATGACTAATAAGCGTCGCCACAATTAATTGAAATCCACTGATATGCATCTACCGAATGGCTTCAGATACAAGCAAATCTCATTAACGCTGCCCAGATAAAGCCACTGAAATCTCTCTAAAAGAAGTTGAAAAAATTTCAACTTCGATACGAGATACGAGAGTCAGTCCATGATGAACGAAACAGAGAATACATTTTGTTCAGTCAAGTGTAGCACAAACCAACCTAAACAACAAAAACAAAAACACAACCGATCCCAAAACAAAATACAAAACCAAAATCCAAAAAACCAAAAACCAAAAAAAAAAAAGAAGAAAACCATCTGAGAAAAGGCTTATAAATGCATGCAGATACAGTTTTGGAAGTCAAGCGGTGGTTTGCATTTGTACGATAAATAAAATGAATGCGATTGTTAATTAGTTGTTGGTGGTGATGATGGTGATGATGGTGTGGTGTGGTGTGGTGTGGTATTGGTGGATGTGGAGGTTGCTGGTGGTTCAACTTGAAGCTGCCGTTGTGTATAAAAAGCATTATCTTATCGCAGCTCTCTGATATTGCAGCTAAAACTGAAGTCTCAGAAGACAAATGTTCAGTAAATGAATTGGTAGTGCATTTTTCGTTATTCATTTTGGTAGCTCAGATTGCATTTTTGTATAACTAGTCATTGCTATTAAGGCAAAGAATATTAGTTTAATTCTTAATCTATTGCTCTATCACAATTGTCTTGACAACTTTCAATATTAGCTTGAAATTAAAGATATCATGACTTGGGATTAAAGATATCATGATTCGATATCCTATTTGAAAACTGTCCTACCTCGAAAGTCCTGTAAAGTCTTTCCGATTAGAAAATTCATATCGAACACAGTTAATTAACAATGAATTAATCGCATAATCTTGGAGTTTTCATCCTGTGTTTTCTATAAGTTTTAACTTCGTTAGCCTTTAATGTCTTTAAGGGTTTAATAAGTATGAGAGCACATTTCCAAATGTTCTCCTATAACTTCCCACAGTTGTTTTCCTTTTTTTTTTTTTTGTTAAAAGTAACGCAAATTTATCACTGGGCACTAAGCGATCCGGTGCGAGGTGCTGTTGACTTTGACTACTTGACATATTCATTAAATTTAGCCACATTGTTGCCGTAGCCCAGACAAAGAGATGCTCATCATTTTGACACCTTAATGCGGTAATTAGGGTTTGCCACACAGTCCAACAGACGAACGTTCCATCTTCTTTCTCAGTCTTAGCTTCAGCCTCAGTCTCGGCCTCAGCCTCAGCCTCATCCTTTTTTTTTTTTTTCATCATGAGCAAATATTAACACAGCGCAAAGATGAAGATGGAAACGCCTTAACTTGGCTGCCTGCTCTTAACGGTTTACGTCGAATTGGCTTAAATTATTAAAAGATTATGGCCAAAAGATCATCACCCTGAAAATAAAAAACGACGACCGAAACATTCATGTATCTATATAGAAAAGATGAAGATTATGCCGATGTTGATCATGATGATGATGAAGGCCAAGAAGATCCTTTGCGGGTGTGAAGATTATGACACAGCAGAAATTGAAATACACGCGGAACGAAAAATCAGGCCCAAAAGGAGTCAAAGGAGCAGACAGCAATTAATTTCAAATTTTTTCCCCTTCCCTTTTGAAAGATCTCACAATGTCTGAACCACAACGCAACACAGCTGCGTGTCGCTCTCTCAGAAATTGCAGACAAATTAAGATAAATGAATTGTTTAATTGCTCACCAAGAACAAGGGGGAAGAAATGGGTTAAAGGCTTAAACTATATAAATTATTAGATCTGTTCACAAGTAATACTTATTACTTCAGATGCCGAAAAGAAAATAGAAAAGCTGAAAGTAATAAATTCATTTGCTGTTCATTAAATGTAAATTAAATGTACTTTATAATATCTGAAATGAGCTTGAAATTAAATTTAGTTTTAATCTCATTTAAACTTCAAATTATTTATCATTAACTTTTGCAACATATATACAAACTTTGTATCATTATCACGATGATCTTCTTAAGCTAATGTTGTTTTTTTTTTCGATGCCATTTAGTTATAGTCATGATGTTGATGCGATTATACTATTTTAATTACCTGCATTTAACCAGTCATCAAATTGATTTAAGTTAATTTATTCAACGTCATTTTCATTGTCTATTCGATGAAAAGATTTCGAATGCAAATCAATTTTCCATTAATTTTGCTTTTATTCGATGTTTTGTTGCTGTTTAAGCAAATTTCTGTGTAGATTTTTATCTCTTAACAAATCAAATTGTGTTAATTTATGAGAAAATATATGTATATGTAAATGCTATATACCTACCTCCCTACCTACCACATGAACTTGTTTCTCAATCGATATTTCGTCTTCATTAAATTGTGTTTAAGTAGTTTATGCAGATTATTTTTGTTGTATTTTATCGAATGTTGAGCAACAAAATGTTCATTCAATAATTCACTGATCCGTATTCGATTAAAATTCAAACAAACAGATCCAGATATCACTTTGAATTGCACGAATGAGTTTTAGTCAAATCGAATAAAAAATACAAAACTTTTGATTAGTTGTCACAATTAAATAAGTTTTTGTTTCACATTCATTCTATATATATATATTATTTATTACAACTATTTACAATTCGTATTTACAACTAATTAGTTAACGGCCTAAAGCCAATATATAGTATTCTAATACTACGATGATGTATATATACTCTCAATTGTTCTCTTTAACGGTTAGTTTAATACTTAATTGGACTGCAGCGAAACTGTTTGAGGGTTTTGTGTGTGTGTGTGTATTTTTTATCACGCGAAATGGAAAGCTTTTTCAAAACTTCTATCAAATTTTCCTCTCTCTCTCTCTATAGACAAGTGTTAACCTCACGATTCTGCAGGCATTTTTCACATGTCACCTCACAGCACCATTTGAATACACAATTGCAATTGGTCTTTTCTTCAACCACTCGTTGCTTATAGCCTCGACCACAGCACAGGTGTTCACAACTTGTATCGTTTGGGCACTCTCTACCTTGTGTGCCTAAAGCACCAGTTGATCCATTGGGCGAACAAAAATCTGGCGAATCATCAGCATATACCAATTGATATTTATTTGCCGGTCTTGTGTGGGGAATTTCCGGCATAAAACTATTCCCATCATTGCGTAGCGTAACTTTACGTGCATTATCGTATCGCTCCAATAATCGAGCGGAAATTTCTCGGAAGGGAGGCATCTTTAACCAGCATGTTTTTACCGTACATGAACCAGATAGTCCATGACATTTGCACTCCAAACGCATGGCATCGCGAATTGCCTAATGGGGAAGAATTGTCGATCACTTTAATTTAATGCTTTAAGTTTTAATATTTTAACTTACCAATCGTCCTGCATTGTTATTGTGTAGTTTTACCAAAGTTCCCAGATCACTTCTCCTTTGCCGATGCTTGGCGTCCAAAAATGCTCTCGAGTGACGCAGACCAAAATTGACATTATCACTACAACCGCCCCATTCCCATTCGCCTTGAGGAAACTTGATGTTATCCCAAAATTTGCGGCGACCTCGTTTTCCTCCATGTTTGCCATTTTTTCTGGGTTTTATGGTGGACAAGTCGAATGTGAGATTGCCAACCAATTGTTGCTCCTGTTGCAGTTGTTGTAGGCGTTGCTGTTGCGAGGGTAAGTGTTGCTGCTGTTGACGTAACATAGCTGCCTGTTGTTGCCGTTCCAGTGCTGCCTCTGCAGTGGCTGCATTCACCATTTGAGGTTGACCCCCATTCCGCCTCATATGCGATTTATCACATGAACATTCCACCAATTGACCCATAGTGCAGGCCTTTGTCACAGAATAGGTAACTCCAGCAGCGGTAATGGCATTCACGAAACCCGTCTCGCGTGAATCTGAAACAATGTTTAAAGATTGGTATATATATTATATATAGGTGTAAAAAAAATTACAACTAGTTGAAACATTATTTAATTAATTAATCAAGTTTCCCTTTTCCAAATTCTAAAATTAATTAAGTAACTATTTGAATTCTATCCAATGAATTATTTTGCATATATCTGCTATTATTGCTAATAACTTGATTATAACCTGCTCATCAGTAGACCCTATACTTATATATATATGGATACTCTATTCATAATCGATTAACATTCAACCATTCACTCATGCCACCGAAGTTCAGGCGATTAGCGTCTGATTGATTTCAATTTGTCAGCAAAGGCGACAAAATGATTTATTATCATGTTCGATTGGCAATCAACAATCTGTTCGAACTGCCTGCTGCTCTATGCAAATCAAACAGAGTCACGTTTTCTCTCTATATGTATATGTCAGCTTATATATATATGTACCTACATATATGTGCGTATGTATGTGTTTTATAATGAAATCGAAATCGGAATTACACTTGTAATCGCTGTGAGTTCTCTTCAATTTCGTAGAGATGGAAAGGGGAGGGAAGGCGATATATCTTTCACTCCCCCAAAAACCCAGAAATCTTAACTCTTGGCCTTCAAGTGGTGATCTGGTTTGACATTTTGACAGGGTGCGGCTTTTAAGTTCCTTGGTATGAAATCTTTGGCCAAGCTCCCCTTTTCTTTTTGAGGAATTTATTGCACCATAATTTGGTATGTGTTTTGTTTGCGCATTGTTGTCATTAAGTGCAGGCAGAAGGAAACTCTTTTTTTTTTTTTCGTATTTTTTTTTCTTTTTTGGGTAATAATTTATTAAAATTGACAGCTTTGTAGGCTCATTTCAGGCGCTATTCATCAGGCTCTCCACTGGCACTGGCCAGGCGCAACATTTTTATTATGCAACTTGATGGATGATGCGGTCGCCTGCCAACTGACAAGCTAAAACTGCACAGAGATGACGACGACGACAACAACCAAGACCACGTTCCATCCCCATTCGGTCCCCCTTTTCGGTCCCCCACTTGTCCACGATGAGTTGTAATTAGGCAGGCATATGCCTCTTCACCTGGTCATGGTCGTGACTCTTCTGACTCAGTCCTCTGTCCGAGAGTGTTGACAGTGTCGTTTATTTTGCCTTCCTTTTTTTCTTTGGTTTTTCAACTTAGTATCTAGTATGTGAAGTTAGTTACCACTGGCTTCTGGCTCTTTCAAACCGTCCAGTGTCTTTTATGATCGCGCTCACTATTTAACTACTTACCGCGCATTAAAATTTTCCTCAGGCTTTTACGCAAAACAGTGCAGTTCCAACGGCGATTACGAAATTGAAATTCACATTCGCGGAAACCCAGATTAATGCCATTGATGATCTCTTTGAGCAGTGCCGAATCGGGTCGACAGATTTCGGCCAATTTGCCACGTAGACGACGAGTCTTTTTGCACATTAGATTTGGATCGAGCAGGATGTTTGTACCCTCGGCCCTAGAGATATCAAAGAGAGAGAAAGAGAGAGACATATCAAATCGTGATAACATTTCAGGTTCGAATATCGATCTGAGTATTTCGATAGCATTTGATCGAAAATCATTGTAAGTGAATACAAACTACTGAACACATAAGTATTTTCTAGAATTTTAGATTAAAGATTTCTGGTCAGTTAAAATTATTGATTAAGGCTAATAATCAGTAATATCGTGAAAAGTGTGTAAGTTGTACAATAAATTGCTTATCAATGATCCATAGATAAACTTAACTGTATATAATATCGGTAAAGTAGATATTTTCATTTAAATTCATCGTTAAAAAATTATGCTAAAATATATTTATTTGATAATTCGTCCAAAAATAGAAATGCAAAACCTAAGTCATTTATTTTGACTTTAAGATTAAAAAGATTAAGATTAAAATATATGATGGCGCCAGCTGAAAGCCACAAACCGCGAAACTCAACCATGTCTATGGAATATCATTCCACGCACACAAGTTCATTAAAAATAGTTTTTTATTTATTTATTTATTTATTTATTTAGATTTTTGGCTGCCTAAGTGGAAGCCTGGAAGCACGAGTAGAATCAGAGTGTAGTCAGTTGTTTGATTGGATTCTGCCAAAGCCTCGTTTATTTGCTTAGAAGTGGTAAGGCAAACACAGAAGGCATCTAGAACCTCAAAAATATGAACTACATTTGTTTTTTGCACATTTTTTTTTGCCGTCATATGTGGCGTATACGCAATGTATACGCGAATTTGAATGTGCGAGTGAATGAATTGTGTTTATTATTGTAATATTATTATTCTTTTGATACCCTTTGTATCTGTTGTGGCTCTGGATTAACCTAATGAAACAATGTACACTATATGTATTTGGTAATCTCTAAGATCGAATCTATAATGAGTGATTAACGATATCCCTTAAACAAAAATTGATGTAGTTTATATGGTACCTATATAATTTATATATTGATAGTGTATTGACTACCTAATGATATTTTCCATTTATAAATTTTAAATTATTTCATGGTAATTATTAAGATTTTCCCAAGGTATTCTTTAGCCGGTGTTTAGATAGAACATATTTGTTTTTTGCCTAAACAACACTCCCACATTTGTTTTGTGCAATTTTCTCGATCAACTGCAGCGTTAAAATAGTTTTGTTTTTGCTTTTTCGTAATTTAGGTGGAAAATTAATAATTACCGCAAACATTGAGAATGTGGGTGCAGCTACTGAGCTACTGAGTATCGATATATATTTATATATATATATATATATATACAAATATATATATATATATATATTGAAAATCGTTTTGCTGCTATGCGCCTTTTCGGCCTGAGATTTATGTTTTTCCATTTCAGATTTATGACTTTTTAATAGCTCAATTGTTTCCCTTTCTCTTTCGCTCTCTTTTTCTGTCTCTCTCATACCATCTTTTACGCTCTCGCTGGCACTCTCTTGGTTTTCACATTCGCGTGAAATTTAATTTTTTACACTCATTCGTGAACTTTGCGCCGATTTAAGTTTAGTAAGTTTATGTTTAGGAAATTTTAATAGGGCCTGCTGCTGGGCAACTACATTATACATATATGTACATATATACATACATATATACATATGTACACATAAAACTGTATTGGACTGAACTGAGGCTAGACAAAGTGATTGATGTGCGATCGAATGGAATCACTTTGTCCAGCAACACCCTCGCACCCCTTTACAGTCCTCAATGTCTACATTGGTTCAAGGCATTTTCTTGCGTTAATTTTCTTGTTATTTTTAGCAAATAGAAATGAAGCAACTGACTCACTCGCAAATCCTACAGAAATCATCGCAAAAACAAAAAGGTGAAACATTCAATATATGTATGTAGGTACAATAATAACCGAAATGGTTATTCATCGTTTAATGACAAAGAGGTCGTTAATAAGATTACACGATAAAAAAAACCTATTTGGACAGTGGCCAAACCCTTTAAAAATCGTTTACCGATAATTGAATATGTCATTGTTTGCCTATCTATGTCGAAACAGATTTTACTGCCTACATGAGGTTTTTCTTTTTCGTCTTTCTAGATTGTGATTATTCGAGTGAATGAAAATAAACGAATTTCATAACATAACTAACATTATTCCTTAAAAATTCTTAAAAGTATTAGAAAGCTCTTAAACAAGTCTGTAGGGAAGATATCTTCGCCGATGTCACTCGAATCTATACTATAGCTTTCCTATATAGAGAGTTACTTTCTCTCATTATAATATTCTCTGGCTTACCGTTTGATTTTATTGCATTTGCATTTATGTTCCTTGACTAAAATTGAATGGATTCTGCAGTTGGACATTTCAAAAAAAAAAAAAGATTGTTTTAATCAACAATTTTCATTCGAAATATATAATTTGCTGTTATTTTATTTCTTTTTAATTTTTTTCCTCCTATTGTGTCCTCATTTCTTGGACTCTGTGGCACTTCAGTTGATAAATATGTGCCCCCAATTTTTGTTTTAGTTTTTTTCGTTCGTTTCTTCATACTTGACCAGGCTACCACCTGGGTAGATTTTGTCTGCACACTCGATCTTCTGACCAAGAGATTATGACAACTTAATAGCTACAAAATCAAAATGAAATAACAAATAGAGCAAACGCACGCAATGCACATAGAGAAGACAATGTTGATGATAAAGATGATGAAGATGAAGATCTGTTCAAGTACTAACAAAAATATTAACTCCAAAAACAAAAATAATAAAAATAAAAAAAAAAACAAATTCCTCGATAGTTAAAAGTCAACTCAACTGGATATGAATCGAGTTTGAAATGTGTAGGAAACAATTGGAGTTCACACAGCGAAAATGATCAACTTCATCTTCATATCGAAATGTGGATCTCTGTTGCTGTTTCTTTTGCTGCTGCTTCTGCTGATGACGTCGTCGTCTTGGTTGCTGATGATGACTGGAGAGATCTAAAGAACTCAAACACCTTTCAAGCGTAGACACATACAAACAGAGCGAGACTGTGGGCATGAAGCAGAGAGGGGTGATAGCCAAAGAGATATACATACATACATAGATAGAGACAGAGACACACAAGGAAAGAGACAGATGGAGAGAGAAAGAAAGAGCGAAAGAGGAGCCACCACACAAGTTGCCCCAGGTTTTTGGTTAAGCGGAAAATAGCCAAGAGTCAGACGAAGTTGTGCCAACGTTCGACACTTTTTGGTTTTGTTGCGTTTTTTCTTGTTGTTGCTGTTGTTGTTGTTGATTTTTTTTTTTTTTTTTTGAAGTTGAAGGCAGCTGGCGGCAAACTTGAAAAGATTTAAACAACTTCAGTGTGGAGAGTCCCAAGCACACTGGGCACTGGCACTGGCACCCAGTCTAAAGTCAGACCAAGTCACAGCCAAACGTATCTTTATTTTGCTTTCACACACAACTCTGAGTATGGTGTATGTGTGTTTGTTCGACTGGTGCCTACCTTGGTGGTGTACCTGTGTGTGTTGTTCGGGTGTAGTCGTTGCTATAGGCCTCAATGGATTTTCTCTGATTGTTTTTGTTTTTTGTTTATTTTTTTTTTTTTTTTGGTTTTTGCTTTTGATCAAAGTGTATGACATTCGGTGGAAACCATGAAAACCGAATCGGAAACTGAAACTACTGAAAAGCCACCCCATTGATAATTTAAGATCATTTCACCTTTAATATCATTGACTTAAATATTTGAGATCGTATTGAAAATTCTAAAATCTAAATATGTGTTTTATCCAAATTTACTTATTTAAAGATTAAGCAAATTTTTTATGTCTATAATTCTTCTACAAATATATCGAAAAAGGATTAGCCAAAAATACTCCGTTTTAACATTAGATTATATTTTACTTGACAAGAATTATATTTTCATATTACAGAGCATTTTAGAATCGGTTTGGCTTATCATTCCGTTTCCTTTATTTTTAACCTACTTGCTTCCCTCTTTTCTTTTCCGCCTCACCTCTTTCTCTGCCGTTTCTGTCAGTTCTGGTTCTATGTAAATATATGGGCAATGTCGCTGTCATTTGATTGACTCATTTTCGTGAGTTGTGCTGTGCTGTGGCTGTTAGCCAGGTTCTTTCTCCCTCTCTCTCTCTCTCTCTCTCTCTCTCTCTCTCTGCCTCTCTCTGCTTTTCGCCATATATCTCCGTATTCTTGCGCCCCTCGTCTACCATCTGCCTCCATCCTTCTGTTGTTCATTTCATGGTTTTTAGTGTAAACAAATCAACGACTTAAACCACTTGTCAACATATGCGAGTGGCAAAAGTATTTAAACAAAACATCGACAAGGCGTTGAATGAATGACCAAGTTGATTCTTTTCTCTTCTCTTCGGTTACTCTGACTCCGTCTCTGTGTTCGACTACGACGCTTTAAATGCCAAGACTTGACCAGTGGCAAGTCAAGTGCTGTTGTGCCTGGTCAGTTTTTCAATTTAACTCGCACAAATATTTGTCCAACAGAAATGCCTCAGCGCAAGTGTTGATCTTTTGGGCATACAGCGGACAGAAAACAGGACCGAAATAATTTAGTCAGAGTCATAGGCGCCGTGTATTTGGATGGATACGAGAATGATGAAATGGAGATCTATATTTGAACTTTGTCCCAGACAAGTTTACATATACATTTTTAAGTATACATTGCCATAAGAGTCTTCTATATACGTAACTTTATGTTAAATATATTATATAATAAATTTGTTATATAATACTTCATGTTATAAATATGTATAGAAAGAAATAGGCCAATTTATTAAAATTGTTCTTTACATGGTTTGCCATTTGCCCTGATTTCAATTAATCCAGCACTGGCAGATAGTTTATAGGAGGTGGAGTTGAAGTTGGAGCTAAAGCTAGTGGCGTTTGATGTGGGCGGCTGCATTGACAATTGATTAGCTTCTGCTACCGGCAGGCAAAGTAAAAAAAAAAAAAAAAAAATGTATAATAAAGGTGTTGACATGAGTTAGTGCCATTTGCCAGATTTGGGTGCGGTGATCTTTTTTTTTTTTTTTTTTTTTGCTTAAATTCGTGTGTGGGCGTTGACTTTGCGACACCTTTTTTTTTTTTGCCATTTTTTCCATTTTGTTGCCAGGTCTTTTGTCACCTGGCAATTAGTAATTGAAAAGTAGGCAAAAACTTTACTTTATCTTTTCCTGCAAAAAAAGAATGTTCCCAGGCTAATAATTCTGCGATATTTACTTCTAAATTTTCTTTTTTGTCTTGTACCAACTCTTCTTCTTAAGCTCATGTCATTCGTTTAACAAGACAATGACTCTAAATCCTCGAACAAAGACCACATCAATCTCGGCGACAACGTTTAACTTAATTATAGCTCAAATAGGCGTATTCCTTTACCTACTCTTCATCTCTCTCCTTCGAGTTGGTTAGGAGGTGAAGGAACACAAGAGTTTAAGGCATCTGAAGATGGCTCATTGTGAGACAAAACCAAATATTCCATAATTGATAGCTAAATGTTTGCAAAAAAAGGAATTCACATTTAACAAAGGATTTTTGAAATGTTTTTTTGTGAATGAAAATCTGTTTTATCTACAGTTAATAAAACGAAATAAATTATTTCAGAGATAGTGTTTGTCTAGTTATAGCTTCGGGAAAAGCGGGGAAAGTGTATACCCGATGGGATAAAAAGTAACCTATTTTGTTTGAACGATTCTTATATTTTCATTTTCTTTGTACATATATAATAGCCTTTCGTTTTTATGTCCTCCAACTTGACCCAACTTGTCTTTGTCTTTCTGCGTTTCTTCTTTATTTATTTTTTTTGCTGTCATGGGTCTTAATTATGCTTCTGCTGTAGCCAATTATGATTTAAAAGATGATGATAATGATGGTGATCCGCAACAAAAACTGCATTCGTCAAAGTGACGGACAACAGCGATAAATTAACAAAATTTACAAATTGCAACGAGATTTTAATTAAGAACTTAAACAAGAAACTTGAACATGAAACACTTATTCAATCGGATGAACTTTCCCTAGTTGTATACCCTTCAAAATGGGCAGGCAGCCTTCTTCCTGTTTGTCTACTACATTTCATCATAATCAACTCATTTGCATTAAATTTTGGCAGTTGGCCGAGTTTGTTGTCTGCTCGTTAACCGCGGGGCCAGGCCTCATCTGATGATGATAATAATGATGATCCTGATGATCATAAAAACGATGATGATGATGTTGATGATGATAATATCTTGGTTGGGGGTGGTGGTTTTGCACCACCTCATCGTAATCACAAAGTGTGCCAAAAATCTATCTCACTATTTTTCTTGATGAAGATGAGTCGCTGTTGTGGTTGCTCCACTGACATAGTGTGGCTATTCCCATTCTCGTTCCCCAATGTGTTGTTGTTGTTGTTATTATTGTTGTTGTTGTAACCACCTAGAGAGACCAAACAGCTTGAGACTAAGTGGCCAATCTTTTCCTCCTCTTTTCCTCTCTCTTTCTCTCTCTCTTCCTTTCTCTCTCTCTCTCTCTCTCTTGGTTTGTCTGGCACTTAACCCATTAAAACCCCACCCCATGCTGGGCTCACCCAAAAACAAAAATGAATGAAATGGAAACGATTTTCAATGAATGAATGAATAGAAAATTGCAACAGGAAAAACATTAAAAGAAAAATCACATTGTAAATGTCAAATGTGATTTTCCAACGGAAATGAGATCATGATGAAAGATCATCATAAATTGTGAGTTTCTATGCAGTTATTGCAATTTTTGCAGTTTTCTTTCGATTTTTGCCCGATGATATTTTTTTTTTTTTTTTTTTTTATCATTTTTCAAATGCTGTTTTTAATTAAATTCCAGACTTTTTAATTGGTTTTGGTTTGACCAATGGAATTTCCATTCATTGTAATATATAAGTATACATTTATGTATATATGCATATATGTACATAGATCGAAATCTTTTCATCGATGAGTGTTGCTTTTAATTGAGCATTTTAATGATGACTAGACAGAGAAAAAGTAAAGCACGATGGGGTGAGAGACAGTGATAGAAACAGAGAGAGAGAGAGAGTTGGAGAAAATGCAACCATTGTGTAAATTACATTTGCAATTGGTGCTAAATGCGAAGATATGATATATATATATTGATCTATTCCTTGAGGGATATATGTGTGTATAACATTTGGAAAAGTCGTTCTGCTGCGAAATTCCAGAAATACTTTCAAATAAAATATATAATTAGAAGAACTTGATAGCCCCTTTCAATTCTTGGATATTTAAGGCTCAAAATGCTAACAAAATTGTATCTGTTTCATTTAAATCAAATTATATTTTGGGATATTATTATTTAAATTCGCAGCGTATCTGTAAGAATACAGATTAGATGATAAGTCTTGTTGACACTAGCTAACAAGCAAGTTTCTTTTCTTAATTATTAAATTTTATAATTTATGTTCAAATGGATTTAAATATGTGACACAAAGCATGATCTTTTCAAAAATAGTTTCTTGTTATTTCTTTATCAGATATTAGATAAAATAAATAATTCTTCCTTTTAGGAAAGACAAAAAATTCAGGGTTATATTTCAGTTGATAATAATATCTCCGCATTATAATGACAATCTGAAATAACCATTTTCCAATGCTATAATTCCTTTTTGGCTTTAGAATAAATGGTACATTCGGGTCCTTATCGATCTGTCGTAGCATTTCTCTCATCGAGATTTGCTTTTGCTGTCATCACTAGTCTGTCTGCCCTTGAGTCTGTTCGGTCAGTGGAAGCGTGAAAATGGCACAAAATGTTGCAAAGTCGTAACAATTTATGTGTGTGTATTTTTTCTTGTTTGTTTTTATTTCCATCGACATCATCAAAGCATTTTGAACTTGAGCTCTTAAATGATTTAATTAATTTATTGTGAAGAGTTTCAATTGGATTTGGATGCATTTCCTACGTTTCCACCCCACTCCACCACCTCCACCACCTCCACCCTGCTGCTGGCCAGTTTTCATGTTGCAGGTGGCCTCTTTTTTGCTGATGTTGCGATCTTGCTCTGTGCCTCGCCCAGTTGCACACAACTCAAATTAAATTAATAAAAAGCTAAAAGCCAAAAGGAAAATTACCGTCATGCAGTCTACGCCACGCGACGCCCACAATCCCACCATACACCACCAACACCAACCCTGTCCAACCCCCCATCTTAAGTTTGACAAATGTTTTGAGGCGAGAGCAAAAAAAGAAAAAAAATTAAATTTTCGCTGCCGTTGACAGCGGTAATTTTTTGTTGTTGTTTTGTACCTTCATTGATGCCACTTTGCTGGCAAATAATTTGGCAAACTGCATAACTTATGTATAAGGAACGCAAGTCCCCTTGCCCTCACTCCCTCCACTACTCATTCAACTACTATTCTCCCCTTCCACCTGCGCCTATGATTTCTATTTGATGTTTGTCCTCCTCAGTCTGTTGTTGTTTATTTATTTTTATTCGCCTTTTTTTTTTTATTTTTGCCTGTAATTTCGCGCATAAATTCAAAGTGTCATCCTGCATCTTCTTCAGTTTTTGCAGTTTGCAGTTTGCAGTTTGCAGTTTTTCAGTCTTCGCTTTTTATTTATTTTGGCTACCGTTTTGGCCATTTATTTTTGGGGTCGGCCAGCAGCAGCAGCATCAGCGACAAATGTTCCACCCAAAAATTAAAAAAAAAAAAAGAAAATTAAAAAGAAAAAAACGTTTGTGCCATGTAATTAAATCTAAATTAAACGTCACATTTTGAAGGTCTCCCCTATGTCGTTCGCCGCTCGATTGGCTCTGTTTGATTTGCATTTAGAAATTTTCACAACCGATTTTGACTCACCTCTAGTCTTGGCATATTGTACATCTTTCTTTTTATTTTCTATTTTTTTAATGTATAAATATATATACATATGTATATTGTAAAAAGAAAAAACCGGAAACTGTTGCGCCAATCTCTCGTAAATTGATGCGATTTGACATAAACACAGATGACGATGCCAACCATTTTTACCTGGCCCGTAGCAACGGACACCATATGTACGCGACATAAATGGCTGATTCTTGGCATTCAAAATTGAAATGTCATATGTAAAATCAAGTAAAGTTTTCTATGGACAAATTGTTCAAGGTCATTGAAATGTACCTTGCATCACGTTTTAAAGATCGGAATGAAGCAAGCAGCTTCAAAAGTAGGTAGATATCTAAGGCGATTTAACCAATTACTTCCATACCTCATTATACAATGGGCTGCAACGTAGGGTTATAATCTGATGATAAAACCTTATCCTGATTAAATCGTCCTATATTAAAACGAACTTTTAGAGATACTCGCATACTTATAAATAAGGTTAAATTTACTAAATTTCTTAATCGTTATCAAATGTCGATTGCCAAACCCTAGAAATTTTAAGAATAATCAATTAACAATGTCAGGAAAAAAAAATAAAAATTTATTTGGATCTAAAAGTGGGATTTCCCTGCAAAACAGCTGATTCAGTTGGTAGTTCTCAATTTGATAAAAAGTTTACTTTAATTTTTGATAATAAATTATCCAAAAGCTTTAATAGTCGGCTATACGCGCTCAATTAATGCTTCCCCTACCTCCTAGAGTTCCTTTGGGTGATCATAGACATAAACAGGTTATTCAGTTAGTTAGAACAATATCGATCAGCTGTTGTTGATATCAATGTTGTGTGTGTGTGTTTCTTAATGTTCACTCACCAGCCGAATCCAGTCATTGGCATTGCAAATATTAAAATTGCAATTACCATTAATAACCGCATATCGCTCCAAGCCGCGCCAAATGCACCGGCAATATACAAATTTTGTGACCCGGCACAAGTTTGCTTTCTTTCACTGGGGAATTGTTAAGTGGTTGGCTGGTGGGTCGGTTGGTTGGTTGTTAAAACGTTTTTTGTTTTTTATGACAATCGAGAGAGCGAGAAGTAAGCGAAGTGAGATCGGAGATGCAAATTAATCAAGCGTGATGAGTTTTTTTTTTTTATTTTGTTGTGTCCCTGATTATTTTGAGGTGCGTTTTTTTTGTTTTTTTTGTTGCTCTCTGTTTTTAACTGGGAAAGTTACTACAGTTGAATGGTGGCAACTGAATGGTGCACTGAATGACGAGGTCAAATTTTGACAACGGGTACAGCATTGCGATCACTTTTGCACATACGCACACGGAGAAAGCTGACGGCGTACTGAGCCCAAGAATCCCAGAAGGAGCCAACCAGCCAGGGAGCCAGTCAGCCCAAGGAGTTGTCCCGTCCACGCACACACACTCGCCACGAACTAAAAAAAAAAAGGGAACCCGAAAAAGTTGAACAGCGAATCAAAAAGGCCCGCAAGAAAAAGACGAAGCGTAAAAAATGAAATTAAACGCGCGCCTTTAATCAAAAACAAAAAAAAAAATAAAATAAAACCAACAACAACAACAACAAAACCGAAAAAAGCACCGGGAAGAAGGAAGAAGAAGTTGCGAGTCGTTCAAGTTGCGTTAAAGTTGCGCTTTGGTTTTTATATATCTACTTTGCTTTTTATTTTTGTTCCCCTTTTTTCATTGTTTTTGCTTTATGTTTGTTGTATTTTGTGTTAATTTAAAGGCCGGAGCATCCTTCTCAGATGTTGGTTAAAAACCATCAGCTTCAGTTTTTCCCAGGTTTTCAATTTTTGTGTGTTTTTGGGGTCCCTGGGAACCGTAAAGAATCGCGCACACATTAAACACACTCGCACACATGTACACAAATACAGCAGCACACTCGACTTGACCGTTGCCCGCAACAGTTTGCAATGCTCTGATCGATCGGTGAGGAATACGTTAATTTCCTCACAACTCGCGAAAAATGTATCTACGAGTAGTTCAGTTCTACGTTCTCGTGCTCCGCACTCTGATCTGCGTCTGCGTTAGCGTCCGTTGCCGGACCCGGCTATGATCGCTCAGTCTATGTATGAATGGACGACGTTGCCGTCGCCGTCGTCATCATCGTCATCATAGTCTCTTCTACTTCTGCTTCTGCTTCTGCTTCAGCTGCTGGTACTGTAGTTGTTGTTGTTGCTGCCGCTCTGTTTAGAAGCGTGAAAATTTATTTCACTCATGTGCGCGCTGCCTCGTCGAAGTCGCCGTCGTCGTCTTTTGTACGTCGGCAGCGCTGCTTTTGGTTTTTTTTTTGTGTTTTTGTTGATTTTTGAGATATTTTCTAATGTATCTGGTAAGATATGTGTTTCAATGTGCTTTCTGTGTGCATGCCCACAGTATACAGTGAGAACAAATTGTATATGTACTAAAAACGTTTGATTATCATGCGAAAATCAAGATAATTGTCATTGTAAAATGTTTAATGACTCGAAAACTTGAGTTAATTTTTCGACTTTATTATGTTAATATGTTTAATTTAAAATAGCATTTGTATAATTTTTTTAGTCACTGTTAACTCCCTCAAAAACTTTCGGTTTGGTTACCATGTAGTACAATACCAACTGACATCACTCTACTCTTGATTTCCGTTTCAATGACACCCGCTCTCCTTCTTAAATCTTCACACCGCTTCCCCACCACCTTCCCCTCTCGTAGTACCATAACTACCACCACCACCCGCGCTCTCTTTTGGTTGCCGCAAATTGTTTACACGCGACAAACTTGTCATCTTTTTTGTTTCTTTCCTCTTTTAATGTGATAAAATGCCTCAAAAAGCAGAATATAAAATAAAAAAAAAGGTTAGCGACTTTACTTTCTGCTCTCAATGTTGGGCTAGGCCGCAGGTAACAAGAAATAACCACAAATAAGCATATATGTATATACATACGTACATACATACATATAAATGTATATATATGTATAGTCTGTATATATAGTATAGATATATATATCTGACTATAACAAAGTCGCATGCCCATAAAAAACTGTGCCACTTGGTACTGTCTTACTCTCGGACTCTGTCATGAAATGTCTTCGCTTCATTCTCATCCTATCAACATCTCTAGACACGTACGCGTGTATCTGATATCTGTACACCTAATCATTTTCAAATACCATAAAACAGATTCACAGAGACTTAACTTTTCTTTCATCCATGATGATGATGATGATCATAATCAGCTGAGCTGCCATCAGTAACCAGTAACCAGTAGCCAGTAGCCAGTTAGCTGTATAAAAAGTTTAGTCAGTCAACACTCAGCAAAAATCTCGTGCTCATTGTTTTGCATGCTGACCTAATCCCTATAGATAATTTTTTAGAAACATTTATTACACTAAACACAAAATATGACTAAAAGCAAATATATTAAATCAAAGATAAAGATTTTTTCCAAGTTACGATATCTTGAATTTGGAAAATTACTAAACCTATATAAACCAAAAGTATGCAATAGAAAATTTTTAATAAACCTTTTTATATACAATGAAGCAAGAAAGTCGTCCGTGACGGCTTGGAATATACCCTGTATCAAGTAGAGATTCTTTATAAAGTCAAACTCCATCAAAATCCCCATCGATTTAATAAAATTTTTTGTGTGTTCATATGGATGGACGGACGGCCACATCTATATCCTGATTAAAAATATATATACTTTATGGGGCCGGAAATGTTTTCTTTTCCTCACATTTTGGCGACTCTAATATACCTCTTTTTTCCGACTGGTACAGGGTACAAAAACTGGCATAAAGTTTTGTGAAACTTTTTTTGAAAAAATTGTTTTCATTTACTTTACTTCAGATTTCAAAATATTTACAATTAAAGATCTTCTCAGGCAATTCAAAAATTTTTTAAGCAATGATGTCGAGCGACAGTTCTATGAAATGATAAATTTAGAGAGGCCTTTTCATAATATACATACATATATTGTTCATAAGAATATAGGCTAATCGGAGGAACCAACGCTTTATTTTTTGTTTGTTTATAAATTTCGAATTAGCTTCTTAGGACAAAGGGTGAGAGAAGGAGAGAGTGAGAGGGGAAATGAGAATGATTTCGGCAGCAGTTTTCGGCTGAAGCTGCTTGATGATGTGAGTGGCGTTTTAAAGTTCACAACTTGTCAAAATGTTTGCTCAGAAGTCGTCTCTCATACAACTGACTGACTGACTGACTTATCTCATTCGTGGTGGTTTTTTGGGTCTATGTTAACATACTGACGTGGATTTTGCTCCTCTGAGTTTAAAAAAAAAAAAAAAAAAAAAAAACGTTTTGTGGGGTTTGACGGGGCTGATTCAACAAATAAACAAAAGAGAGAAAAAGCGAAAACTTTCCCATTCAAAAGATGAGGGGATGAGGAGGCAAAAATATATCTATTAAAATGAAAATAGACGCTGACGAAGAAGAAGCAGCAGCAGCTGTAGCAGTAGCTTACCAATACCACATTAAAATCGTATATAGTAAGCAATTTCTGTTCATGATTAATGACTGACACAAAACTCAAACCGAACTGAACTCAACTTTTGCTCTTGCTCTTGCAAAATCCTCTAAACAATCGTCATGTATTGCACTTGGCTTCAATCAAATTCAAAATCAACTGTCAAACTCACTTTTAACTCACACGAGGCCGGAGAATTTGTTCGCACTATCCATTGATCATAAAATTTTTATGGACCTACGCAGCAGCAGCAGCAGCAGCAGCAATTCGTTTAAGTATCGACCATTCCTCGTAATTCTTCATAAACCAAAAGTCAGCTAAAATAAGATCAACATAGATGTGAGCAACAGAGAGATATTATATGGTGGATATAGTTTGTGGCATATGTTAGAGGGCGCTATATACGCGATTCGGGGAAACAATTCTCGCATTGTGCCACAAAGCACGGAAAACAAAACCAAAAAAAAAAAAAAAAAAAATTATAGATCAATAAACAAAAAACCGTCATGTTATGAGCTATTAACGTAATTGGAAATTAGCATTGCCTGAAATTGAGTGGCGATCAGTTTTATGCCCTATGGTTTATGTTGTTTGGATTATTTTTTCCAAATCTATATTTAATGCAAATTACATATAAAGAGATTACTTTAGCTCATTAACTAATTAATTTAAATGGCGGATGTGATCTACATATAAAAATGCGAAATATAAACATTTTTCTATGCAAAGACATCTTTTTAATCTTTTTTATTTTCCATTTTAAACCAGAATGAAAGCAAATTTAGTTAGTAGTTAGCAAGGTAATAAACATAAAAGCTTAGTTTAATCGATTTTTCTAATTTTCATTTTGAAACGTATTTCGTAAAATATTTAAGTCTATTTACAAAATAGTACCTTATTTTAATTAAATCAGCATTAACCACATTAAAGAGGGAAATTAATTAATATATTCGGAAAATGTATTATTGTCTACTTAAAATAAATAACTGAATTCTCAAAATATTGTTGTAATAGTAAATTAATTATATTTTTAATATCTCATGTTTATGCAAAAAAGAGATAACTTTCTTCTAGTATAGTTTGTACATTTACACTTGTCGAGGCACCCTGTATTTGCTTCTTAACTGCGACATTTTTGTTTCTTTTAAATTCAACGCCCAATGACAGGTAAATTTTTATTAATTTTTATGCTCATCGTCGCTGTGGTGGGTGCAAAAAAGTAATTTGTTTTAATTTGTTTAATCGCTTAATCCGCAACGGTCCCCGGGCCAAAGTGTAGCTCGATCTGTGAGTGTATGAGTGTGCGGAAACCTGTTCTGCAAATGAAAAGAGAAAAGATCTCCCTGCGACGATTTTTTTTTACTGATCACTGGTGGTCCTGCGGCCTTTTGTTTTTGATTGCCTCTCGGAAAGTTAAGGTTAAGTTAAGACTAAGACCAATTTATGATGAGTTTCGATATTTTATTTTATCTTTTTTGAAGGTTTTGTATTATTTCATGAACCGTGTGGCTTAATTAAACTTTGGCACATTTCATCAGAGCGCTTCTCTACGCTTTCCTTCTCGCCTTGCATAAGGCCATTGAAATTTATGGTTGAGACCAGTAAAAATCATGTTTAAATTTTTGAAGTTCACTTGAAGAAGAGCAACAGCAGCTGACAAAATGAGCATAAATCTTTTTTAGTATACCGCCACTGACTGACCATTTCAACACTTCTCCTATACAGGGTAACCAACCACTCATTCCCCTCTCTCTATCCTATATTCACTCTATGTCTAGTAAATCAACTGAATCGGTCGTAAAAAGTCATACAGTTTCTTACTCTTTGTCTTCTACATTTACAACAACAACAACAACAATAACAATGGGTGGTAAAAATGGGCAAATAAATAAAAATAATAAAAGCTCAAAATAAAAAAAAAAAAGAAAAAGAAACAAAAAAAGCACGAAAAAAAAACCCACATATATTTTTAGAAAAAATTTCATTTCCTGTACTCTCACAGGGCACTTTCTACCATGTTAATTACGATGACTGAGACTGCGACTGCGGCTGAGGCAGTCGCAGCCGCTGTCTGCCGCTGCTCTGGCAACTAAAAATCCAATTAAATTAATAAAATTTTATGATCGCCGGCGCACACAATTAAAACAATTGAATTATGAAGAGAGAACACAATTGCGTAAAAACAAAACACAAAAAACAAAAAAGGCAACAAAACCAAAAATTTAAATTATTCTCTGTTGCTGGCTGGTGCTGTTGTTGCTGCTGCTGCTACTTTGTTGTTTCGATTTTATGCGTTTTTAATTACAGTCCGAAACAGCAAAAACAAAAAAAAAGTAATCTCATACTATACCAAACACCTTGAGTGAGAGATGGAGGAAGAGAGACAGTGTTAGCGAAACTTTTATGGTAAAGTTTAGTCTCAGGTCTCAGATATCTCAAGAGATTTTCCTCGTGCTGAGACGAATCTCTCATGTTTTTCAAGAAGTATTGCATATTTCCAGGGGTTTGCATCGGGAAACCCTAAATCATACATACACGCAAAATAATAAGAATATACATAGATATAGTATAGATATAGATCAAGAATTTTTAATGAAAAACGAAAATAATCTTCATTAATATCTTTGATCAAATTGTTGTTAAATGAATTCTTAAAGCTATTAATTTTGTTGGACTTCAATATTGGATTAATCTGTTGGGCAAAACACTGCCTTGGTAATCTTATTCTTTTAATCCTGACAGGATGATTTAAATTAAAAGTCGTGTATCTTTTATCGTGATGCTCATGAAGTTCAAATTTTTCCTTTAACATTCATCATCACCAAGAAAGACACAACTTTAGACCGCCATTGGGAAATTTAGCGTGCGTTTCCACCAAATAATAGGTTGATAAAAATATGCTTAATTTTCGTTATGTACTTGAAAATGAAATGCGTTGTAAGTTCCGTTTTTTACTCAAACAAAATGAATTAAATATACACAGAATATATCCAAGATCTCATCAATTTCATTCGCAACTATATCCATCATATGTATAAACCACCATTTTAACAGGGTGTGTCTAGAATTCACAGGTGTGTACTATGTGTCTGCTTTTTCTTTTGTTTTTTTTTTTTCTTTTTTTTTTTTTTTTTTTTTATTTTTATTTTTTTTGTGGATGCAGGTCTCTGTTTATGTTTTGTCAGCTCATAATTTCTTTCAGTTCGGTTAAGTTTCAGTTCAGCTTTTCCTGGCGCTCACAAATTATGAATCGAGCAAATGTGCAATTATAATTATTGTTAACGATTTGTTTATTTCGGCATTTTTAGTTTGTTTCTTCGTGTATTGCCAATGTCGAAATTTATTTTAATATTTATGCACTGAAGTTCATTAAAATGCAAATTTATGATCGTTGATCGAGGCTGCTGCTGCCTGTTAGCCTGCCACCTTCTTGGCTAACCAAGAACTATTTAAAATTTATAGCAAACTTTGCCCAGGGTTTGTGGCTAATTGTTAACAAGAAAACCAAAATCGAAAAGTAAAGAAGAAAAAAAAAACGTTTCTATTGCGTATACGCCGTGTATGTATGTATGTATGCACATAGTTTGAGTTTATGGCGGTCGTGCGCGTGTCTGTTTTCCACATATTGCGTATACGCCCCATGTGATTTGGCAAGAAAAATATGGTTGCCGCTTTAGCACGTGAATTTAGCCCATCAAGTGACACTAATTGAGAATTCTAATAATTTATAATAGTGTTAAGTGAGTTATTTGCAAAACTTATTAAACTATTCAAAAAATTAAAGTTGAGAATTCAATGGAAATTTCACAATATCATAAATTGTTGACCAACTTTTTGTTGATCATTTTGGTATTTATTACTTTTAGTATTTAGCAAACAATTTTATTGTGACGATTGTATAGTCATTGGGAAACTATTAAATAGATATGGCTAAATTTTAAAGCAACAGTGTGGCAGTATCTGCTGACATGTAAAATGCCAAGTTACTTGACAGGTGTTTTCTTTCGGTGCTACAAAAGTTGACAGAACCTGATCAACTACTCATTTAGATAGTCATCCGTAAGTTCCTAGTACTTAAATGATTAAAAAGCTTAAAAATCTTTTTTTTTAATAATTATGCTGTTTCGTTTAGTTAGAAGAATTTAATTTTTTGGAATTGCGATGACTAAGAAATTTACTTATGAAATTGCTTCTTAAGTTTATTAAGTTGCTTTCTCTACAATTTATTCTCAGGAAAGACAAAGAGGAAGAAAAAGTAAACTTTGAATTTATTTTTGTTTTTTTATTTCATGATTTTATTGCTTATACTTCATGAATTAGTGTGGCTGTATATTTCGATTGAAAAAATGAACTAAACAACTTTTTTTTTACTTTTGGCATATCTTATTTCAGTGCCTAGACATTTTTGTTTTTATTTCGAAAACTTCATTATAATTACTCAACCATTTTTGACCTGATTAAGCAGACGAGTGGCTAAAAACCAACTACAGGCTGTTTGCGGCAGTTGAGGCTGGTGATGTTGCCCCTGCAACTTGTTGCTGCTGTCCTGTTGTTGTTGTTATTGCTGTTGCTGTTGTTGGCCTGTCAACAATGCAGGGCATGTGCTGCATGCATTTAACTTTAACATGACAAACCGCAAACTCATAATACACAACGCAGCAGCAACAGGTTTAAGTTTTTTTTTCTTAGCCGTGTTTTTTTTGTCGTATTTTTGTTGCTGCCCACAAAAAGCCACCGCCGCCGCCGCCGCCAACCCACAGTCATTGCTAAGACAGTTCAAGTACCCAACTGAAGAGTGAGTACAAAAGGGAGGCACAGAGGGGTTGGTTGTAAAAGAGAAACTGTCCCAACTGTCCAACTGGGCGATTCATAATATCATATTTCACTTCCTTCAGGATATCATAAAACTTTGCTTCGCTTGTTGTCAACATTTATTGAAAAGTCGTGCCGATTTTATAGCCATTCCAACAAAAAAATAACAACAAATTCCGTACACAAATTTGGGTTGATGACGTAAAGATACCCTGTATTCGTACCCTTGATACGCTTATTCTTGAAACGAATTATCAAAGACTTAAAAGGCTTAAATTTATTTACAATATTTTGTATGGAAAACATTGAAGATAATGATGATTATTGTAGCTATTTTTTATATGTGGTGCATTATCTGATGGACTATAAATATGTAGATATAATAGTAATCGTACAAAAGTATATTAAGACATATGTAATAATAATCAATACTTGTGGCAATATGGCCTACGAACGATAATAATGCAGAGCGGTAGAAAGGATAGAGTTATTGATAAGTGGCACTCAGTTTATATTTATATAATTGAAATATAAGTACCTACATATTATAATTATTATGAAACTTCCTCTATCACCTTAGATAATATTGACATACCTTTATGTTCTATCGATTAGAGGGTATGAAATGTTGCTCTCAGTTGTGGAGCGCCAGTTTTTACCTTAGTTTAGTTTTCTGCTTTTTGCTTTCTTAGTTTTATGGATTTTGATTTCAGCTGCTATTTATCTCGCTCTTTTTGTTGTATTTTTGTTGTGGCGTAGATTAAGTGCACTAAATACCTAGAAGATCTAGGCAAAAAGCGATTATTTTCCCTGACTCCCGCCGATGTGCAGACAGTCGGCAGACAGAAACCAAAGTTGGTTTCGTTTATTTATGAGTTAATATACATGAATTATGACATCAAAAATAAAAAAAAAAAAAAAATAAAAAGAAGAGAAAAATTAAACGAGCAGAGCAGAGAAGAAATCAAAGGGGGGTGAGCCCCCAACAAGTCTGAAATCGAAAACGAAATGGAAATGAAAATAGTGGCTATAAAGGAGTCCCAGAAAGGAGGAGCCAATGGAGGAGCGTGTGCGGGGTAAAACGTTTGTTTTGACACGCGGCGTATCTAATTGAGTTTCTTTATAATTTTTGGTTAGAGGGGCGACCACACGCAATAAGTTTGGGCTACGGAAATAAAAAGAAGGTTGAAGGTTGTGTGAAAATCGGACCGAGAATCGTTCGATCGTTGAAATAAAATGGAATATTTTATGACTCAAGCAACGGCAACAGCCAAACCAACAACAGAAACAACAACAATAACAATATAAGCAACTATTACCGAAGATGAAACAAAACAACAACAAATTTCGAGCTTCTGTTGCGGCTTTGTGGTTGTCGGTACGATTCTTCTTTGTTTCATCTTTTTGCCTTTTTTGGCGATTCCCCTCTCGGTGTGTGTGTGTGTGTGTGTGTGTGTGTGTGTGTGAAGCGCGTGTGGCATGTTGCCATTTGAGTTTTACATGTGTTTGCGGCAATTTTCAAAAAGGAAAACGAAAACTATGCCTCTAAAATTATTTGGTTTGAAATGCACCGAAGCTTTCTATACACTGAAATCTTTAAGGATACGAATATACGAAAACTGGAATATAAAAGGAATATTGGTATTGTCTTGTTATTTAAAAAACGTTCCAAGAAAATTATGTAACCTTTTGCCACGTCATAGAATTTGTTGTACATCAATAAGTTTTGAGTTGTTAAAGCGGAAGTAAGTATTAGTCAGAGCATTTATGGAGCAAAAATGGGAAAAATGAATACGTATATTGAGAATTTCGCAAGTTTGTGAATTGACTAAACAAAACTGAGTCACCCCGTGACGTAGCAAGTGAATCTGTGACGCATGAATAAGGGCATTCCTCCAATTGATTAACCTGTAAATCCATAAGGTGGTTCTTAAACTTTCGATGAAGACTCTGGTTTAAACAGAAGACAGAAATGAAAGTAGCGAAAATTCAATCCCAGTTGATATGTGTTTGTTGAGAATAATCATAGGATGATAAATCATAAAAGTATTTTAATTCTTTTGATATTGCAATCCTTCACAGGAATTAAATTTATCTCCATTGTAGTTATACATATCCATATCAGTTTCTCTTCCCATTGTTCAATGTCAAGGTCATATCTCCTTAGCATTGAATGACTTCATTTCCAATGCGTTAACTTAAACTGAATAAAATGCAACATAAAGTTGTCGATAGCCCAAAAAGATGTTGCTTTTGGGTTAATGAGAAATGTCAGTTGTCAGTTTTTAGTTGGTTTGCCTTCTTCGTTGTTTCTGGCCTGTCTCTGTGTTCCCTTTTGACTGGACTAAAGCTCATTTCGCTAATCGCATCAATAAAGCTTATCAAGCTCACAAAATGGATGCGGGAGAAAAGGCAAACACAGAAGGTAGCATCAAGAGGGGCAGTAGTAGGGAATATGGTACGCTAAATTAAAAGTCCCCTTTAAAATGTCATCATCGTCGTCGTCGTCGTTGTCATCGTCGAAGTCGAAGTCGTTGTGAAATGCGCTTAAGCGTGTTGATCGATAAATTGGCAAAAGAGATCAAGATCAGTATGGAACCACTGTACTAAAGAGGCAACCAATGAGATAAAGAGAAGGGCTGGGAGGCGATGGGAAAGAGAACAAAATGCGAATGAAGTCATCTGCCAGACGCTTTGTCAACCAATTTTTTTGCATGTAGTTTGAAAGACTAAGCCGACTGGATGACTGACAATAAGTGCTCATTTCTCGATCGCCCTAGATCCGATCCCAGGCGCATGATCGACCCTTGACGACAGCTGAGGGGACATTAATACCTCCGGGCAGTTGGGCACACAAACATATACACACACATACACATACAAATTAGCTAAAAATATGCCAACTTCCAGTTTATTCTTTATTATATGAACGTTTTTTTTTGTTTTTGGTTTTTGGTGATTTTGGTTTATCTCATTTTGATCGCTTATGATCGCGCGCTTGTATATATCTATGATTCAGAATTTGGTAGCCATTCATTCACTCTTATTTTTTTTCGGGTTTTCAATTTTGTTTTTTATTTTTATTTTTTGGGTGGTTTCTTCTTTTGCTGTTGGTTTTTGTTTGTTGTATTTGTGGTTTTGCCGGGCATCATAATATTTTTGCGCTTGGCAGATCTAATCTTTGTCCAAAAAAAAATTTCAAAAGGGTCGACATTTTTATGGGGAAATTATTGTAACCCAATATTTGTCTCACAGAGTACAAAACCACAAGAACCTCGATTGCATTTTGTCCTAACTTTGTTGACGTATTTCGTTGCGGTTTTTCGATTGAGCGAAAGGGCATAGGCATATCAAAGCAAATTCACACTGACAAATCGTAAATCTGAAATGAGAAAATTGATGAAATTGATGATGGCACGTGGTATGACGATCAATAAAGAGTTCAAGCATTCAAAGAGTACAGACAGAAAGCGCACAATAAAGGGAATACATGTTTTGATTAACATATAGCTGGACGATATGATATTGATCGAGCTTTATAACTCGATTTTCTTTGAAATACAAACCGTAATTGCGATACAATCGTACTTTATGAGTCACAAATTTCCAGAAAGGAATGTATAACCGATCTATTTTTATCGACAAATTAAGGGCTGTTGGATGCTATATATTTAATGATTAATTAAATAACTGAAATTTAACCGATTAAGGGTTCATCGATTTCGTAGTCGTTCCATAAAATTTTTGTTTTTTTTTTTATTCCACTGATAAACCGAAGTCAAGCTCAAAGGCAAAATCTGAGCGCCAGAGATTACTTAATTTCCAAATTGGCCCTAATTCACGCGCCAAAGTGTGTTAAATTGCCTCTTGGGTAAGGGAGAGCTTTGTGTTTTTTTTGTTGAGGTTTTTTTCTCTCTTTTGCATATGCTCGCCCACCCATGACTACCTGGTGTACAGTCCTCTTAAGAAACAGATACAGAAAGAGAAACAAAATAAAAGAAAAATGAAAAAAAAATACAGATTCGAGTGAGGACCAAATCTTTTGCATGGCCAATCAACGCCCAGGGGCACTTTTGTATATTTCTGACTCTTTCGAATCTCGCATCCGGAGGTCGGTCGAGCGGTCGGCCGGTCAGCCGGTTGAGAATGAAGACGTTTCGTGACGATGACTGGAAGTTGGTTGCCAGTTCCAAAATCAAGGCCTGGTCTCCAGATTCGAGTTCCTGCCTTTACCTACCCGCTTCATGCTTATTACTGACTTCAATTTGGGTTTGGGCGCGTGTAATTTAGACTCTTTTTTTCCCTTTTGCCTTGAATTTGGCATACAACAGCAGAATTCGTTCCAAGCTAATATTTACAGAGAAGCACTATTACCAACTTCAAATTCAAGTCCAATCACCTTCATATCGCCATCTTACCATTTTCTTCCTTCTTTTGCTCTTTGCCTAGATCCAATCCAACAAGTCCCATCCACATGCCTGCATGTCGCCTGGTCACTTCCTTCCTTCTCAGTTAAACTTCGCTGGCGATCCAGCGATCGAAGATCGAATAACATCTCTCGGGAAGAAGGTAGAAGGAGTAGATGTGGAAAGTGGAGGAAGAGAAGGATAGAAGAAGGAGGAGTACAACATAATTAATAAATACCATCAACATTGATTAACTCAACTAAGCTAATAAAATCATTTGTCATCTGACTGGAGCTAGACTAGTTAGGCCATCCGACTCTTGGCTCTCCAATCTGCTCACTCCTTTCTTGCACTCCTTTCCCCTTGTCATCCCTTCTCTTCTCTTGGAGTACATAAAAATCGCGTGACTAATTTTACAAAATTAAAGCTAGCAACTGAAGCTGAAGCTGAACCAGACCGAACGAGCGTGTAAATAGCGCAAAAATTAATCAGCGCTGTTGGTGGGGTTCATGAAAGTTTTTCCACCGATGAAAAGAGGCGAGAGAGTTGTGTCGAGTTGTCGTGAGCTCAAGTCAAGGAGGTAAAGCAGGTTCCCTCAGCTTATAGAGTAGGTCACGTGACACGCTATTAAATTTTGTTTTTTATCAACTTTTATTTAGAAATGATGAGTAATAGTCTAACAATGATAATATCCGGAAATATTAAACAAAAAAACATTAAAAAAAATATTTTCTATAGTTCTAGAATATTTTAAATCCAAGGACTCCTCACGATGTCCACACCAAAATACAAGAGATAAACAAAATGAAAAATCTGAAAACACGCACTAACAAAGCTACAAATTGAAACTAAATACTTGCAAAGGCAACGGCGAGTGGCTTGTCCGATGGACCGATGGAAATCGGGTAGATCAAGACTGAGATCGGGCCACAGGATGAGCTGGAACTGGTGTTGCATTTGGACTGTAGAAGCTGAAGCTAGGGTAAAGTTTGTTGTTTTTCTGGAAAAATGTTTGCAATCAAAGACAGAGAGTCTTTTTTTAATTGCCTACGGAGAGAAAGACTGCCATTAAAGAGAAAGATAGAGAGAGAGCGAGAGAGAGTGCGAGAGAGAGAGTAAGTGAAAAAGCCAGAGAAAATGAGAAAGAGAGGGAGAGAGTACAATGTCGAAATACTTTAAATGCCAAGTTAAGAGACCAACTGAAGAGACGTTCCATCGGAGACAAGGAGACGACTTCGACGACGACGACGACAACAACCTCTAGTTGTTGTCGCGGAAATCATGGCAAAGCAATTCCTCGGGTTCATGTTGCTTTGCTGGCCAAAGCAGAAAGGAAATGCCTTAAATCAATTAGTTGAGCACTAATTGCCCCAATACCTTGTGGCATAGTTTGCCATTTCTGTGTGCTCCCAGCACCTGTTCAAGTTGTCGCCTTGTCGTTGCCAAACGGCGTCCTCCACCTCATCCTTTTTCAGCCCATAACTGGCTTAATCTTTGCCTGCAAATTCCTGCGGCCTTCTCATTGTTTGCCTCTTCTCTTTCTCACTCTTTTTTGTGGTTGTCCCTGTTGTTGGGTTTGTTGTTGTTGTTGTTATCTTTCTCACAATCAAGGTGCACCGCGAAGAGGTTCACCGACGCCAAGTTGTGCTGCGAACAAGTGCAGCGCACAACAAAACCAAAAAAAAACACAAAAAAAAGTGTCTCGAGTGCTTTCGGTTCCCAAAAGGAAGTTGCGTCTTGTTTTTTGGTCCGGCTGAAGCTTTTGTATTGTTTGTCCTGAAACTGGGATATATGAAACTTCCTGTAGTCAAGTTCTTTTTGAGGGTGTGTCCAATACAAAAAGCTCTCTTTTATCTGTTTAGTTAATTATGAAAGTCTATATAGAAGAATAACTCGAAAAACATTGTCATGATTTAATGTATTTGATTAATTAAATTAATTCCAAATTGCACATTTGAAATAAATAAAACTAATCAATCAGAAGTATCTAAGGGAAAGTGATGGATATCTTATTAACAATATTTGCTTTCCAAATGAATATTTTTTTAATTAAAATCAAAATCTTTGCAAATTTATTAAAATATTTGTTCAAGTTTTGAAACTTTTCTCAGATTAACAATTCCATTCTTGATTGATACTGGCAAGTCACATAATAATATGGATTGATAAGAAAGACTTTGCTATTACACCAATCAATAGCCATTTCACAAGTCTTTAAACAGTTTTCCAGTAATTAAATTTATCCAGTTTTGAAACAGTTAATCGTAAGATTGCCCCTGGGCTTCCACTTTTCATACACCTTTTACAAACAAAACCAACAATAAGCCCAAGCAAATTTAAACAAAGTTGGCACACCAGAAGGGCAAAGCGAAAAAGAAAAGAAAAAAAATATAAAGAATAGGGCCTGGGCAAACAAAAGCAAGCGTTGAGATGTTGATGAAGACCGCGGACTGTGGAGGATTGAAGATCGAGCACCGCTCAACGGAGCGTCCAACAAAAGCGCCCCCAATGAGTTGAGTTGAGTTAAGTTGAGTTCATCTTAAGGAAGGAGTAGATGATCGCCAAATCTGCAAAGCTTTCTTGGGTATCCGTTGACTGCCTGTGAATTTTTGTACTATACATAGTGGGCACCCAGGGCAGGCGTACCTCTTTCCTCTGTCTTCCCCCTTTCTGATCAGCTCCTTTGTTCAGTACTCTTTGTTGTTGTTGTTGTTGTAGTATTTTTTTTTTGTCTTCTCTTTTGCTAAAACCTGACGCCCATACGCTTTGCTCACCTTTGGAATTCGGTGGCCGCGAACGCTGCATAATGGGAAGCCAAATGATGGGAAACTTTTTTATTTTACTCTTGTGGTGAAACCGACAAAGATGAGCAGTGCAAAGGGGTAAGGTGCCAAAGGGTGTGGGATGAAGAAACTCAGAGAGAGAGATAGAGAGAGGGTAAGAGAGAAAAAGCAACTAATTAGGCATAAAGTGCGTGTAATTATTAAAATAAATTAAAGTCGATCGATTGACCTTTTTGTAACTCAATTAAAAAGATGACCACCCAAACAGACAGACTAAGACTTGAATTGAACAGGAACTGGTACATTCACAAGTATCAACTTGTGGCAGCTCCTCCAGTATTATTCAGCATCCAGCATCTGCTCACTTGTCGCGTCTTTAGCCAAAAATGGTAATGTTTATATGCGTGTCGCCTTCAGTCAGTCTCAGACCATAAATGCATTTTCTTTTTGCCGTTTTTTTCCGAGTGCCAACACTTTTTGCGTGCCGTTAATTACATGGTCGGATGGTCTATACCTCTCTGCCTCCTCTACCTTACTGCCTTCCTCACTGCCTTTCCATATACTCCGATCTCCGGTCTAGTCGGTCTCTGAGGGCTCCAATGCTGGTGGTCTCTGCTTGGTCATGGCTTCCTGGTAAGTGACAAACGCGTAGAGAACTTGTCGTCAGGCTCAGGCCACAAGTTTAAATGATTGATAGCCTTTTGACCGAGCCTAGAACGGATGATTTGTACCTACCAATACTTTTTTAAAGGCATAAAGTGAATACCGTAAAGGTATATTTAACCGTTATCCCTATCATACTAGTAGTAAGTACTGCAAGCCCAGTCAATATTGCTATTACAATTCCTGTAACATTTCCCCCCACTCCACCTTTCACCTGTAAGTTAGCTTCCGTTTACACAACTTCTTCCTCCCTCACTCTGATGCTTCTCTAATCCGTTAAATTCTCACGCCTTGAACAATTGCCACTTAATTAACACAAAAGATCGGCTTTTATATGTCAAAAAAAAAAAAAAAAACACACGCTCACACACACACACATTTTTGTTCAACATTTCAAGCCCTTCTTTTGCTGCACTTGTGTGTGAGTGTATGTGTGTGTGTGTGTGTGTGCCCTTTCCCCCGTTCTGCAAGGTCTTGAAAGTCTTGTCATGCCAATGCATGCGCGTGTCCCGAATGCCAAGTCGCCTTGTACTGATGATCAGCGATCGATTGCCATTTCCAAATCCAAACTGCAAGCGAAACGTGTGGCGTCTGCAATTACAACACAAAAGTTGAAAAGAAAAGAGCAGAGCAGAGCAGAGGGTAGGGTAGTGTGTGGTGTAGACTGCACCACAAGTCTTCTCCCCCGGTTTGGTCTTATTCCACAACATGGTCCAACATGACGAACAACAACTGTCATTGTCACATCCACATCAAACTGAACAGAGCGAAAAGCTGAGGACAAAGATTTGATTTCGTATGCTGCACCAGACTTCAACTCCAACTCCAACTCCAGCTCCAATTCCATCTCTTCCTCTCTGATTCCGATACTTCTCTCTCTTTTACCTTACAATTCATTAGGCCTCTTGACCATTTTTGGTCTGAGCATGCGCCGTTTTTGGTCTTCTTCTCTCAACATAATCTTAATCCGCTCGTTAGTTTTATTGATTAGAAGCAATGTCTACCAATGGAGCTTCTGTTCCAGACTACGACTCTTTGGAGACAACAATTGTCGCCTCTCTATGCCATATTTGAGCTGTGTCCAACAATAATGGTCCGCTCTCCTCTATTCTCTAGCTAGGCATGGAGTGCATGTGCCCCGTGGGGTTATGATGTCTCTTCCACCAATCACCTACCAACCTACCTACCTATGAATCTCGCAAAAGTGCTTGCTTTTGCCTTTTGTTCTTCTCTAGTGTCTCAGGAGTTCAGTTGCGATTCATTTTGGGTGGCACAAGATCTACTACCTTGTGAATCATTTGCCAAGCATTTCACGCTATTCTCTAATTACAGATGACATAATGTTTTGAGGAAAGATGATCTTGAAATGATTGACGAAATGACGCTATTTCGAATTCTTTAAAACTGATGTAAGAGCTGGCCCTGATTCTATATATCTCAAGCCAATTAAAAATGAATATAGATATTCTATATTGTTTGAGACTTCTGAATGAAGTGATTATAATAAATTACAATAAGGATGTCCAAATTGAATCTATGTCTGAAAATGGGATTCAATAAACATTCGAAATCTTAAAAAATCATAAAGTAAAATTAAAACAAAAAGAAAAACGAATTCATTCGAAATGATTAAAAATCATTCGATCAATCAGAAGATCACTTCCTCTTGCGACACTCCAATAATAAAATCTCAGCTAATCAAACATCACTTTGGTATGTGCCACAACTTGAAATGCAATTCAGTTGTGTTGTTTCCCACCCATTTTAATGACTACGATACCTTCTCCACCATCGCCATCATCTACTGCCACTTCTTCTTCTTCTGCTTCTCTTCGACCGGCATAGTGGAGCGTATCAAAAAGCGAAACAAAACTGTCAACTACATTGGACACATGTAGCCGAGAAGGCAGGCATTCAGCAGATCAGTAGCTAAAATCAAATCAAGGATCAATGTAAGCCCCGCAGGCCACTCCGCAGAAAAAGAGGCAAAAGGAAGGGGGTTATCTCTCATACTGAAGAGACTCTCATTCTCTCAGTCTCTCGCGTTCCATCTGTACAGATCTGTACAGGCCGGCTGTCAGCCAGCAATTGCATGTCCAGCCAAGAGCTAAGCTCTGATCTTCGCCGTTCCCGATGACAGCAGTGCGCGGAATTGTCGTTCGCATTGTGTGAGAGAGAGAAAGAGAGAGGGAGAGGGATAGAGAGAAGGCAAGAGAAAGAGCGAATCAATGAAGAGGAGTGGCGAAGGGTTATGTGATGATGATGGGGGGAATGGGGTATGGTGTAGTCACTGTTAACTGCCGACAATATACAAAAGATGCAACTGTCTTGTTGTTGTTGTTGTTGTTGTTGCTCCTCTTGACAGTTTTCTGTTGCAACAACTGAAAAAATTCGCTTGGGAACTTCATTGAATCGACCTTAAATCAAATATTGAGTTAACCATGACCCGTTGATCTGATCCAAAATACCCCAACCCAAACTCACCCCTCCCCTAATCGAATGACCGTACGATATACGATTACGTATACGTATAATTGCCGCAAATAATTGTCAAACGAAATACTTAAAAAAAAAAAGTTGCTTTAATTTTCATATAGTTGTTGCTTTTTATTGGTTTGTTGTTGTTGCATTCAAGCATTTTTCTCAGTTTTACTTTTTCATTTTCGTTTTTTTTTTTTGTTTCTCTTTTGCTTCTTTTTTCTCGTTCTTCTTTTGTTTTTGTTTTAATAATACTTTACAAAATTTGTATGTTTCTAGGCTAATATAAATTAATTAAATAATTAAATTGTAAATTTAATTTGAATTAATTAGTAATACCTAAAAAAGAAATGCACAACCGAAAAAAAGAAGATTAAGGGGTAAAAAGGGGGGTCCGTCGTTATAGGTAAAAATGATGATTTTACAAATTCAAATGTCACATATGTATGTATGTATATATGCAATTGTGTGCACTTAATTATTATAATTAATTAATGTTAAATTAAAATTAGTTTAATTAAACTTAATTATGTACACGAAATATTAATATTTGATTTTGCATTTCGATTCCAGGATGTTTGGAAAACTCTTCAATTGTTTTCCAATCCTGATTAATTTTAATCGATTACTTGGCATTTGCTTAGGTTCCAGGCCCAAGCCAAGTGCAAGTAAATAGAAAATACAGAGGGTGAGAGAGAAAGAGAGGGAGAGATAGAGGTAGAGAGAAAGAAGGGAGAGAACGATTGATTGAATTTCAGTCTTGTTTTTCATCGATTTCGTAGTAAATTTTCTCTTTTTTTGGAATTGATACCAAAGAAAAAAAATCACTTTTACACTAAACTAATAACTAAAACTTAATCTAATTTCAAAATAAATTTGTTAAAAAAGTGGGCGGAGGGCGGGTAATTTGAATTTACAAAATTCTTATAAAACTAAAAACTGGGCAAATTATTTATGTAAACTTAATTTTCATCTCTTTTTTTCATTGCTTCTGCTACTAATACTGCTAAACAAAAGGGTGAAGAGGGGTGGACGTGTAGTTTGGCGGGTAAGCGATGTGTTGGTTCAAAGGATGGCCTGGGTAGGCGGGTTTAGTTTAGTTTAGTAAATGCTTCTGTTTAAATCGTTTAACTAGGCTATAGTCTAGGCTCTTAAGTTGCTAAATAACAAAGGCTAAGCGTAGACAAAATACATAACACACATACAGTAAGTGGTAAGAAGAGGGAGCGGGTTATGGTGGCTGGGGGCTGGTGGCTTAGTGAGCGGGAACGGGGGAGGGGAGACTCAGGTAATGGTAGAAGGATATAGGGGAAAAAATTCCTTACAGACATGTATATATAACCTTCGTGGTTCGACACAGTTTGCACTTGACCTCGCAACACCAATGGAAAGTGCAGGCGCATCTCTCCACTACAATGACCTCATCCCGCCGATAACCACGCCCACAGCACATCAGGTCACAGCCATCGACACCCAATGATGTTTCATTGCATTGCCGTCCATGAGTACCAAGAATGCCTTGTCGCAGATTCTTTTCACAGAAACTGGGCGATGGCTCCAAATATACTATGTCCTTTGGGCCTGGTGGCTTATGCTCTGGATTGTGGGGATTCAATTGGAATTGATATCTAAATAAGAGAAAAAAGTAAAAACAAGAGGAGATTAAATGGTTAATTAATGAATGTTCTTTGATTAATATATATCGTAAATCGTTAAAGATTTTAAGATCGAAATATACTTTGCCCATACCTATTATGCTTTCGTCCCATGCGGCGTCCATTTCCGTTTCTTGCCCTTGAACCAGCCACTGGCAAACTGTTTGGTGATGGCATATTAGGATGATGTTGCTTGCTCAGCTGATGTCCGCCAATACCACCCATGCCATTGTTATCTATTAGAAGTTCCGGCATATGGTCATCATTTAGCATACGTTCCTCATCATCAAATGCCGATTGAGGTAGGAGGCCATTCGCAAGACCAATGGCCGAACCGGCAGAATTCGGACTAACCACAACGGGTACAGCATTGGAGCTCTGTCTCAGACTATTGCTGACCTGAACACGTGTGGCTCCATCGAAGCGAGCTTTCAGATTGTCACCAATAACCCGGAAATTGGCTAAACGCATCCAACAAGTTTTCACCGTGCATGATCCGGACATGCCATGGCATTTGCACTCCTGACGCATCTCAGCCTGGACATGCTGTAAAATAGATAAAGCGAAACACAGGGGGGAAAAGATTGTCCATTAGTATGACTTTATTAGGGATCGATCCGATCGATCGAACATACGATCCTGTAGCTCCCTGGACTGGCAATATGTTTTTCACTTAATTATTTTGCCGTTTTTTTTTTTTTTTTTTTTTTGTCGAACGATTCGAGAGGAGATTGGCGGCCCGCCTGCCACGTTGTTGCAGTTATTAAAAATCAATAAATGTTGTTGCAACTTGCTGTGAGAGCATGTTGTTGCCTGCCTGCTTGCCCAACAACCCCCCCCCTCCCCCTTTGAGCCCCCTGTTGCTGTTGTAATTGTGCAGACCAAAAAGTAAGAAATCAACGCAGTTGGGGGGCCACTTGATGATCATGATGATGATCGCAATGCTATGTTTGTGCCCGCTGCAGCTGATCATAATTATTACGATGATGATGGCGATGATCATGATGAAGGAGCCCATAACAAGTAATAAAATAATAACACAGATGGTGGGCTAAAAGGAACTGGAGATCCAGAAGTAGTTGACTACACATTTGGCAAGTCAGAGTAGGAGTGGGACATGGACATGGGCATTGGACATATGGAAAACGGCAGACGGAGAACTAGGATTGGGCTAGAGTTTAGCTTGTGCTACTTTCTACGCCCCACACAAAACTCAGAAGGAGGCATCACAGTGGTTGCAGATCAAATTGTCGTAATTTAATTAGTAAAAAGATTTATGATTCGACATGATAAATTCTCCAACTTGGTTTAGGTTGTTCTGAATTTTAATTTCATCAAATGTTATAAAAGCTATACATACATTTACCGATCACACTTTTTTAACAAGTAGTAATAGTAAAACGGAAATTGTATTTATTATCTACATACACTGAGAGAAATTTAAATGCTATTTAATTGCGTTTACTTACCGCTCTGCCAGCCTCGTTATTGTGCAAATTCATTTTCTCTCTCAGATTACGTCCACGTTCGCCGGTATCGACAAATTCTCTTGAGAATTTGAAACCGAAGCCAATATTATCCGAACAGCCACCCCATTCCCAATCTCGGACACCGGCTACACTGCCAGCTTGATGATTGGCCTGTGGTGAGCGACTCTGATGGCTATAGTCGCAGGTGCAGGATTCGATGGATCCCTCACTGCAGGCCCGTGCAATGGAATGGGTGACAGCAGCACTGGTTATGGCATAGATGAATCCAGTCTCACGGCACCCTAAATGAAATAGACACAAGAGACAAGAAAACAAAATTTTACTACAAGATTGCTTCGTTTTTTTTTTTCTCTTTTTATTTTATTTTTGCCTTCTGGGTGTTCCACTTTGGTCAAGATAGGTGAGATAGAGGGAGTGAGAGAGTGAGAGAGAAAGAGATTGAGATCTTCTTAGAGTTAAAAATATTTTCTATATATACATATATATGTATGTACAAGAACAATATTTCTTTCTATGAGTAATGACACTTGTCTTCAAAAGTCTGGTCAATTATGACACTTCAAGCTATCACGAGACCAAACCTGACACAGATTAAACGCTCAACTATAAATTCCAACTCAACTCAACTCAACTGAACTGAACTGAACTGAACTGAACTCCATAGTCCAAGTCGAGTGCCTTCTGTGTGTTTCTTCTGCCATCGCAGATAAAGAACAATGAAAATTGAATTTACATGTTGCAGATAATTTTTCAAGTGGTTGTGCAGCACGTCAGCCGCCTCATACAGCTCTAGATAACTCATAAAAGGCCCAAGGCCCAGGGGACAAACAAGAGTAGCAGAGGGGCAGGGTAGACGTAGGACAGATAGAAAAGCAGGTAGCTAGTTGCTGCTGCTGCCGATGGCTAGGTTGGTCTCTCATATATGTATTCATCCTCTTTTCATAATGAGTTTGTTGTGAAAAACAATTGAACATATTTTTCCGATATATAATTGCATATAGAGATGTTTGAGTGTGTGTAGAAAAATGGGCTACTAGGTTTACTTTTTCTGGCTTATCAAGCCAAATAATATTCCTTAACAAACTGTGTTGCAAAGAGGCCACTTTTAAGGCCAAATTTAAATATGTAACATCTTTTACGATCTATATAATGGCTAGAACTTAACATTTCGGATGTGACGATTGATTCCGCTCTGTGTGTGAATGATTTGAGTCTTGGTTTATACTTGACGATTGACAAGGCATCCATTGCGGACGAGAGAAGTTCATCATTTTCACCTACATCAACTTCCGCCTTCGTTGTGGCACAACAACAGTTTTTGCCGCTTTTGATATTTGGTCGATTTCCTGGAATTCGGTCACCCACAAATAAAAATGAAATTGTTGTTAAACTACAATTCCCGGTTAATGTTTGTTTTTTGTGGTTTCGTTTTCTTTAAATAATTTCACGTAACAGAAAAAAATTTCAAATATATATATGTACCTATATATATATGTATATATATACGTATGTGTATGTGTGCTCTGTATGTGGTTTATTTACACACAGATCTCTGATAAGAATCGGTAAAGGAGGCGTGACAAGTCATTGGTGACTTTTTTCATTCTTTTTCATTTCTGTATATTTTTTATTTTTTTTTTTTTTTTTTTTTGAGTGATTAGCTTAGCAAGAATTCGCGTCCTCCTTTTTGTTTGAGGTGAGTAAATAAGTTTGAGGAACCAAATGGTTTTTGGTCGTCGAACAAAAGATAATAAAAAAAAAAACGCATGTAAAAATTGCGTGGGATGAGGGGGAATGTGGGGGGGTGGAGGGCGATTCTCGTCAATCAGTGGAATTGGGTGTGTCCAGAATGAAGGGAGTAGAATGAAATTTGAGAAGTTTTTCCATACAACACATATCCAACATGCATATGTACGTTTTTTCTTTTTGTTTTTTGTTGTTGTTGTTTTTTTTGCGTAATTGCTAAACGGATTTCCGTTGTTATAGGGGCGTGGCCAAGGACCAATAGAGAGAAACATAGAGACAGAGAGAGACAGAGAGAGAGAGCATACAAATGAGAACTGATTGAACAATCTACCTGGCAGCTACCTAACCAGTAGTTCCAATCTTAAGCTGCTTAGTACTGAGCTGATCTCAATGTGTATCCTTTTGGGTCTTGTTCCAGGAATAGTTTAACCATTGATATAAAACCCAACAGGGATCCAGTCTACCAGTCTCTGCTACGACGATGATGATTAAAACTAATAGAGACAGCCTATTAAAGCGTGTAGCATGGCAAATTGACAAGGTGTCAGGCCTATTAGACGACCCACATGAGGGACGGGGATAGAGAAGAAATAGAAAATGTGTTTAAATTTGCTTTCCAGTCCCTGCTACAGTTTGACAGTCATTGAACTGACATCGAACCCCAAGTGTTAATGGCTTTAGGGGTGTTAATTAGGGCCAAGGACAATAAAAACAAAACACAAAAAAAAAAACCTAAAAGAGAGAATACTAAAAATTGTATACGATGAAAGTGCAGCGATAAAAAGCTATCACCGCTCCCATAAAAAATGTCAAGAGGGAGTAAAAACAGAAGAGACGCAAGAAGAGTGCACAAATCATTAAATAAAAGGACGTTGATAAGGTCAAGAGGTTTTGCCTCTACTTTTCAGTCAATAAAACTCAGTCAGCAGCAGCAGCAGCTGCTGCTGCAACACAGAGAAAAGAAAGCAGCCACGCGACATTGACTTACGCCCACATTGACATTACTATATAGTCTGTTATACATATATATATTTATATATGAGTGTGTATATATTCTATATTGAGTCAGTCAGGTAGCTACCTTTGAACAGTAGCTAATAAAACTGCGGGTGAAATTACTTGGAAAGGAACTAAAAACAGCAGGTTGGCTACGTTAAAGCGACTCTTTCATTTTTTGCAATATGTATAAATATTGATTTAGAGTTTCCACATTCAAGAATATATTGCGATACGTTCCTAATAGGAGAGATATCAAAATATGCCAGAAGATATGATAAGTATGTATTAACTCAGCACATGAATGGATTTTTCAAACGTATATCTACTAAAATTTGATGATCTGTATTACAAATGAATGGGTTCATAGATTATTATACTCTATATTAGATATTGTAGTTTCTAACATAGAAAGACAAACTTATATAAAAACCAATTATTCTCGTTCATTTTTGACTTTGAAATATTGAATATCGAGAAAATTGAGACTACGAAACATTACAAAAATTGAAAAAGACTAATTTTAATTTAAATTGCCACTGTGGCATTCAATTCCATTTTTAAGGTTTTTTTTTTTTTTTTGTATTAAATTCTCTTCCAGTGTATTTTCTATGTCTCATGCATTAGTGCTGCCAACTTGATTTTATAATTAGCATAAACGTGCTGAAAGTGGAGCAAACAAAGAGTTGTCTTTGTTTTCAACTGCAGCAGCAGGAGCTACATCAATGAAAGTGGCCCTTAAACTTACCTTGTGTATTGTATATGTATATACATATAGAAGATATACATATATAACATATTACACCACCAAGTGCTCAGCGATCATATTACAATAACAAACAAGCGCCACACAGCAAAAGAAGCAAAAAAAAAAAAAAAACAACAACAAAAAAGAGAAGCAAGGGAATTGACATTTTACAAACTATACATAAATAAGCCAAAAGAAAAGGGCAACTGAACTCATGTGACATTTTAAAGGGCGTTGACAAACAATCTTTGGATCTCATATTTCTCTCCCTTTCTTTGAGTATGGGTTCGTTTTAGAATTTTCCCAACATACCTCGATCAACAATTTTGCCGAATAGATTTTTGCCACGCAGAAAATTTCGCGTAGAGCAATTCCAGCGGCGATTTCTAAATTGATGTTGGCATTCGCTTATTGCCAAATTGGCTCCCTTTACTAGGGCACCCAATACGCCGGGATTATCGCGAACCAAACGACGTTGTTTCCGTCTTAAAGTTGAATGTATTGCCGGATCCATATACATAATGCCAGTGCTGATGGGTGAAATATTGTTGGGTTCGCCAACCTTGGCAATGCCCCTGGAAAAAGAAAAAAAGAAAGAAACAAAAAAAAGGTGAAAAATAGAAGGGAAATATGTAGTTAATAGAGCAATCTTGTTTCAAAACTATTTAATGCTTCACTTCGTTTTACATTTTTTGTGGGTGGGGACACATTTTCATTTCATTTTTTGGTTACTTTTCCACTTGACTTGAGTTTCAGTTTGAGTTTTCCACTTGCGGCTTTTCCTTTACTTGGCATTTTTTTTTGTTTTGTTGTTTTTTGTTTTTTTTTTTTTTTTGTGTTAGGCGGTAAACGTCAATTGCCGGCGTTACTCAAGCATAAACCACACACACAAAAAAAAAAACAGTACAATATAAAAAAAAGAAAAACAACAACAACACACACTCGTATAGTAGAGAGCAAATATTTGTCCACACTTGTCGGCTTCTCGCTTTATTTTCTTTTCTTTTTCCATATGTTTTTTTCCTTGGCTTTTCAATGTGTATCTCAAAAAAACAATTTTTAATATAAATAAATATAAACAAACAAATTCTCGAAACAATTGCCTGTTAATTATGGTGGGAAATACGAACAAATGTTGCATAATGCAAAATTGCAAATTTATTTCCATTTAAATAAAAACTCGCCCAAAAAATGACAACAACAAAAACGAAAGTGTAACACAGGGCCAGCCGCAAAATGTTTAACATCTTCTTAAAACAAAGCGAACAAAAAATCTTGTTTTCGATTGATTCCCCTTCGATTGCTCTCAACAATTCCCAGGCGGATTAAATCGGAGGAAAAAATCAAGATTTATGCGACGACAATACACTCGCATGGAAAACAACACACACACACTCACACATACACAAACAGTTGGAACTTTTTGCGTTGTTAATGCTGTTTTATGCCGTTATAAAAACTTATTAACAGCTAAAAACATGATAAAAGTCAGCCAAAGAAACAACGTCTCATAAAAGTTTAATCTCTTTCATTACATTTGCTTACATATGATTAATTATACTATAATATAACCCTGGATTTTTCAACAAGTTTTAAGAAATGAATACCAATAATATCGCTTTTATATTGCAACTTTTAATTTAAAAATTGTAAATATTTACATTATAAAATATAAAATTTTATTATTTTACACTTTATTTTCAAATTTGTTAAAAAAAATAAATGTGTGAAATGAAACAAATATTTCCAAAGGAGCTTGCAAACAACTTATCAAACATCATCCAAATACATATCCATACAAATTTCGTTAAATCGACATTTTCATGGAAAGTAATGTGTAAACAAGGGCCAATTATTTGTTCCCTTATATGAGGTTTTATCCGTTGCAAAATTTTAATAGAAATAAAATTTGAAAATATTATAATTAATTTGAAAAATTAATTTTTTACACGTTTAAAAATTAAAAAAAATTCACTTTTATAACTGGTTAAAAAAATTACAAAACATTAGATTTCGCAGCTTTTAATTTCTATATATATTCTAATCAGCATTAATATTCTGGGTAATTGTAATTTCCGAAATATTTTTATAAAATTTTCTCTTTTAAGAATTGTGCAAGAAATCGAAAGACTTAAGCAACGAACTTGAATTTCTTTTCCTTCCAAATTGTTTCATTTTGTCTGCGGTAGAGATGGAGCCCCACCACTTCGCACTTTCGGCCAACATAAATTAAGTGTGTCACACGCACAGCCGCGCACACACACATATACTAAGACAATCTCTCTCGGGAGTGAGAGAAATGAAAAATGCGCGTTTAGAATTTTTAATTGCTTTCATCAATGAAAAGAAGCTGCTGCTGTTGCTGCTGCAGGAGGCAAAGAAGCAGTTAAGAAAGGTTGGGGCAGCTTTTGTTGGGTTTTGTGGCTTTTTTTTTTTTTTGGTTGCGACCGCTGCATTTTGTGGCTTCCGCATTTAGTGCGTGACCGACCTTTAACATCTTTAAGGTTTTTTTTCTGTTGTTATTGTTGTTTTTTGTTCATCATTTTTTGTTGCATGGCGCGTGCCTGCCTCCAAAAACAAATTCTCATTTTTGTTTGCTTTTTTTTGCGCCTCCACTACGATGTGTCTTCGTCTTGACCCCCGTCGCGTTGTTTGCCTGAAAACTTCTCGCTTTCTTGCTAATTGTTTAAACTTCTTCTTTTCTTCCCCCTTGTCACTATCTGTTCACTACGACTAAAGATGGATATTGCAATTGCAATTTTTAATGTTAAATTGAACTTACCACCACATGGATCCCCTCCCCCGGCCGGATTTCTGTTTGCATTCCGTTTCATAAGCGAAAGTCAGGGCCATAAGGCAGATGACAAATATATACGATAAATCCATGATTTAAAATCTGTTATTAAGGTCTACACTTGATACACTTTTTATTCTTGATGCTTTTTGTTTGCTTGACTCAAAAAGTCATACAAATATTTTGTTTGTTTAATAATTTTAATTTCGTTGATGTTGTTGTTGTTGTTGTTGTTATTGTGGTTGTTATTGTATGGCAATTTTCACGTTCAATTAGCGCACTATAAATGAGGCATAATCATCATTAGCATTAGCATTGAGATTGAAATTGAATTTCATATTTATTTGTTGATTCAATGAACGATTAGCAGTAGCATTAGATCGATCGATCGTTTTCAGTGAATCACACGGTTTTAAACACTTGGAAAATTTTCAACATTTCAACAATTCCACAATTTGTACGCGACGCTGGAGCGGAGGAGCTAAAGATTGTTGCCCGGTTCAGTGCCAACGCTTAACTGAAACACACAGTTCTTACTTTGCGCCTGACTCTGGCGTTGTCAGCAGCAGCAAGAGCAACAGCGGCAAAAGCAGCAGCAGCAGATCATATCACATTCATCGTATGTACCTACCATACGTTCCCACAAGCATACACACACACACACACACACACACACACAAACAAGCATGCACACAAACAAACACGCACGTACACACACTCGCAAGCCTGTACAGGCTTGCACACACACACTGTGTGCTTCGTGTGCGAGAATGGGAGGAGCAATATCTCTAAAATACTTGCCGTCTTGAGAGTGAGCAGCACAGCCAGTGACTATAAATAGCTGACCAGCTGCTTTTTAATAGCCTTCTCTTTTGCACACAAACGATCGGTACAATCGATGCACATGTATTCGTAATCGTATCTGTGTTCGGTTGTATATAGAAAGCCGACTGACTGGCAAGGCACCAATAAGAAATGGCGGACACTGTTTTTCGGTATTACATACCGTGATCATACATACATATGGACATATATGTATGAACGATTTTTGCGCAATTTTGTGGCTATAATATAACGAAAACAGTAAACTACATTTAATTATAATCATTTAGATAGCAATTTTCTGGATTTACTTGGATTAATGCGGCTTTCGTTATTAAATTTAAATGATTGACAGTTATATAGAAGCGGATTTCATGGCATTAAACTTCATATGTATGTATGTATGCATATATCGCTTAATGCATATAATAATGCAATAAAATTATATTTATAATCTGTGTTAATTTGCCTAAGATGTTGCATTAATTGTTGTTTCTAATAAAAACAAAATTTTAAATTATTTAATCAATATACATATGTAGTTGTTGAGGTTTCCTTATTTCACTCATTATACAATTAAGTTTTCTGAAAACTTTGTTGTATTTTTGCATTATTTGTCTTTAATAATGAAAGATATTTTTCATAAGTTTCAGCGCTTTTCATTCACATTCACTGCTGGCTTATGCATATATATATATAAGTACACTATCCAGCTCTATCTCTATTGGAATTGCAAGTGTGTGTGTGTGTGTGTGTGCGTCTGTGGAGGCTCCCCTAATCCCCACCATTTTACAACTTACATAAACTACCTATTGCTGTTTCATTCTAGACTGGCTTTAAGTTTTTTCACTCTTTAACGAGATGATCTTTAATGATTCATTTCAAAGGTTCTGTTTGAATTCAATGGATCTATAATCATTTTATCTTTCATGTCGTTCATTTAAAAATGGCGTTCGTACCGTTAGTATTTAAATATTTGCACAGTCTGGAGGAAAAAAAGAGTTATATGCATGCATACATACATACATACATCCATACATAATGTATTTCTGTACAAATATCATACTCCCTCCGAAAGAGGAAAATTTCACTGTCTGTGTCTTAAGTATTTGCTTAGGCGCAGCCAAAGGCCTGCAAAATTAGCGCGTTCTTATTAATTTTATTGCTGCGGAAAATCCAAATGATGAGACACAAAGAGAGAGAGAGAGAGAGTGATGGAGAGAGTGAGGAAGGGAAAGAGACTGATGCAAAACAAGAGGAAGGGAGAGAGAAAAATGAAACAGCAGCAGCAGGAACAACAGAGAGGCAGATATGTAAACAAATCATAAAAATTGTAAAACGAAAACCCTCAATGCTGTAGGTAGGGCCAATGTATTTTTCGGGTTGTAAATTCGTCGCAAGTTTCACAATGAGTCGCTGCCAAATAATGTAGATAGCTAATTAAACTTATCGAAAGTGGTTAAATCATTAAAGCGACCGATAAGTTTTAAGAAAATATAATAATTATTCCACACATATGATTTCACTACGAATATTGATCGATCAGTGTTCAAGTCTAAAAATTTCATTGATAATCTTCAGCATATATGTATATATTGTATGTATGTATATATTTTCAAGGAATAGAAATCGAGGTAGTCTGAAGATAATTTTTATCCCTTTTTAATGCTAGAATGCGGGATTTTTATTTTGAATTAAACTAGCTATTCAAGATGATATAAATGTCATCCAAATTTATTGACTTTTCAAATTGTTTATGTTTATTTTTTCTATGATTAATAAATAACAAATCATGTAGACACTGTTAATTATATTAACCACCGAATCCTCCTTGGTATCTGGTTAGCCACAACACAAATCAACAGAACTACCAAACAACCAAACAGTCAGCCAGCCAAATCGTAACAAATTGTTGGGTTAACCTTCAAAAATAAATACGTTATGGATAATCCATCAAAAACGAAAACAGATTTTCTATTAAAAACAAACCGAACAACCAGCAACGCCACAACAATCCTAAACAAAACCAACAAGAAACCAGAAACCGAACACCCCCGAGGCCAAAGTTTTGAATGGCCTTGGGCCAAACAGCAGCAGCAAGAATAGAACAGGGCTATGGGACGTGTCCTTGAGAGAGCCGACCCATTGTCCAAGGTCATCCAAGTGAGTCTGAGTGAAAAACCCTTAAAAACACAGTGACAGGTTGATTATGAAATAAGTCCTAAAGTCAACTGGTTTTTACATTCTTTCCCTTCGGTTGCCGTTGCCTTAACAGAAAAAGTGTTAGAATCGACCATCTGAATAGATTTGATCTATCTGTGTCTATTCCCTTGGGGGAGTTGCTAGAAAGAGGAGTAGACAGCAGCAGCAGAAAACAGCTAAAAGTGTAAAATCTCAGCTCATAATTGCAAATAATCGTTCAGGATGAAGCGCAACTAACTCGCTGCTGACTTCTTCCTCTAGGGGGCGTTGGTCACTCTTCCCTTTTAGCTGTGTATACCCAGGTACATATATCTCCTAATCGGTCACAATCGAAATTTATATGGTCTGCAATCATTTGGCATCATTTGCAACATGATGTGTTGTCCCATGGCAGAAATGTGCACGTAGACAAAGTTGTCAACAAGAAGTCAAATTCGCCACGCTGAGTCCTGTCAGCGAGTCCTGTCCCTGCTGACTGGTCCTGAGCTCACAACATGACGTTTTCGGGTGTGAAAATTGCTTCCAAATAAAAATTTGCAACACTCGGTTGGCTTGGCTTGGAATTGACTTGACTTGACTTGGGTTGGGTTAGGTTGAGTTAGTTGTTAGCTGTTTGTTGTATCTATGTAGCTGTTTGCTTTTTATTATTATTCCTCTCCTCTTCTTGGGCTGGTCTAATGTGCCATGCACAAAATGCTACGCTTCAATAGAAGAAACTTGGCCAACTGCTGGGCCCAACTGCAATCGACGATCATTGCTGTGATCATGCCTTGCATTTCGCGATCTCCTTCCTTCCTTCGCTCAGAGAGCGTGTCGGGTTTTTGTTTGGCACTTGCTGTGAGCCAGAAACAACATTTTTTATTGCACTCGATTTTACGCTTAAACACTATGCAAAGATCACAATAGATTGATTGATCTGTAGAATATATGTATGTACATACATATATACAGATTATAGAGATCATGATGATGAACTGCAGCTGATACCTAAACATTTACGTTTCATTATTTCAATGGAAATCTTTGCTAATGCTGATGATTGTGGGTAACCTATATCGAGAGTATCGATATCGTTCATTTCAATCTTTATGCATATGTCGCCAGATTCTAGATTGCATTTAGCGAACAAAAATATTAAGTAAGATAAGATAACTAATTCCAAAAATGTTCAGATCTCTTTATTGGATTGTATAAGTAAAGAAAAAGAATCCTTTTTTAAGTTTCAATTGCAGGATCCAGTGTCTGAATTTTAATAATTTTCTTTATATTATTTAGTATTATTCGTTTATTTATGTGTTTTAGACATTTCTTAGATACTTAAAGATTAAAAACAAATGGTAAAAATTCTTGTAAAATATTGAAATTTAAATTTCTGACTTAATTTCTGAAAAAAATAAAATTTCCGTTTTGACAAATGTATTACTCCTGACGAAGAAGTAAACTGTACATAACCAGAACTTGATAGGGTAAATAAACAATATATTTTGGCTATATATACATATATATGCGATATGCATATTTAACAGAAAAATTATATGCTTTTGATATAATTAAAGTCATTTATATTATAAATTTAACTTATTATCACTTTACTGGATTAACAAAATGGCTGCTTCTAACCCCTAAATAAATGGCTTGAATGCCATAACACCATTTAGTTACTGTTTAATTCTTTTACCCTTGGTTTTCGCCACTTTTATGGCTGCTGCTACTGCTGTTCGACCGATCGCACTTCCGGTTAACAAACGAACCGACCGCCAGCGTTGATGATAATGCATTATGCATTCTGGTCCACCAAAAACTAGCAGAGATAAAATAATAAAGCAAAAAGAGAAAAAAAAATGGGCAACTTTTTAACACCAAGCCAAGCATGCAGAGATAAAAAACCCAACAACATACATTTCATAAGCACTTAGAGCCAAAAAAAAAAAAAGAAACAAAATGGAAAAAATTAAATATACTATAAAACAAAAAAAATGCTCGCTCATAATCTTATGGCACGGGAAATATAAATTGTGTCGGAGGTAGACCAAAAAAAAAAAAAAAAAAAAAAAAGAAAGAGGAGAGGAGAATTCTACACTGTCATCAAAGCGTAACTAAACGCCCATTTTTCTCAACTCCAAAGCCAAAGTCGACCATTTTCGGTAGTTATTAGTGGCATATTTTGGCCTAAAGTGCGTGAACCATGTCGAGGAGTCGAACTCGCTGAAGGAGAGTGAGAAGAGGAGGGAGGAGTACGTGGAGGAGGGGTGAAAAAGGCAACGAAAATTTATTGTCTAGAGTAGAGGGGGCGAGTAGTAGTAGGAAGTTAACAACAAAAATGGACCTCCCCATGAGTAGAGGCATGCAAGGTTTAAGGTTTTTTTTTCTCTCTTTTTCTTTTTTTGTTTTTTGGGAACGAGAAAATATTAACGCCTCGGGGTCGAGTGGTAACTGTTGTTGGTTGTTGGAGTTGGCAGTGTAAGAAGAAGATGGAGAGGAAGGCAAAGCAAAGCGAAAAGAAACCTCTTACCTTATTGGTCGTCGTCGTCGTCGTGCCTGGCCAAATCGACCACCATCATCGATGTTGATCGTCTCTCTTTCTCTTTGGCTAAAGTTGGACTTGTGTTTGTTGTTGTTGTTGTTGTTGCTGCTGTTACTGCTGCCACTGATGATGATGATGATGATGATGAGGATGGCGTTGATTATGGCTTATTTTCAAATCTCTTTTCTCTCTCTTCTTGGAAGCAAGTCAAGCAAATTATTGTAGAGTCATCAATGGCAGGCAGCACCATCAAAATTGTAGCAAAAGAAGTTTCAACTTCTCGGCTAGCTGTGGGAGGCGATTGGCACGCAAACTGCAGCTGTGAATTCTGAAATAAAAAATAAGTATATTCTACTCTTTAGATGCACTCAGCGAAAATAAATAAATTTTATTACTGAGATGAATTATAATGGCTTTAATCTGGCACAAAATTATAATGATTGAAAGAGACTAATTATATTTTCCAATGTTTAGATTAAGTTTTAACTAGAAAGGTAAAAAGAGTGCATTGTGCAGTTCAATTCAATTGTAAATGAATTTTCGTATGATCTGCTTCTTTTTATAGTATAATTTTAAAAGCTTTTTCCCAGTGTACTAATTATTAAAATTATAAATTTTAAAGTTAAGCTTGTTGACTCTTTTGGCCAAGCTTACACTAGTCAGGGGCTCTTCATTAATCAGTCACTTTAATGGCTTCGTCTGGCCTCACCTTCTTCTTTACGTCTCTTAGTTAAGACACAGGGCGTGTCAGGTCCATGAAGTTTTTGTTGTTGTTGTTGTTGGTTTATTTTTTTATTTTATTGGCGCCATTTTGAAGGCAATTAATTTGAATTTTTCTGCGCGTTAATTGCACAATGACCAAGCTGTCGCCGGTAGTCATCATTTTAGTTTAAGTCGTTGTCTTCGTCTTTATCGGGAGAGGAGTCAGAGGCAGAGGCAGAGGCAGAGCCATTGCGTCTCTTCAACTTTTCATCTTTCATTATTTGCTGCTTAAACAAAAGTTGTTCAAGAAGCGGACAAGTTGCTTTTGGCTAGAGTTTAGTAGCAGTTACGAAAAACAACAACAACAACAACAACAACTAGAAAAAGTAGTAATATTAAATGACAAACAACAACAGTAGAAACAACAAAAACAAGTTAGTTTGGCCAAAAAGGCACTCAAGTTTGGGCTTAACGCGGGGAGTGCGGAATAGAGGGGAGTTACTGGAGAAGCGCGTCTTTTTCTGTTTGTCTATTTGTTTATGGCCTTAAGCTGCCGACTGCCAACTGCCGAATGCCGACCTGTCAATAAGTGTGGGAAAAGCCAACAAAAACTTGTTAGCTTCTGAATATGGCTTATATGCAAATATATATACACATATTATATATATATACATATATATCTATCCAGATATACATTTGTATACAGATCAGACAGATATAGATATACATATATGCCGAGACATGGATAGATCGAGATCATTCAATCACTTACTAACTAAACATAGATGAAGCTACAACAAAAGCATTGTAATGTAAGCTAAAGCCTAAAGCTTGTCACTAAAAAAACAAAGAAAAAATATACGACTCACGCTTATACACATATATATGAAATCTTTAAAAATGGCTAATATAAGTTAACTGAAATGAGAATACATAATTTTTTATCATCCTAATTTCTAATCAATCATTCTTATATTTTAAGTATAACTTGGTTGTATTGTCTGGTCATTTCAATATTTCTACTCGCTATTTTCCTTAAAGGAACTACCAATTATGAATATAAGTATAAGCTATATATACATAGTTCTTCACCTAGTCTCTGATAATTTTCTCAAATTAACTATTAGAAAAAATATCGTTTAAAAACAAAACTCCCAAAGGTTTATAAGAACGTGAGACACTTAACAAATAATAAAAACAAAATTATATAAATTGCTCTTATTTAAAATATAAAAAATTAGCAAATGTATTCTTTGTACCTTAAGAAAATGTATTCGAAATACGTATAGTATAAACTAAATATTTTAAATTTCATACTTTCTTTTTTTTTTTTTTTATTTGTATTATATATTTTCGAAGAAGATATGAGAACAAAATTTACGAAATTTCTAAAAGAATTTCCTAGTCAACTCAGTCGCCACACGTACTTGAAGATCAATATAGAATAGTAATAACAACAAGGAAAAACAGACGCACATTAAATAACCAAACATCAGCTTAGTGTAGAGAGTCCTACTTAAGGATAGAGATGGAAAAACTGAGAGATACAAAGGAAGAAAGTGAGAGAGTGACAGGCAAATCCAATCGAAAAGTCAATGTCCTTGGAATTTCTAGGACTTAAGCTGGAGAAAAGGCACGTGTACTTGTACTCGTACTTGAACGTGAGGCGTCCACTTAAGTCAAGTAAATTTTCCCAAAAGACAAAAAAAAAAAAAAGAAAAGAAAAGGAAAACATTGTCAAACGTCACTTGCATAAAATGTGGAAACTTTATTAACTGTTCAACTGATCCGCAGACCAAAAAAAATAATTCTAAATGAAAATTGGGAAAAAACGCAAATGTGTGAAGTAAAACAAATACACAAACAACAACAAATGCATTTAAGGAAAAACTCTAGAGGATTTGGCGAGACAAACTAACAGCAACAACAAGAGGAATACCCAAAAATAGTCAAAGACTCATGAATGAAGCAAGTCGATATCGTTGTGTGCGGCGTGTGTGTGTGTGTGTGTGTGTGTGTGTGTATGTGCCTGTGTGTTTTGTTTGTCATCTAATAATTTAAATGACTTAATTATTGCGTCAGACTATGAAGAAAAAAAAGGCGGCGCCACTTTGTACACCAGAAACTCACCTACTCCCTCCCCTTCACTTACCTTCTCTATCTCTCTCTCACTCTATGTCGTTGCATTTCCTTTTTTATAATATAAAAGAAGTTGTGTGTGTGTGTGTGTGGGTGTTATTATTGTTATTTTTTTTGTTGGGGGGTACCCATTAGATTATGCATTTTATGAAGTGCGAATCCATTGAAGATTTTTTGATCTCAGTTGCTTGAATTTTTGGCGCCATTCCTTTCTTCGAGTCGTCGCGTCTTGGTGACGCCGCCACCAAAGCAGCTGCCCTTTGACCTGGGCCGCCACCACGTACAAAATCGTTTAGTCTTATTTAACAACAAATCGAAAGAATCACAGCCTGGCCCCACATTCGACATGCCTTTTCCTCCATGATCCTAGAATACCCGATAACTGATCCCCGATCACCGATCTCCAATCGAGTGGCCAGCTGTGATTCCATCATGACTTGTGCCCAAACAAAAGGTCAGTCGGACACACAAAAACCGTGAAGAAATCTAAAATAATGCATTCTCAAACAATTTAATTATTTGTGTAATGTTATTCCTGGAAGACGATTCGATTCGGTAGCTTCCCTCCCTTCCTCAGTCTCCCTTCAGTCACACACTCTTTGTCTACTCTGTCTCTTTGTCGTTGGTTAATTGTGCCAAAAAAAAAACTCGACCACATATTAATTACTCATCGAGAGTGTAAAATAAAGTTTGCTTCCTAGGAAATTTTGAAACATTCTCATTCGGGTGGTCTAAGCTATATTGAAAATGAGGTAATGAGTGCGCTCATATAGATTAAAAATCCATTAAATAATTTCATAATTTTTTTTATTATTTTTTTATTTATATATATTTTTTTCAATGTTTGGGTAACCTGGAAATGACTAAAGATTAAAATAAATATGAAATTAGTTTAAAATTTAACTCTAAAGTTTGAATAATTTATGTATTGAATACTTAGTTAGTACTAGAACAATTTTGGAACTTTCCTTTCCATTCTTTTATCATGGTGTATTATAGGACAATTTGGAATAAAAATACGATTTTATTAGTTACCTAACTAGTTTTATTTCAAGTTTAATCAGTAATTCGTTTATATACATTTTTATACATTATTCCTATCTTGCATTCACTTTCTTAAACCTTAGGCACGATGATTTCCCATGATTCCTCACATCCCTTTTTTGGTCAGAGAGCCAGGTCTTTGGGAAAATATTTCCATAGATATTTCCCTTTTTATCTTACCCGAGCACCTCTTCTCCTTTACACAATGAAAGTTACACATTTTTGTCTTTGACTTTCTCTTCAGAGGCAACTCAATGGTTGTCGTCGATTTGATTTCGTTGTGGCCATCATCATAAAGATAAAAATATGGGTGGCATTTCCTATGAAATAGATAAAAGTGAGATAGCGATAGAGAGGGAGAAGAAAAAAAAAGGAGAATCTAAAATTAAGACATAAAGCGTCACTAATCGAAAATTTCGAGTAGAGACTCGGAGGCAGCGGCAGATTCACACAGCCGATAAGCGGCCTAACCAATATATAAGTATATATATTTATGTAAGTATATATATATATATATATATATATACTCGTACAGGTGATAATTATATAATTTGTGACGGATGGACAAGCACATAAAAATGTTTCACTACAGAGAATTTTATAGGTTTCATGCCCCTCCCTTGCCTTGGCTTCTTTTCGCGCTGCTTCTTTTGTTTTTGTCTTTGGACTTTGTTACTTCTTTGTTGTTTTGTTTGTTTTTTCTCTCTTTTTCTTCTTTTCCTCGTTCACCTTTGCTTGCTATGATAGGTGTGTCCCATCGACCCATCATCTATGGGGAGAAAAAAAAAGAGTGGGAAATTGTAGCACTGGGTGGGCCGTGGGAGTTTCTGTTTTTGCTTCTTTCGCAAACTGAAAAAATTCCTTCGTGCTTAATTGTCGATGCGGTGAATTTTGTCCCTGTGTGTGCCCACTGACGGATTCCGTAAATTTTGGATTCGTTCCAAAAAAAAAAAAAAAGCTAAATATAAAAACAAAAAAAAACGAGGATCCCTCCAACTATGGCCTATTCGTCATTCGCCTGTCTTGTCTTGTTTTTAACCATCATCATCATCATCATCATCATCATCATCATCATCATCATCCTCATCATCATCATCTTCCTCATCATCCTCATCGTCATTATTATGTGGAAGTCTTTTTTTGCGCTTGAGCAAAAATTACTTTTTGGTCTTCTGCTGTGTCCTGAGTCTGCGTTCTTTTCACAGCATTTCAACAGTTTTTGTCGAGACTCTAATATTAATTTCGAAAACGTTTTTAAATGGCCAAAACGGCGAGCAAGAAGTCCCCAATAACTTGCAACCTTGGCCACAAAAAACGGGGAAGAAATTGCTAAAAAATAGTAAGTGCCGACCCAATGATACCCTGCAAATCCCTTATCAAATGATAAGATCAACTACAATAGGCAAACCCATAATCAGTGAAGGCTTTATCAAGTGGCAATCGATATATAGCAACTGTTTGTTCTTATCCCGGCCTCCTTTTCTTGGTTTTTCTATTTTATAAATAAATCCATGGTTAGGGATCCATCTTTAAAAAAAAACTGATATCCTTTAGAGCAATGCAAATATACCCTTTTTGGCCATTTTGGGTGTCACAAATCCTTCCTCCTTTGACAAAACCATAAAAAATCGCAATTTAATTTCTTCTTCTTTTCCTTTCTGATGATGGTTTGATTTTTCGTTTTGTTTTTTATTTTATTTTTCTTTCTCGCTGCAAGCGTGCAATTCTCTGGAGACATTTTTTTCCGTTTTGCGAGCAAAAAAACTAGCACAATTCTGAGATTTATTTCTTTCGTTAAGGATTTTTACTTTTGCCTGGATTTTGCAATGCAGATCCTGGGCTGATCCCGTCCAGAGAGTTTCGTCATTCGCCTCAAACTGTCAGTCAAGGCAACTCGAAAAGATCTCTTCTCCGTCATGGGATCGAGTCGTGGCAAATGTTTAACATTATTTGTACGCCTGTTTTTATAAACTGTATTCTTTTGGTTTTATTTTTTGTTGATCGTTTTCCTTTGTTTCTCATTCATTTTGTCTGTTATTTTTTTTTTTGTGCTATAATAAAGAAATATTTTTAATAAGCTTTCATTCAATTTTTTAACGAGGGTTAAGCATTTTGTGTAGCGACGACATTCTTTTTTTTCCTCCCGTTTACTTTGCACTTTGATTCATCTAATGGATTTTTGGGTAGAGTGCAAAAAATGCGTCAATTTCAATCAAAACTTCAATAAGATGAAATGAGATGATGTGGAAGCTGGAAGCTGGAATGTGGTTAGAGAAAATATCTTGTATAAAATGGATATAAGCAGATCTATCTGAACAATATAGTAAGGCTCCCGTATGCAATAGAATTCTAAGAAAGAAAGTAACATTTACCTTTACTTTGAATTTAGAATAAATTAAAGCTAATTAAAATTTATCAATTGCCTTTCAATTTGAACTTTTTCAAAGTTTTTTTTTTTCAACTAAATAATTTTATATAGTAGTACGTTAGCCTAATGCAGGATGTCAATAGTAGGATTCTGGTATAACAATTAAAAGGTTAAGAATAGTATTTTGAACATATTTTAATTCAGAATAGAAAGAAAATTATTTATTTCGATAATACATTCATAAGGCTAGTATTTACCCTTAGAAAATTTCCCATTATTTATTTATTTCAATATATACAAATCTCAGTGAAACAAGGTTCCATTTTCATTCCTTTTTTTTTTTAACTTGACAAAGTTATACTTTTTTTTCTTTGGAGGTTTTCTTTTTATTTATATTTTTTTTAAAGCGTTACCTTCTTTTCGAAAATATCTTAACCTCAATTTGTTGCCACATGTCACACACACGTAGCCACTCAAATGAATGGCTTTTGAGGCGCCACCAGCACCACCAGCGGCAGCTGCTTTCCATATGGGCAGCGAGAAGAGGATACCCCAAGAGCCCAAAGTCAAATTTTCTGATGACATCTCCAACCGAAACGCCAGGCGTTTCATTTAATTGAGTTCACAGCCCGAAAGAGCGAACGACAATAACAATAAAAATTAATTCAAAGGCAACAGCAACAACAACAACAACAGTAACACAGAAATGTTGAACCTTTTAACCTTTTTTCGTGTCAGGTTCAGGTTTTTGTTTTTTTTAATGGTTCCTGACCAGGGGACAGGGCCAGAACCAGCGAGTCGGACAGCTGCCGTTTTTCTGTCAATTCAATTAAAGCCTAGCCAGAGAGGAAGCGACCTCTATCTTCCCTCGCATTTCATAGGCCCGAGCCAAATATAAAAAAAAAACCTAAAAACAAAAAACAAATTGTGAAACATTAAACAAAATTAACCAAAAATGTGAGTTATTAACATTCTTTCTTTGCTCTCTCTCTTTTCCTCATTACATCTTTCTCTTTCACTCTAACCCCTCTCTGTCTAATGAAGCCAATCAACGCCCGGTGACTTGTTGATCTTTTGTGTTTGGTGTGCTACAATTAAAGCAACATGCCGATGCCCAATGGCCGATCACTGATCAACAGTGATCGCTGTGATCGCTCTGATCGCACAATAAAGATATTTCCTTTCTCACACTTTCCAAAAAATGAAAAGAAAAACGAAAAGAAAGACTCAGACCGATCGAGCGATCGATCGATCCGGCCGGCCTCATGAAAAAGCACAAAAAACATGACACGATGGATGATGACAAGCAAAAAGAAGCGCCAGGCCTAAAAGATACTGATATATATATACATATATATATGTAGTGAGAGAAAGAGAGAGACACATTGAGAGGGAGATAGAGAGAGGAAGATCAGTGATCGGAGGGATCAGAGCATTAAAACTGTGTGTTGAGATCGTGTGGAGTTAATGCGAGTATTAAAACCTTTTAATAAAAATCTTTAATGAATCAATGAAAGAGCTCAACTGAATGGAGTGGAGAACCGAGAGGAAGATGCGAGTTGGAGTACAGTGGGGAGCGGGGACGGTCGGGCATGGCTGCGGAAGGGGATGGGGGATGTAGATGCTTTGTACTGATTAGGAGCATTAATCGATTTAAGCCACAAGGTTTAAGGAATGTGGGAGCCTGTCTCTGTCTCCCTAACATCCCCCCCTCCATCTCCTCCTCCACCACTCTTTCTCTCCCACTTTTCTGGCTTGACTTTGTCTGCTCTTATCAAAAGGTATTTTCTGTTCTCGTTTTTTCCGTTTTTTTTTTTTTTTTTGAATAAAAATTAAATTAATTAAATTACAGGCCAGGTCGACGATGTAGCTTGGGACCAAAAACTAAGAGCTGCCATAAAATTGTTTTTAATCTTATCATTTTTTTTTTTTTTGTTTTTTTTTTTTTTTTTTTTTTTTTTTTTAATTTTTTGTTTGTTTTTTAGGGGCCAGGACCCTGGCATGGCGAGAGGTGAGCCTTTTAGTCGGCCACACTAAAATTCGCTTTGCTCTGGTTATGCCGACGCCAGCTGTTTCATAATACTTAAATAGAGCATTTAATTTTTAGTTTCCATTTTCACATTTTATGATATGAGCCTCTTATCTTTTGCGTTTCGGTTGTGTGGCATATGCAACGAGTAGAGAGAGTGTGCGGCGCCGGAACTTGGGCCACAAACGGAAGCACTTGACGAGCAGCTGCCAATATGAGCGCAAAAGAAAGAGGCATGGTTAGGATGATAGGATGAATGGTCAGATGTATAGATAGACGGATAGATGGATAGATGGATAGATGGATGACTGGGATAGTTGGGTTGGTTGGATAATTTATCTAGTTGCTGGTCGACGACAGCTCAAAGAATGCCATACGCAACGGGCAGTCTGGGCTCAGTTCCCTCAGTTCCAAGTTTCACATCAGTCCCAGGTTTGGGTGGTCGGTCGAGCTCTCTCGGTCTGTTTGTTGTGTTGGTTGGGCTGCTGTGCGGTTGGTCGTTGTCGACATTCAAAGCAATTGAGAGAAGATGATGCATATGTTGACGAGCTCAACGATCGCCCAGCTACTGCCACACGCTGCATGCGGTCGTACAGAGAGCAGATACAGTTCCAAAGGCAAATGCAGAGGCAAACGCAGGGGCAGGAGCAGGGGAAGAAGTGATGGTCAAACGGCAGCAAATGAAGTGATAAAGTTATGCTCGCCAGGGGACACCCATCCAACCAGTAGGCACCTTGGTTTAAAGTTCTCTAAAAACATACAATCCAGTAAAATGTTGCATAACTCTAAAGCTAACCCTCGTTTAATAGATTGTTGGCCCAAGTGGCAACTTTTTTCCTCAACTCCTTAATAAATATCAGATAATAACTTTTAAAGATCTTGCTCAAGATCATATGATTTTTATCCTCTATAAACAACATTCGACAATTTTCCATAGTATTTGAACCACTGTGCACTATTTGTGGTCTTGACCAACTTGTGCGACATTCCCACCAATGAATAAAACCAACAACAACAACTGATCTGGTCTTCAGGTCTTTATTCCCAATGATAATGCAGTCTCATGATGGCATTTGAATAAGAATTGTGTCATTTAAACCGACCGACAGACCAAACTATCCGATTGAGCCTTATCAGAGAGAGAGAATGGAGAAGGGAGAGAGAGAGAGCGAGAGAGATAGGTAGATAGATATACAATATATATATATATACATATGGATATACAATTGTGGCTCATTGATCGTTTTGTCGTTTTTATTTTATTTTTTGGCCCACCTAGCTGGCCAATTTTCAACGCTATCTTTCACCTTTCCCTTGCTCTGGCAACGACTCCGGCTGGCTCCGGCTCCGGCTGCTGCTGTTGCTGGCTAATATGTGTAAACCGTATTAGTTACGCTTCAACAATAATGAAGACATTATTAACTTGTATTTTTGTAGTTTCGAAACTCTTCTGTGTTTCGGTTGTTGTTGCTGTTGTTGTTGTTGTTGTTTCCTGCCGCAGCTGACAAGCATTTACTTTCACACACTGCCAGAGAAAGAGAGTCAGTGAGAGCGAGAGAGCGAGAGAGTGACAGAGAGGGGGGAGGTAGAGGAAGAGGGTAGAGAGTAGTTAGTTCTCTTCGACGACTTCTTATCGCTTCGGGGTTTTCTCTGGTCCATTCTTTAGCTGTCAGTTGGCTGGCATACAAACGCCTCTTCTGTCGGCCTTTTCAGTCCTTCTTCTACGTTTCGCTTCTTTTTTTTTCTTTTCATTCTTTCTTCTTTTAGCTCTTCATCTTCAACGTGTGCGATGAACAGTTAGTTTAGTTCCTTTGTCGGTGATTTGTGCGGCATATATCCTTTTTATCCTTCAACTATGAGGGTGGCCTGGCAATTGCAACACAAGTGGTCCTCTCTTTCTCTCTCTCTCTCTCCCTCTCTCTCTGTCTCTCTCTATCCGACTTACTGAATCCCTTTTTGATTCCCAATTTCCCATTCAAGTTTCTTCTGTTTTCATCATTTTCCATTTTGCATGTCCATTAAGCCAAATACAAATGGCATAAACGCATTTGGGGAAGATTGAAAATGATGGAAAGATGATATGGATACCAGCCAGATGGCCTTCCTTCTCCCCCACCCTCTCCATCTTCTTCTCCAGCTACTTCTATTTTGTTTATACTCCATTTCAATGTCAATTTTCATTTGCGTTTTCATTATGGAAAAATGTTTTGCAAAATGTCTGAAATGGAATCAATCGATTACAGTCAATCGTCGAGGCCTAATGGCCCGTGTGTCTGCCATAATGTCTGGCAATCATTATTATTGAAACAGATATATATATATCTGATATATGTATGTATAGGTGCACTGGCATAAAATTGCAGATGGAGTTGGAAACACAGAGATAATAATTCAATTAAGAAATTTATGATTATGAAAATGTTTCAGCCATATTATTGAGATTCTTTTTCGTTCTTTTTCTGAATTGCGAAATCAGAAATCAAATTAATATAATAAACAAAATTTCTTATTTGCTTTCCCTTAAAAAAAACAAATCAGGATAAAAGCATTATCTCAAAAAATTTCGGTTAATGAAACATTTATTCGGACAGTCAACGGCGTAATCATCATTATCATTTCGATTATCATTATCATCATCGTGATCAGCAGCAGCAGCAGCAGCAGCGGCAGCGGCAGGCTAAGTGCTCCACTAGCATAACTCAATTCATGGCCCTGGGTCAACATCAGCCACCACCAAGAGCATCCGCAACAGGCGGCAAACCAAACCAAAGCAAACCCAGCTAAACCAAACCAATCAAGCGATAAAATATCCAAAACTAAGCAAACAGAAAGAGACAGCAGGAGCATCAGCCGTAGCTAGAGCTGAGGCAGTCCAAGAGATCACTTGGATGAGTTGGCCCCGGGGCAGTAGAGTGAATGGGTAGAGGAGGGAGGGAGGGAGGGAGGGAGGGGGTAAAAAGCGAGAGCAAGAGAAAGAGATGTTGGCCGATCGGTAAATTTGAAAGAAAATTAAATCCGTAAATGAGGAAATCAAATATCATAAAGTGCGCAGCGACTTGCTTGGTGGCAACCGGTGGAAGTGCTGGATAAATCGAGGAGCACTTGCTGCCACACCACACCACACCATACCATACCATGCCTTGCCCTGCTCTGCCTTGTCTTGCCTTGCCTTGCCTTGCCTCTCCCTACCTATGCTATGGCATAGCCATATTCCCATGAAGCATGAGCAAACAGACATTGGGTAAAGACAGATTTTAACGTTTTGCCGCCTAGATCTCTCTCTTTCTCTCTCTCTCTCTCTCTCTCTCTCTCTCTCTATTTGTTGGGCTAGATGGATTTGTATTTGTTTGCCCAAAACATTTCTCAATTCGCTGATGCATTTTATGAACGCGTGCAAAGGCTAAATGCATTTTTAACCTTTTTTTTTTCTCCCTTTTTGTTCTACCTGTATGGGAACCCTTTATGGCTGCAGCGATGCGACGCGACGATATTAATAGGAGAGGGAACGGTCGAGGGGGAAGGGAAGGTTGTGGCGCGTGAGTTCTTTAAATTGACACAAGAACACCAACGAAAATTTGGGAATTTATTAAAACAACAAATCGGTATATAGCCATCCGTACAAAATGGCTTAATTAGAGAAGATGAAAAGTCGGAAAAACTCTAAAAAAAAAAAATAAAAAAAAAACACAAAATAAGATGGAGAAGAAGAACTGACAAAATATTTGCCCACCTCTTTTGACAGCTGTCAAGTGGTAAGATTCGAAACAAAAAAAAAAAAAAAAAAAGAAGGAAAACAACAACAAAAACAATATGAAAACTATACGAAACGTAGCATTTAATTTGGGGAAAAGCAGGGTTAGGGGTGGGGGAAACTTTATCCAATGCAAATTTGCAGAGGCAATTTTTGTTTTTGTTTTCTTTTCCTCTTTCATTTTTTTTTTTTTTTTTGTGGAAAATCCAGGAAATAGCCGTACATTGTGCATTATCCACTCATGCCTCGCAGCACTTAACAAATGAAATTTGCACTAATCTAACATACAAATATATACATATGTATCCATAAGATACATATGCATCCAAAAGATATACGAGTATGTACACAAGTATGTGACGAGGGCATCTTGAGCAGGAAGTGATTTTCCAATGATTAACTTTGATGAAAAGGAGAAAGATCTTTTTGATAGGCCATGCCCATGCCCATACATGATCAACAGATCTTCCTTCGCTGCTCTCCACCTTTCTCTCTCTATTTTACTTTCTCTGTCTCTCTCTCTCTCTCTCTTTCTCTGTGTTATCATAAAACAGCCATCTCCGTCTCCGTCCTTTGCCTTTACCATTTTCGTGTTTCATTCATGAGGAGGATTCTCTCACATCAAGAGAGAGAGGGAGAAAAAATAAAGTTGACAATGTTATTCAATTTCTGTAGATCTATAAAGATAACTAAGATATTAGATTTAATGAGTTCAATGCGGATAAGCAATGAGAACCAGTTCCAGTGTCTAAAGTATCGATTGCACTTGGCTTCGCTTCGAACCAAATGCACAAAACTGGTAAGCCTGGAATGATCATCGTGTTGAGGATGAGGATAAAGATGATCAAGAATGGGCAGTTGCTTCTCTTTTTCTTTATTTATTTTTTTGTTTTCTTTTTTTTTTTTTTGCACAATTTTCTCACACACGCACGTGAGCAATTGGCCATTAGAGATGAGAGCGTGTGCCGGGATAAAATATATATTTTAATTCATCACATTCTATCTACCAATTAAGGAAGAAAATAATTTTTTAAAAATAGTCAAGTTTTTATCTTAAAATAAAAATTCACTTGAAAAGGAAATTGTGTTTCTTATGCCAGTTACAAATTAAATTGGACTGATTTCTATTTAATAAGAAAGTATCCATTTATTGTTAATTTTTCCAATCGTAGATGAAATTAGTGATGTGATACAATGGAGTAGATATATAGGATCCCAAGAATGAACTATCATAATAACTGTATAAGTCAGAATATGTAACTCTAAAGATTTCTATAGTATTTGGTTAATTCTTTACACTTCCTCATTTCCCCTTTTTTGATATTCTAATATATTCTTAAACTACATATATGTATATAGTAGTATATATACTAATTAGTATTTTGTACCAGAATCTGGGTAATAGACAAATCAGTAACTTTGACAAAAATTAGTATCCAATTTATAAATCTCAGAAATTAAATGCGTGTGTGATTTATCAACTCACGATACTGTTAGCTCATCTCTAATACAGGTAGCAGCAGAAAAAAAAGCAGAAGCAGCAACAACAACAGCGGCCCGACAACTTTGGCGGTCCTTTTCCAGGAAGTTGCGCCTGGCGTGCGCTCAACGCAGCTGCCAGATCCAGAGCTCTCATTCACGCGAGTCTTGAGTCTCTTGGCTACGCTCGCTATCTCAAGTTTTATGCAAATTAAGCAGCAGCAGCGACGTCGACAGCAGCAGCGGCAGCAGCACCACCATCAGCGTCAGCATCAGCGGCAGCATCCAAGTGCGTTTTAGCCTACTTTATGGGCATTGCTCAGTCGCAGCATCATCGGCACTTGTCGAGCTGTCCAACTGTCGAGTTTTAGGTACTCGGTCCAATCTTAAGCATTACAAGTTCCCCCGTGCACTCAGACCCAGTTTCCTTTTCCCTCTTTGCCGCCCTCCTTTGCCTTCTGTGTGTGTATCTGTATCTTTCACATTGTCATGTACCTTTTTGTTGTCTATTAGCGTACACACTTGGATTGCCATTCAATCTTCGTATGCTTGAGCGGATTTAGCTTAATTTAAATCCAAATCTTCATCTTTTCTCATTTCGTTTGGTTATTGCATTGTTTTGTTTAAATCAAGAGCAGGCCCTAAATTTTCAAGGGCCAAGTAAAATAGGATGAATTGCCCTATTTAAATCTATATGTATATATATATATCTGTATGTATGTATGTATATATGTACATATATGCGTAAGCCTTAGGACTATTTCAGCATTTGACATTCGCAAAAATCTGGCATTGTTCCTGGCAAATAGTTGGCATATCCTAAGCAAACACTCGACTACATAAAGGGCAAGGACAATGGATGAACTTCTCCTTGGCTTAACCAGAATTCATTTAGTTCAAAAACACCTTAAAAATCTAAATGCAATATTGAATAAATATTATATGCAACTTGTTAAAGATAAATTGAAGAATATGTACAATTATTTACAAATTTTTCATATTAGATTTTAAACTCTTCAATTAGACATCCTCTTAAAAAAATATATAAATAATGTAGTTCACTCTATTTAAAGGTATTTCATCAGATCATCTTTAAGATCTCTTTTCCAGTAATCCAGATTAATTAACTCACCTAGCAATATTATACTTTTTAATTCACTTTATATATATATATATATATAGATCAAAGAAGTAAATAATGTGACATAATAAAGTTTAGGTTCAGTATCCGATTCACAAAAATTATCAAGAAATATATTGCTAATATGGATAACAATTTGTATATGAATATATATATATATATATTTGTACATTTGTGTACAAATAAATGTGAAATCAGTTTTTTTGTATGCGCAAGCAATAATGGTTATTAATAAAGACATGTGTACACACGATCATAAAACAGAAACAGGGAAAATGCAATGTCTCGTAAGTGAGAGATAGCAACGATATATACATGCATATATATACATAGATATTTGTTGTATCTTTTTGGGGTAAGAGATAACTTTGACGTGTCTCAAGAATGCTAGCCACACCCACTTTAACAACAACAAAGCCCCCAACATTCAATTCAATGAACGAACAAACGAAGAACTCTCCAGACCAAACCCCGAAGAATCACCCAGTCGACCAAACCCAGACCAGAGCAGACCAGACCAGACCAGAGTCAGTCAGTCAGTCAGTCTCAGTTGGTATCACAATTCAATTAAGATTTATATTTTTGTTGTTTAACAAATTTGTTGTTGTTACTTTGTTTTTTTTTATGTTATGTATTTTCTCTCCTATATTTATTTCTCATTTCTCACAGCGAGAAGAAGGAACGAGGAAAAGTTGACGTTGATTTCATTTTTCCCACCTTATGAGGAATTTCCAGGAATTTTCATATGTTATTTTGCGGCAAAGATCTTTTCATCAGTCTACGAGACGATGTTTAATGACAATATATCTCCTCGAATATATATCTATATATATATATATATATAGCGTGGGAGAAAATTGTACCTTATCTTTGCTCTGTCTCTATCTCTTTCTTTTTTTTTTCGCCCCATCTCTGTCTCTGCGTGGTGGGTGCAGAAGAACTTGTTTCGCTGATTAATATATATATATGTGTATATATATATATATTTATTTTTTTTTTGTTTTCGCTGGGTGATTATTTAATTAGCTCATGCTAATTATAAATGTAAAAATTTCGTGCAAAAATTATTAATCGATAATGTTTTTGCATTAATCGACCGACAGGGAGAAGGAGAGAGAAAATGAAAGAGATAGAAATATATATAAGTTTAAAGAGAGAGTGAGAGGGAGAGAGAGTGGTGGTGGGGGGGTGGGGATATTTTGCAATAAAAATTCATTTCAATTCGTTTACGTTTACGCGTAATGAAATGGAAGTCATATAAAATGATGACCACAACCAAGAGCAGGACCACGAACTACTGACAAGAAGACAAGAGACAAGAGAGACAAAGTTGTATATGTATATGGACCACATAATCAGGGCCACTCAGTGTAAATGGCGGTGGATGGAGGAGGGGTATAGAAGGGTATGTTGGCCACATCAAATCACATTATTACGAGTGTGTTTCCAATTGCTGCTGCTGGTTTTCATTTCTTTAGCCATTTCCCCCCAACCAACCCCCCAACCATCTCCATTCCCACTCCCACTCCTTAGTTAGCACACGTTTTGTTTCTGTTTATCTCGTATAAAGCAAATATTGGGTCTCCCCTCGCTACTTCTGCCGTCTGACTGCTTGGCTGGCTCGCTGGATGGCTGGATGGCTGGCTGGCTGGCAGTTGGGTGTTGTGAAGAAGCTTTAATGGAATCTCGTCATAAATTCAAATTTTATTACTGCTCATATTACGGCAGGGAGACCAGACAAACTGACTGACTGACAGTCGGACAAACAGACAGACAGACAGTACGTCGGATCGGACGGATGGGCCATGCCAACTTATATGGGGCCAATACAAAACGAATTCGCTTATATGAACAGATGTCGTAGAATGAGACAAACACACACTGGGAGGCAGAGAGAGAGAGAGAGATAGAGGGGAAAGGGTGAGTAAACCAAACAAATTGCACAGTGGACACAATTTTTAAAATTATTAAACAGCCAAAAAGTTTAATTTAATTTGTTTAGTTAAAGCATTTAAAGTTCTTTAACTATTCATTAGTTATACCTTATGTGGATATTATCTTGTCAATATTATTGTAAAATACTTTTACCTTTAACTTTCGCATTTGGAATTTCCTATTGAAAAGTTATTGAATCCTTTGTCCTTGTTAAGATATTGATTAAGGGTCGCATTATTTGGTGAACATTTTCATTCTGATTTCTTGGTCTTCCATAGATATTTTTAAACAAAATGTATTTCCAATAGGCGATGTCACTTTGGACAGGACATTTTTATAGCTGATCAAATGCCGAAAGTTTCTTCGTAAAGTTTTCGTATATTTCCGGTGATTTTATTTGATGACGATGATGGTGTAGTATATAATAATTGAGAGTCTGACACACAAAGTGTTCTGTTTTAGATTCACTTCTCCTCCAGCTCTTCCAATTGGTTTGTTGCAGTTTTTACTAAGGATTTTCCGATAAAAAAATTACTAAAAAAAAATGATTAGTTTTCGTCAACTAAATATTTATCGCTCTTGATCAATTTAGCTTCTCTTGGCTTTTATTTTAAAACCTATCGAAAAGGTTTAGAAAAAACTTTAAATAAAATAAACGACATAAAAATGATCATATACATAAAACTTATTTAAACAAAAGCTTTCTTTTGAACATTTCTGATTTAATCTATTAAATTGTTCAACTTTAAATTGTTATTGAGTTACATTTTAATAGGCTTTTAATCGGCGGATATCAATATTGTGGAAATGTCCATTTAAACTGAAGTCAAAACAGATTTCAATTCCATATCAAAGTCCTTTAAAATATATTTGACTTATGTATATAGGATTACGAGTATGTAGAAGGACATCACCTATTGACTGTCCATTCCTCCTCCTAAATGGCGTCGTTGTCTTATGGCTAAATCTCTTTCATTCGTTTGATTGGTTTGGATTTCCAATTGGATCTCTGACCACTGTCTATATGGAATATGCTCCTCAATCACGGGCAATTAATCTCCTGATGAAAAAAAAGTCCTTTTATAGATAATCACGCACAAAAGCAACTTGCTCAGATTCAGACACTCAGCTTCAATCTCAATCTAAGAGGGATAAACAGAGAGAGAGAGGGGAAAGAGAGAGGGAAGAGAGAGAGAGAAAGAGAGCCACTGTGAGTATATCCTGTGCAGTTTTACGACAATTGTTATTGTTATTGAGGCATTTTCGAAATGAACAATTTCAACGATGACTATGACGACGACAACGACAACGACAACGAATCTGAATGACACAACTGAAGTTGGAGTTGAAGGAGGAGAGGGAGAAGGACAAGGAGACGATGCAGAATGAAAATGGAGAGAATGGAGATAAAGTTGAAGCTGTAGCTGGAGTTGGAGCTGGAGCTGGCGATGGTGTTGAGAGTTGGAGCAAGAATTGTAGGAGCATGTCAATGACGATGTCTCTGCATGCATCATAATAATAAAACACAAACACACATACACACACACAAACAAACACAAAAGAAAGAGACAGGTAGTGAGAGAGAGAGAGAGGGAGGGAGGGAGAAAGGGAGAGGGGCGCCCCAGGCGGTTCTAAAAGCGTCAACGCAAATTAGCAGCAAAGTGTAAATTGGAAATGCTTTTTTTGGTGCAACCTCACACAAAGTCTGAATGCACTGAACAGACAACGAATGAATGCCATGGGCCAGGGGAAGGGGAGAGGCAGGCGGTGGGGGAGTGGCAGTCGGATTGAGCGAAGATAAAGTGAGACAGGTAAGATAATATACATATATATATATAGAGAAGAGAGACAGATACATATGTGCACCCCGATTGGAAGCTAAACTTTTAGGGCCTTTAATTAAGATGTTGATTAGAGGGAACATTCTTTTATATTTATTTTTTGTTGCCTTTCCTTCCGAACCCCCAATCCCCCTTCCCCGCTCCTCCACCCCATTTGGATCGTTTTGCTGCAGTTTCCTTCATTTCCATTTCAAAAAGCTGTAAAACTGTCAAATTTGTATAACTTATGGCGGAATGCCCCCATCTCGTTGTAACCAGATTTTATGATCTACAAATTGCTGAGGCACTTTTTGTCTCTCTACCCTCATCTTATATCTATGTGTAAATGTGTGCGTGTGTGTGTGTGTATCTATCTTAAACCATTCACAACCTCGATAAATTTTCAACTTGCCAATAATAAATTAATTGCCCATAGCTCGAATGAACAAATACAAAAAAAAAACTAAAAAAAAAAAAACAGAAAAAAGCAAAACAAACAAAGACAAAAAACTTGCCCATCTGCTTAGGATCGATCGGTGTGCCGTTGATCGTTGTGTGGTCTGTGAATCTCCATCTCCATCTCCATCGGCATCTCCATGTTCATTTCTATCTCTAGCTTCTGCCTCTGGTTCCAAGTCGAAGTCTGGCCTTTAGGCCTGATCTTATAGCTGCGACTTTTGCCTCTGGTTTTTAGCATTTTGCGTCGTTTTTCTTTTGTTTCGTTTGTTTTTTTTTTTTTTTTTTGTCGTTCATCTGCGGCAATGGCAACAGCCAACAACCAACATCCAACAGCCAACGGCAACTATGACAAATTTATTTCAAGTTGTTTTCTATTTCTTCATTAAGTTTTCATCAGTGAAATTAATTATTCATGTCTTAATATCTTCATATCGCTTGTATTTATAATTCTTTAGTTTAGTTTCGTTTGGTTTTGTTTTTTTATTTATTTTGTATTTTTTTTTTTTTTTTTTTTTTTTTGGTGTTGATATTTCACGAGTTAATAACTTGATTAAACATATGCGAAGCGATTTTTCAATGTTGTCTGTGGATTATGGCTCATTGAGTGCTGTCTGAGACGCTGTGTGTGGGAAATGCCAATAGACAGAGATAGATAGATAGATAGATAGAGAGAGAGAAGAAACCAAATCTCCATAAATTTAATTAACTAAAAATGATTATATATTTAAAACTCAAGAATAGATAGTAAGAGTGAGGAAGAGAGAGATAGAGAGAGGGGAAGGCGAATGAAGGAGAAATAGTTGATTCCAGAGTTAATGTCATTCGGGTTAGAGGTCAGAAGAGAGAATGAATGAAGAGAGTATCCCAAGTAATTTTAAGAAGTTTTCCACTTACTTTAAGGATTTATTCATCTTTCATCTCACCTTTGATATTTTGTGCCTGATCTACTTTTAGTTTGCCTCTCATCTGATTGATTAGAATGTAGCCTGCGGCCCCAAATGATTATTCGTGGCTAATACATTTGATCAGCCTAGTGCGGATATGGATCAAGCATTTGGTCACCGCAATACGAGTCGCACCTCATTAAATTTGAACCTTTCCAAAAGGAGTTTCTGCTTTTCGCTGGTTTGAACTGAGATCTTCACATTAATTTGCCATCGTATTCTAACAGACTTCTTCTAATTAACCTTCATTGCTTACTAAATCGTAGAGATCTAGAGGCTCTATCCCCATATCTTTATCTTCACGCTGTACTTGCAACTATTCAATACATGAATCTCTTCTTGTTATCCTTTCTCTTGGGCGACTATAGAAGAATTAAGAGATGCTCCAGGATGCTCTTTTTGATACTTTAATTCATGGTTTTAATCAATAAATTAGAATTAGAACTTATCTAACACAACCCACAACCTATGAAATACTATTCAGCTAAATAATATTGATTTTCCGATGTAAAATTAAAGTGCTAATCAATGAAATGGAAAATTCGAGTATATTCTGCCAGCCGTTCCAACGTGGACCGCATACAAATCTTCCAAAATAAGACTCTAAGAATCCTGTCCGATGCCCATCTGTTTACTTCAAATAGAGAGCTACATGAAATGCTAGAGATACCTTGGGTACACGAGGAAATTGTTAGATTCAGCAAGGCCCATCTGGAGCGGCTTAATGGGCACACAAACCCACTGGCCATCAACTTGTTGGACAATAGCACCGCCACACGCCGTCTAAGGAGGTTGCACCCATTGGATCTGCAGGATCTAGATGAGGACTAACCCTTCAGCGCACCCGGACTTTCTCTCTCCCAATTGTCCCACTCTTGTACATTGAATTTTTACTGTTTTCACATAATTTTAAATTTTGTCACATGTCAACGTATGGCCATGGTATTTGCTTATTGTCCACTGTTGGATAGATTGCAAATTGGAGGAACACAGTTAAATAAAAAAAAAAAAAAAAAAAAAAAAAGAAAATTGTATAAAAGAAAAACTTACCAGAGAATAAGGCAGAGTGATTAGATTCGATGTCATTGACATTGAACAATCAGAAGAGTTTCTTTTTTTTGTTGTTGAATTAATGAATGAATGTGGAAATTTTTTATGAATGCCCAGTTACTCGTACTAAATATTACTCATCATTTACCACCTTTCGATTTTTATAACTTCCTTGGGTCTAATTAAAAATCCATCATAACATAAAACAACAGAAGCAACAACAATAACTCCGATTCCCATTCCAACAGAAATGAAGTCATAAAAACACGACAGACAAAATTGATTCATTCGGAATCCAAGATTCCCCTCCTTCCTCAACTCCCCAACTCCCCATTAAGGCAGCACCACCGCCCTCCCTCCCCCGTGATGAACAGAAGTCGAACGAATATCGTAATGAAATGCATACAACTTAATAATCAAAATCAAATAAAATGCCAAATGTTTTTATTTCAACAGCTACGCTCATTTTGTGCCCATTTGGGGCCTACAAACACAGATCAGCCAAGCATATGTACCTACTAATAGATATATAAATACATATATATACATATATATATATATATATATATCAACATAAATATGGATACGATCCCACACACAAATGCAGAAGCAAATTGAGTTGTTGCATATTCATTAGATATATGCAAATGACGAAACAAAGAAACAAAACATAAAAAGTTTTAGTCGCATTTATCGTTCAGTCGTTGTTGGGTGGCCCAAAGCATTTATTTTCATATTAATAAGCCATATATTTTACTTCTTTTTTTTTTTATTTATTTGAGTTTTACAAATATGTTAACTAACCCAATTCACATATATGTATATATATATTTGTATAGTAGGTATACTATATATATACATATAAACAAGAGCTAGACTTATAATATGACAAATGGACTTTCCAAATTTTATGGAAACTCCAAAAGAAATTTAATAATTTTAAAAAATTAAGCCAAATGTTTTAAGGGTTAATCATAGCGCTTCCTGGACATTTCTCTTTCGAACTGGAATGAAAATATATATATGCTTTAAATGCTTTTTAAACTTGCATTATGCCTCAAGCATCCTTCACCAAGTAAGAAATATTAATCCTAATTTTGAAATCAAGTTAATGATCTAAAGTTTTATCCTTAATCAATCGTATTTCTAGGATCTTTATGATATAGTCAATGGATTTCGATCAATTTTCAAAGTAAACAAATCTAATGAACCTTAAGTTTATTGGCACATATATTTTTGGATCGCTCTTATGAAAGCTATATGTTATAGTAATTACTGTTCCTATATAAAATATGATTATTTCGTAACTCACTTTCAAATTGAATCACTAGGTCAGACAGAGATCGAATGACAAAATCATTTCTTATCTTTTAATGGAAAGAGTCAGAGTCTGAGTCTCCATCTAAAAATCACTTTCGATATCTTGTATCGTTCATACTGATAATAGCAAATGAAATCAATGAAAATGTTATTAATTATTCTGGTTACCCTACCCCTGCCCCTGCATCCTCCTCCTCCTCCTCCTCCTCCTCTTTGAAGCTAACCACTTAGCCTCGCCCAGAAGATAATTTTTAGTCGAGTTTCATATATTTAAAATTTATGAAATTTTTGGTTAAATTTTTGCTAATTAAAAAACGTTCGATGACAGTTATGGTTATTTGGCCATATATCAGAGGCATTTCATTGGGAATTCCGCTTAGTGGCCCGAGGCCCACCACCACCATCTCCAAATCGAGCTTCATTTTATTTCTCTTTATGCTTAATTGAGTTATTTAAATATTTTATTCGTTCGGTTGGTCGGTAGTCGATCGAATGGTTGGTTTGTCGGTTGGTCGATTGGTCCGGTCTTTAGACCGCTCTGAATTAATATCGCTCGTTGTCACACAAAAGTCAAACGTCATTTAACAAATGTTGATATGTTAATATATGTATATGTATATTTATCTACATATATACCCCTTCCACCGATATTTAAATTGTCTTTTGTTGTTGGCTAACTGCAGTTTAAGGTTTTAGTTTCAGTTTCAATTTTAAAGCGATTATGTTAATGTTTTGTTTTGTTTTGTTTTAGAAAAAAAAAACGAGTTTTCAATCAGTCGAGTGCATCATTGCTCTCTCTCTCTCTCTCTCTCTCTCTCTCACTATACATCACTCTTCTCTCCCTCTTCTTTCCTGTTGATTCCATTTCTATAGTGAACCAAAAACTCAAATTAATTTTCCGTTTTGTCAAAAAACTTAATTGGCAATATAGTGGCCATGTGGCGGCCATGCCCAATGCTTGCTTGGGGCGTATTTCACTTGCAGAGTTTCCTACGCCAGGTGAAAAGTTTTCCAGTTTCCCCAATAGAAACCATCCTTGTATTCATTTACATATACATATATATATACATATGTACTATATGCAATGTAACAAAGTTGATTTTCTCATTTGGGCGAAACATCACGTAAACAATTGAGCAGCTTTCTATTCTGGCGTTGCAATTGGCATTGAAGAAGGAAGAAAGGGTTCTGGGTAGATGGGAATGGAACGATAGGGGAGAGCCCGGCTATTGAGCAAACAGAACAACAGCCGGGCATGGGCCTCAGCCAATTCATCAGTCCAATGGCCTTGGGGCAAATACACACACACATACACACACAACCACCACACTCCAACCCGACACACCCGCCCAGGCCAAAGTTCATGTTACAAAATGCACTCAAATGTAGAACCAGAACCAAATTCACAATTTCAAATGCAAAGAAGTTCATAGACGACTTGTGAAATGCCCTTCTTAAGTTTCAATTAAACTGATTTCTAATTTTTAAATTAAATTTTGAATTAAAAACAACATTGCAATCGAATTTGTAACATATAATTAAGGGTTATAGATTAATCCATCTCTAGAAAATCTACAAGATGCGCTTATGAATTTATTAAATTCTTTTACTAAATTAGAAATTTCAATTTAAATCAAGTATTTCTATGCATGCATTAAAGAAATGTCATCAATTTAGAAAAACTTAAATTAGAATTCATTATTTAACATGTTGAAATTTGAATTACTTATTGTAATACATGAAAACTCCATTCCATTCGTTTATACTCACATATATATGTTTACATATATGCTTAGACATCTGATATAATTGCATTTGCATTCTTTCCGCAATTTTTTAACTTTTAAATTAGAAATATTTTTTGATAAGATGAATTTATTTGGTAATCGCTTTTCCTCACAAAAAAGGATTCTGCACTTTAACAAGTTTCATCTGAAATGTCAGATGCTCATTCTTTGCGCGTTTTCCCCCATTGAGGCAAATAAAAAGCTAATTGTTTTGGTACCCCAAAAATCAACACGCAAGTTGGGGTCAGAGGCAGGGCAAGAGAGTTGCAGTGGTTAAAAAGTTGGGTGAACTTCTACCTTATCTTCCCCTCTTTCCTTCCCTACTACTGTCAGACTCAATGTCTTCCCACGAGAGGTACATGCCAACCACCCCTTTGCCTCTTACCTCACTGTCCTCTTTGAGCCATATGACGCGTGTTGCACGCCCTAGCCAAGGAATTGCAATGCATTGTATTTTCCCCTCCTCTTCCTATTCTTCTGCTGTGGCAGTGACTGGGCCTGTGCATCATTGAGCATGGTTATTGCCAAGCTTTTTGTGCTAATTAGCCACGCTGCTTCATGGTTATTAAGATTGCGTCAAGTGTACCCAGCTTCGCTGCCCTGCTACGCCCCAACCATTCTCGCTCATCTCCCTTTCGCCGTCACCATCATCATCATCATCAAATTGACTGCAGGGCATTTCGCATTTTGGAGCAGGCTCAACCAAGCCACAAGGACGCACAACCCGCAATGGCAACCGCAGAATATATATACATACATATATATATATATATTTATGTATATGTATGGATATGTTTACTATGTATATATAGATAGGCCTTATTATGGCTCACGCATCCTTCAACTTCAACGGCCGTCGTCATCGTCATCCACATCGTCATCATAGCTGTTGTTGCAACAGCAGCAGCAGCAGCGGCAAAAGTGGGCTTGAAGCCATGCAATATACATGAAAAAAAAAAATGTTGAGAGCAAAAAGTGCAGGAAAATAGACAGAGAGACAACAATTTTAAATGCATTTGAGGGAAATGCATCTATAACCATCCAAATGAAACCGAGACCGAAAGTAATGTTCCCTCCCTCTCACTTAAATAGATTTTTTACTTTAATATAATGAATAAACAGACTATGTTAAAGTTTAATTCTTAACTTGTCAAAACTTGAATCCTAAGAGTCCCAATAATATATAAAACTCGCATTCTTAATTTAAATATTCTGTAAGTGAAGTCCTTTCCAGTTTTAGTATCCGATTTGTAACTTTTGTAATGGAACTATGACATTCTTTCATTTCTTTCAGCTTGCTCAAATGATTTAGGACAATAACTATGTGTAATCTGAAACGAACGAACACTATCAGGAGTTGCTAATAAATATCACAGGATTCTATAAGAATAAGCAGGAACCTCTGTTTGTTTTGCTCTTCCATGCATGGCAGGATCAGGATGTTGAATTATTAATTTCGTTTGAAAGTAAAAGAAAAGGAATACTTTGTAGTTAAATCCTGCACTCCTGCAAAACCAAATGAAAGCGAAGCAAAAGGTAACTAAACCAATGCAATTCTTAATTTAATTAAAACTAATCTTCGTTTTTCACTCTATTTTTCAGAAGAAGAAACCAACCCAAACAAAATAATGTGACCTTCGGATACACCAAAATTTGCGTTAATAAATTTATTCTTCAATGTTAATTTTATTTATATTTATTTATAATTCAAAATATATGTTATATATATGTATATATATCATACATATATTATTAATATTATTTAAGCTATATTTTTTAAAATACAAAATCTGTACAAAATATTACTAAATAAAAATGGCTCTGAACTGGGCAATAATGTGAAGTTTTTATTTCAAAACTAGTGGTACACTAGGAAAATCGTATCGCCTGCAAAACGATTTTTTTGCAGCAGAAATTTATTTAAATCGACCTACTAGCTGATTCTGTTCGCCTGGTATTTCAGTAGTTTGCCAGAAAGAAAAATTAAATTTAAAATCTGCGGTTTTCAAAATCAATATTAAATTAATTTATTCACCACAAAAATTTAACCAAATCGTGCTGCTAGACGTTTCTGTTCGCCTGGTATTTCGCCATAACTAAATTTCCATTCTGGTAGCAAAACTTCAACAGCACCCTTGAAGTAGGCAACAGAAAATTTCACCGTTCAAACGGCCCAGAAAATTGGCGAAAAACCTAAAATCCTTAATATCTCAGCTTCCTGCAGGACTATCGGAATGTCCTTTGGCCAGAAGATAGTCCTTTTCGATAAGATTCATCTGACCCTAGTTTCGTCCTGATCCTTCCAAGGATTCGCGAGATATAAGCAATTTTTTGTACAGAGAAAAGTCCTTTTTTCTCAGCCGCTAGAAGGATTTTCAAGGATCTTCTCATGCCATCCGACGCTAATTAACAAGGACCACATTTGGGCCAAAGGACATCCTGCTAGTCCTTGAAATGGCCGAGATATAAGCCTTTTTCTGATTTTTATGAAATTTTGACGACTAACCCCCTTACAAAAATTGCTGAAATATTTTTCTTTAAATCTTGAAAATCTTTGAACGCAGATCGATAATTTTGCCGCCGGAGGTTAATAAAAACCTTGTCCCATCCAAATCGGATCATATTCTGCCAAATAACAGCCAATGAATAGTTGTTGTTTTTTCTTTTCCTTTTCTAAATAAGGCGTTTAAAATGTAGTTGTCGTCTGGGAATCCAGGACTTGTAATTTTTTATGATTTTTTTATCCACCTACAATAAAACAATTTATTTTTTTTTTTTTTTTTTTTGAATTTTTTTCAAAAGCCTCAGAATTCTCCCCGAGATCCTATGGCATTGTTGGGTGTGATTTCTGAAGCCAAATTGGTGATCAGGGATCAATCCGGCCTCCTCCTTTGGTGGACTCTCCGAAAAAAGTTTTTTTACACTTTTGAGAAAAAAACCAAAAAAATTTGTATGGGCGAGGTTGGCTGCGGTTTCCAGGTTTTGTATTAGGTATTTACTGGGTAGTCCAAAAAGTATTTGTTTTAATGAAGATAGTTTTTATTTGCATTTTATTTTATTTGTTTATATACATACATATGTGATGTGTTGTTGTGTGAAATAAGTTTTCTAAAAGGAATTGTCCTTGTTAAAGATATCTCACTTCTTGGCATGAAATAAATGGTCCAAAAGAAAGCCTGTTTAACAGAAATATTTCTTATTAATAATATTCATAATTTTAAATACTTTCTTATAAAATTTTCCTTTTTTTATTTTACCGTATTAATCATTTAATTCAAAATAAACAAATAATAAGCAGTGTTTCTAAGGGTAGCCAATAGAAGCAAAGCAGTTCATGTCAAAGTTTAAAGCAGTTTTAGTCAACTTAATCCGGTAGATGGCGCAGTAGCATGTGTCTAAACGTGTAGATGGCGAGAAAAAATTGCGAATTATTTAAGATTTCTGTTGCAGCCTAAGTATATGCTATGATTGGCCACAGATTTTCTGATTTTATGCGAAAGATTTTTAACGTTCTAAACAATTTATTAATATTATTTTGTACATATGTACAAATATTGTATACTTTAGCGACACTTATTATTGGTAAGGGATTTACTGTAATAACCTTAACCCTTAGGTTAGCACTTCAGAACTTTAATAAGCTGCCAGGACCATCTCTACTTCATTTTATCATATTATTATCATAACTGCTGAATTTTGTTAATATTTATATGTTATAGATGCAAATCCTTTTTAACCCCATGAAATACATTCCTCCCCTACGGTAAATGCAACAACAATTAGCCGATTGCTCCCATTCTTCTTATTTTTTTTTGTGTTTTTCCTGTTTTTTAAAAAGTTCAGTGACATTTTTAACTGTTAACGAATGTCAAAGTTAAATGTAGCGTAAAATTGCAACAATATTAAAATCACACCCCTTCAATTCGTTAAGAAAATCGACCATTCTAATGTGACAATAGCATGTCGTGTGTGGCGACAATTTAAGCATTTCCCCTAACCCTTCCCTTTTACTTCCAGCTAATTGTCTTTGCTCAAAGAAAAAAACAAGAAGAAATTTTGGATGTATTTTGTGGTTTTTAAATGGGAAAATCTTTGTAGACCGTTTCCTGTGTTTTCTTAGCGGTAACAAATAAGAAGAAGAAGACGAAAAAAAAACAAGGAGAAGACGAGCAAAGAAAAACAGTCTCAGTTTTCTAAATGTTTATGAAAAACAATTCTCTTGTTTTTCGGGTATGAGTATAGGGCTGGGGGGAGGGTGGTACAGCAAAAAAATGGTTGGGCGGTCGTTACACACGCACACACAAATCAAACACTTGCCAAGACAAAGTCTAAACATTTTTACAGACACCTGCCACTAATGACGTCTTGTTTTTTCCTATAGATTTGGCCTAGATCGTTCAATCATGTGAAGTGGTCAACAGCACCACCAAAACATATAGAAGATAATGTATACATATATCATATAAAAATCCGTAGCAGAAAAATAGAAGAACCTAAAGACAACGAGACGATGCAAGAAATAAGAGGAACTGAAAGGCGCCTACTAAATAAATTTTATATGAAGCTATTAGGATTATGATTTTCATATATATGTGGGACAGACCCCGAGATGAAACTTCAAAGAACTAGATAAAACTTCAAAAGATCCAAACAAATTAAAACTATTTTTTCCCCATCCTTTCGTTTTGCTCAGGTATATGACTGACGCGCCACACACACACACATCGGCCCCTTATCTTTGCAACTCTAGACCTCCCCCTCTTCCTCTCTGCCCTTTTGCATTTCCTTTGCACGCGACATTAAATCCAGTTCCTGCCACTAACTGGCCTCACTCTGAATGAGATTCTTGTTGTCGTGTATTTTTATACCGTGTAACCCAGCCTGTAGGGGTAAGAGAGGGTATATTGAGTAGTTTATTAATCGCAGGAGGATGACCGTGCTGCCAGGTATATTTATGCTTAGCTTTTTTAATTAATTCGAAATAAATTCTTTACTGTGCCTAACGAATAGTATTAACTGTATGGCATAAGTGTCCTATATAGTATATAGTTTTATCCTCATGTAAGGAGGTACCACAAAGTCGACATCATTTCCTATTATTGTAAATGTTTGTTTTTTTGCTCTACTAAAATTAATTTCATAGCCAATTGCCTTGTCATAAAATGTACTTGAATTTATGTTTCTTTCCCTTCGTTTTTTTCTATTTTTTTTTTATAGCCTTTCAATTGAAAAACACAAAAAGAACCGAAATGAATTGAAATACCAACAACTGCAATTAGTGTGAGTCATTATGATTTGCAATTCAAGAAGTATAAGGGAACCCGCATAATTTGCTCCTGTCAGAATTTATGACAAGTTATGAGCGACAGCAGCCGAAACAAAAGCAATTTCGATTCAATGCGATCTGAGAAAATGAGAGAATGAGAGAGAGAGAGAGAGAGAGAGAGAGATAGAGAGAGAAAGGAGAGAATACTCCAAGGAATCCTTTGCCTGCTAAACAAGCGATAAGTTCACGCTTTAAGCTGCTTTTAGGATAAGTCTTGAATTTATAGGCTTAAATTGAAATTGAATAAATCCCCTCTATCCCCCCCCCCCCTTTCTATGACCATTATCATGGCATATAGTACATTCAGTTCACCTCTTAAAAAGGTTGCCATGTTTATGCCTCAAATATCCATAAATAGTTTTATACACTTAAGGACCTTCGACTTAAGGTAACCCCCCTTCCTCCATCACCCCTCTCCATCTAGCAAATGAAATCAAGATGGGGGCAAAACGAAAGGAGACGAAAGAAAAGCAGCTAGACACATTTGGCAGAAACTTTTCCCTGGTCTAAAAGGAACAAAGGCGTCGACAATATCGTCATCCACATCCCACAACTAACTTGCGACATTCACATCCTTATAGACTCTTTCTCTCCTTCTCTATACATCTCTCTATCTCTTTCGCTCTCCCTCTCTCTCTCTCTCTCTCTCTCTCACTCATTCACTGGTTCTCCTTACTTTTCTGCTCATTCCCATATCGTCTGAAGTAGCTAGCAATTTAATCAGCTTCCATTTACCCCCCCTCCATTCCCCATAACCCCTCATCCATTTCGTGTGCTTAATGTGGCGCAAGAAAAAGCGACAAATTTTTGGTTACTTTTTTTTCTTCTGTTTGTTTGTTGTTATTTTGTTTGTTTGCCTCATTTGCTTTAGGTTTAAATGTTGTGCAGTTTTCTTTTCATTTTTTTCCTCGATTTTTTATTCCATTTTTTTTTTTGTTGTTCTTCTTGCTTTTCCCATTCAATTAAAGCCTGATTTTCATTATTTAGCTTACGGTTAATTAGCACAAGTCAAGAACCAGCAACATGTTGCCCCAAACCCTTGAAAAAAAAAAGAAAAAAAACGAACGAAGAAAAATTCAACAAAAAAAATCCTGAAAAACACAAATGGAGGGTGAAAGAAATTAACGGTAGCAAAAAAAGTGGCGCGTGCTGTTGAAGTAATAGAAAAAAATTTCTATAGCTTCAACATCAGATATCAAGTGGCAGAGGAAATATTGAGATATATTAATGATTTAATTAATGAATGATGTGCAAATGTGCATAATGAAATGATATTGAAAAGGGAAACTTTATAGAGAAAAGAGGATCAACTTGAATACGAGTATTAAATAGAAATCTGGAGAGAATTTTTTGATTTTGTTGCTCAATTATTTACACATAAACAACTCCCCCAACCCCCTAAATCTCCTTTCTCCCCGATTGCCAAACAAAAAATAGTTTCAAATAGCTAGTTAGCATTCTGATTGATTGATGATGATCCATATATATATATATATATATATATATCAATTTCGACCGATAAGCATTATGGTTTCGATTATCTATCTCAGTCACTTGAGAAACCGAAAACAAATCAACACATTGGCGCCCTTTCCCTTCTCTCTGTGGGCCCATTAACGCGGCTTAAGTAGTTTATTAGAAATCATTTCAGATTATTTGAAGCCACTTGAACAACAACAAAAACCAACAAATCCACCTTCAACCACAAAAAGAGAGATAAAACACAGAGAGGGAGAGAGAGAGAGATAGTGGGTGAGAGGGAGAAAGGCTCTCAAGAGACATTGGATGATACACGGGCTCATTGTCAAGCCAATAAAAAAAAATACCCGAAAAATCTAAAGAATATATAAAAGACTGGCCATCAGTTCATTCCCACTGACATTGCCATTGCCATCTTCCCCCCCATCACCATCTTTATCCCTCTTCTTAGGTAGAGGTTGGCGCTTGTAAAAGTAAATTAGATAAATGCACAATCATGACTACATACACACATACATACATACATACATATACATACATATAATAATGGATTTTTTTTTATTTGTTGGATCTCCCTCCGCAGCGTTTAAAATGAATCTTAATTGAACCAAAGAGGCAAAGTCGAGTGGCGAGAAGTCCGGCGATCAAAAGCAATTGCCGCTCCGTGAACGGTCAGAGAGCTCAATGAAATTGACAAAATGTTTGGACAAATAGACGACACAATAACCAAAAGAAAGACAGAAAGAAAGAAGGAAAGAGACAAAAAGTATAAAGAAATGATATTTCATTTCTTGTCTTGTTGTTTCTGTAATTACCCAGATCAAATATTGAAACAGACATGGGTCAAGACTACATAGCTAATATAATACATACTACATATATAGTAAAGGGGGGAAAAAAAGTGCAATTTGCCACGACACTTGCTGAGATTGGATCGGATGGGATGGGATGGGATGGCATGGGATGGGATGGGAAGTGCCTTGCCCTGTTGAGGAATGTCTCAAAAAGCGTCAATGAGACGACGCAGGGGCTAAAGAAAGGAATAGGCAGGTAAAAGGAAAGGTGAAACAAGGTAAATAGCAAACATGCAGCAAAAAGCAGTTGAACACAGACAGGTGAAGAAATTTTAGTTAGACTTGGACTCTGCCTAAAGTGAAAAGTGTGTAAAAGATTGACTGACAGACGGATGACAATTATGAGCGTCGAGTGAAAGGGTCTTTAAAACCAACACTAAAACTATTCTTTAATATCCCCCTTCTAGTCACATTTTATAACCACACCCCTGGCCCAAGCACTGACAAGAGAAAAAAAAATGACAACAAACCCACCAAACAAACAAGCAAAGGAAAAACATTAAAACCCTTAGAGACTTACTGGTTTTATCTATCTTCGTTTTTTTTTTTTTTTTTTTTTTTTTTTTTGGGAAAATGTCAGCGCCAAGATAAAAAATCAAGTAGCTGAAAAAAAAAATAGTCTCTTTTCCTTTTTCATAGTTTCATTTTCAAATTGGATGACTAATTCATTTCATTTATCCTCCAACATTTTCAATTTGGCTAAAAACTGCATTTATCATATGGAACAAAAACCTATCAAATTGACGATCAAATTTGCTTTCCAGCTGATGAAAATCCTTGAGCTTCAAACAAGTTGCATGTTGCATTGAAACCCGACGTTGCCTTACAACAGCACAGTGGTACAAAGGCTTAACAAAACGGGACAGTACAAAGATGACAACTGAGGGGAAAATATTTGAATTTGAAAATAGAGAATTCTTAAAAGAGCATTTTCTTTCAAAAGTCAGGCGTAGTTTATAAAACTTTTCCAGACATTCCAAAATCAAAATATATTTAAGAATTATCGAAAAAATTAATAATTATTACGTAATCGAGAGACACAAAGAGAATATTATCAATACAATATAACCGAAAATATCTGCTAGAAAGCGATAATAAAAATTAATATTCCTAATAAAAAAGTTTTCATTCCGTTGGTGGCAATTATTATATTAAAATATATATTTCTTTGTAATCTCAGATCTGGCATATATAACTACTACCGAGATATGATTTTTCAAAATTGTAAAACAACTGCAACTAAAAAGAGTTACTTATATTAGTTTTTTTCCCCGATTTTTTTCAAATGTCAAATTAATAAGAGGCACAAAATTTTAATACGCAAGTGACAATAAGCAAAAAGTTTTGTAATTTAAAAATATTTAAGAATAAAATAAAATTTAATAATATTGCCCAAATTATTAGAAGTATTACTCATGCTTAAATAGCCAACAGAAAATAAATCAAAACATTTGACAAATTTTTCTTTTTTTTTGTTTTTGTTCTGAAGAATTTGTTCAACTCTTGCCTCACTGTGCATTGGCTGCGCACGCAGCGGACATCATCTTGTCCAACCAAAAACAGGCAACAGCCGATGCCGAAATACCCGATTCACAAATCAGTCGAGTTCCGAACGAGCAGAGGAAAGCACATGAAAAGCGGGTGGAAATTGAATGAAAACTGTCAGAAAAGAAAAGAAAGAAATCTCGGGAATCAACCAACAAAGCACGTAGATTCAAATTGAAATTGAGAATTGAGAATTGGGAAAACAGAAATCAAATAGAATTCCAAGTGTCTATGTGTGTGTGTGTCTGTGTGTGTCTATGTGTGTACAAGTTCCGGGCATAACAAATAATCTTTAGTGAGTGTGTTCTTTCATCGTGTATTCATTCGTCTCGTGTGTGTTCTGCCGTGTGTTTGCGAGTGTGCGAGTGTGTGCGTTCGATCATATTTATCGTATATGGTCAGTGGCCGGCCGGCCGGCCCACTAAAAAGGCGGCGCCTTTTGAATTTCCAGTGCATCGATAGAAAAGACCATTTAAGCCTTGTTAGATGGATATGGATGGGATTGGAATCGATGGAATCATCATCATCTGTGGTGCTGGTGTCGGTGTTTTGCGGTAGTGAAGGCGGTCAAACGGGTTTCAACCGAGGGCCGCCGATGTGTTGCCGCCTGGCGGCCTTTTGATCTAAATTGTAACGAATTGAAAAATAGAGGGAGATCAAACACCCTCCCCGCCCCACATTACAAGTCCCGCCCCGCTCCCCGATCCAACAACCATCCAAAGTGCACCCAAAAAAAAAAAACACACACACACATTTGTTCATAGACAAAACATTTTTCCAGGAATACGTGAGCAAAAGGAAAAAGAAAAGGAAAAATGTAGATTCTAAACAATTTTTGGTGGCAAATGACAAACAAACAAAAAGTATTAACAAAATCCAAAAGAAAAAATTTTGCATACAACAATTTGAAAAAATAAAAAAGAATAACAAAAAAAAAAAAAACTGCATACAAAAATAAATAAATCGATAAATATTATAAAAAAAAAGAAATAAAAATTAATCCATTAAGCATAATCTCAATATTAAGCCGGCATTTATTGATATAAGAAATTAGTTTTATATAAAGAATTCAATTAGATTTTAATAATTTATTAACACACACACAACAAACAACAACCACAACAACAACAAGTACTTATCCAGCGCCAAAAAGTAGACTATAGCAACAATCAACAACAACATTTAATCAGAAAAAAAGAAAGGAAAGAATCGAGAAAAAAAAATAAATAAAATGCCATCGCAAGTGAGAAGAATTTTAATCTTATTGATTATCAGTCAACTGAGTCTGAGCCGGAGTCACAGTCAAGTGAGGAATGAGGATCATCAGCAGCAGCAGCAGCAGCAGCTGCCGTTAGACTTGGCCAATCCGCAATTGATGACGTCACATAATAGCTCATTGCTGAATACATTAATGACAAGCATTGGTCAAGTTGGAGTTGGAGTTGGAGGAGGTTTAGGCCTAGGAGCTGGTGGACCAGGGGATCAGGTGCTGGCATTGGAACGGGAGGAGCAAGTGGTGGAACTCAAATCAATCAATTGCTAAGCAGTAGCACGGCCATTGCACCAGCAGCAGCACAAACACCACCAATATCAGGACTAGGTGGAGCTGGTGGAGGAGTTGGTTATGGCTTGGGTGTACCTGGTGGTGGTTCACCTTGGCATTCGAGTGGTCCCTCAATGACCCATCATAGCTCAAGCGGCCATCATCCCGGACATGCTTTGGCTGGTTTGGCCAATTTGGGAATTATTGTGCCCAGAGGTAAAAATATTCCTGGCATTACTGGCGGCTTAGGTGGCTATGGTGGTGGCACCATGATAAATCCTGGAGGAGGAGCACTTGGAATGGGAGCTGGTATTGCTGGCGACACAGTCAACAATGCCATGGATATGCAAAACCTTTACAAGTAAGTTAAAACCAAATACAGCAAGTGGAATTTTTCATTTTCAATTGAAAAACAAGAGAAATTCTTATCAATTGATGAAAAGACATCAAAAACAAAAAAAAAAAAACAAATTGTACGCGTTTTTCCTGCGTTTCTATGGCGATTTTTGCAGTTCCAATCGGTGACGCGACGTCGCCCCTCTCCCCCGCCCTTAGGGGCGGCCAATTGCCGATTGAGCAATCCTTAACAACAATTATTAAACATGACCTTTTATTACTTTGAGTCGCCTCGACTCCGCTGCTCTCCACTCCTCCCCACTCCTCATCACTCCTCTTCATTCCACTCCACTCCTCCAATCTTGCTGATTTCTTGTCTTGCTTGAACTTTGGTCTCATCGTAAAAATCAAGATTTTATAGTTAATCAGACCCCAACACAGCACAGTATAACGATGATGATGATGATGATGATGATGATGATGTTGTTCAGGGCCTAATTAAGACACAAAACTTGCCCAGAAGCAGCAATCAAAATGAACAAAAATGTTTAAGGGCAGATTCGAAATAAACACAAAATGTTTTAACTTTATTTTTACAAGAAATTTCTTAAATGTTTCCACAACAAAAAAAGAATAGAAAAACTTCACATACTAATCGTACACATATTTTCATCTAGAAATTTTTTGAATTTTATTTTTCGTTATTTTGACTTAACAACATTTTAATAATTTTCTCCAATATTAGCAAATTTTTTTGACTTTGAATTGTTTGGTTTATTTTAACTTTTCTTTAGAAATTACTAATCATATTTTAGAGTTTAGATTTTTATTTAGATTTTTCAGATAATTGATTTCCTAGAAATCGGTTAAAGTATACAACTCATAAAATTGATTGAAGTAAACAATTTTTTAACAAATTTTTACGTTTCGCCTTAATTAGATTTACCTCGTAAAGGTACATGAATTCCCGAATGAATGAATTCCATATTTCTGACAATACGTTATGCCCTTTGGTAAAATTCAGTCATATATGTATATACATAAGAAAGTTGAACCAATACACGAAATGTATTGGAGCAAAGACCCATCAACTAACCAGATTTCATTAAGGCAAAGTGTTTTACTAACACTTTTTTTTTCTTTGTTGAAATTTATAAAAAGTTGCCAACTCGCAACGATCCATTAGGATCAGGAAAGAACGTGCAAGTGGGAAGGAATTATTCATAATCTCTGCTAGGATTTAAAACTTGCTATTGCTATTCAAAGTTGTGGATACCGATGAAAAGAAATTCGACGACTCTCAAAGGTTTCCGATTCGACGCATTACCAAGCGGTTTATTGGTCGAAAGCGACTGAGAATTCAGTAGTAGAAAATCTTCGAATTTTAGACTACTAAATTATATTAATTTGGTTTAACCATTTTCGTATGATATCAGCAATAAAAAAATATCCAAACATAAATCCTTTCTGTACGGTCTTCAATATGAACTTTTCATCTGAAAGAACTCTATCGAGAAGCCACAAGAAAATTCTACTCTATCCTATCAGATCACTCAACAATATTTAACTTAACATCATTTTACAAAAATTGTAATGTTAATATTTAAATAAAATCCTCTCCCCCTTTCCCCCTCTTTTTTTAAAAAAAAACAAAATTATCCAAAAGGAGGTTGGAGGGGGGAATCGAAGGAAAACTTTGTTTGTAGAGTACCTTGTGCCTTGATGACAAATGATTATTTGATGCCATTTTTATATAATCAAGCCATGAGTTTTCCCTTTTGAGGTATATGACTTAATATCGAATGCTATAGAAGCTTATAATGCAGTATGGGAGAACGGTATCTTTAGTTAAGGGAAAACACAGTTAAAGAAATCATCAGATGATAATGAAGTCAAAATGGAGTTTTTAGAAAAAGTAGAATAAAATGTGCATTTCTTATTGAGGCTGGAACTAAATAAGACTCATTTTATTAGCACGAATTTCTTTCTGGATTTGCTACAAGATCCTGTTCAATTGTTGATCAGAAAATTATATAAATATTTATTTAGATTGCCTTTTTCCCCTTTAGGTCTTTGGTCGTTTTCATATGTATATATAAATTTGGATTATGCAACTCAGACTAAAAATAATATCTTTTCGTTGAAAAAGTTGCCTGCCTTCGATTCACTTTTTGCTAGATATTTTAAATAATGAACTATGATAAACGAAAATTTAAATTTAAGATTCACTTTCCGCATAAATTGAATATTTGGTGTGAGGAAAATTTTATTTGGGTATCTTCAATGAAATCAAATTGTTTCTCATAACAAAAAAAAAAAACCAAAAAAAAAAAAACTGGTCTAATGATCTGTTATTTCTTAGAATTGAAAAGTTTATTTTTGTGTAGAACTTCACTTGAAAATTTTATTTTATTTCTTAAGATAATTTGTCCTCTTCAAGAAGCGGAACAAGAAGACTCTTGAATTTGTTTACACTCCAACTAAAGAAGATACGAAGATCATCATCATTTGGTGGAAGGTGGAGAGGGGTGCAGGGGGGGGGGAGGGGGGGGAGGCATCTGCTTAAAGTGGCTTTGATCTGGTCGGCAAGTTAATTGCCAAGTCAAATAAATAATCAAAATATGCAACAGTCTGAGGCGATAGAGATAGATATATAGACACACACACACACACACACAAACACACACACACACACACACTGACACACGTACACACGTACACACATACCCACACATGCAGATACATAGGAAGGGTGAATGAGTGGAAAGCAAGGGAAATTCCTTGGCTTTGGCTAATCAGTCTGCTGACAAATACAACATAAATCTTTCTTTCTCTCTCTCTCTCTCTCTCTCTCGCTCTCTCTCGCTCTTTTTTTAACATCGAGGACTACTGTACTCTGAGTGTGTTTGTTGCTGCCTTTTTTGTTAAACAATAAAGTAAAATTATTTATATTTTTGGTCTTTTTTTTGTTGTTGTTGTTTTGTTTTTGGTTTTTTTTTTGTACGGCTGTCAGCCAAAAAACGAATTTGGTGGCAAGGAGGCAAAGTGTTTGGGACGAAGGGTGTCAGTGGCAGTCAGCCAGTCAGCCAGCCTAGGTCTGGGCCTTTTTTATGATTATTAGTCGAGAGAGGCAGCGGTAAAGCGTAAATTTTACTTACACTTCACATTAATTTGCCCACTGACAACAGGAGCAACAGAGGCAACATCGGCAACATTGCGAACATCGGCAACATCGACAACATCGACCACAGCAGCAGGCAAAAGGGTGCCATGGGTTATTATTTGTCATTACAACAGGCAATAACCAGGAGAAGTGGGAGCTGGGGGAGGGGGAGGGGGAGGGGGAGGTGAAAATGGAAGAAAGTACATTGTCCGGAGAGGGGGGGGGTGCACAATCCTGGGGGAGTAGACACATTTTTTATTATAAACTCCAAGAGGAATTGGCATTGAAGTTAGTAGCAGGAGTTGGGGAGTCGAATTGAGGAAATGGGGTAGAAAGTGTTTCAGTTACAGTTCTCTCTTCTTTTATATATATATATATTTTTTTTTTTTTTACATACTCCAGACAACAGAAATCGATAGTCCAGTTAGGAGAGGGAGGTGGAAGAAGAAGAAGAAGTAAATTCCCTCCATTACGATTGTGCATTTAGACCAAGCTTGATTACAATTAATCGGCTTATTTGCAGAAAGACAAGGAAAAAGGTTTACCATTTAACTGGATGGGACGGACCATCATGTTGTCGTGGTGCTCCACAACCACAACCATCTCAGTTGCCACATTGCCGCTTTATTGATTTGAAAATGTCAGCAATCATCACGAAAAGTTGCATCAGCAACTGGCAAATGAATAAACAATCAAATCAAATACCAAACCAAAGAAATTTTATACCATAAAAACTTCATAGGGGGAAAAGTTTCCTTTTAGAGATATTATAAAAGACATTAATGATTATCGTAAATATATGTATATAGGTATGTGTTAATATATATTCATATATCTGATAACCTTCTGTGATATTCCGGAGAATGCTTATTTCTCGCTATGTAACCCTTTATTTAGTTAGTACATTTTATTTAGTTGAGAGAGGCCTTTAAAATCTTTACCTTAGTCATCAATTAAAAATAGCTTCATTTTTAATAAAATATATGGAAACATGGAAATTTCAATATTAGCTAATTGATTTGTTAATACTTCGTCCATTGAATATAGGAACTATATTTAATTCTTTAATTCATCTTATGTATTTGCAACTAAATTAACACCTGCCTTAGTGTAGATTATTAAATCATCCTTTCATGTTATGCAATTTGCTATGGACAAGATGCATTATGTAAATCAGGGATAAACCCCGACAATACCATTTACACACACTCACTCACACACAGAGAGAAAAGCTGATTAGGGGATGTAATGAAAATTTAATAATTACCAACAGAAGCGCACTCGATGGGACATGATGAAATCTTCAACTCAACCAGCCAACCAACCAGCCAACCAACTCAGCGGGTATCCTTTGCCCTTTTACACAATTAATCTCCTTTCTCTGGCAGAAGATGTACGAAGAAGCAAAGGAAAATAAAAAAAAACAAAAAATGTACACAAATTTTTTTTGGAATCTGTAAACTGAAATCTAGAGATTGTTGTAGGCTATATTATCAGGGTGGTGGTGGTTGCTGCTGGTTTCGGTTTCAATTTCATTGTCGACGAAAAAAAAATACAGCAAAAGGCAAATAATGTAATAATGTCTTCTGTCTCCTCCCCTAACCCACCTCTTTGCCATTTCCCCCCCACCCCCTCTCAACCATTTCTTTGTCTTTCTGTTTGTTAACAGACATTTATGACATTATACGTCGCAAAATTATGTTGTTACAGGGTAACACACACACACACAAACACACACACAATGTACATTTAACCCTCCCCATCAGATACAGAAGGTATCGTCACTCAGTCAGTTCGGGCATAAAATCTGTTTAATTGTGCGTAAGGCAAAACGACAAATCGAGTCCTTCCTTCGTCATCTCCTTTTTAACCCCTTCTACAACTTCTCCGCTCTTTTTCTTTTTTTTTTTTTTTTGCTGAAAAGTTAAATATTTGTCAAACAGTAATTAAAACTTACTTACCGTTTCCTTGGTTTTCCGCAGACTCCAAAAGATAGAGAGAGGGAGAGAGGGAGAGACGAAGGCAGATAGTGAGAGAGATAGCAATAGAGGGATCTCTTCGCTTTTATGTTCTCGAGAGAAAGAAAAGGAGAGAGAAAAAAATGGAAGGCAAACAAAAGGACATTATCAACATCTACTCAACAACTATGGCAAAGTTTTTCCAGTTGGCTTTTCTTTCTTTTTTCTTTTTTGTTGGTCTATAAAAATGTTAATTTGCTCGAGCAAAAGAAAAGCTTTTTGTGTTTTGTTGTTGTGTTGTGTTGTGTTGTGTTGCGTTACCCTCTCGAAATTGACGATAATGATTATGTGCAAAGTTCCAGCCACAAAATTAAAAAATATCGACGGGGGAAAAATCTTTTCTTTTTTTTTTCCTACTGCTGCTGCTGCTGTTGCTGCTGCTACTGTTGCAGTTGCCATTGGCCGGCCATGTGGCGCAAGCAACAACGAAAAAAAAAACACACACACAAATTTATTTGTCTCAATACGACAATGAAGACAGGCATCAGCGGCAGCATCAGCATCAGCAGCTGGACCTGCCCCTTTGTGTGGCTTACTTTTTTGTTTTTTTGCTAAATGAAATTGCAGGGCATAAACTTCTTTTCATTTATTTTCTTTCGGTTTCCTTTTATTTTTTTTTTTTTGTTTTGTTACATTATTTGCAAAGATTTTGGATACCCTTGCCAAGGAGCAAATCAACTTTCATCACTAGTCTGGAACGAAAAAATTCTTTTGTTCAATTCGCTCTATAAAGACATCTTTTTCCCCTATTTTATTGGATGACTAATAAGTTTCCAACTAGTTTATCTAGTAACTGTGTAAGGTGTGATGCCGTGAGATCAAAAAATGTAGTCACTGAGAGCGAAAGGAGTCAAAAATCAAGTGAAAGCCAAGTCAGTCATCGAAATATCAGAAATCACACCTTTACCTGTAGGTTACAGTCGCAGGGGGCCTACGCCCAAGAGAGGCGTCCATTAAATAGGACAGAAACCCCTCAGATAACCTGTAATCAGCAGTTGAAATTGTTTCTGGTCTAGATCAGGCCAACATAAATCCTTCTTCCTGCTTCACTTTTAAGCACCATTTAATTTAAAAAGATTTGAATATAGTTTCAATAGAAATCTAAATATTTTTAACTCTTTGCTTCGACTTGCTATTAGTTACTTGGTAGGGCATTTAACCAGTCGTAGCGAATGTCCCATCAATTTGTTCAATTTTTCTAGCCATTTGGTATGGAACAATTTGCCAGGCGTTTTCGCATTTGAAATTTTTTTAATTTCGGTAGCTTTTGATGGCTGCGTTTTATGATGTCATTTGCCTGCTGCTGCTGGGCAACTTTTCTTTTTTTTGTTCGTTTTCATTTTTCCGTTTCAGTTTGTTGAAAATTCCTTTATCCTTTTGAAAGGAAAAGCTGCTGCTGCTGCTGGTAAGGCCATAAAAGTTGAATTCAGTTGAGTTTTTCACTTCTCTTCCTTTATTTTTTTTTTTGTCGGTGTCATAAATTGAGCTCAATAAAATTTCCTTTGAGACTGCATTTATTTATTTGGATGGTTGGAAGGGGGTGGATTGCATTAACACGCGAACAATAGGATGGATGAAGGGGAAAGATGGATGACTCTAGCTCATTTTCCCATGACAAGAAAAAGAAAATGCATTTTCATGTAATCAAAGCAGGCAAATGACTTAAACAAATCGGAAAGAGATAGAGTGAGAATGAGAGAGGGAGGGAGGGAGGGAGGGAGGGAGGAGAAGAAACAATTCAAGCATGAAGCCGAAAATCAAACATATTTCTACCTTTTTTTTTCTTTTGTTATTGTTGTTGTTTTTGTTGTTGTTGTTGTATTAGAGGTGTAAAAAATAAAAACAAACTCTTTGGTTTGGTTTGTAGGATACAGTTGGATGCAAGTGGCAAGAAGATATTGCTGCCACTGCCACTGCCACTGCCTCTGCTGCTGCTGCTGCTGCTGCTGCTGCTTTCATTTCTTTAAGTTGTGTATATGCGCATGTGTTTGTAATGTGTGGTGTGTGTGTGTGTGGTGTTGTCTAAAAGCGTGATGGCTTTCGAGTTGCCTTTGATCTCTTCTGCTTCGTGTTTGTGTGTGTGTGTGTGTGTGTGTGTGTGTGTATGTTAATGTGTGGCATGAGGCAACGCTTGGACAAAGTTTTTCTTTCCTATTCCTGAATGTCGGTCTGTCTTTTGGCCTCTCCGACTGTCTCTCTGTCCGTCCGTCTGTCTGTCTGTCTGTCTGTCTGTCTGTCTATTTCGTCTATTTGGCAGCACATTGAGGAAGTTCCATCAAAGACAAACACAACACAACATAAAATTTCTATACAGTTTTCTGGGACCTTGAAGTTTTTTTTTTCTTCTTTCTTATGGACCTTGAGGCACACACATCAAAAGATTATAGATCAAAGGGGGGAGAGGCAAAGAGATGAAGAGAGTTGTTGCAGTTGCAGTTGCAGTTGCAATTGCATTCTGCTTGAGCAGTTTAATCCACCAAAAAAAAAAAAAAAGCGATAGAATCCATCATAAAGTGTTTGAAAGTTAAGTGACTTTTGCATCAAACTGAAGTCGAAACTTTTAAAATCCTTATCTTCTTATAAAGTTAAAGGATTTTAGTGCTAAATCATATCATATTAAATGGAGATGTATAGGTATATATATTCCCTAAGTTGTTTAAATCTATTCAATTTTCCACAAGCTGCTTCTTATACTTATCAGAAGGAAACATTGCCAGGATGAATTCGAATTCTTCCTTCCATTCTGAAATATCCTTGGAAATCTTTGTTCAAGTCGAAAGTAAGTCAATAAACAGTGCTAGATTGAATCACAACTATATAACACAGATTTAGCAATTTGGGGAACATAATTAAATTGGGAAAGGCCTTTCCGAATGGTTTTCTTTTTGGTTTTCCTCTTTCCATGAGTTAGATGAAAATATACCAATAGCAATCCAGAATAAATCTAAGTGGTTCAGTGGTTTAGTGAATTCCTAGAATAATACCAGAATAGTTATTATATTCAGTTACCACTTTACCATATATATATATATATATAGTTGACTTTCAGCTAGATAATCGCCACTTATCTAGTCTTCAGTTCAGTTGGTTCCTGGGCTTGGCTTTCATTCCTTCATACCTTTCTACTTGCACTTGCTTCTCTCCTATGTCGGCAACATAAAGAGAAAGGGTGTTGGAGGGGGGACACAGGTAAGGTTGAGCTTTGATGTTTTGAAGGCTGAGACCGCCCAACCTGGCCGCCTGTTGCTATTGCTGCTGCTGGTGCTGGAGCTGGTGCTGGTGGTTGCGGTGGCTGTTGACATAATTGGAGTTTTTGGATGGTTGGTTGACTTGGCGATGGGTTCCGTTCCGTTCCATTCCGTTGGTGGGCCACGTTCATGTTGTCACGGCTCGACACTCACTTTGCGGTACTTTAAGAGGCCCGGCACATAATTTGCGCAAATTAGCGACAAACCAGAAGAGCCGCTTCAACATCAGCTTGAGCTTGGGTCTTGAGGTTTGGGGTCTTTAAGCCTAATTGATGTGATGCTCTGAGGCCTTTTTTTTTTTTGCCTTCTTCTCTAATGGTTTAGTAAGTATTTGCTTTCATCTCTTTGCCTCTTGGTGATGCTTCAAAGGTGTGACCAAGACGATGATGATGATGATAATGATGCTAGAGATAATGATGATTATGATGATAATGCACTTGTTTGTCAAGTTCGTCTTCTCCTTCACTCTCTGTTGCAAGGTGTTAACAGTTTACGGCCAATGGGCGTAACTATTGTTCCCCCATAATAAAAGATCGATATAAATTGGCAATTTGACCCTGAAAAAGCCAGACAAAAGGCGGCGACACCAAAAGGCATTTTTACAAACAAAATCAACAGAAAACAAACAACAACAAAATCATCATTTATGGAAATGAGCATCAGAGAAAAGAAGAAGAAGCCGCCAGCTAACTACCACCAAAATGCTTGACATATTTAATTCAGTTTGTGGTTCTTATTGGTTTTGGGTTTCCCTCTTGACAAGTGAGGAAATTTATTTGTGATCTGACTTGAGAGGATTGAGCAAAGATTCCCAAAATACTTTAGGCCTTCATTTATATCAATTATACTGACTTTATTAGCTTACATTTTACCACATTCACCTCTGATATGACATTTTTACCTAGTGGTAAAAATAATTAACTAATTTAATTCCCCTCATTTGATTTAATGTTTCCCATTAATCTTAGATTTCTATTCAACATTCATTTTAAATTTTAATTTTAATTTTTTAGTTCTTTAATTTATATATATGTATGTAATTGGTTTTAAATTTGTTTAAATTATTTAATGCAATTTTTGTGTCAAATTTAATTTAAGCTAAGTTGAACAAGCTAAAACATTTATGTATGTAAATGTTTCTCTTGATATATTTAGAAAGCATTTTGACAGTTTCTTCTAAGATCATTTCCATACCCTTTCGACTACTTCCCTTCCCCCCCGCCAGCGGGCAACCTCCGACACTGCAATCTCTTTTAGTAGAACATTTCCAAGACAAATAGTACATATACATATATATATATATATATATATCCACTTGACAAGGCGTTGGGTGATCTCTGAAGACAGACGGACCCATGAGTTTTGCCCCCCATTTAGTTGAAAATCTCTTTCTTTTTCTTTCATTCCCGTCGCGAAATTCAAGAGCAAGACTGATGGACCTTGGAGTCCCGTTATAGCAACAGCACAAGCATAAAAGTTGCCTCTCTCCCGATATGCCACACCCCACTCCCCCCGTGTCATGACAGACGGATGAATCGGATCCACTGCTGATTGACAAATGCAGTCAGCGAGAAGCGAGTGAAGCGCCTCTGGTCTCTCCCCTCCCCCCTTCGTCATCGTTTTGTCTGTTTTGGAAGACTGACGATTCACGCCCCAAATTAAATGAAATTAACACGCGTTTAATGTCAAACAAGCGACTCTAACTCACCTGCCACCCGTTCAGCCCCTTCTGCTGCTCCTGCTGATGTGTTGCTGCTCCTTCTTTCATTTTTCCCCAGCCAATTTCCTCCTCTGCCTGTTTACTTAATGACGTTTATATGTCTTCTCCTTCTCACGCTGTCTCTTTCTCGCTCCCGTTCTCTCTGTCATTTGTCGGTATTTCTGCAGCGCGCGGCTGTCATAAAACGATTTGATTAAAGCGAATACGCCGACCGACCGACCGACCAACCGACCAAAAAAAAGAAAAAAGTACAACTAAAAAAAAGAAAAAATAAAAGACAACTATCAGCTGGAACTGGAAATGACTTTGGATCTCTGTTTTCCAATTAAAAATGCAGTCCGCATTCACTTGGGCCTGAGGTAGTCGTCCTGTGCCTCAAGGCATCGTCAGGCAACATTTTATTTTCGGAAATCGAAAAAAAATATCCAGGGGACTCTCGTTCTCGATATAGAGAATCCAGAGCAACAAATGGAAAAGTGAGAGTGAGAGCCCAAAGAGCAAGGGTAAACAAATATGTGGGAATTGAATTTGATAGTAATGAGATTGTAACGAATTTCCACATACACTACATTCAAATAATACAGAGAAGGAAAATGCTCATCAAAATTACAAAAGGTTACTTTAAAAACATTCGAATGAATAAAACTTATTTCAGTGAAAAACTACAAATTTTTTTCTTAATGAATGTTAATTCTAAAATTAAAATGGAAAGATTTTATCTTTAGATGAGCAACTTTTTTAATCTTGGAATAGACTTTTCTATATTAAAAGTAAAATTCTTAGAAAAAACACAATGCAAAACCTAAAAACAAATACTTAGATTTATTTTAAGAATGATATGAAGACAAGTTTAATGCTCTTTCTTCTATGAGAAGTTAATTGTACATTTGAATTGATAAATTATCAATAACAAAAGTCATTCATTTTTAATCATTGCATTTTTATTGACTTTTCCAACATATCTTTAAAGACTACAGGGTATATACATATATTCCATTTAAGAAGTATGTGAAAAAAAAAAACCAAAACCCAAAACAAGAAAAAATAAAAAGTAAAAGTGGCGGCAAAGGCGGCACAAATTCTTTGTAATTAGTATTAAAATGTTTTCCGCTACATTTTCACTTGATTTTCTGTACTAGTAGTCGAAGGGAAGACCCATGCCCATGCCCATGCCCATGCTCATGTTCAGGCCCAGGCCCATGACCATATCCACAACCATTCCCCAGACCCTTGCTCCTCTCTGGTCCTCTTGTCCCTCAGTCCCATCAGCCGACAGTCAGCCAATTCAGTTCACTACAGTTCAGTTAGCCAGTCAGTCAATTTGTCTATGTGCCCCGAGGGCGCTTTATTCTCTGGCTCCGATGTTGTTGTTGTAGTTGTTGCTGCTGCTGCTGTTGTTGTTGCTGCTGTTGCTGTTGCTGCTGGTTCTGATGCTTCGCGCATGATTGAAGGCAACATGTGTTTCGGAAATTATGCAAAATTGCCTTCTGACTGTTTTTTGCTGCTGCTTCTGCTGCTGCTTCTGCTGGCCCAGAGGCAGAGATGCGCGGAGATGTTGCACTTTGTTGTTGGGTAGAGAGTCTGTGTGTGTGTGTGTGTGTGTGCGGCATGCAACATACATAGCATGCTGCCAATGAATGCGACTGCAGTTTTCTTTACGTTCTGTTTGTCAAGCCATCGACTTTTAGCTGCTATTTTGCATTTGCTCATTATCATAGTTCATTTCATAAACAATTAATAATGCTTAAGCGCATCTCGGCGTTGACAAGTGACAAGCGTGCATTTCCATTCGTACCGCTCCTCCCTCTCAGGATCCATCTATCTTCTATCTTCGTTTTTGTCACATGGCCTGCAGCAGCGTATGGCCAAAATAAATTAGTTAGCTTTTTGGCTGCCTCATCTATTTCGTTCGATTTTGGCCATTTATAAATGGCTTAAAATTGTTGACAAAAACGGAAGTTCTTGAGAGACATTTTCTGATCTTTTAATGAGGGAAAAATACCAACAAAAACAAAAAAAATACATTTAGTTTTCTTTTCCCTCAATTTTCCATTTTTGTTTGGCTTAGTAAATGAGTGAAAACTTATGCAAACGAGTGGCCATTCTCTTTACCACTCTTTTTTTTCCCCCATTTCATGTCTATGGTTAAATTTTGAAAACAAAAATAGGAAACAAATGTTTTTTAACCATTTATCAATGTATTATTCAGCACTTGACTTGAAAAGCGAAAACCTCAAACAAATGCAAAATTTAACCTACTTAAATGACATATGACTTTTCTTTACACGGTATCTTAAGATCGATCAAGCGATGTCAAGTTATTTCAAATGGGAAAGACCTATAGAACTATAACTTTAAACTTTTTGTCAGTTATTATATACCTACTATATATATTCCTATATGTATGTTGAATGCTCAAGGCAACTGTTGTCTTATTGCCTTAACTAATTGGTCAATAATTTGATTTGTAATCTCAACAATACAACAAAAATACAGAACCCAAACAGGTGAAGAGATTGTAAATGGCAAGAGATGGTAGCAGCATGGATTTATAGTATTTTATCACCTCATAATACCAACAACAACAACAACAACAACAGCAACACAAACTGATTGAATGCCTATTTGGCAGCATTTGATTTGTTTAGAGAATAAAGCACAAGAGGCAAACGCAATTCTCTTTTTTTTTTTTTTTTTTTTTTTTTTGGGATTTTACTTCGGGGAATGTTGTTGTTGTTGGTGTTGTTGTTGGTGTTGTTGTTGGTGTTGTTGCTGGTGGTTTTGTTGCCATGCCTCAATAGATACTTGAATGTATTCAATGGCGCCAACTTGGCCTCGTTTATTGAAGGGGCGGGATTCATTTCGTTTCGTTTCGTTTCGTTTTTTTTTTCTTTTTTTTGCTTAATTAGCACTTGAAGAGCTAGAGAAAATTATAAGAGAAGGCACTCTTACCCACTCTCTCTCTCACTCTCTCTCTCTCCTCTTTCTCTCTCTTTCGCATTCTCTGTTTCTCTAGCTAAATCTCCGGCTCTCTCATACATTTTTCCCTCCCCCCCCACACACACTTCTCTCCATTTCCGTGAGCTGAGCCTTTTTGGCCTTCCGAGGGTTGCTTGTAAAAATCTTATGTGTTAAACGTGACTCTCCATTAATACATCATTTTCTATGCTGTTGCCAGAATGCCAGAATGCTCGGTCAGAGGAGTCTGGATGCGATATCCGATATCATGGCATATCATGGGAGGGTAATAAAAACGCATTTTATGCCTAACGCACTTTTTATGGCAAACCAAATAAAAATGAGAATGAAAATGTTAAGCTTTAATGTTGATTGCTTTTTCGTCAAGTTCTTATTTTTTTTTTTTTATGCGAGACGGGAAAATTAATCATTAATAGCCCCAGCTTAGGCCAAAAAGCTGAAGCTTTCTTTCTGCTTTCGTTGGCTGCCTTGTAAAATTAATTTAAATGGAATTTTCCACCAACCAAGAACAAGAACAACAACAACAACAATAAGAAAAATCTTTATGACATTTCTTTTCCTATAAGCAGCAACAACAACAACAACAACAGCTACAATGACAACAACATGAACAAATCCTAATAAATTAAATTTCATGAACATTTCTTCTTCTTTCGTTCGTTTCCTACCTGAACAAAACAACATGAGGAAAATTCATTTTTACTGAAAGAGAGGATGCAGGTAGATGGGGTAGAAGGGGAGTTGGGTGGAAATGAAATGCAGACAAATTGCTGGAATGCTGTTCAAGCATAACACAAAAACCTCGTCTAATATTAGCTGAAAAATAGTTTGGCAATCACCATGCAACAGCAACACCAACAGCAACAGCAGCAACAGCAACAACAAAAAGCGGAAGCAATGTGAATGAAAAGCAAAAGAATAGAAAAATCATGCCCAAAAGACTCTGAGTGGAAAAAGTTCTAACTAATTGTGGATAATTTAAAGTTGATAAATTATGAAATTAAGTAGCAGCGAAAAGAAAGGCAACTGCATTTTTCATTCCATTTGAAAAATGTATTTTTAGTATGAAAAATTTTAATTATTTTTATGTACATTCTTCTTCTTTATGTTACTATTGCTTTGCCCATTGAAAGATATAATATCTTCCAAATTTTATAGGCATCAAATACATAGTAAAGGATTGTAGTTAAATTAAATTAAAATATTTGTTACTAATAAGTTTTCCGAATTAACTTTAGATTTAACCAAAGGAAAGATTGATAGAATTCACAAATTAATTGTACGAAAACTAAGCAACGTATCAAACAAAAAGGTAATCTTAAATATTGGACAAAATGTAACCATAATGTTATCAAGTAAATTCGTTGCTTGTGTTGCGCATGTTGCTCATGTTGGTGACGTATCGGCAATCACAATTACAGAATAGCTCAAATATCTGCAACAAAATAACAAAAAATGTAACTTGAAATAAACTTAAAATTCGTTAATTGTTCTTGTCATAAATCTTGAGCGTAATGTTGCTGGCGTTGCAATCGAAACTTCCATTTACTCCCATTTTTCAATTTAAGAGCTCAATTGCAACAAAGAAAACTAAATTAATGAACGAAAAATAAAAGAGTTAATGATAGAAATTTAAAAAATGCATAAACAATCAGCAACAGAGAAACATGTCAATGTTGCTGCTGTTAATAATGAGGCAATGAGATTGCTGCTGCTGCTGCTGTTATTGTTGGGACAACTGGCAATTGCCATACAATTTTTATGCTACACAATGAAGCTGCTGTCAAATGCATAAAAAGAAGAGAGGAGCATAAAGAGAGAGAGGGAAAATGAATAGATAGAAAGAGCAAGAGAAGAAGACTGAAGCGATAAGCAGAACTGTGGCTGATGACACAAGCAGCGGGTGGGCAATAGCAACAGTAATAGTTATAGCAGCAGCAGCAACAGCAACAGCAGCAACAGCAACAGCTGCACTACAAGCATTCCAGGTGGGCGGTAGGCGTGGCAAAGGTAATGGCTTAAACTGCAATGAAGCAAACGTATAAAAATTGCTTGCCAGCAGCAACATCAACAGCAGCAACATTATTTTCAAATCGGTAGCAACATGGGGGCACGAAAGGAAGCAGCCCAAAAGGTGTGAAGTGTGGCCAAACGTAAAAGTAAATTCTGTGTGTGTGTGTGTTTGTGTGTGTGTGTGTGTTTGTGTGTGTGTGCGTGTTTGAATGAGAATGAGGGTTGCAGGCGAAATGTGTCGTAAAGATTTTTATTGCATTTTTATGGCGCACACGCAGCAGCAGCAGCAGCAGCAACATCTAGTGCTACAGCAGCAACTTCCCCACATCAACAGCAGCCAAGGCCTGCCTGCTTAATGATAAACTTTAACGTTAGCTCTTTTGCATATTTTCCTCTGATTTCAAATTTTCTTAGTTTTCATTTTCGTTTTCGTTTTCAATTTTTCTCCGCCTTGAGTAAATAAAAACATAGCAACCACAACAGCATCAACATTCTTGCCATTTAGTTGAAAATATTATGCATAGCAAAGTGTTTAAACAACCCTCGCTAGAATATGATGCCAACTGCCTGTGTGGGCTTAACAATTGATTGCTGGTTGGTTGGTTGCTACTGCGCAGTATTTGCTGTTTCTATTGCTGCGGTTGCTGTTGCTGCTGCTGCTGCTGCTGCTCCTGTCGCTGATGATATGTTTTAATCAGCAGCAGCATCTTTTATTAAAAAAAAAAAAAAATCCCCAAAAACCAAATAACGAAAAAAAAACAACAACAACAAGAAGAAGAAGACGACGTCATTTTATTGTCTACTTACTGCACAAATTTTATGAGTCAAACCATAAAAATGCCTTTTACCGTTATTCTCTTGGGGCACATTTGTTGTTTGTGTGTGTGTTTGTGTGTTTGCTGCTGTTGTTGTCGTCGTAGCTGCTGTTGGCTGCTGGCTGCTGCTGAGGGGGAGAAGTTTTGCTTGATGCCAAAATTGATGACCATAATCTTCAACACACAACACAGGGCCAGGCCAGGCCAATGCGAAGGATGCGCTTTTTATGATGAAGCGTTGCTGCCCAAATTCGCTGCTGTTGCAAGCTGAAAAACAACCACCGACACACCACAAGCCACCCACACACCACCCACTCTTGCCACGCTTCCTCCTCCCCCCTACTCTGCTACTGCAACAACATTATTCATTTGTTTGGTTGTGTGCGACGTGGGGGGGGGAAGCGGAAGCATATTTTATGTTTTAACGCTGTCGAAATTGGGCAACAGCAACAGCAGCAACAATAACAACAGCATCAACTCATACATCAGCATTTAGCCAACCCTCCCTCCCCTCCCCACCCATTTTCAAGCAGTGTGTTTGCGGTTTTACGCTTGCAATTCTTTTTGGCCTGTCAGCAATTGTTGTTGCTGCTTGCAATTTAGCAGCTTAAGCGCATATTTACAACGCGTTTTTAAAGAATATGTGTGTATGTATGTGTGTGTGTGTGTGAGTCTGTTGGCTCCCCTCAGCTTTCTCTTCTGTTGTACACCTGCCTCCTTCGTCATAAAAATAAGCTGGCAGGTGCTGCACAGAAAGGAGCAACGATACAAAAAGGTGACAGACCGAACCAAACAGATGAAACAGTCCGCTCTTAATCTTCTGAGCTTAACAAATGGCATCAAATGAAATATATCACAAAATGTGTTCAAAATAAAATCGTTTCAATGGATTCTTATTGTTAAAAATTAAAAAAATTATACTTGTTCTTTGAGAAAATATTAAAACTATATGAAACTAAATCTCGAGTAGCTTTTATTGTTGCTTATTTTTCCTTTTGTATATCATATTGGTCACATCCTTCAAACTTTACCTTCTGGTTTTTCGATTTAAAAAATATGGAATTATATTTTGTATATGTTATATATTGTACAATCTAGATCCCTAAAATTATATTACGAGTGTATTAGTTTTCGTTCTTAATAAAATTTGTACAAAAAAGTAATAAAATAGGTAACAACTTATTTGAACAAAATGTATATAAAAAATATTGTTGTAAGGATTATATCAATATATAATCAAGTTCAAAACTAAATAAATATATATAGTATCAAGAAAGAAAGCTAGGAAAAAGTTTAAAAACTTTATTAAAATATTCAGAATATGAATATGAGTCGTTTATTGATAATTTCACTTTTAATTTATTCTAATATCCTACAAAAATATTCTTTTTTTATATCTAAAGGCCAAAATGTATTAATTTCAATATGCAATTTTCAAGTTCAAAGACCTTTATGATTGGAATTGGGATTAAATGTTTGACCTTCTCTTAATCACTTGATCGATCACATTGACATATGTCTATTTATCTATATATATATGTATGTATGTATATATGCTTATATCTTAACATTCTTCACCCACAACTTCACCATCAACCGAAGACAAAATGAAATAGCAGAGAAAGAATAAAAACAGTCAACTAATCGGGTCTTCAATTACAGCTTAAAGCTCATGTAAGTTGCCATGTAAGCCAACTATTGTTATCACTTGCAAAGCGCATTAAGCCCCCTCACATCGTCGCACTTCACCTTACCACTTTTGTGTTATGACCATTTTAAGTTTGGGTAATGTATGTTGGCTTAATCATTCGAAACAAAGCTCAAAGAGTTGGTGGGGAAAACAAGGAGTGAAAGAGAGAGGAGAAGTTAATCCGTTTGACAAAACGTTTACAACACACAAATTGGCCAAATGGACAATTATCCATATAGAGGGACATACGCACACACAAAAAGGGAGAGCGAGTGAGAGAGAGAGAGAAAGAGAGAGCGAAAGAGATAGCTAGTCAGATGATATATACATATGCACTTTAATTTCATAAAATTTCGTTGCCTCAAGATACATTTGTATCTTTTACGTACAAAGTAAGTTGAATGCTATTAAAATGGCCACAGAAGCAAAATAAACTGTTTTTTATGTTGTTGTTTCTGCTGCTGCTGTTTCTGCTGCTGTTGCTGCTTCTGTTGCTGCTTAGGCCGAACAACAAATTGATGTGTGCCAGCAAACATGCGCAAGTGCGAAAGAGATAGCAAAACTCTATAAAACAAAAGTGTTGATGGATATTTTCCTCGTGCAACGATGACGAGTCATTCAAGTAGTTGTTGTTCTTGTTGTTGTTCTTGTTGTTGCTGTTGCCTTTTGAGTGCTTGCCTCTCTGTGCATTTGTACAGATTCATCAAATTTTCAGAAACGTAAAATATTCAAAAACACTCACACACACACTCTGAAAATCTCTTTGTGTGTGTTAGTGTGTGTGTGTGTGTGTGTGTGTTGCGGCGAAAGCATTTTATGGACTTTAGAGTTTTTAGAGTTTAAGTTTTAGAGTTTTGCCCCAAAGAGCATAACTAATGTCCCGCAAAGAGTCTTGCTCCAGGCAAAATGCACTGCAAGAAAATATCTGTAGAAATAATTTACTAGAAAGATCTTAAACAAACCACAAGGTCTATTCAAACAGAAATTTATAAACTGAATTAACCACAACAAGCGAAAAAGAAATTGCGTAACATTCAATCCATTCCATGAGAAAAATTTATTGGATTATGCCAAATTATCTTAATCAAATTTTATGTTCTATTTTGATAGATTCTGAAGTTTTCGTCAAAATCCCAAGCAAGTTCATTATCATCAAGACTATTGTAAAATTAAAATCTTCTCAAGGTCCAACAAATACATTTACTAGATAGATTCAAATATTAGATATTATGTATTAGCTTATATCGTTAATTAATTCACTCAAAATCTTTTCATCAAGTTTTTTCTTCAAGTATAAAAGTCAAAGTCAAAATAGAAATCGAAATTGAAATACTTTCTCGGGCACTGACATAAAATCTAAGTTGTTCGGATTTTAGTTTTTAGTTCTTAAGATGCATAAGTGCATATCGACGACCTGCAGCTAACAGGCATTTTTTATGTTCTCCTTTTTTACCATTTGCGTTTTATTGCCAAAAACATTAATGCGCTATGGCACCAGCTACAGCCCCACTCCCCTCCACCCTCCGCCGCAACGATTACTGAACCTATACTATTCCAGTCTCTATCCGTCTGATTTATAAATAAAAACAAGTCATGATCATCATCATCATCATCATCATCATCATCATCATCATCATCATCATCATCATCATCATCATCATCATTATTATTATTATCAGCATCAGCTAGCTGCAGGTCCATTAGCTGAGTTTCATCTCCTCCACTGGGTGGCAAATTGTTTATTTGCTTTTGCCGTAGCTGTCACATAACTTAACAAAGGGAAATAAGACGAAAGAAAGGCAATATAGAGGACAGATGAGATATGAATGATAGGGATTGGGGGGGGGTTGTGGCAAAGTAACTGAGAAGGAAGTAGATTTTTGCCAAAAGCATATCAAATCGAATCATTTGCAAAATCAAAAGATCAATTTAAAATGCAAGCGATGCAGCATTTATGAAAATTGAAACCGCGTAATGAGGAAAACAAGAGAAAAATAATAGAGAGGAAGAGAAACTGGCGCAACGATTCGCATGGAATAGTTTAATTGATTGGGCGCTGCTTTACCCCTCCCCTTCCCTATTTTAGCCCCCGCCGCCAACGCATATTTACCACAGAAAAGAACGAGGCCAATGAGGCGTGTCTATAGAGCCGATTCCTTCGGGCAATTTACTGTCATAGTTTTAGGCAATTAAAATTAAAAGTTCTGGAAACTTTTTTTCGTTATGCTTGATGCAAACTCTTTCTAAACAAAATGGCAGTCCCAAAGAAAAATAAAAACTTTATAATACCAGATATTTATGGAGTGCAGATGCAAGATACGTATATGTTTCTATATTATTTAAATTATATCTATCAAATATAAATAAATTGTAGGTATTAAATATATCTGAGAAATTAGTCTATATTTTTCACATTTTTTCTCTCGTGATTTAATATAAATTTTACAAATTTCCGGCACACTTCTCGCATTCCGCACCGTGTTTGTTGTACGAGTATGCCATAAGATTCATCCATTCTCAGGTTCATTCAACAGATCGGAAAATGATATAATTTAATCAAAAAAGCCGACGCAAAAACTACGTCAAATAATGCAAATAAAACAGCGGGAGATAAATAGATAAAAATTTTAAACAAAATTCAACTTGGTTAAACAAGTTGTAAACAAATTTTCGGGAGGGGAAAACATTCAATTAATTAATTAATTGCGAAAATGTGGCAAATTAATTTCACATTAAACAACCACAAGAATAACAACAACAAAAACCTGAAAAATTATTAACAGAGTGGCGAAAGTTTAAATCAAAATGGACAGAGAGCCAGAGCCTGAGATCCGATCAAGATCTGAGTGTGATGCCCCAAGGCGACGACGGCAACGGAGACGGAAATAGGCAAAAGATACTCTCTGAATGGAATGGGTGTGCGTGTGTCTGTGAATATGGTGATCTCGTTATTCATACGCCAATTTATGATGCACTTAAATTTTATTTTATGAGAATTTAAGATTTCCTGCATATCAAATCAAATAGCAAGAAAAAAAAGGCGCAATTCTTTTTTTTTTTTAGGAAGTGGCAGGCGGTAAATTTGTATTACAAAGCCAAGTTAGATTTCTTATACATATCTAACGGGTACCTCTTTTTTTCAAAGAATTTTGAACCCTTCTTGGAAGCAACAATAGTTGATAAGAAAATTCTTTTTCGAATGAAACTGTGGGAAATGCCATTTAAAATCAAATAAAAGGTTTGCCTTCCTTATCAGTTGTAAAATAATTAAATTCCAACTGTAATAAATGTATATGATGTAATAACAATCATAAGTATTTTTTAAAGTTAAATAAAATTAGTCTTGAGAAAGTCTTATGTATGTTATGGTCTTAGCAAACTTTTCCCAGAGTAATTTATACTAAAACAAATACAAAACCTTTCACTTAAATTACAAACTCTTACGTTTTAAGAGGCATAATTAGTTACAAACACAGTTCCGATTTTAATAGTGTAAATTGAAATGTTATCCAAAATATTACCGTAATTAAACAAATAATTTGCCTACTTTTAAAGTACCCCGAAACGGCTTAATTCTGTATCCTTAATCAACTTGAAAGAGCACATCTTGTAACGGATTTTTCAGTGGCGCCACCTGAACGACATTTCATGAAACCTCTTTTACAGGAAAAACAAATTCGAAATGCTTTATCAAAAGCTTTTCCCACACTCGAAAAAGCTCATACTCGTGAGTGAAATGCTGAGAAAGCTCGTGAGGCGTTAAATTTAAGACCATTTAAAAACATTTCCCAATTTCCCTTATGAATCGGAGAACTCCGATAATTGTTGTACGATTCTAATTTTGTTTCTTTTCTCTCCTTTCAGCGAACACTTTATATCCGAGCACACAGTTATGGCCGTCTTTACCTCTCAAGGTCATGTGGGTGGGCCCTGTCGGTATATGCCTGCAACACGACGTCAGAACCATCAGTGCCGTAAGGAAACGGGTCTACCAAGCACACTGAGCGAGGCGCGTCGTCTGGCCACTACCCATTGTGAGGATCAATTCCGCTATGATCGCTGGAATTGCTCCGTTGAGACACGCGGCAAGAGAAATATATTCAAGAAACTGTACAAGGAAACAGCCTTTGTTCACGCCCTAACTGCAGCAGCTATGACCCACTCAATTGCGCGGGCGTGTGCCGAGGGACGAATGACGAAATGCAGTTGTGGTCCTCGTAAACAAAATCGTGCGGATCAGGATTTCCAATGGGGCGGATGTAATGATAACTTGAAACATGGCAAACGGGTAACACGCAGCTTTTTGGATTTACGCGGCGGTGATGGAGATGAAGTCAGCGAGATATTGCGACATGACTCTGAGGTGCGTTGGGAGCCGGATGAAAATAATTTGTAATTTCGAAATATATTTAAATAGAATTTCCATTAATCTTTTGTCTAGGTTGGCATCGAAGCCGTCTCCACACTGATGAAGGATAAATGCAAGTGCCATGGCGTCTCCGGTTCCTGTTCGATGAAGACCTGCTGGAAGAAAATGGCCGATTTTAATGCCACAGCCACATTGCTGAGACAGAAATATAACCAGGCCATACGAAAGGCTCCCAACCAAAGGACAATGAGGCAAGCGCCTTCAAGTCGCATGAAAAAGGCAAAACAACGCCGCAAGAAAGTGAGTGAACTGTGTGAAACTATGGCATATTCAGGGATAAACTAAAATCAATTCTCTTTACAGCCGCAACAATCACAGTATACAACACTCTATTATTTAGAGACCTCGCCCAACTACTGTTCGGTCACCAAGGAACGCCAGTGTCTGCATCCAGATAATTGTGCGTATATGTGCTGTGGGCGTGGCTATACCACCCAGGTATTCAAACAGGTGGAGAAATGTCGTTGCCGTTTCAATAATGGACGATGCTGTCATTTGATCTGTGACTATTGTCAACGCTATGAAGATAAATACTTTTGTAAATAGATGGCTCGCTCACTTTCTCTCCCTCTCTCGCTCTCTCTAACTATCTGACTCTTTCTCTCACTACAACTCACCGTTTACCACTTCATCTATCTCTCTCATACATACTCTCTCTCTCTTTCTCTATCTCACTCTCCCTCTCTCTGTCTGTCTCTCATCCACATAGAAAAACTCTATTTCTTTAAGCTCGACAAGAAAAAGAAAAATGCAAAAGTTTTTTTCAATTATTGCTTGTATTTTTTCCATTCCTAAAACATAAAAAAAAAACAAAAAAAAAATATTTAAAAAAATGATAGCAACACACACACATACACATCTATTCTATACTATATAGTAAAAGTTAGCCCAGAACAAGAAAAACACAATAAGAAAAAATCTCACAAAAAAATGGCAAAATCTTCAATTTAGCAAAGAAACAAGAAAAACAAAAAAAAAAAAACATTGAAAAGGAAACCTAAAATACATATAACAAACAAACCAGAAGCTAACCACCACAACAACACAGCAACAAAAACAACAACAAAAATTATGAAAAAAAAAAAAAAAAAAAAAACAAATTTAATAAGTATTTAAACATAAAAACAAACCAAAAAAAAAAACACATAAAATGAAATGAAATAAAAAGTTTCGAATAAAAAAAAACCTTTATTATTCTTTAATATCTTCGAGCGTTTTAAAGCGCTAAGGCGTTTCTGTAGCGTGAAAAAACGCTTCCACTGGATATTCAAAGCGATTTTAATCGCTAGAATTGTTGGGGTACTTATGTCGAGATTTATTTTTGATAAATAGCGAATAAAAGAAAACTTGTTAGAAAACACATATGTTTTGCCTTCAGTATAAAGGCTATTTTCATACATTTTTTCCACGATTGGAAAAACACATCAAAGTTCTGCATTTGGTAGCATTTAAAACTGCCTTTTAAATATTTTTGTTAAAGAAGCCTTTAAGTGATATATAATTCGAACTTTAAATGAGCATTACACACATTGCTGATTATAGCCGCTAATTGCCGATGAATGAGCATCTAAAATTAGTTGATTTTAAACAAAAAGGAAGTTGTTTTAAATAAATTGCAAGTTTAAAGCACTTTTTATCAAAAAATAAGGCTCCATTAAAAGGTATTAAAATATTCCTGTAATGTATAAACAATCTGTCGAAAATACAAGTTCTCTTGCTTTTTGGCCCGCAATTATTACTTGGCCGTTTCGTTCTCTTCATTAGCTTTAATTAGTAATGACAAACAAAAAGGCGAAGAACATAAAAAAAGAAATTGGCAGTCTTATCATTTTTTACATGCAGGCCAAAGGCATTGATTGATTGAAAGTTATCAAGTGGCTCTTCGGTGATCAGTTAAAACCGCTTCAAACTTGTCATCACCGACAAAATTCTGAATGAAGTCAGCTAAGACCTTTGGCAACAGGTTTTTCTGTCTCTTCTGTTTGTGTTCTTATTCAGTTATTTAATTGACATCTCACGTTTTACACACTCCACGCAACATTGTTAACATGCTAACCTCCTTGATAAGGTTATAAACATAACCCAGAAAATAAACAAAAAAAAAACCAAAAAATTTCATTCCTTTGTCAGTGTCAGTAACTCGGTTAATCCTAACACATAGACGTAGATAAATAAGGGGATTTATTTATACATACAAATGAATATGTAAAGAGAAATTATGTTGACTCTGTTCCATTTACAAATTAGCTAAACGAACCTGTTGATGTATAGAGTAGCATCGTAGAAACTAGTTCACCTTGTATAATATTGTTGATCTCTACTTTGTTGATGATTAATTTGTTATTTTTTATTATTTATACATATTTTGATTGAAGTATGTATAAAAATCTGCTTTTTATTTATTTGTCATTGTTTTTTTTAGATCATTTGATTTTGTTTGTCAGTTGTGAGTTTAACGAATGAAAAGAAAACCACTAATACCTTTGATTAATTATTAAATGTTATTTAATTTTGGTTTCAAGGATTTAAAGGAATTCTTTGATATAACTATTTTAATTTATTTTATAATTAGAACAAAGGCCTAGCCCTAAGCTAACAATATTCAAATATTTGTTATATAAGTATATTGATTGATTTAGTTCAATTAAATTCTCTGAACTTTTTCTCTAAAACTTTTTCATCTTTTTGAACTGAACTCCTTCAAGTATTATTATCAATTTGCCATATTTAAAAGTTCAAAAGAAATGCATTTTTATTGTAATTTTCCTTTCAATAAGAAATAAAAAAACTAACTTCCACGCCCCTGGCATTATCTTTCCTTTTGTATAAGTACCTTGACATTGATATGCTTTGACAACTTTGTTCAGTGAGTGGGTTTCATGTTACAAGTTCAACTGTTGCTTGTTGAGACGGTCTTATGCCCTATAAGCTGCGTAGGGGTAGGGTGGGGTGGGGAGTGTTTGTTGGTTAACATTTTTAGATTGTTACAAGTTTTATGGTTGGGTTTATTAAATATACTTATAAGTGAAACAAACAAAATATAATATTTGCCATGTAAACTTGAATCTCAATCAAATCGATTGGACACAGTTTTTTTTCTAGACATGAGGAATGGAATTCTTCCCAAAGTAACATTTTGATTGTTATATTTGTTTTTCATGTCAAGTTCAAATGGGACATACCTCGCCTGAGGCGAGCTGAAAAATGTGACAGTTCTCAACAGCTAAATTTTTCATTTCTTAAGTGAGACAAAATGATTTAAAATTCAAACTGCAAATGCCATACAAGAGTATGTATTCATTTAAAGGAATTCGAAATTAAAAATGAATATGGAAGAAAAAAATGCTGGTACTAAGAATAGGAAAATAAAAAGTCCATGGCATTATCTGAATTGTTTAACTAGAAAAATATTAACTTAATAAATTATATCTTATTCTGCATCTTGACTTATTTTCTTCTCGCTAGAAAATCATTTCATCTAATTTGTATCAATTTTGTTAACAATTTCTCCCATTAGTGAAAGTAAAAGTCTCCTACTTGAGTTACTTTTCTTATAGCCAAGTATCACGAAGCACCAAAAAAAAAGTTAACCTGAGAACCAACATCAATTAGAACTTAGTCATCAGATACAAAAATCTATACTTCTCTGCCACCTCTCCCCACATAATCCCCCCACGAACCTACAAATTGAACAGATGTTTCCCCAGAATGTGACAAAATAAACAATATAGAAAAAGCATGAGCAACAATAACAATAACAACAACAACAACAACAACAAGCACAAACAGAATACTATGGTATTAATTACTTTAGACAGAGCGGAACACTTGCAACACAATATAGACATAGTGTGATAGAGACAGAGATATGGTGAGAAAGAGAAACCAACCAAAGTCTCACATAGATGATAAAAGTAATTAACATAAAATTGAAACAAGAAGAAAACGAGATGTCACATCAAATACTAATAACAATAAAATATGAAAATAACAAAAATGATCGACGTGAATATGACCTGGAAAAAGCATTTATTTTATTCAAACTAATTTAAATTATCGCATTTAATAACTGTAATACTTAGTATCGATTAAAAATGTTGTTCCAGGTGAGACATATGGGGATTATATGTACATATATAAAAGGTACGATGGCTTTTAAGAAACATTCCTATGCCAAGAATAAGTGAATTATAGACAATTATTTAACTTAAATCATATAATTCATGGATTTGTATTTATTTTAATTTGAATCGGTAATCTCTTGATGACACCCGGCGAGCGATGTACCCAATTGCAGGGTATATGTCATACGAGACCACCCACAGAATAAAAAAGTGCAAGTGTCAGACAAGAAAAAAAAACGATCTATATCAACTCTTGACTTGGGTCACGTAATAAACGAAAGTGGAAAATGAACCAAACAATTGCAAGACGATGAGCGGACAGCGGACGACAGACGTCAGAGTCAAAAGTTAGAATCAAAATCAGAGATATATATATTGTAATAAGAAAGCTAGACAGAACCGAAAACTATAGCTAAGATCTTATTTAGCTTTGTATCTATGGGAGGAGGGAGGGGTTTCTTTATTGCTTTGCATTATTTTGCATTACTTTTTTTTTTATTTTTTTTCTGTTTTTTTTTTTTTTTTGGACTTGCGGGTGACAAAAGAGAAACGTGAGCCATTTTCATAAGATTTAACAAAAAGCCAAGTGGCAATCGAGTTGTAGTAACATTTCCATTGAAACCATTAAGCTAACAACAACTCAAACTCAAACTCCCATGAAGAAGATGCAATTTTTGTTAATTTTATTTTTTCCACTTTTCGCCCAAATTTTGTGGTAAGTATTGAAATCTATTGAAAGCAAAAAGAAAAAAACCAAAATTGAAATTGTGAAATATTTAGTTCACCGTTGGATAAACAAGATATGGATTTATTGGATATGATATTTCGTGATGGGGATGAGAGTGATATATCAAGATCCCAGAGAGAATTGCCATCATCTGCCACATCCATAGCCTGTGATGAGAATTCATCGGAAGAGGATTATCCCCCCATATTTGCCGAAGATGAAAGTGATGAGGACTGCCTGGACCTTTTGCCACCAATTGAACATCCTTGTTTTATGCGTTTAATACTGCTAAGAACTCCATTGCTTAAGCAAGATCCTTGCGCCAATTTTTCAATTGCATTAGGATCAAATAAGAAAACAAAATCAAGGAAATGTTTAAAGAGAACAAGAACAGAAATTCGCCCTAATATACCAGATCAGAGAAATACTTCGACTAACTCAACAGAATCGACCAGAACAATATCAACGAAAACTGAAATCTCAGCAAAGATCCCACCGACTATAACAAAAACTCTAGGAATATTTCCAAGTAGAAAAGAGATAATAAACCCAACAGAGACGACAACTTTGAGCAACGAGGACTCTTCAACCACCACCGATGATTCTACAACCACCGATGACTCAACAACCACCGATGATTCTACAACCACCGATGACTCTACCATTGCTACTGAAGAAGATTTCACAACTACCACAGACATTCCCACTACCTTAGCAACTACAACCCCTGTGACCACCACCTCAACGACTCAACGCAATCCCAATCAGTTAAAATCATTTAGAACCAATAGGCGTAATCGTAAATCTAAAAAGCCAAGAGTTCCCGATCCTCCTAAAATCAAATTAGATGCTGCAACTCAGCCTAGTGAAGTAATACAAGTTATTTTCACCACCGAAATGGGTGAATTGAGACGACAATCGAATGACACTATAACTACACCAACTACAACCACAACCATTCAACCGGATATAACAACTGAAGTGATGGAAGCGACTACCAATGAAGTAGAAAGAACAACTGAAGAGATGGAAGTCGATGTCGCCGATGAGATGGAAAGAACGGAAACGGAAGAAACAAAAACTGAAGGTGAGTGTAATCCAAACAAAAGAATACATAGTTTAAATAGTTTAAAGAAGAAACCCAATTTTAAAGATAATAATCTTGACTAGTCTTATATAGAATAAACTGCATGTCTTTTTATCTTTAGTTTAGAAGCGATAAAGATTTAACCAGCGTTGGCAACCTCACTTAGAGTTATTTATAAGCATTAACATGTGTTGCAAAGCACTTTGATTCCAAGCTCCCTATTCTTGGTCAGATTTAATAATGATATAACAATTTTCTAGAACCGCTATCAAAAGCTGAAGAACCCTGTAATGATACCGATGAGCAGGACACAAATTTATGTCCTCGATTCATGACGCCACCCGAAGAGAGCAGTAAGTATTTAAATATTCATTAAATATTCATGGCAAATTACATCTCTTTTTTTTTACAAACAAAAAGGGCCCTTGCCACCTATGCAAATGGCCCCAGCACCACCTCAACTACCTCAACCACCTCAACGATATCGAAAACCAATTAAGAACTATGTCGAACCCATACTTTACGAGGGACACTTTGCCAAGCCTCGACAACGCATCGGCTTAATGCCTCAAACAGTCCAACAGCAGAGAGATTATTTTTTTACCAACAAGCAGATAATGCCCAAGCCTAAGCCCAAATATAGAAAACGATTGCCACACTCCATCTACATGAACAACATTGTGAGGGGACTGAAGTGCATCGATCTGCCACCAGCTCTTCAAAATCGGAACTTAGCTCCTTTGCAGCCAGGACAACATTATTGGGGTGTAAAGCGGATAACATCGAAATCTTATGCTCCAACAATTTATCGTCATCAGCAGCGTTATAGAGTCCCACCAGCCACACCAGCGCCTCCATCTACACAATCTCCATCTCCCTTTACTGTTCCAGTTGCTTTGTATCAGCAACATACAGAGTCTGAAGAAGATTACTCGCAAGAGAATGGACACATTGAGTCAGAGCGTAGTTATTTTGATAATGATAAATCGGATTTATGGTCGAAATTTGGTTCATCCAACTCTAATGTAGATCCTTGCCAGCTGGAACATGACCATCTCGAACTTAGACAGCAGCATGAACAAAATCAACATCAACACAAATCTCAACATCAGGATGAGAAATTGGATCATCAATCGGCGGAATTCGGTCAACAACAAATGGCCGCACACTTCTTTACTTAAACCTTAAATCGTCTACTTTACATACATACATATATCTATAGAATACATATACATATACATATAAAATGTTACCTTAAGAACTACATCCAGTTCCCACTTCTACATAAATAAAACTTTATTTTGCACAAAAAAGCCATCAATCAGCCACATGACTGCTTGGACGGTAATTAGAGGGGAAACTCTTTGATCCATGCAAATTGAGTAAACAGAATTTTCGTCTCGTATCCGACGTCAGCAGGCAGTTGAATGGATTTATAAGAAGGGCCATTATTTCCCATACATGACACGCGCCCCCCATAATGCCACCTGATTACAAATACATAATTTGAAAATGAGTAGCGAATGTGAAATTTTCGGCACTCGAAATTCCAAAAAAAATAAAAAAAATAAATAAATATCAAAATTATATATATTAAAGTCAAATTATGAGTGAGCTTTTCCCACAAATAGGGCTCACAATATTGCAAGCTTTTCATAATATAATACACAGTTATTATAAATTTGAAAAGCTCACCAATACTTGCACAACGAAGAGTGACGGTCCACAGGATATGTATGTAAAATGACTACACAACACATTGTAAGATTGTGTGGGAGAATTCGAAGATTAAGCTTAGATAAGCCGAGTTGATAAACAACAGAGGCAAAAATTCACAAAAAAAAAACAAAGAATAATACCAAGCTCAAATTGAAGTCAGATTGTCAATTTGAAAGAAATTTTTCCATTTTCACTTAGTGGATTGAATATAGAAGTTAATTTCGATAAATTGTAAAAAAGATGATGGGTAAAACCTATTTCCATTTTCTTACAATCATTTTGAATTTAAGAAATGATAAGAATCTGAAATTTTTAGTTTTTTTTGTCTTCCGCTTTCCCTTTCACTGACCCCATACGCACTCGTGCCAAACAGATGATTACAAAATGTCTTAACAATACACATTCATAATGCCGCACTAAAAATCAAAAGAGAATGCCCCAAAGGAGTTTGCAACAAAAAGAGGCAGAAAAAAAGGACACAAAACAAATTGGTTTGTCCCAGTCTCCCGCTCTCACCCACTCTCAATGCTCTCAATCTCTCGATTTAGGGGCCTGACATTGTAAATGTCAACTAAGTAAAGGACCGTTAAACAGCGACGGCGCAATCAGAGAGCCGGAGAGAGAGAGAAGCTCCCCCAAATACCGACAACAAGAGAGAGAGAGAATCAAAGACCGAATGAGCGAGAGAGCGGCCTGTATGTGGCGCTCGCGGGGGTGTTTGCTCCGCCTAAACAAAATGTGTACTGATTTTCAGGTTCTCCTGGCTCGTGGCACAGTGCGGACGTGTTTTTTTAATTGCTGGTATTTAGCTAACGGGGAAAAAGTGCAAGAAATCCAATCAACCAAAAAGAAAAATATGTAACTTGGCCAATTTAAAGAAAAAAACCAAAATAATTATTTACTAACTAATAATCAATTGTTAAATAGCAAAACTTAGAATAATCGAAAGAAAAAATGTTAATGTTCAAATAGTCAAAGTGCATTTAAGTAAGAAAATTTTATAGTTAAATTTAGATAAATGTTTATTGTGTGTATTAGTTAAATGTTAATCAGCAAAATTAACCTTCTGTTGAAGGTGTAAAAAAGAAAATCTGAACCTAAATCAATAAGAAATATCAAATCAATCAAGAGAATCTAAATATAAACCGTATATATGTTTCCAATCCAAGAAACACTGCCAAAGTGAGCAAAATAAAACAGAAAGAAGAACATACCACCGTAACCCTAAACGAGCATTTAAACGGCCTGTTATCCGCCCCCTCACACACACCAAAAGCCAGTAACTAACTACTAACTGGGTCAGTAGGCAATCAGCAGTAAACCTTGCCAAAAGGTTTTCATCCCCATCATCTGCCACAGCCACAGAATCGCGGTACGTACTTATCTTGGATTAACTTTGTTATAAATAAATTTCAAATGTGATTAGTTAGTATAAGCCAAATCTAAGCCTAGACTAGGCTAACTAACTTCATGTGGTTGCCATTTGATGTGACTAATCAACGTAATATTCTCATTTCTCTGACTTTGCATCCTTTTTTTCTCCATACTGTGGTAAAAGATAAAAGGGCTAAAAAGCGGGTCAGAGCGGCTTAAGTGGGGCATTGTTGACACTTTTTTTCTTTTGGTTGGTAGCCAAGTTTCTGTTTGAAAGGATTAAAAGCTACGAAAATATATATTTATACTTTTAGTAATTACAAAATCTTTGCACAGATTTTTTCCTCAATTTTCCAAATAGACACAGTTTTCAATTAGTAATAGAAGACTCACAGTTTCTGTTTTCTAATTGGAACAAAGCAGGTGGAGTTAATTGTAATTAGCTTTTCAATTAGCTTTTGCTATTAGTCCAACGCTTTTAAATCAATTTCCCCCGATTTTCCAGTAAAAATCAAATGTTTGCCCTAACAAAACAACAAGATAAATAGACAGAAATCAAAATCAAAAATCTAATTGCCTTCTTTGAACAAATACGAAAACGGTTTCAAGTTTTATGACAAAAGTTATACAAATGCTATATGTATATGTACATACATATGTATATAAAGGCTTCTATATATACACACATACGTATACGTATATGTATATGTATATGTATGTGTTTACATAATAGTCATACAGAGTCGCTACCAATGAATACACAAATCGCAGAACAGTCAACGACAAATGTTGGGGACATAATCGATGGATATTTTTACGACCTCGCATCACCCGCCAAAGGCCTCCCTTACCCCGCCCTCCTCCTCATAACTAATTCATAGGCGTAATTGGTATGTGTGTATCTTATGCAAAGTATTCCAAGAAATGTCAGGTTAATCGAAAAAGTTGTATTGAAATCGAAGAGTGTAGTCAAATAGCTTAAGCCAGTTAATTTTACATACAATTAGCCTGGCCAAAAGAGTGGCTGCTGTTGGAATTGTTCAAGTGTAATTAGCCTCAATTTGAGCCCTATAGACAAATGTCAAATTACAGAACAAGAACCAAAAAGTGAATAGGGGAAGGTTAAGGGCCATGATGTAAGTATATATGACAGTTCAAAGAGTTGATAAAAGTTTGTCTATATATATGAAATGTGACATAATCGAACTAAAAACTTTTGCCTAATGCTTTTACTTATCTGATAAATAAATTCTTCCGCTTTGATTTATATACAAATATTAATTGGAAAATATTTATATTGAGAGCCTTTACATACAATACATACATACATACATATGTATGGAATTGATATTGAATTTCTTTATTAGCCTTATATACTAAGTATATTATCGTAAAATAAAGTTTCCAGATAACTTGAAATAAATGAAAATATTTCATTCACTTGACTGGCAACATTTTTATATGGAAATGTATTCACATTTACTTTAACACAAATAAATTTGATTAGCCAACACAAAAGAAAATGTATTGACGGTAAATGGAAATTGTTTCTTACCTTTTGCTCTTTTGCCTCAATATATTTGCCCATTCTGAACAAAAAGGTAAAATGAACTGAAAATAAACAATAAGAACCAATTGGATCAATTGAAGTATTAAATTTCCAAAAAAAAAAAAAAACAATTGAAATGAAAATATGAAAATGAGCCGCTTAAATAAAAGAAGACGGAATTTCAAGAAATTTGTTATTGGAGAGTGCATAACAATATTATGGTCCCAATTTTTCTAATGCGAAACTGCAGTTATTAATTACTTTAAATTAGGTATATATATTAGCCATATCAATTATTTATAAAAACGTGCTCAACCTGAAGTATTTTAGAGTACTCGCATTCTATTCTATTTATATAAGTGTCATACGATCGAAATTAATAGTCAATATATATCTCAATTAGTTGAAGGGTTTTTTTTATAGCCTTGCATTTTATGACCCAGTTCGCTGGCTTTCGACCAATTTTCCATGAGTGTGTGGCTGAAACGCATAAAAATCCTTGTCTATATATAGCCAAAAAACGTCAATTTTAATGGCCCACTGACGCCTGAGTGCTCCTTGAGAAGTCATCCGCCATCGTACCCCTGTCACACTCTTATCTATTTCGTAACACTTTTTAACGCGACCTTACCCACAAATCTCACTATTTAGCCACAAAAGCGGGCTAAAAGACCGCTTGCTGGGCTGGGAGGTTAGACGTTGGACGTGGGCGGTGGCGGTGGGAAGAAAAATCAATATGTATACAAGCGAAAATTTTCCCTTTTTTCCTTACTTCCTATATTCTCTGTGTTGTTGCTTGTGCTGCTGATTTTTTGTCCGCATTGCAAAATTGAAAATTTCATTTACACTTGACACTTGAGGGCACAACAAGAAGGGAGGCACACAAAGGGTGAATACAGTACAGTAGAGTCTCCCTCTCTCCCTCAACCTCATCTCATGTTTCTCACTATTTAGTTCTATTTTGTATTGTTGCTTGTTGTTGCTTGTTATTTTATAAGCCATTGCACGTGCTCGGTTGCAAAACGGTTAGGTTACAGTTCCCGCTTTTCCAAGTGGTGAAAAGAGGGCAATGGAGAGGGGAGGTAAATCGAAGGGAAATAGAGAAGAAAAACTGTCAACCAAAAATGAAACCAAATTGAATGGAATGTATCTAAAAAGGAAAAAGAAAACTGCATACAACAAAGAGACAAAATGGAACGGACAGACACTGTGAAATGGGGACATGAACACATTTCAGGATATTTCCGAATCATCTTAGAATGAAAATAGTTTAGAATTATTTGAGAGGATTTTCACAAGAATAAATTGTTGTGACATTTTTAGGCAAGTTTCTTTAGCATTATATTTTTAATGTACAGAATTTTATAAATATCTTTATATTGTTTAATTAAAAAAAATCAAATCACAATGCAGAAATGAATGTGGACTATATAGTAGTATGAAAAAGAAATGATGTTCCTGCTATCTTATCGTATTGCCATATCGATTAACTTAGACTTTAAAGGTACAATTTATATGAATACAAACTTTTATGAATACAAATACCATTTAAACCCTTTTCCCAATAGTTTTCGATAAAAAAGATTCATCACCTTCCTGTTGGTAAATAATATACAACAATTATAGCAAAACATTCTTTGACGAGATCTAACACTAATTGATTACTTCACATATGTATAACAATTAAAAATATATAATAAATAATAAACATTTCCCCATCGTCAATATACCCTTGAAACCTTCAGTAAATACACGGTATAAAAATAAATTTGTTTTCTTTTTTTTTCTTTTTTGACATAATTCAAAGTTAATTAAATTGAACTAGTTTGTCCTCTAGACCAATTTTACACACGAAATCCTTTAGCACATACAAACTCTCTCACACACCCACACACCAATTTCCCTTGAATTAAACTGCAACTTTTCATAAACCATAACCTGCGCCCTCCTCCCCCTGGCAAGGGCTACCAATCCCTCACCTTGCATAGTACCAACACCCACTGCACACTCTTTGATGATTTATGCAATGTGCTTATAATAGTATAATTATATATTAAGCCACAAATTTAAACGTGTTAACGGGAAGACAGAACCAAAGAGATATGCAAGAGAGAAACACTTTCTCGCTCTCTTTCTCTTTGCTTAAGTGCAGCCAAAGAGAGAGCATCTGAACAGCTGAGTGCTGAGTGCAGTTGCATTTTCTCTGTAAACAGCAGCAGCAGCCGAAGCAGGAAAAACTCTCATTTTCCAGATATGAACTTACCAAAGGTCTCACCGGCCGGATTAGTCTGCTACGCGACTTCAAGCTAAACGCATTTAAAAATCGGAAAATTATAAAAAAAAAAATTTGTGAAAACTGAAAAACTTAAAATATGTAAAAACTAAATAGACTAGAAATTGTTTATTTTAACTTTCAACTCGGTTAATTTGTTAAGAAACTTTGTCAATCTGTGTAAGACATTTGTATCTAACCGAGAATCCGTGGAAGATATATCGCTTTTCGTTTACATATCCTTTGTCCTGGCCAGACGCGGTCATTAACCCGCCAACTGGTGAACCAAGCACGAATGCCAAAATATGCCTCAACAGGCCCAATTGAAACATATCCATGGACATGGACGATTGCCCAGAGTTATCAATTCGGATAGTAGCAGGTAAAAATATATAATTTGAAAGTGCATAAACAATTGACAAGCAAATAAAAAAGAGATAAGAGATAACAGCAGATTTTCAAAGACATCCACAAAGATATATATGTAAACATATCCGAATCGAATGGCAATTTTCTTTGTTGGGAAATATAAAAAATATATTGAACTCTGCTTACATTTAGACATTTTTAGATTAAGAAGGATTTCAGAAAGGTGGCAGAAAATTCTCTCCGACTCTTTATCTTAATCCTAGTGTAAACTTCTTGTCTATCAATACAGACAACAAAGCATTAATTTATTTTGTTTTTCTTAACAATTCTCCAAATAATTTAAAAATTTCCATAAAATAGTTATAATAAAGAAAAGCCTAGTAGACCTAAAAACTTTTTATTTCCCGTATCCCCCACAAATAATAGATATATGTATGATTCGGATCATATGCATTAAGATGACTTTCTATAAATATCTATAAACTGTCTTTTGAATACCTATATATATATATCTGTCTATAATTGTATGTCATCAACTTATATTTGCTGCAATTTCTATTTAAATTCTCACACAATGGAAACTAAATAAGGCATATCCATACATACATATATACATATATCGTTTAAGTACAACTTCGACTGGAAAATGGAAATTATAATAAAGATATATCCAGCATCCATTTAAATTAAATGATAATAGGGCCAGCATAGCACGCACAGATAAACAAATTATTTACTTGGGGTTTAGAGTAATATTAACAAAAATTATGACACGAAAAGTCTGATGTAGAGAAAAATTTCTCTGTTAGTCTTATACGTGTGTATTACTTTCCATTTTTAATAAGTAAACATGTATTACTTGGGTTTATCTTCACTTTTTAGGCCGGTCCACGGACTGGGTCAACAACATGTCAAGTGCAAAGGCTTTTTTTCATCTTCCTCTTTGTTGTCATCTCAGACAGAGTGTGTGTTTGTTGTTTGTTATTATATTATATTGTTGTTGTTGTTTTTGGTGTGTTGTGTGATAAGAACAGAAACTGATGCGCAGCTGGGGAAATGCCATCGTTCGATAAGCAAACAATGTACCATGCCAAGCAACATGAAGAAGCCCAAAAAAAAAAAAAGAAAAAACTCTTCTTTGAGGCTCTCCCATTTCATGTTAACTTCACCGAGGAGTTTCTGCAAAGAGCGAGAGAGAAAAAGCCAAACAAAGAGAGAGTATATATGACAAAGGGAGAGAGAGAGAGAGACAGACAGAGAGAGGGAGGGGGGGAGAGCGATTGCTTTATCCCATTCTCATACTCCTTCATATATGGGGACATTGATCCCATTTGGTATTTCACCTGGTTTGTTTGTGTGTCACATTTCCTATAAGCGCCACGCGCCATTTTTATACCCTGCAAGACCCCTAAGGGTATACGGATATACGTAGATCATTAAAGTTTATGTAACATAAGGAAAAGTGCATTTGAAATCCAATTCTAGATCATTAAGAGAAACTTATAAATGTCCCTAAGTGAAAAGTTATCAAGTTAAAATCATCAGTAAGTGTATTCTATAGGCGAATTAAAGTATTTTAACTATAATTTATGCCGAAACACTTGTCGCAGGATATCTCCAAGTCGTTATTCTGATTCTGTGAAATAAATTATTACATATGCACATGAAATGTATGTACATACATATGTACGTACAAATATTCAAATTCCCTAGGCTATATTTCTCACACCTGTTTCTATTAGAAATTTAAGCTTATGTGACGTTTATATTATTGCTATGTGAATTGTAAAATATATATTAATCTAACACATTTTTGTGAATCTTGTGCAAATATTTCTTTATTAGGTTTCCCCACACATGAAAAATGAATGCTTAGCCCTTTTGTATATGACATCAGAGTTTCCCATTTTCACCCACACACACACACACACACACACACACACAACCACACAACCAAAGAAAATATAGTAAAGCAAGTTAAAATTGTTTGTTGTTTTTTTTCTTATTGGATGAATTTATAATGCCAGCGGCCTTGTGACTTCTTGGCATGAGGTCATAGTGCAGTTAGTCAAATGGCATTAGGTCAGAAAATGGGAAAAATATTAAGACAAATGAATGGAAAACAAACTTTTCAACTAAAGAAAAACTTGAAGAATAAAAACAAATTGAAATGCATTGAAATACAAATTGATAAACAAATAAAAGTTGCATTTAACTGACCAATAAAAAACAATATGAAAATATATATAAAACTAAAGATTGAAGTGAACTTTTTTGATCTATATGGATTTCAAATTCAAACCAAGAAAGTTTTAACTAATTAATTTAACTGAAATTTGCTTTTACTTTGCGCTAATAGCCTTCTGAGTATTCGAAATACTTAAGATTATCAAGAAATGACAAAGCAGAGATAAAACATATATGTAATCATCCAATAAACTCTTTTTGCAGTTTTATTATAACGATATCTTATCCAATTGTAAAATTAAAACGCTAATTGAACAATTTAATTTTTATCAAAAAAAAAAAAACAAAAACAAAAAACACTTTGCCATATCATAAACCCTGTGTCAACATCATTTTGTTGACACTCCAAATACTGCCATAAACCGACTGGAATGAAGATATAACATTGTTTTTATAGACCTCTAATATTTGTGTTAAACTGGTTCCCCATCATGATGACTATATAAGCTAATAATAATTAATACTAGTTAAAAACATATTAGAACAGTCATAAAATGATTTCCGAAAAAAAAAATGCAAACTTTGTTATGGGAATAAAATTTGCAAATCCATAAACTGATCAAGATCAAATACGAAATTGAAATATGATTTTAAAAATAGAGTTATTAAAAAGGCTTATCGAATTGTTGGTAACTTGTTAAGTGGTTGACGTATTTAAACTGCCAAGATCACAGTTATCGATAGAGTGGCATACGTTTAATAAACAATTTAGTTGACAGGGGTGCGGCGGCCTTTTCTCAAGTGTTTTGATAAGATAAACCTGAATTATAGATAGATTTGGAACCCTGAACTACTAAGTACATGACATAGCCCTTGTTTATGACACAATTCCCAGGTACCTCAAATGGAAAGAGACAGACAGATAATGATTAATTTTGATTTTGTTGATTTTGTTTGTTCCCAAATGGAGATTAGATGTAAACTTGACGTCAATTCGTTAAGATCTTATAAGATTTATTTCAAGTAGTTCCAAAATTGTGACTGAAATGTGGTCATTGATCGTTTTACTGATTCTAACGGCTGCAACAATGTTGCCCTCAAGTGTTAATTCGTGGTTATTTTCAAGCCGCAAAAATATTAATTTATTAACAAAAACAAGAACAACAAAAACGATTTGGTTTAAACCATTTTCGTTTTTTTTTTTTTTTGTTTTTAACCCAAAACAGGTTGAGAATCAATCATACTTCAAATGAATTTTGATCATGAATCAAATTATTAAAGGAGTTTTTGATTCAGAAATTTTAAGAACCAGCAAAAATCCCCCCTACCCCTTACGTAAGCAAACGAAAAGCTTGTTTTTTGTTTTTATTTTGCTGTTAGCCGTATTCCTGCTGATTGGTTTTTGAGCTGAGACGCGATGACAAAAACATGAACTCGATGTGTTTGGCTCTTTCCAGTTTAAGCCGGTAAATTGTTGGCATGCAATCGGTTACGCATCCATAGCACACCCTACACTATATACACACAACTACAACATTAGAAGCAGCAGCAGCACCAGCAGCAGCAACAATAATAACAACAACAACTTGTTGCAAATTAAATTTAAATAAATACTAATATGAAACAACAAATCGTCAACGGAACGAGAAAAAAAAACACGCCATAGGTAAGCGATTTTCCAGTTTTATTTTTCGCTCTTTCGGCTTGCTAAAACAGCTGTCTACCGATTCAGAGCGGTAATACAGATTGTTATCTATATACATATGAATATTATAAATATATATTTCACTCACTTACTACGGACAACAAAGGTTCGTTCTCAAAACAAAAGAATCGCAGAAAATGTGACAAAAAAAAAGTGCAAAAAACGAATTTTGTACTTTTTAGTTTTAGCTAGTTTTGGGCGGTAAAATTTGAATTCGGAAATAAGCGAAATTCCATTAGGACTACCAAAACATATATATTAATGTGATATATTGAGATCAAAAGCATTAACACAAAAGAGAATTGCTAAAACTAACCTGAGTAAAGTAAAATATATCGACATACAACATTGACATAGTTGTATTTTACTCAACAATTAACCATTTTAATGCCTTGCAAAATATTCACTTTTCTTTTAAGTATCACCTAAAAATATAGATAATTAAATATTTATCAATTCAGTATTGTTAAATATTATCACCAGTTAATAAAATGAGAAAAATGCCTTAATTTTTGTTAGTTTTCATTTTTCAAAGTAAAGCTATAGACTTTAACGATACCTTTTTTATGATTATATCAGTTAACATAAGAAATTAACATTTAAATGATTTCGTGAATATTTATATATTTCCAATTTGAATATATTTTATTATTTTCTTCTGTAAGTATCACGACCTGCCCTACCATAAATATTTTAAAGGCCAAACTGCCCTGTGCTAGCTTTTAGGCCATATGATTTGCCTTCAACAAGAAAGCCACAATGAAAAAAAAAACAAACATTAAATATGTTTATTTTTATCAAAACGAAACAAAAGTCAGCAAGCACATTTATAAAGACAAAAGAACAACGATGACATACATATATTTATTTGAGTATATATATATACATATATATATATATATATATATATATATATATACATATATATGTATATATATATATATAGCTAATAAAATCTTTTCATACACATTCAAATGTTGTTTGTCAACAGAAACAGAAAAACATTCAAAAAAGAAAAGCTAACAAACAAACTGAAATTGTTATACCCTGTAATAGTGGGATTTCGCATATGTAGGTATATAAGGGCCATTAAAGTTTATGTACCAATCGAATTGCTTAGTCTCTTGTTATTGCTAAGAGCAATAAACTATCAGACTATCCCGTCAACAGTTCTTTTAGATAAAAAGCCTATTCGTGTATCAATATGTATTCTCAGTTTTCTGTAATTGAACAATCAATAATCAATCAATCGTGATAATAACTTTTATGAACTTAAAGCTTATCATTCCATTCTATCATTCCAATAAATGTACTAAAAACCGCTTTTTATATAAAGAACGGCATTAAATACTACTTCCCACCCCTACACTCAGTCCAATAAAACCAATCTCTAAGAGTGAAACTGAAATCTGGAATAAACACTGCGCAGTTGATGAAGGTCTTCACTGAGGCATTGCTAATCTGTAGATTAGACGATTTACACGGTAACAAGAGCGCAGCCCTTTAACTTTGATTTTAATTTTTTTTTTTCGAATTCCGTTTCAGATCCGATCAGAATTGGTTGTAAAGCTGATAACGATCACAGAAGCAAATTGATAAGAAAACCAAAGAAAAAGCGAAAAAATTGGCATTTAAAAACACATATTGTAACAAGTGGGATTAGCCGTCTCTCTCTCCCTCTCTGTCACTGTCTCTATCTCTCTTTATTTTTCCCACTTTTCTCTCTGTCACAATCTGTCAATGTTTGGTCTCTCTTTCTCTCTGTTCGTATTGTCGTCATTAACAATCAGTGGCAGCAGCGGGTTAAGCTCCAGCATGAAGATCGGCGGCCTGTTAGTTAGTCTGCAATCGCCAGGGCTCGCAACGAGTCGTACTAAATCGTACAGGGCGGAACAAAATAAAAACAAAATTAATAAAAATAAAAACCTATTGCAAAAAAAAACAAGAACATTAAACGGAACTCTATTATCATATTTCATTGTACACACTATCGCGTTTTTCGTTTTCTTTTCGTTATTTTCGGTTTTACTATTTTGATAATCGTTTCCAGTTGATAAATAAATAGAACGAACGATCGTTTGTTGAATAGTTTGAGATAAGACAACGATATAACCAAAACCTAAGAAATTTATTCTTAGTTATGGCCCATAAAAATGAATACATTGAATTGTAAGTAAAAGAAATGAACCAAAAAGCAATTAAAACGCCCTAGTGAAAATTGTGACAAAATCAAATAAATTTAATTCGAATTGCCAAAATATTTTATATGTTAAATGTTATCTTTTTATCAGTTATTCCCCGAACAAAAAATGGAACAATAAAAGTTTATTACTCATAAGCAGTTAGCATAAAATTTGCTTATCTTTTATCAAAAAAATTTACTTAACACCTTCAAAACCCATTTGATTAAACAATGTCTAGGCTAATGTTTATCAAATAGTTAATTGCCTGATTCATTTAGATGGTAATGGTTTTGCACTTGTCAGTGGTAACTTGTTACCAACCAAATTACCACATTTTTAACTCATCAACAAGTTATATTCAGTTTGCACTAGCAATTGTCAGACAGACTGGCTGGAGATTAAATCTAGACCAGATTGTTTGATAACAAAATTATTATATAAATATATAAAAATTAACCTTAGTATGCATAATTTCCATAATTTCTCAACTCATGACAATTATACAAAAAAAACCTTTATCAGCTTTCGAGAACAAAATTTTTGGGAATTTTAAATTTAGGAATGAGAAATACAAAATTATGTTATTAAACTATTTATAATATAATAGAACGATTTTGAACCAACAGAGCAATCTGTTTGTTCAGATTTATCTGTAATCAAACCGGATTTGATTTTCTATTTTTGTTCAAGCTCAATCTCACATTAAATTCCGGGTTTATAATGTTATTTGTCACTGTTGTTCATGAATACAGTAATATAATTTAAACCCATTTCTTTGACAGTTTTATGTGATTCTAACAACCGAATTGGTAGCAATTACTTTAACTGGTTATATCACCTAAAATAATGCCTTCGTTAAAATATATATACAATCGAAAAGATTTCGAATATAATATTTAATAGACAAAATAACACCTATTTTTTATCTATTTTTTTAATCAGATTCTTTACAAGAAAATTTGATCATAAGTAACATTTAATATACCAGCCATACGGACATTATTAAAATTATATATAAACGTCGATGATTCATGTTGGTGATACATTGACCAAATATTATTAAAACAATTTTAAATCGTTATATCAAATAGGAACATTTCTAGATTTTTATTTGAAGTAATTTTGTTAAACATTTTTCAACGTCTTTCCCTTGCACAAATATTGAAATCAATCAAATAGAGAGAGAGAGAGAGAGAGAGAGAGAGAGAAAAGAAAAATATCGACTCAAACACGTTGTACAAATTATCAACAATAAACTGCTAATGAATTAAACATACATATGTAGATATATAGACAGAATATTTTTATATTTGTCAAATCCAAATAGTCATTTTCACATTGATATCTTTATTGCAATTTAACACACAGCACGTGACTGTAGGGAATTCAACAAAAATAAAAAATTAACTAAATGGAAATGCACATTATCATTTCATAAATGTTGTCATCGAAGATTGAAAGACCAACAAATTGTAGCTGAAAAATAGGAAACAGTTAAATAAGTAAAAATTATATGCATTTAAATTAAATTTGTGAATGACGCTAATGCTAACATCTAACCGCGGCGATGAGGAGTGGATAGAGAAGGAGGGAGGGAGAAGGGAGGTGGCAATGAGTGTGTCAATATAACTGACAGAATGACTACGGTAATGACATTCAAACTGAAGCTCCACTGAACAGTCGCCAATTTTGTTTGTTTTAATGCGGCCTGAGTTTGAATTTTTGCTCTTTCCTCGAATGGTTATTACCACTATGCTAAAAAGTGTGTTAAATCAAGTCAGAAGATCATCTAAAGTCAAAAAAAAAAATATCAAAGAAGCTAACTTCGGCCGTGCCGAAGTTTGTATACCCTTGCAGATTAATTGATTACTTTCTCCGTCATATCGGATTCAATATATTTTAAAAATTGGAAATATAAAATTTAAAAAAAATTTGAACCAAGAAAAGAATCAGTAACAAAATTTCGAGTTTGCCAACGGCCGGAGTTGAACCTCCGCTCCCATCACTCCCAGAAACGATCTCTACCTATTGCGCTACCAAACTTTAAATTCGGGGCCACGCTATTTCGGTATACATTGCAAGCGTCCAGCTTCTCGCTCTCTAAAGTTTCTGACGAATTCTAGAAAACAACAACACAATACAAATAGTTTTCCGTCTCTTTTCTGTTTCGCACTCAGCTTGTAGTTTTTTCAAGCACGTGTTCGCATATATGTATGTATGTATGTTTGTATGTTTCCATGTATGTTGTTTGTGTACGCATATATAAAAGCAAATATAAACGTATTTAATTGGCTGCATATGCAAATACTGATGCTGATGGGGTTGATTCATTGATTTTATTGATTTATGTCGGTGTTTATTATCCGATCTGATTCAAACTTACTGATATGATGTAAAAGTTAATTCTCATCTGCTCACCAAATTTGGTTGAGATATCTTAAAAACAAAAAGTTTTTCTCACAAAAACATACTTTTTCTGATGGGGTTAATTATTGATTTTATTGATTTATGTCGGTGTTTATTATCCGATCTGAATCAAACTTGCTGGTAAGGTGTAAAAGTAGAATTGTCATCTATGTGCCAAATTTGGTTGAGATATCTTAAAAACAAAAAGTTTTTCTCACAAGAACTGTTTTGAACAACTCACATTTTGACCGAGGTACCTCTGATCTTTCCTATTTTTCTATAACTTATAGTTGTCCGATTCTACCAACTCTTAAACTTGTGTCAGATAAATCATCAATGAAGAGAATGATATGACTTTTATTCATGTAGCTCAAAATTTAAGTTCGATTCCTTGCGAAGAAACAGACAGACGGACAGACGGACAGACGGACAGACGGACAGACGGACAGACGGACAGACGGACAGACGGACAGACGGACATGGTCATATCGACTCGGCTTTCGATGCTGATCAAGAATATATATACTTTATGGGGTCGGAAACGATTATTTCTATGCGTTACAAACATCTGACCAATTTTATTATACCCTCTGCAAGGGTATAATAAACAATTGTCAATTCAAAATCAAGTTCAATGGATTCAAATATATTCAATGTAATGCAGAACAAGTTTTTATATTGATAGACGTATCCCTTAAAGAAGTCGGTTAAACCTGATAAAGAATGCATTCTGTAGAATACTTATTTATTTATAAAGAAAGTTACAAATGAATTTTCTTAAATTAAAATTTTGTAATAGTTAACACTTCTGCTAGGTTTAAGGATTTACATGATCCTTCTGGAGAACTTCTAAGACAATTTCTCAGACATTACTTTGTAATCATCTTTATTCAATATTTAAGTTTTTTTTTTGAAAATTGCCCGTTTCAAGGGGTTGTTAGAGTAACTAATTGTCACCTTTCATAATTTTTAATCTTAATTTATGTGCATTTTGTTTGTCATTTATTTTAGTCGGTCATTCAATTTTATGTACGTTATATGGCGCATTTCAATTAGGTTTTAGGTGCTTCATAAACTATTTGCATATACCCCACCAACCCTGGGATGGGCTCTAACCTTTGACTAACTCCTAGTAAAGATTCTTATGGCTATAAACATTTATTAATTGTAATTAATTAATACATTTCTTATTTACAGACCCTGGACCATGAACTCCTCAAGTGGCGATGATGAGGCTCCCAAGGATCCGCGTACAGGAGGCGAGGATTTCACTCAACAATTTACAGAAAACGATTTCGAAGGTAAATTTTATATATAAAACTTAGTTAACAAATATAGACTAACTAAATTGTTAAATGTTGTTAAACCAGACAAGTGACAAATCTAATTTTGAGGCAGACAAAATAAATATAATGTGTTGGTGTTAATTACTAACTAAAACTAAAACTAGAAAATAAAAAAATATTCAACTTGAGACTTGTTTTCTAATGAATTCAACATCAAGTGCTGCGTAAGCGATTCGAACGATAAGTTTGACTCTTGAATATAGTTTGAACTATTCCGACTTTTACTAAATTCCATTCCACTTAAAAAAAAGGAATGTCTCTTTCAAGCATAGTTTCATAATGTTTCCTTTTAAGAAACACAAAATAATATTAATAATTACATGATATCAGTTTTCTAAGTGTATGGCTTCAAACTGTATTTGGATAAACGCCCACTAATAAAGTAATAAACATTCCGTATACTAAGTAACGTGACTTCAATGAAATTTAAAAGAAAATCAGAAACTGGAGGAAAAACTGTTACAAGTTATGCGAGATATAATTAATTTAAATTTACAAAGCTACAACAAAAAGATGATATCACAATTAGTAAACTAATTTGACTTTCAAACATAGAAGCATACAAATCTGTAAAGAACTAGATTTGAATTAACTAATATACATAAATTTATTTGACAATTAAGAAAAAAAAACAACGCACACACATACAAAAGAAGACAAGCATGTGAATCATCATCAGAGTCAACACGTCGTATAAGCAATCTCAATTTCCATTAGCCTTGATTAAACAAAAGCCAGACGGGAAGTCTTATCAGCGGTGAAATGAAAAAAAAAAATAATAATAATACTGAATTGAACTTTAGGCTTTTGAATTTGATTGTAATTGAATGAAGCTTCGAAAGAAAATTGTTTACTTAAGAAGCATTTGTCGTAATGTAATTTCACTGAATTTTATTAATTTCCCCAGGACATCGGGCCCATACAGTCTATGTGGGTGTCCATGTGCCAGGTGGTCGACGACATTCCCAACGTAGACGCAAACATCATCACACTGGCTCGGTTGGCGGAGCAACTGTAGCCGGTGGTGCTGGAGGCGGAGGAGGACCTGGTGGTGGTGGTGGTGGAAGCTCTGGCAAGGATAGCGGTAGCGAAAAGCAACAGGAAGTGGAACGTCCAGGTAGGTGTACCCAGAAGAATAACCTTGACTACATACGCGTGCCGTGTGTATATACAGAATGCGAGAGGGTCGAATGACAAATATAATTACGAAATGCTTGAATGATGTAGCCAATCAGTATCTGCTCACTATACATATAACCAAGGTTGGCCACCAAATTACAGGAAGTGCAAGTATAGAAGGACAGCCGGATAAATGAAAGAGTTAAAATTATAGCTCCTGTGTCGCAATGAAATTAAGGACAAGTGCAAATAATGAGCTTAAACCTGAATTCCAAACAAGAAATCTTGAAGTGAAGACATGATATACACTTAATTTGTGACAGATTCATCCTAACCTCAATCTATGAGATTCTCAAATCGTTCTCTTCTAGGAGAAGGTTTACACATAGTTAGGATTTGTTTTTTTTTTCTAGTCTTTCATCCATTCTTTGTTTTCATCAACTAGACCTTAACCTTACACCTAACCTTAACATAGTCTCAACTTAAATTGTTCCCTAAGGTCAAATAAAAGCTAATAATTCGCGAAGCGTTCAACCATTTCACACTTTCTACTTTCTACCAATGTTCCACATTCAAGCATAAACTAAAATAATAACTACAATATGTCAGGCAATTCGTTTGCTCTTCCCCTTCTTTAAATATGAAATACCAGAAACTTACGATGCCAATTAACTTTAGCACGCGACCAGACTGGACACACTTCGTCATAGGAGCATTCGTACATAAATGTTGATTAAGCTAATGATGGTCACTTCTTTTCATCATTTCATTACAGTGACTCCTCCCGCCCAACGTGTACAATTTATACTTGGGGAGGATGTGGATGATGGTACACATGTCTCCCATCCTTTATTCTCTGAAATGGGAATGCTGGTTAAGGAGGGCGATGAAATTGAATGGAAAGAGACAGCACGTTGGATCAAATTTGAGGAGGATGTGGAGGAGGGCGGTAATCGTTGGTCGAAACCACATGTGGCCACATTATCGTTGCATTCGTTATTCGAATTACGTAGCTTGCTACTCAATGGCACCGTCATGCTGGACATGGAGGCGCATAATTTGGATGTGGTTGCCGATTTGGTATGCGATCAAATGGTTAATGCTGGCACTCTACCTGCTGGTGTTAAGGATAAAGTAAAGGATGCCCTATTGCGTCGTCATCGCCATCAACATGAATATGCCAAAAAATCAAGATTACCCATCATACGTTCGCTGGCCGATATGCGGAATCAGTCATCAACGAAAAGTAAGTTTTACTCCAAAGCCCCATATATCCGATAAACCAAATTATAATTACCAAAGAAAAGGGACTCAAAAAAATTATCAACTCGTTCGTTTTTGCAATTGTAAACTCTGTGTGCTCATAACCAATCATCCATTTCAATCATATAACCAATAATGCATTATCATCGAACACAATTTTTGAAAACAACAAAAGATGATACCTTGAATCTGGATGGAGGCCATACGCCAAGCGCCATTTATATATCGAGTAAGGATCAGCGTGGTTGTTATCTCGCTGTTCCCACAGGTACTACTAGTAATACCGAAAAAAAAAAAAATAACCGTAACTATTTTGAGTTGCCTGGCACCCGAAAAAAAAACCCAACAGACTCGGTTCAATTAATCACAAATATGCACATCAAGCTCATCTAACGCTTCACAAAATAATTTCATTTCTAAGCCAAATTAGAGATCAAGCTAAAAAAAAAAAAACAAATAACAAAAAACAAAAAGAATCAACAAATTCACTCGCTTCTTTTAACATCAAATTAATAAAGCTGACACCACATCTATGCATCTGGGTGCCATTGGGGTAACAACCTGGTTTCATGCAGGCGCCTCGCCTCAGCATCATCATCCACCTTCAGGATCGGGACAATCTGCTACAAGTAATATTAGCTAACATCACTTTTTGCGTAAACTGTACCTCTTACTTGATGTCACTAGCTCTTGCTCTATCTCTCTCTCTCTCTCTCTCTTTGTCTGTCTTTGTCTCTCTCTCTCTCTGACTCTTTCTCTCTCCTAATTTGTCTGAAAGAATTTGAAAGCACGTTAGTTTATCAAACTTTATTCTTGTGTCGTGTTTTTTTTCCGAAGAACTTTTTCCCCCATTTGATTGTCAATATCCCCCCAACTATCTCTCTTTGCTATATAACGTACAATCCCGTTGACAGAATTTAGGGGAGTTTTTGGATGAATTGAAACAGAGGGTTTCCAAAACGAGAGTTTTTAAGTTTTTTTTCAGAGATTACCTTAACCAAAACTGATTAAAGATATATAAACAAGAAAAGAAAAAACAAAAAACAACCCCCCCAAATTTTTCCAGTTGAAGAGCAATCTGGCAATGCTTTAGTGGCCACCACACCGATATCCTTAACGGCCAGTGAGCCAGGACCACCACCAGGCACTACAAATGGAAGTTCAAATAATGGCGGTGGCGTTGGTGCTGGTGGCATGGGACGTTTTCTAACGGTACCCGGTAAACCCGGCAACAGAACGCTCGGTAAAGAACCAAAAAAAAAAAAAACAAAATTAAAGTTTATACAAATCAAATGTAAAAAGATGTTAAAATTCCCAACAAAAAAAAAAAAAAATCGTTGATGATCTGTTATATCTGTTATTTGTGACGAAATTTGCATGAAGAAGGTTAGAAAAATAAAAGTAAGATTGGCAGAAGGATACAGTTTTGTAGATACAGTTACAACCTAACAACACTAACAAAAACAACACACTGCACGTCTCTATAATAACCAATAACAAATCCATTCGTATCTTTCACTTTATTTGCATGCATTTTCATTTCTGGTTCACTTTGTATATTTTTTGTATACCTCTTAATTCCGATCTCTATATTCCAGCACTATTGTATAACAGTTTTTTAACTAATTTCTTAAAACTTCTTTTGTATTTTCTATATCTAAATGAATACCTATCTATTTTGGTTAAACTTATGTTGTTGTTATTGCTGTTGTTATTATATAAATTGTAATACCTATCCGGAAACAACAAACAAACAAACAAACACACACACACGCAACACATAAACACAAAAACCAACTGCTGCACATTCCCGATACCCGATCCCGATTGAATCGATTATGCAAAAATCTAGAGAAAAAATCTAATTCTAAAAATTTGCAATCCGCACAACATTTGAAATTGCCTGACATCGCAGAGGATATGGTGAAGAGTCCCAGTAGCCAGTCCATGGCACGACAAAGTAGCGGCACAGAACTCAGCGAGCAACAACATAAGGGGAATACACATTTTATGCGTAAAATACCACCTGGAGCCGAGGCCAGTAACATTTTGGTGGGTGAAGTTGATTTTCTAGAGCGAAATTTATCCTGCTTTATACGATTGAGTCAAGCGGCGGTTATGGGCGATCTAACGGAAGTTCCCGTGCCCACTAGGTAGGTGTAAAAGTGTTAAAGCTCGAAATGATTTGTTAAAAAACGTTTTTTGTCCCGTCCTGCAGATTTATCTTTATACTACTTGGACCTCCGGGAAGTCAGAGTAATTTCCATGAAATCGGTCGAGCTATGGCCACTTTAATGTCCGATGAGATCTTTCATGAAGTCGCTTACCGTGCACGAAAACGTGATCATTTACTTGCCGGTGTTGACGAATTCTTGGATGCGGTTACAGTATTACCACCGGGTGAATGGGATCCAACTATTAGGATAGAACCACCAGCAGCTATACCCTCACAAGAGGTACGAAAACGTCCGCCAGAGATGCAGAAGGATGAGATCGACGAAGAGGAGGAAGAGCAACGTCTACGCGAAGAGTCGGGTCTTTCCCGTACAGGACGCCTGTTTGGTGGACTCATCAATGATTATAAACGTAAAGCACCATGGTATTGGAGTGACTTTAAGGATGCATTATCCATGCAGTGCGTGGCGTCATGGATTTTCCTATACTTCGCCTGCTTATCGCCAATTATTACATTCGGTGGTCTTCTAGCCGATGTGACGGGTAAAAATATGGCGGCTATGGAATCTCTAGTATCTGGATTTGTGTGCGGAATGTTCTATGGTTTCTTTTCCGGTCAGCCGTTAACAATATTGGGGTCCACCGGTCCAGTTCTGGTATTTGAGTCAATTATCTATGAATTCTGTTTAAAAGTGGGTTGGGATTATATGACCTTCCGTTTCTGGATCGGCATGTGGGTCGCCGGAATTTGTTTCGTCCTGACCGCAATCGATGCCAGCGCCTTAGTGTGCTATATAACACGATTTACCGAAGAGAATTTTGCCACATTAATTGCATTCATATTTATCTACAAGGCTATTGAGAATGTCGTGGTTATTGGAAAGAATTTCCCAGTCAATCAGGGTATATACGATTGTGTTTGCATGCCGCCAATACAAAATAATGGCACTTTAATGGAATATGCCAAATACAATTGGGATCAGTGTTTGGTAAGCGAAAAATCGTTTTTTTTTTTTTTGTTATCCTTTGATTTATACATATACGATAAGTCGGAGCATAAATTTGATATCTTTATTCCATTTCAGTCCTATAATGGTACTCTACTGGGCAGCGATTGTGATACACCACCCACCGAAAATGTCTTCCTTATGTCCGTGGTTCTCTGTGCTGGCACATTTATTTTCTCCACTGTCTTAAAGGACTTCAAAAATGCTCTATTTTTCCCATCAATTGTCCGACAATATATTAGTGATTTCTCCGTGTTGATAGCTATCTTCGCAATGACATTCTTCGATTACTCATTGGGTGTACCCACACAAAAATTGGAAGTTCCGCATGAATTTAAGCCAACATTAAGCAGCAGAGGTTGGTTAATACCACCGTTTAACGAAAAGAATCCATGGTGGTCGGCATTAGTAGCAGTATTCCCAGCACTCTTGGGCACAATTCTCATATTTATGGATCAACAGATTACAGCAGTGATTGTGAATCGCAAAGAGAATAAATTGAAAAAGGGTTGCGGCTACCATTTGGATTTGCTTATCCTGTCCATACTAATTGCTATTTGCAGTGTCATGGGTTTACCCTGGTAAGGTTTTTTTTCAAATTTTCAATTTTAATTCTTTTATCTCATTTGAGTTGAATTGTATCTAATGTAGGTTTGTGGCTGCCACCGTATTGAGCATCAATCATGTGAACTCTTTGAAATTGGAATCGGAATGTAGTGCTCCTGGCGAGAAACCACAATTTTTGGGTGTGCGTGAGCAGCGTGTGACTCACATTATGATCTTTTTAACTATTGGAGGATCTGTGTTATTGACACCGCTGCTCGGTCACATTCCCATGCCGGTTTTATTCGGTGTATTTTTATATATGGGTGTGGCCTCGCTCAAGGGTCTACAATTCTTTGATCGCATTTTGATAATGTTCATGCCAGCTAAATATCAACCAGATTATATGTTCCTGCGACAGGTATGCATTTCGAAGGATTTTTACATCAATTAATTAATATACATATATTTATCTACTACGAGTATATATTCAATAAATTTGTGTTTATATATATTTTATAGGTTCCCATCAAGCGTGTCCATCTGTTTACAATTATTCAACTGGCCTGTCTTATCATTTTGTGGCTTATGAAATCATTCCCACAGACCTCCATATTGTTCCCATTGATGTTGGTTGTTATGATTGGTATACGTAAAGCGTTGGATTTCGTATTCACACGTCGTGAATTGAAAATACTTGATGATATTATGCCCGAGATGACGAAAAGGGCAGCCGCCGATGATTTGCATCAATTGGACGCTGAGGTGGGATTTTTGCAGAAATATATACCATGTTTTGGGGGAAGCGGTAAACGTGAACCCAGGGATAGTCTTGATGGTGATGTGGCTAGCGGTGTTGGCTCCCTCAGTGTTATCAAGTGCAATACCACAAATGCAAATGAAAAGGAATTTGAGGCACAGAGTAGTTTGCTTAAAAAGTAGAGATTAGATTAAGAAACTGCACAAACATGCACAAAACAAAAAAACAAACAAAAAGAAGAGAAGCTGCTGCCCATTTCCGGTTTGCCTTTGTAGGGGCTACACTTTACACACGGTCACCACGCTAACTTCACATCACAAATGAAATTTTTTTAGAATGGATTTTTATTTAATTGATATTATTGAGTTTTTGTTGTTTTTATGCATATATACATATATCGATCTATATCAAATCTATCTATCTCTCTCCTCTATTTGTTAATATTTTTCATCCATGTTGATTTTGAAATAATTTTATTTTTTTGTAAACAGTATTTTGTAAATTTTTTTAATATCTATCTACATATATCTATCTATATATTCGTAACTGTAGCATGCAAAATATGCATTTTTATTTTTGCATTTTGTTATACTTATTTTTAATGATCCGAAAAAACAGAAAATATCAAAAGAAAAACGCTCAAGCGCAAATGTACCTATTACGCTTTTTTCCTCCAAATTTATGCAAAACAAAAAAAAAACGAAAAACAAATTACAAAGAAAATACTTACTCTATATACTTATACTCTTATATATGTATGTATGTTATCTGATATTTATGTAAAGCCTAGAACTAAGTGAGAACTCCAAATGTATTTAAAATGTACATGTTCCCAACCAAGTAACTAACACACATACAAACACCAGAAAAAGAAATTCTATTTGTAAATTTCAAATGGCAAATCAAAATTCCACAAAAAACAACAACAAAAATAAACAGAAAATTTGGCTAAACGAAAATCAAAAAATGAGCAATTTTGCAACACTCTTTCAACACATTTAATTGGCTATACAACACTCTTTTTCATCACACTTAGAAAATAGCGTCCTCTATTTTTTGCTCCTATTTCTCTACCTTTATCTATTTTTACCACTCCAACTATCTTCTCTCCAATGTTGAGTTAATGTTGTTTTTGAAGGATCACCATCATGGCCCCGGTGCGGGTTTTAATCCAACAAATTCTTCGGGCCCCACAACTATTCATATTCCACTGTCTGGTAATGGTACTGGCAGTGGCAATAAACCGACCATGAATATATCTCAAGAGGTTAATCGTACCACAGTCTGGCAACAGATCAACAAAGATGGCAATGGCATATCGGAGCAATTGATCATACCGGTTACAGTTAAAGTGCGTCAAATCAATGGCAATCAGTAAGTTGATTAAAAAGGTCTCACAAAATTACTAAGAAACAACTCTGGCCACACTTTTCTCATGTGAAATGTGCCAAAGGTCAACAAAAGACAGTTTGATTTATATAGAAGGCTAGCTACATACATATATTAAAAGTCGATTCAATGCGATTCAATCAAAGCTAGAAATCGAACCCCTTTTGTACATTTTGATTCATCCAATTATCATTCATCTCTGGCATTCCCAACTTTCTTTCTCTCTCTCTCTTCCTCTCTCTTTCTCTCTCTGTACTTACTTCCCTTTTTAGTACTACAAATGCTGCCCTCTCACCCTCCCGCCTCTCACCCATGCATGAGGTGGATGAATATAATGAGGGAGCTAATATAAAAACTGAACAACTGCCAGTCAAGGAGACTCCACATTTTGAAGGGTCCTGCAATCAAGAGAATCCGGCGAATATAACTCATGTCTAATAAGGAACCAATCAACAGAAACAAAATATAATAAAATGTCGGCACAAACTAATCACTGTGAAAACATTTTCATCGTTTTATAATACATTACACCACCCACATATAGAACAGATAACACACTTTTGTAGAGTAAAATGTGAAAAATCAGAAAATGGTTATTAGTGCTGAAAATGGTTCATTTTTCAAAATACATATTAAAAGATTTTGAAATTTCCAAAAAATCTCATTATTGAAATGCTTTTGAATAATATGGATTCGAAAATGAAACTTGAACCATCCAATTATCCATCATATAATCGTAGTAGAGAGAAAACTAATGTTTTTTAGTGGTGCCAGTCGCATTTATCATGCATAAAAACCAAAAACTATTTATTTGAATTTGGGGGCTCAGGTACAAATATATTTTACAAGTATTATTTATACATTATATAGGTGTTAACCGATTTTTAAACAAACTTTTTATAAAATTAAAAAAAAAAAAAACCAAAAAAAAAAATTGAATCAATGAAATGAATAGCATACATCGTCAATTTCCAAATACATTAAGAATGATCCTATATATCGATATAGTTGTATGATTTTGATCCCATTTAAAAGCTTAGTTATGGAGGAAAACCTGTGATTGTATTATTGAGTGGATTAATTTGATCTGAGGAAAGGGAAATGTTATCTTAACTGTAAATCGGAATCGAACCGTAACAAATTGGCAATTCTGTAACGATTACATTAAGTAGCACTAGTTGCTAATAATTTGTTTCGGTACGAATTCCTGCTGTAAAAAACAAACATGTATTATAATTTAATGTTCATGAATGTGCTATTTAACCTTATTTTGCATAAATATATACAAACATATAAATAGAACTATTAATACTTGAATAAAATGGAACAACCACCAAATTGCAACTTTAGTTTACTTGATTATTGTTTGTTTTATAACCCCCGAAACCTAGTTTTTTCTCTATATGTATATCATTGTGTATCGCTCTCTCTCTATATATATATCTATATCTATATCTATATATATATATATATATATCTATCTATCATACCCATCTAGCACCAAAAAAAAAACTTCGTCAAACATCATCCAGCAACCAATAATCAACTCATGGCCTCATAACAATGCATCGTGTCTATAGATGTCTAAAACAAAAAAAAAAACCCTATATATGCTCTTTTAAGTGTACGTATGTATTGTATATAGTAAATGAATTAGTTCAGAAAAATCTGTGTATCAGAGTATTTTTAAAATGTTTCTTATCTCAAATATTTCTCTTCTTTTAGAACCCAAAATTTAATACGTCGAAGCAATTGTGGCGTGGATATATTACACCAACAGAAACATCCGTTTGAATCGATGATTTAAATTATATCTAGAATTATATTAACAAGTAATTATACGTGTGCTTATTATTAGAGGTCAAAAATCTGTCTATATATTTGTGTAAATGTATAAACCGTCCCCCTTTAATTTTTTTTTTGCTATTTTCAGTGCGTTTTAATAGCACAAAACCAAATTTTATGTTTGCAACTGAAACATATCAATATACCAAAATATACCAAATGTTATCATATGAACTCCGAACAACACTAATTAATATGAATCCGAAATACCTCCTCCCCTTTGGAATTTATTATAAATAAATGTGTATTACTACATACTATGAATATATGTAAAAAATTTGGAATTTCAATTAAAAGAATTCATTGTACACATCACCTCGTTTTCCACTATATATCCCCATGATCATGAGATTTCAAACAATGTAAATTAAGAAAAAGTTTTAGACGGAAAATATAGGATTTGAATTTCAAAATAAAGGAACGCGTAAAATTTCAAAAGTTTAAAAATCAACAGAAATGGCCATCAGTACAGATGAGGTAAAAATAATTCAAATTAAAAACGAACAAATCAGGATTAATTGGTAATTTAAAAACATAATTAAAAACATACACTAAATAGAACACGAAATTTAAAAAATTTGAATAAAACCTCACGACTCACATGGTGTGTACTTTCGTTATCTACGCATGTCAAATTGGCGACATCATTTGCGAGCAATGCTCAATTAAACAGATCTCTGGCCACACACCGCCAGCGAACACGCTGAGTTAGTTTCAAGTTTGTGTTTGAAAATTCCATTTTTATTAATAAAAACCTCAAGAAAATGTCTCTTCTAACACGCATATTGAAAGAGAATGTGCCGCTGCGTCTCAACGCTTTGAAGCAGCTGAGTCAAGTAAGTGAAAGTGTTGATACATGAGAGTAATCCTCTCCAGCTTTTCCGGCTAGTTATGTAATTGTTGTAAAATTCCTGCAGTGTGGCTATAGTTCGCATGCCAAATACTCGGAGCATAAACCTATTGAGAAGATACGTAATATAGGCATATCCGCCCATATCGACAGTGGCAAGACAACGCTAACGGAGAGAATCTTATTTTATACTGGCCGTATAGCACAGATGCACGAGGTGAGGGGTAAAGATAATGTTGGAGCCACTATGGACAGCATGGAACTGGAACGTCAAAGAGGCATCACGATACAATCCGCTGCCACTTATACCCTGTGGAAGGATACGAATATCAATATCATTGATACACCAGGACATGTAGACTTTACCGTGGAAGTGGAACGTGCCCTAAGAGTATTGGATGGAGCTGTCCTCGTGCTTTGCGCTGTTGGTGGTGTACAAAGTCAAACGCTGACTGTTAACCGTCAAATGAAACGCTACAATGTGCCATGCTTAGCTTTTATAAACAAGTTGGATCGCTTGGGTTCAAATCCCTATCGTGTCTTATCCCAAATGCGTTCAAAAATGAACCACAATGCCGCCTTCATACAACTACCCATTGGAGTGGAGAGCAACTGTAAAGGTATTGTGGATTTGGTGCAAGAGAAAGCCGTTTACTTTGAGGGCGAAAATGGTATGGACGTGAGACTAGACGAAATACCTCAGGATATGCGAGTGGAGAGTTCGGAGAGAAGGCAAGAAATGATAGAACATCTATCTAATGCCGATGAGACATTCGGTGAACTATTTCTAGAAGAGAAACCCTTTACGGAAAAGGATATAAAAGATGCTCTACGTAGAACTTGCATTAAAAGGACCTTCACACCAGTTTTGGTCGGCACTGCTTTGAAAAACAAAGGAGTCCAGCCCTTGCTAGATGCCGTCTTAGATTATTTACCCAATCCCGGAGAGGTAGAAAATTTAGCATTCATTGAAAAAGAAGGCGAGGAGCCAGAGAAAGTTATCTTAAATAACGCCAGAGATGGCAAGGATCCCTTCATGGGTCTGGCATTTAAATTGGAGGCTGGTCGTTTTGGCCAGCTAACCTATTTAAGATGCTATCAGGGTGTCCTACGCAAGGGAGATAATATATTCAATGCTCGCACCAATAAGAAAGTGAGAATCGCACGTTTGGTGCGTCTGCATTCTAACCAAATGGAAGACGTTAATGAAGTCTTCGCTGGAGATATTTTTGCTCTATTTGGAGTGGATTGTGCTTCAGGTGATACATTTACCACAAATCCCAAAAACAATTTGGCCATGGAATCAATATTTGTCCCCGAGCCAGTTGTCTCAATGGCAATTAAACCAAATAATACAAAAGATCGTGATAACTTCTCCAAAGCAATTGCTCGATTTACCAAAGAAGATCCAACATTTCATTTCCATTTCGATAATGATGTAAAAGAGACTCTAGTTTCGGGCATGGGTGAATTGCACTTAGAGATCTATGCTCAGCGTATGGAACGGGAATATGGTTGTCCCGTCACATTGGGTAAACCCAAGGTGGCGTTCCGCGAAACCCTGGTAGGTCCTTGCGAATTCGATTATTTGCACAAGAAGCAATCCGGTGGTTCGGGACAATATGCTCGCATTATCGGTGTAATGGAACCCCTGCCACCCACTCAAAATACTTTACTGGAATTTGTCGATGAAACGGTCGGCACTAATGTGCCCAAACAGTTTATTCCCGGCGTAGAGAAGGGCTATCGTGAGATGGCTGAAAAAGGTATGCTTTCGGGTCATAAACTATCGGGCATACGCTTCCGACTTCAAGACGGCGGCCATCACATTGTCGATTCCAGTGAGTTGGCCTTTATGATGGCAGCTCACGGTGCTATTAAGGAAGTTTTCCAGAATGGCTCTTGGCAAATTCTCGAACCAATTATGCTGGTCGAAGTTACCGCTCCCGAAGAATTCCAGGGTGCTGTAATGGGACATTTGAGTAAAAGACATGGTATCATCACGGGCACTGAAGGAACAGAAGGCTGGTTTACCGTTTACGCTGAGGTACCGTTGAACGATATGTTTGGCTATGCCGGTGAATTAAGGTAAATGATTCAGATAAATCCGTCATGGTGATTACTTTAATAATACCTTCTATTTTATTTTTCAGATCTAGCACACAAGGCAAAGGTGAATTTACCATGGAATATTCACGCTATTCTCCATGCTTGCCTGAGATTCAGGATCAAATTGTTCGACAATATCAAGAATCCCAGGGTCTGGGACAACCGGAAAAGAAGAAAAAGAAAAACTAAGCTTTTCATCTTTTAGTTTTTAATGTCGAATACACTTGATGGAAGGAAATCTGTTTTTGTTTGGTTTTTACTGTGATAATCACTCCCTAAAATAATATATTATGACAAATTTTTGTATAGCTAATAATAAAACGAAAACTAAAGCGACTCAGATTGTGCAATAATAATCAAAAATCAGAAAAGAAATATTTATGTATGTTTAGCGAATATTTCTCACAGTGCAACTTGCACACAAAATGCTTCTGTGTTACATTTCCAAAGTGAGGAACAGTCCTGAATAAGGCAACGAGTTTTCAGAAAAATCCAATCGTAATCACCGTCAAGGATTATCTCTTTAGTAAGCAGGTGAGAAAATCACTTTATTGGAAAATTCGAATAAACCCGCGATCCATTGTCGAATTTTGTACCGATTTCTCAATGAAAGTCTTTTCTCTGTACAACTGCTACTTGCAAAGCCGTCAAATCCAACAATGTTTACTTAATCACATTTTATAATTTTATTTCAATTGAATAAACTAGTAAAAACTAGAAAGATGGACTAACTTCGGCCGTGCCGAAGTTCGGTTACCCTTGGATTTTCTCTATATAATTCACCAGAAGCATTATTGTAAATTAAACATACCAAATTTACAAATTCAATATTTTGAGCTTGAGGAAAAAATTTTTCATACAAAATTTTTTTGTACCGATTGTTCCTATAGCAGCTATATGATATAGCCAACCGATTCTGATCAGACTTGGTTGAAGTATCAAAAAGCATATTAAACTCATAAATATCAAATTTCGTGGCATTCGGTTGAAAAACAACAGAGTTATTGAGGATAAGCCTTATTCATGACCGATCGGTCCTATGGGAGCTATATGATATAGTCGTCCGATTCAGATCAAACTTGGTTGAAGTATCAAGAAGCATATTAAACTCATAAATATCAAATTTCGTGGCATTCGGTTGAAAAACAGCAGAGTTATTGAGGATAAGCCTTATTCATGACCGATCGTTCCTATGGGAGCTTATGATATAGTCGTCCGATTCTGATCAAACTTGGTTGAAGTATCAAGAAGCATATTAAACTCATAAATATCAAATTTCGTGGCATTCGGTTGAAAAACAACAGTTATTGAGGATAATCCTTATTTATGACCGATCGTTCCTATGGGAGCTATATGATATAGTCGTCCGATTCTGATCAAACTTGGTTAAAGTATCAAGAAGCATATTAAACTCATAAATATCAAATTTCGTGGCATTCGGTTAAAAAACAACAGAGTTATTGAGGATAAGCTATTCTGACCGATCGTTCCTATGGGAGCTATATGATATAGTCGTCCGATCGGGATGATTCCAGATATACAATGCCTGCAGCAAAGGAGCCTATGCTGAAAATCTCGCTCTGTAGCTCTTTGGTCTCGGAGCTGTTGATCCAGACAGACGGACAGACGGACAGACGGACAGACGGACAGACGGACGACGGACAGACGGACAGACGGACAGACGGACAGACGGACATGGTCATATCGACTCGGCTATTTTTGCTGATCAAGAATATATATACTTTATATAGTCGGAGATGCTTCCTTCTGTGCGTTGCAAACTTCTGACCAAAATTAATATACCCTCTGCAAGGGTATAAAAAATGTCTAGGTGTAAGCCTAATTTACCACACAAGGAAATGGCATGAATTAACTACCATTTATTAGGACATTAACCCATAATCTTCTGGATAAACAACTTTCTACAGACAAGTTGAAAAAACTGAAAATCTATGCTTCTTTTTTTTGTATTTAAAAATTTAGCTATGAATCGGTTTCCCGCTATAGTATGAAATTCTGCAATTTCAACAGTTATCGCGCGCATGGTCACCAAAGTGAAAGAGGAGCTAAATTTGACGGAAAAAAAGCGAAATTGTCAACACTGTGCGAAGCCCAAAATGTTTGCTGGGTTATATTTTTCATAGTTGTTTTTGTTTTCAGTGTGAGCGGTTCGTGTGGGTGGTGAGCGGAGTTTTCGTTTTTTCGTGCGGAAAGTCGAACAACAAAGGGAAATCTGACAAAAAAAAATGCCAACTAAATCGTGCGAATTTCGGTACAATTGACTAACTACATACATACGTACATAAATAATCGAACAGAAACGCAACAATGCCAACTGACAAGCGACGACGGGAAGAGCAACAAAAAGAGGTAGTCTTATCAAGAAAAGCGGAAAACTAAAATTTGTGTTAATTAAACAAAAGGAGAAGCCCCCGCATGAAAATGTAAAAGCAAAAGAAAACGACAAAAAAAAAAAGAAAAAGAAGAAAATTCTAGTGAGACATAACGAGAGCAAGTGAGGCAGGTAGAGTGAGTGAGAGTGAAAGGGCGCGCAGTGTGGTAGAGGCAGGCAACGTTATTTTTCCCCTAAGGGGAAAATTCAATAAAAACAAAACAAAAAGAGAAACGCGTAACAACAACAACAACAACAAGAGCAGCAGCAGCAGCAGCAACTAACAACAACAAAGGCAAAACAGCTGTGCGTTTGCTTGTGTCATTGCAAAGGCAGAAAATAACAACAACAACAACAACAGCAGCAGCAACATCAGCAGCGCGACCTACCTGACAGCGAGAGCGAGATAGAAGATAACTTCCTTACAACAAAATTTCCACTTACCTGCGTTTCAGAATGCAAATAACAAGAACTTCCAGACGCCGGCTTCTTCAACTCAGCAACTAGTCAACAGTAAAACTAACTAACTAAAACATATCCGTCAACAAGAAATTAATAAATTAGTGAATTCTAAATTATAAGTAAATAAACACAACAACAATACAACAACACAAAAACACACACACACATACACATACACATAAAAAATGGATTGGATTATTAATGATGAGTTGGGCCTCACATTGGTATCATATGCCGCCGCCTCGGCGATGGTCATCGGAGGCGTTATTCCCTATGTTCCGCAATATATAGAGATCAAGAAGACCCAAGACGCCGAGGGCTTCTCTCTATATGTATGTCTGGCCCTGCTTATAGCCAATTCACTGAGAATACTATTTTGGTAAGTGGATCTCAATATTAATTCCAAAATTATTTCAAATTATCCTTTTGACAGTTCAATTTCTAAAGAATAGCTAAAAAAAAAAAAACCATTAAAAACTTTATTTTTGAGATGGAAATTTTCCAGTGTTCTGCTGTTGTTTTTTACAAGGTGATCTATGAGTAAAAATTCCTTAGTGGTTTGTTCAGCTTTACCTTTAGCCATGACTAAAGCACTTGGCCAAACACTCTTATCGAAGGCTTATCAAGAGAGGGCGGGCGAGAGATACGAGAAAGAGCGTGGCATTATAAAAGTCGGTTATCTTGGTTCTCTGGCATGATCTTATACAATATGTGTGTGTTTTTTTTCACAGTTTTTACAATCCGTAACACCATATCTGTCCGTCTTTATCCCTTTCTCTTAGCCAAGTCATGATTTTTGGGCAAAATTGAAAATTGATTGTTACTGGAACTGAAACTATTAAGTTCTATTGGTAGTAATATTGATGTCAAATCGCATTTATTTTTCCTATTATCTTTATGGGTTTATGTGGGGCAAATTGTTCTTGATACGAGAGCCAGGCATCACTCTGTTCATGATGAGAATACAAAAATTGAAGGTCTAAAGAACTTGCAAATTGTTTTTAATGGAATTCTACGAAAAAAATTCCAAAAATGAAGTCAAGAAGTTAAATCAAATTTCTACATATTTTTAATTGAAACAAAAATTATATTAATATTCGGTTAAATGTTGAAAAAACATTACTCAGATTTCTAAAAATTTTCCTATATAAAGACCTCGGTTTGATTCCAAAGAATAATTCATTTGTCATAAGTACAATATATCATCATCAGCTAGCTAGGGGGACCTAGCTAAAATTTAATTGATTTAAAAACTCATCACATTCACGAGGTGGGCTAGAAAAATTATTGCTATATGTATGTACATAGCTCTATCAACGTTAACTCGATTGTCTGCGAAATAAGGAAAAAAACAACGTGTCCTTCGTTGGCCCCGATTCCGCAAAAGAAGCCAATTAACCCGCACATATCAAGGATTGTTTTGATTTAAAGAATCATTTGATGTAGGCCTGCAGTTTTCCTCATTGATGAAACACCCCTCGCATTCGCGGAATAAACTTTTTAATTCAATTTGTAACAAAGTGCAAATAGATTTCGCTTGGAAGCCCAGAACCGCTTGGAACCGCTTTTTCGTCTTTTGATGATTAGATATATTTACCTGCTTAAATTCTCCTTGATAAATATTTACATCTAACTTGATTTTTGTTTTCCTTTTTTTTTCAATTTTTATGGCCTCTTTTCATGCAATTCTCTTTTGTTTTCCATTTTTCAGTTTTTTGTTTTTATTTGTTTAAACAGGTTTTTGCTCGGTTGCTTTTGTTTATACAGCTGATTTTTGTACCATCTTCACATACATCATTCATTCACCCAATGCATTCCATAGCAGACTAACACAAACCAGGGTCAACCACTTGTCTCAGTCGTTTATTTTTATTTCGTTATATTTTGGCTATAAATTTTTAATGCAATTTTCTAGACTTAAATTAAATTGTTATTAAAAAAAGACACATCGATGGCAATTGGTGTGGGGTGCAATAGCAACTGGTGTCAATTTGTCTGGTGAATCAATAATTCAATTATATTCGATAGACATCAACTCTTTATATATATGCCGGCTAGTAATAGAAATCAGCTGTTTTACCTACAATTTCAATGCCATATTGTAGTTGGTGCATATATATACATATATACAATATACATACTCTATATCGTCTAAGTCTGAGAATTTAGAAAAGGGGGCGTTCGCTTCTGTCACGCGATTGCCATAAAAAAAAAAGAAAAACAAAACAAAAAAAAAACAGGAAAAGGTGCCAGCTATTGTGAAATGAGTTTCACTTTGGTTTTGTAGGTGAAAACTATAATTAAACATTTCAACAGTGAGGCAACCAGCAGGAGGTTAACTAAAGTAACTAACTAAGTTTACTTAGTTTAACAGTAAATATGGATCGATAGTACAAGTAGAGCTGAAGAAACAAGAAACAAGGCAAAGAAATCGGTATAACAGTTTGCATAAGTTTGTATAACAGCGATAGAGACAAGACTTTATGTTTAACAGGTAAAATATTAAATAAGAAAAGATCAACTCATTCCAGAAAAAAATATCATTTACTGATCGCTAAACAGCCTGATAAAGATACTACTTTGTCCACATCTTTAGCATACCTTGTTTTTGGCTATTCTATCTTTAGTTATGAGATGATGGGCCATTTAATTATTCTAAATACATTATTTTTGGGGAATTTCATGGCAATCTATTTCTGTTATTCTTTCCATATTTTGTTTCTTTTTTTTTTGTTCATTCTCTTTTGTACTTTAAACAAATTTGCCCATGTGGCACTTTTAACAACACACTGACAAGTTAATTATCATTATTGTGTGTAATTGTTGCCGCATTGACATCACTCACCTCACCACCCCCGTCTGCTGGTAGCACCGTGTTTTATCAACAAAATGCATGCACGAGCCGCCTCAACCGGAATTTGTGGGCAATTTGTAGAAACAAAAAAAAAATGAAAATCGGAAAGTAGTGAAAAAAGAGACAAAGGAGGGGGGTGGGAGAGGGGGAAAAAGGGAAAGTACTTAGTTGCCAGACTGCCTTGTATTCTACTTATTATTCCAACAACAACAACAAAAATTGCAATTAATTATAAATGTGTAAAAAAATAAATATTTATATATACATATATATGTATGTATGTATATATATATATGGATGTATGTATGTATGTATGGATGTATGGATGTAAATAAATGAGATATAGCAAGGTTATAGGAGTCACAATGAGACACAAAAGATGAAATCAAACAAAATGGATGACTCAATAATTCATTATATGTATGTAGTATTACCCCCACCAACCCCACAACCTTTCTTTATACCCTTTGTCGTCCATTACCTCATGGCTAAGGTACAGTCAAATTATTTATTATTATACGTATACTATATGTATATATATTCTTATGCCTTATGGTTAGAAATTTGCTTCACATTGAACAGTGATTAAATGAACTCATATTTGTGGGTAGCAAACGGCAAAAAAAATATAAATATAAATACCGTCCACACCTTTAACAAGAAAAAAATGCTGACCCATTCGATAGTGTCTTTCGCTTATTTATTTAGAAAACAAAGCAAATGGAGACTCAAATATCGAAACCTAACTCAGAGTATGACTCAATATATACACATATATACATATAAAGATGGATTATTTATTCTATTGGAAAGCAGAGCCAAAAATAATTTCTACACTCTTATACGTATATGTTCATATGTGTTAGTCATATGTGTATATATATGTATATATGTATATATGTCTATGTATCTTTCGTGGAGGCGGCGTTTACAATTTAAAAATTAACAAAAATGAAAAACTTAATTGTATCATATGTATATATGTATATATACATTTATGTATATTTAAAAGTTTTATGTATTGCTTTTAAAGCTCACTTAAATTAGTTAAGTGCAATTGTTGGAAAAACTAAGTATGTACATATATAAAACAAAGTTGCAAAAGGCAAATGTCTAGAGGCATTAAAATATAAAATAAGTTTATGTTGTTGTTGTTGTTATTGTTGTTTTTTTGCCAACTTTTAATATTACAAAACAATTTCATCATCAACGGCAACGCTAGACACACGGGTGGAGCATGGAAAGGGGATCTTAAAAACTTTGTAAATGGCATCCATTTTTAATATAATAAAATTATCTTTAAAAATATTATCACAATTCAGTTAAACATAATAACTTTAGATTAGATTCCAGTTCTTTAGTTACGAGTAATTCATAGCGGGTAATCTGATATCATTTCGATTCACATTTTTGTTATTACCAGTGAGTTGAGTTTTCATAGGGACTTGCTATAATAATTGCATTATCACAAATAAAAGTCAACAAGATTCCAAGATTATATATCATAGAAATATCCAGTCAAATTAAACGTCCACCCTCAATCTGTATAAGATTTATATCTGCGTCCATGACAGTAGAATTTTTATCGGTGAAGGTTTCACGAGGTAAAAACAATAAAAAAAAGGGAGTTCATTGAACCTATTTTAGAATGTAAGCGATCGAGTTAAACACTCAAGTCAAAAAATACAGTCAAGTTATGAGTGATCTTACTAATTACTAGATTAGATGATTTTAGGAAAGTTAAAGCTTTTGCAAACATCTAGCAATTAGTTCAATTCAATCATATAATGGTCGCTTATTCATTATTTCCTCAATAGATAAGTGTATAAACACATGATTCTTATTATACAGATGGACTCTGTAATACTATATAGGAGTACTGATTATAGGTTTTCATTCGGATCTTCTATTTGTGTGCCCCTTTTGTAGTTCATATGTATATATGCATGTATGTATGGTCTCTGATATTGCTTCTTATCACATGAACGCGCCATACTGTGTGTGTGTGTGTGTGTGTGTAGACATATAACACGATTGTCGCAGCGGACACTCTATATACATAATTGAGATTATTGTTGGAAGCAACAAGAAAGATAACCCAAGAGTCTCGCCCCCAGTCACTCCGAGTCAATTAATTTATTTACGTTGAAATTATCAACGTATGATATAATTTAACGGTAATAGAATTTTAATTCTTCATTTGTATTTGAAACCAACAACTTTTTTTTTATTTATTTAACTTTTATTTGTTTATCTTATCATTATGCCGAAGAAATTTTCTTTGTATTTATTTATAATATTGACCCAGTTCGGATTGTTTGTTTATTAATGCATTTAACTTATTAAAGCCAAGTTAAAGCAAACATTACCCATTCTCTGTACCAGGGTCAGGGTTAAGGTTTAAGTATACCAATTAATTTTTACCTTCTTTTTTTTTTTTTTGGTTGACGGACAAAAATGGGAGTGTTATGGAGCCATAAATGTTAACTGTTTGTCTTTCTTGCTGGCTGCCTGCCTTTTGCATGCAAATTAGTTAGTTGTTGTTTTATATATGCATACATATATATACTCGTATTTCTGAACCGGTTCTTGCTGGTTGTCAATCGTAAGTTCCGGTTTTTGCACTTGATTTGATACTTCATAAAGGTTAAAATTATCTTTAAAGTTGAAATATGTCTTTGTATGTTTAAGTTTTTGTTAAATTGCTAAAAAAAAATATTAATTTATTAATATGAGGTCAATATTGTTTATTTGATCTTTAAACAATTTGATGCAGTTTCACCGTTATCCTTTTTTTAATTTCAGTTACGTTAACTGTTATAAGATTTTGCTTGTAATAGAAACTGTTATACTTTCTGTTATACAGTCATCAGGACCATTTTAATCATTATAAAATAGTACTTTAGCTGTATAATTCTTACTTTGATGTGCTCTAAATCTTATTTTACTGTCAATTGACTCCTCCTAATCGGGGGTTATCTCTGAGTTACTTATTCCACATTTTCTAAGTTCATGAAAATCCGATTGAGCAGCATTATCTCAATCGCTTACGTTTCTTATTATATTTCACAAGCTGCTTGTGCTTTTTAATGGGGTTCCAAGTCTTAATAGCCTCTGGGTGCGGTTTTCTAAAAAAAAGGTCACAGGTCATTCTTATCTCACACTCGCTCCCATCGTTCGTTCCCTATCGTTTGCTGTTTCTCATTTTTTATAAAGATTTTTGTGTAATTAAAACAAAGAATGACAAAAAAAAATAAGGAAAATGAAATAAAAGTAAAAGCAAAACCCACGCTATATTTCATGATTTAGAACCATCGTCATCGTGGCCATAATTTTTAGTCACAGGTGTGTGGGTCGTGCTGCTTTGGTTAGGGTTGGTTTAGATGGTGTCGAGGTCTTTGCTCCTACTAAAGGACAGTGTCAAATTAAAAGCAAAAGTAAACCTTTTTGTGTAATGTTAACTTTTTAAATTGCATTCGAGTCGGGTTTCCCCTAATTGAATTTTAATGCCAACGACTGGCTAAAAGGAGAGCTTTACCACGTTTTCTTGCCATTCAAAGCCCTTCAACAGATTTCTGTTTTTATTTTGTAGATGGAATGAGAAGGGGGGGGATTCCGCTGGCATTGACGAAAAATATGAAACTGACTGAAAAGTCTAAAGACAGGGAGGGAAGCAACAAAGACCAACCCGAAACCGTCAATCGTTGCCATTGCCTTCCTATCCAACCATCCATCCATCGATCCATTCATTTATTCTCCCATCCGTTTGGCTTCTTTGTATGCTTAAAATATACGATACAGATTGACTGACTGACTGACTGATTGACTGACTGCCTGCCTGCCTTCCAGACTGATGCAAATGTTTGCTTAAACCAAACAAGCCAGACAAAATAATTTAAATTTCTAAATTGGTATTTTTGGCACATATGCGTGAAGGAATTTACTCGATATGTAATATTGAATATTACATGAAATTTATAAAATTAGTTTAAATAGCTACTGATGCAAAGTACAGTTTTCTCTCAAATATAATAGTTCTCAAAAGATTACAATAGTTGATAAGAAGGTTTTAATTAACAGCTGTCATTGCCATACAAGTCTCCTTCAATTTGTTTTCCCTTATTACATCTTAAATTTAATATATAATTACAATTTCCTTTGAATTCTGATTAGCAACTGACTTAAAGAAGTCTTCATAACCTCGAGTTCACATTCAAGTTTAATCGCAGAGTTTTGTGTTGCGGTTACGCAGTTTTATCTGCTAAGACATAAATTTAACAGTTGTATATATATATATACATATGTATCTATATATCTACATCTGTATCTGCACAAATTTTATAGCAAATATGTACATACATATATGCAAATTGTCTATTTCATCTCTCTCTCTCTCTCTCTCTCTATTTCTATCCTCCGCATGTTGCTTTCGTTTTTCGCTTTTCCCCCTGCCATTGCTATTCGGTTGTCTTGAATTCATTCTATTTTTCTTAGATGACTTTAATTTTGTACGCTTTGTTTGTGTCAGCAAGAAGTACTCTGGAATTGTATTGTATTAGTCAAGCAAGGAAGCGATTGTTCTTTTTTGAAGGGGTAGTTTTAGGCAGATTACGTGTTCAATTCTGTTTTGACTTCTTTTCGATTTAAAGTAGATATAATTATTAAATCTAAATGATATAACAGTTCCATTTTATAAACTGTTTCATTTGGAAGTATAACAGTTTCACAAAGACTGTTAAGATATTCTTTTTTTTTTTTGACACAATTTGCTGTTCAATTTGTTTTCCATTCATAATCGTGGGCCATTTGTCTATTTCTTTTCCCCCCCAGTTTGTGAGCCAGTTTATCATCATTTTATCCTTTGGCAAGGTCATTTGAGCAGCTTATAGCTTATAAACGACCCAGATACATCAAGCCAATACATGTCACACCCCGTCTCAGTCCCTCGTCCGTTACCCATAGCCTGTCCATTCAATTGGCAACGCCTTGTGGTATGCTATGAAAATTAACCGTTGGATTTTCCCCCGTCCGCCCCCCCTTCATTATTGTGTTTCACTCTCTTCCACTTGGCGGCTCATCAACAATTTGTGTGTTTACACAAATCTCAGACCACATGCAGCGCAATATGTACATACTTATGTACATATATATGTATATGTATACATATATATACATATAGTACATACTAATATATATATATATATATATATATATATATAAATAAATAACAGGAATGTTCAGAACCGAGTGCTATAGAGTTCCCTTTCGTTACTACGCGAATGGAGAGTCCTTCAAAGGCGTTTTTGTGCTGTCCACAGCGGCTAAGTAGTTGGTGAATGAAATGAAATTTGTGTTAAGCATATGAGTGTGTGTGTGTGTGTGTGTTGTGTATAAGTAACCTTGTGGGCTAAGCGAACACTTGGGCAAACATTCTGAGTGAGTGCGGCACAAATTTTAATTATATCCACACACACACCACAGACAGAGAGAGGCAGCGACAAAAGAAGGAGGAGACAGACACAAATGTGCAAACAAATAAAATATCTGTATAAATTTATCATGCTTTTTGTGACTTTATTTTTGTACCCCTCCTAAATACAAAAAAAAAAAACTTTCATCAAAACTAAGTGACAATTTGGTTTACGCGTTTTCATATTTCCATTCATCAGTTAAATCGTTTGCCTAAATTAAGTTGCCTCGTGAGTAAGGATGGGGTAGAACCTGAGGGGATTGTCAAAGTGTTTACAAGTTCTGGGTATCAACGAACATTGTCAGCGTTTTACTCATTTCCTTTCCTTTCCTTCTTTTTCCTCTTTTTGTTTTTTTTTTTTTTGGTTAGTCATAAAAACAATTTTATTGATTTTTATTTTTACCACGTTTTTTTCCGTACACGTATCGAAGCGTGCAAAAGCTATGCTAAAATGGCAAAATTGCCTGCGGACTTAACATACAGAGAAGGGAGGTGGTGGGGGTGGGGGTAACGCGCTCAGAGGAATCGTAAATTGAAATGTTTGCATTCAAAATATGTATTAACATTCCTGCAAATTGCAGTTGTTAGGCAAACAATTAAAATAGGGGAAAGAACAGACGTCTGCATCTGTTATATTACAGTGAATGAAATTAAAAAGTGTTATACAAGATAAATATAAAGCAGCTAGGTTTTTGGAATTAAATAATTTTGCATAATCAGCGTCTGCATATCAGCATGTAACTAACATTTTTTCTTTAAGTATTATAGCTACTCTTATAACGTAATTTTTATGGCTTATAATATCTTATTTATTTATTTATTTATTTATGAGGAACACTTTCTTTTGTAACTATATTTACACAAGTGTGAGTGGTTTACATATGAACCCCGAGAACCTTTTCTGCTTAAGTATTTATCTTATCTATATTGGAAATTTAATTACATTTAGAGGCATTTTACAATATCTTAAAATAAAACAATCCTGTAGTAATAATTTAATGTTTCTTAAACCTATACACCCCGCATACACAGTGTGTATATTATAACAGTATAATGGTTTTACTGTTAGATCCATTTCTCTTATCATTCACTGCCAATTTCTGCCATTTGAATATGACACCAACTTTGAAATAATTTAATTTCCTGGCAAAAAAAAACTCAAATGACAAAAAATGTTGCCTACTTATCAGGGCGCCCAGCTATCACTAGCCTCCACCACCTTATCTGTTTCCCACTCGTCACCCCTCTATTTCTCACTCTCCCTCTCCTTTTCTCTAACATTAAAAATGCCGGAAATATTTTTTGCTATCCACAAAAAGAGCAAAGTGGAACAAGAGACATAAAGAAGGGGAAAAGGGAATTGAATGGCCCATGACACAGCTGGATGTGGCATGGGGGTTTTTTTTTTTTGTAGGATTCCATCACAAATCAACATGAAATCTCCAACAAATTCCCAGAACTCGCAGCTATCGTTTTGTTATTTTGTTTTCCTTGTTTTTGTTTCTGTTTTTTTTTTTTTTTTGTTTTAATAACGCAAAACAAATCCCTAGTAAAGTGGCACTATTAAACTTTGCTGGTTGTTTGTTGGTACTTTGGCAAATGCCCAACATGTTTCAGTTTCCATTGTTTGCAGATGCCACTTGGCATCTGTCAGATTTAAGCATTATAATAGCAATCCGCATATCCCCCTCCATTCCGTAATAAATATCCAATTAATAAATAATCGATAATCGAATAAATAAGAGCTAATTAAATATATGAAAATGACTGAAACTAAGTTTATTAAGTTCTAACTTATGTAGTTTTCATTCTGCCGGATCTCTTTATCGGAAATACTGACTTACTAATATTGTCTGCGCTCAATTATAAACCCATTACCTCTATATCTGATTTATTTTGTTCCTTTTAGGTTCTCCAGTCGTTATGAGCTTCCATTATTGGTGCAGAGCGTTGTCATGAATGTCACCATGTTCCTAATGATACATCTCTGTGTAAAGGTGAAACGGGGTAATGCCAATAACAGAGAACATGCCCTACGAAGTATGTATATAAATACGATTCCCCGCTACTCTTGATTCAGATTAAGAAATAACAAAAACAAAAACAAAAACAATCCTCTTTTCTTCCATAGACGATGAATTGCATTTGCCCAAAGTGATGACGGACGCTGATACGGGAGCCTCCGTATCCACCGATGCGGGTGGTGCGCTAAAGCGACCACGGTCTCGGCATTATTTGAATGGTAAGAAGATTAAAGTTTCCCTCGACTTTAGCACAAATTGGCACGAACCTTCAAAGAGAATGGCATGAACCTTCCTTTTGTTTCTTATCAAGTTGCCTTTATCTTTTTATGCCCCATTCTCGCGTTGCACAATTGGATAGATACCCAAAGAATCTGGGTGGGTTGGCGCAAGGCAATTGCTAATTATATATTGACTGGGCACGGCTTCGCCTTTGGTCGTAAATTATCCAGCGCCTAAAAGTAGGCAGCGATAATGAAAATTGATTTTAAATTACTTTCGACATACGAGTATACATTGATAACGCGTACTCGTAAATAACTTTTCAAAATGGACAATAAACATGCTCTTCATAAAATAATACATATATTCGAGCTCATCAAAAACTAATTATATAAATTATCAGCTGATTTTACCGTATAACAGTTTCTTCTCTTTAATCGTTTGATTTCTTTTGAAATATCTTTTCCAGATCTTGATCTCAAATACTTTTGGAATTGGACCGATTTTCAATCGTATTTGGATTTTATGTTGGTCGTCTGGGCGGTGGGTGCAGCCATAACATATCTAATGCTGTCATTTCATTGGTTCATGGAATCCATGGGCTTTGTGGCCGTCTTTACAGAAGCCATGCTGGGTAAGATTAGGCAATAATGCACAAATTCATTCTATAATTTATTTGATCATCTCCACCCATAGGAGCACCGCAATTTTTGCGCAACTTTAAGAATAAATCAACATATGGAATGAGTATACACATGGTTATCATGTGGACGCTTGGTGATATGTTTAAGACTGGTTATTTTATTGTTAGAAAAGCGCCATCCCAATTTTGGATCTGTGGCACGTTGCAGGTAAACACTTTGATCACTTTGATTATTTCCCGTTATTCGTTATAATCTTTATTTCCGTTTTGTTTTTGTTTTTCATATATTCCAGGTCAGCTTGGATATAGCCATATTATTGCAAGTGTGGATCTATAGAAACAATTCCAAGCCGCGCGATTCAAGACGCGGTGATTAGCAGTTTGCCCCCGAAGAACAACAACAGCAAAGCGATCTGCACACAACTCATTCTCAGGATCAGCAGGAGCAACGTCAATTGTCACTGCCCGTGACCATCTCATGCAGCAGCGGAGATGATCATTTGCTAACAGCTCGAGCAGATGACGAGCATTTCAAAATCATAGAACCATTTGGTGGCCAATGTCACGATAATCGTGCATTTCAATATCACAATAATAATAAAATCATACGTCCCGGAGGCAGTGGCAAGAGCATGAAGGGTGTGGGAAAAGATGATGGTGCTGCCAACAATGTAGCTGCTGCAGCGGCAGCTTTGGAAGTGGTCATTGTTCATTCACCTAATTCGATGAATGGTCGTGGTGAAACTCGTGTGATTGGTGGACATGAATCAGTGGATGGACAAGGTATCAATTCATGTTGTTGTCGGCGAAGGAAACGCCACAATGCCACACAGACAACATGCGGAGGAAATCAACAATTAACAAAACGTTGTTGTTGTTGCGTGATAACGACTCATCATCATCATTGTCATCATCATCATCATCATCATTGTCGTTGCCGTTGCCACTGTCATCATCACCATGGATCATCGAAACGTAGGGCTTTGTTGTGCCAACAGCGACGTCATCATCATCGTAAGCATCATCCTCATCATTCAATGGATTCCAACGAGAAGCATCACAGTCATCAGCAGCAGCATCATCAACCCATTGCCATAGAGATCGATGCTGCAACTACCACAATGACAGAAGAGGACGCTAGCAGTACCGCTACCTCAAATTTTCCATTTAAAGCCACCGCCGCCATTAGCTCTTCTAGCGTTGTACAACAGCAGCAGGCTATAAGTCCATTGATCCTTTCGCCTGTGAGGGAGCCACGTCGATGTTCTCTTAATTCGAATACCACCATAGAAACCGATGAACTTTCACCTGATGAAGATGCCGAGGATGTGAAAATTGTAACCAACGAGAGGGTTAAAATTAAACGTAAACGATTTCGTGAGGATGACTTTTGCTCCAGCTGTTCCAGTTGCAGTAAACATACTTCAAGCTCTTGCAGCAGTAGTAGCAGTTTAGACGAAGATCTAAATCGAAATCATGAGTTAACCGTTTCGGCGGAATGTCATCAATGTCAAGGAAATTGTAGCTGCAGTTGCGGGGATGATGATGATGATGATGACCAGGAGGAGGAGGAGGACGATGAAGATGAAGAGGAGGACACTACAGAGCAACGTGAAAGTTTTTGTACAGCCGCCGATCATACAATATTAAGTCACACGCCCACAACTCCAGAAAATGAAGATACTTTAACGCCATCCCAACAAATGGACTCGACCATCCGAAGTGATGCAGCAGGCATTGATGATGATATTGGAAGTCTAACAGATGCCGATGCTTCATCGTTGAGTCAATCCGCAGAGTATTTCTCAATCTCATCCAATAATCCAGTATCGACATCATCGCCATTGGACAGTAAATTATGACGGAGCGTTTCGCTGGTCTCCGCTTGGCCAGCCATCGATGTTAATGCTTTGATCCAACAGACCATACTCAAGTCAGCTGTTATACAGGAGACGCCATTGCGTACAAAAAATAAAATCCTTGGTAATTGCATTGCCAGTGGCAGTTCCGTCATAGATGCCAGCAATACCATCTCCACCGGCACCGGCACCGGCACAGGCACCAAGTCCAGTAATAGCAGCTCAACGGCCACTTTAACTCCATTAACGAGCAGCATTATTACAGTCGCCAAAAAATATTCACCACCTTCACAATCATCATCCTCATCATCGGCCAGTCGTCGGGCAGTAATCACTATATGTGGCGGTGGTGGGTCCGCTCCCACATCGACCACCACTCTTCCACCACTTCCAACCGATCCATTAAAGAAGCGCTCCATGGAAATCATTTTATAAGTTAAACAAAAAATTTAAAATACCTCCAATTTAGAACTGTTATACAACAGCATTGTATACCAGTTATCTAACACTCTATATATAGAGGAAGGAATTTATTATGTGCAAAATCGTAACTCGGAAAAGTAAATGTTGTTCTACGGGGGGTTAACCTAACTATAACTATAACTGTACATGTATCTTTTTAAATATATTTTCTGTAGTAATTTTTGTTTAGTTTTTGTACTTTAGATAAAACTGTTATACATATCTAAAACCTAAAAAAAAAAACGAGAAAAAACCAAACATCTTCCATATAAAATCTAAGGTGTATAGCAAACACTGGCAAAAGAAAAGAGAAAAAAAAAGGAAAAATCATACTATTACGATTGTACTGCAAAGGAAAACCAAGGGAAATCGATTAACTGGAAAATCAGTTGGGATATCTAAGGGATTTTGTTTACGTTTATAGCCGATTCAGTGCATGAATTATGAATCTTCCTTATTACATTCCTTTGCCAATGTGTTAACACCTTGATTATGTTATAATTTGTGTAGTCAAATTAATTTAGAAAATTAAGTTTCTATATACATACATATACATACATATATGTCAAAATCAAACAAATTCATCTCGATCGAAAACCCGATTTTTTATTTTTTATTTTTTATTTTAGGTGTATAATTTTCCTAGCAGAATTTATTAGCTAAGATTCTATTTTTTATAAATAAACAAAAAAAAAATCAAACACGACACAAATTTGCAAATTATTTTTTTTATTTTCATTCGTTTTGGTTTTTCTTTTCTATATAAGAAAGTATGTTAAACTTAGCCAAATATCTTCCTTGCAATATTGAGAGATTCCGTTGAAAACGTACACACAAAGCGAAAACCCAAGCAAAAAAATAAAATCATTTATTTTTAAGCTATATAATATACTGATTTATATTATTACTTCTATATATATATATATATGTACACATATATATATATACATACATATATCTAAAAAGTGCTTGAAAATATTTATGAAATATTACAAAAAATTTAATTAAATTTGTTGATTAGTGTGTAGCAGATATCTTGTTTGCCTCTATATAAAGACACAGACACCAATATAGCTATATATCGATAAATACATACATACATACAACAAACCAAATACTTTTATTATATATATGTTGCAGCTGCGCAGTATTCCCAAAATTCGTCAACTTATCTATTTGAAAATCTAAACTTCAATTGTAACGAATTACTTATAATAAAATACTCATAATCGATCAACTATTATCCCATTATTATTACATATATATATATATATATATATATACATATTTATGTATATGTAACTTTAACTGTAACTGTAACTGTTATACTGATACGGTTAAAAACTTGCATTTTCGAGTATGTATCGTATTTAGTCACTTTTTTCATATATAAATATTAATCTCTCAGATGAATTCATAAGTAAAATTCACAAATCAGAAAACAAACCAAACCAAAAATAATAATATGAAAAAAGCAATAAAAATTAAATTCAAAAGTATAGAATGGAAGTTTTCTTAATATCTGGATTATAGAGAATCAATTTAATACTTAGGTAAGTATGTAAAGTTAAAGGAAGAAAATATTTATACATATATATATATATATATATATATATATATAGATATTTATATATACATATATACATATATATAAAGTATCTATATGTATGTATATATATATATGTATATATATATTGTACCAATAAAAAATATTTTACAAATTCGGACTCCTTCGAAATCGAAAATATAAATGTAAAAATTTTTTATAAGATTCGCTTAACAAGCCGAAATAGCAAATGCATGCTTTCTCACTTACTCCTACTCGGTAAACAAAACTAAAGCGCCATTCGGTACAAAGCAACGTACACATGCTATCTCGCTCACTCTATTCAGACACTGCTTCACTTGCCCATTGAGTGCAAAATATATGTATGTATGTATGTATGTATGTTGCACGGAGTTGCATCCTTCGATGCGTTGAACTTTTGACCAAAATTAATAAACAGAATATAGCCAACGTACAAATAAATTTATATATTAAACCAAAAACTACAAAAATTTTATAGGATCAAAAAAAGTGATATATTTATGTAACTGTGTGTGTAACTTACCCAATAAGCTGATGTATGCATGTATGTACGTACATGTATGTATGTATATATTCACATGTATGTATGCATTTTTGAGTCTGCATATGAATTTAAGCTTGTATGGATGTACATATGTACATAGCGTAGGCACTCACACTTTTTTTGGTAACTTCGAATGAAATTAACTAATAATTTGTCAACACTTTTGATTTAACACTTAATAAAACGATCATTTTATTACGACAGCCGAGTGGATTAGCTTTACACTGATATTAATTACTTAGGGGCTCGCGCCGATTTAAGACAAAGGTAAAATAAATTGCGCGGGACTGAGAACACGAAAAAAAACGGAGCACTTGAGGGAAAAGGAGAAACCGCAAAACACTGTTTTGACCAAACCCGTAAAAGCAAAAACGTGTTTTTGGTATTGGAAGTTCTTTTAATCGGTAGGTTTATAAATATTCGGTAAATAATTATTTGCCGATCTCTACGAAGCTCTCAAAACGTGCGCCAATTTTAGTAGATCGATATTTGAAGCGGGCATCAAATAGAGTAGATATAAAATACTGGTCGGGAAAAAAGTATGAATTACTGGTCGGAACTAGAGAAAATCTATCGATAAATAGATCATCGATATTTTCCTGACATTCGTTTAAATTAACAGAATTAAATAAGTGTTAAGAGAGCAGTTAATGCACCTTGGCAGAACCAATATTCTCAAATAAAATTAAGAGCTAAACAGCCAAATAAAGATTGCGAGCCTCCTTAAAAGAAAATGTAATGATAATTAAGGATGTAATGTAAGTTAGCAGAACGAAATGAGTCTTAACAGCATCAAAATGAGTCAATGCAAAAGAGCGTAACAGTGGCTAAAAATAACTTTGCAAATTAAATATATCAAGCAGAATTTGTAGTTACCCTTTCAAATAATATTTTATTTTTAATACATAATTTAATAATTTGTCACAAAACTTAATTTGATTGATTTTATGGCTCCTTAAGCTCATTTATTAAACTCTAAAGAATATAAATATATGATATAAATTGTACAATAATTTTATAAAATAATTTTCACAATTAACACAAAAAATAAATATACATATTTCAGTAGGAAATACATTTCTAAATTAAAAGAGATATTGCGCTATTAGATGTCGTATTTGAATTTATCAATTGTAAAGAAATTTTCGATACAAAGTGAGTTTGTTTAAGTTTCTAATGTTACATCTAGTTAATCTCAACCTTTTATAAGTTTCGTAGATTCTCGCCATTTAAAACAAAACTTCTACAATATTAATTAATGAATTACTTATCTAACATAAGGATTCCAATTTATAGTTCCTAGTGTATGTAGCTCGTCGAAGTGGGAGCGCATTTTTTCTCTCTCTCTCTTTCATTACATTCGCTGCGCACACGAGAGGAAATGAAAGAAAGATTTTTTTTCAGTGTTGTTTTTGTAATCGAAGAAGATTGACGTGCGAAGGGAATTTAACGAAGAAAGTGTGTGTGCAGAAAGACAACTAAAATATTTTAACGTCGATTTAAAATACAAAACCGAAGAGAACGTGAAATTGTTTAGTTAACAATTGTGGGATGCTACATACATATACATACATATGTACAACATTGATGAAAGAGAAGTAATTTGCTAGATTCAATCGGTTACAATAAAAAAGGGCTCCAAAAGTGTAGTAAAAAAAACACAAAGTGAACAAACAAATTGAGTAATTGAAGGAAACAATAATAAATAAAAAAACTGTAGTTGGCTACAATCGTTTGAGTAAGTCGCAGACGATAAAGAAGTGGAAGGAGGACATGCATATGTATGTATTTGTTTCGAATTGAGAATCAAAAAGAAGGTGAGAAACAATTATTGTTGTTTTATTGATAAGACAAGTTGCATTTTGCACTAAATAAACTAAAAAGCGAGTCACTGATAGAGAGGGAAAGAGACAGAGGTAGGTAGACAATTGCAAAACCTAGTACCGTTATCTCTGTATCCCTTTGTTGGCGCCTCATGTCTGTCTCCCTCTCCCGGCTTTCTGTTCACCCACACAGCTTCCACACGCACACAAGTACACACACACACATCAATTTGCCAATTAAAAGCTTTTGACCCTCAAACTCTAGACAAAAACACATAGAAAATGTGTCTCCGTCTCTTTTTCCCTTTCTATACTCTTTGTTGCTTTTTTTAGTTGCATGCTTTATTCGATTTTCAATGGATGAGCCTTGATAAAATATTTTGTATCGGTGCGCGTGTGTTTGCTTGCACTTTAACTTCTGACATTGACAAGAATTCGAGGTCTACCCTGATGAATGAATGAATGAAATATTAGAAGATAGAGAAAGAACGAGGGAGAAGGGCGAGTCAGTGAATTGGGGGTTGTCCAAGTTCAAAGTCGATTCTTTATTTTCCATTGAACTTGATACTGAAAATTGCGAGTGCCTTTTTGAAGGATCAGACCATCTCCTTTTCACCTTCTCCCTGGCATTGTATACCCCCTCATACACGCGCACACTCACACACAAACATGGGGAGAACATCATCATCTATCTAAAAAAATTTTTTATCATTTTGATTTTTGTCTATATAAATGAATCTTTTGTTAAATATTTTTAAAAATTGGTCAAACTTTGGTCCCTAAGTTTTGTTCGAAAAAAGTTTCTACTGGAACTTCTCATTTGCAATCTTTAAATTATATTGGAAACATATTCTGGCATATAGTTAGATGCTATAGATAAAAAATATTCTAAATAATCTTTCTTTTCTTTCAAGTCTTCTAATATTTTTTATTGAATCAATTTTTGCTACAATGAAAGTTTAGATATCCATTGTAGTATTATCATTCATGATAGAGATCCTTGGAGAATCCTTGGTCCTTATTTTGACAAATAGAACAATCAGTGATATACATATGTATGTATGTAAATAAATTCGATAAGTGGACTTCAACTATCTGATTGCAAAGTATTATAATTTTATCAATTCAATAAGGATGTTCAAGTTCAGTTTCAGTAATCATTTAGAAGCTTGCCACTTAAAGATGCCAGTTCTAGGTTCGGCTTTCTTTAGTCCTTGTTTACAGTTACGCTTCTGCTCCTCCTTTTTGCTGACGTCAGACGGAAAGGATTTTGAGTCGTTAAAGGCAACACCTGGCTACGTTTACACTTGGTTAGTGCCACCTGCCATATTGTTTATGCTGATTGAAATTGTTTATCTATTTTTCCTGTGCTTCTCCTCGTCTCGTTCGTTGTTCATGTAAAATTCATAAATTCTCTGGCTCGTGGGTTCATCTAATTGCTGTTGCCGGCCATTCTCTCTTTTTCTACTATTTATAGATTAACGGCAATAGGTGTAAGGGGTTTGTAGGATTATCTATGTATGTATGCATGTATAGATAGGGCGTGTGTGTATGTGTATGTGCGCATAATCAATTTATGTTGGCTATAAAAATAAAATGCCTACTAAGCATTATTCTAAAAAGAGGAAGAAGATCAAAATCAAGGAACGATTTAAATGCACAGCATGTAACCCCAGTATACATAGGTACATATATACATATACATATACATATACATACATACATACATATATATACATATACATGTATATAAATATATTTGAAAGAATAGTGGGAGCAAAGAGCAAGAGCTCTTGGTAAAGTGTTGGGTCCTTCTCATGAATATCAAACAATGTGGAAAGAGTATTCACATCCTTCGTTTCGTCTTCTCTGCCTCCTATTCCCTGCTCCTATTTGCGTAGGCGACGAAAGTGTGGAAATGTCAGCCGTAAATAAAATTGGCGCATTTTCCTTGTTGCCTTCTCTCTTTACTCTCTCTTCTCTCTTACATACATACATACATACATACATACATACCATCCCTATCCCACTTCCTCGTCTGCCCTGCCGGCCATTCGTTAACTGTCACCAACAACAACAACAACAACAACAATATTGTTCAGGCAATAAATGGCCCACACAATACATCCAAAAATGAGAAAAGGAGCAAAAACTTTTCTAAGCTCATTCCTGAAATTAAAAATTTTTTAATAAAAATTGTTCTTTTGCCTACTTTTGTTGCGCTTTTGTTGTTGTTGTCGTGGTTGTTGTGGTTGTTGTAATCGCTACGCTTTTTTCCATTTCAAGACAGAAATTTGATTTCGTTTGAAATACTCGTCAAGTGCTAAGCCTGTTTTGGGTCACATTTCCGAGTAAATATGTTGAAATATTCATTTTGATAAAACAACTTTGAAATATCATCCAGTTTAAGTTTATGTCGTACAAGGTTATTCAAGAGATATCACACATAGTTATAGCTTAAATGTCTTGGAACGTAGTTCTAATACGAACGATGCAAATACCAACTGCTGAGCTGTATGATTGGAATATGTTAAACTCTGAAAGCGGTTTCATCTGATAAAACTGACGAACTTTCATTTCCTTTGTAATACCCAAAAAGTAATGCATTTTACTTGTAATATTTCAATTATTATCTCAATCGTGTGACAGTTTTTAAAATTAGTTAAAGCCTTATTTAAGCATGTTGTTTTATTTTAGTTTGTTTTTGGGAAAAATTCTTCAAAATGAAAGTGAAACTAGAAACACAATTAACGGAACATTAAGTTATAGATAAGCTTATGGCTTATCCTGTCTGTTGGGGCAACAAAGTGCTTAACGCCGCACATTGGACGATAGACAAAAACAACTAACCAACTAAAATGACAGGTCACTTCACACAAACCAACACGCACACACACACAGACGCACACACATTTGACAGACAAAAAGAGATAAGGAGAAGCGAGAGAGTGGAAGGTTGATGAGGAGTAGAAAGACGAACCGCAATCATCGAACCTCGAAAAGCCCCCCTCTTTGCCCCCTAATGCCCCGACCCCTCTACCATTGTCATGGTATAACAAGGCGTCAGCATGACGTCCATGTTCAAAGACCACTTTAACCCTAGAACCGAAGAAGAAAAAGAGATAGATGATGATGTTGAAAGCAATTTCATAAATGGCTTCCGTTGGCACAAGACACGCGCGCTAAAATGGAATGGAAAAGGATAGGCGCGAGGGAGGGGGAATTGGAATAAGGTGAAGGAGCTTTCTGTCTAGGATCCTCTGTTACTTTTTTTTCCCGCTGCTGCATCCTTAATAAATACATAAATGAAATGTGAGAGCAATGCGTGGGCATTAACTGAGACATATCAAGGTCAAAGTGTCTCAAGCCAAGATGCTGGTAGATGATAACGACGATAATATAACGGTTCGCATTGCGTTTAGTCATTCGGTAGAATGTGAAAGTCAATGAACTGGTCCACAAAAACAACAAACAGACAAAGACCAAATGACGATGATGATGCTGCTGCTGCTGCTGCTGTTGCAGTCAACCAGGAAATATTTCAACTTAAAACCAATTCTAAAAGGAAGCGAAAAAATAACACTCAGTTTGATTAATACAAATATGTATGTACATACATATATACATATATATTGAAAAGCCTGCCATAAAAAGCAAAATATCAGAAAGAACGCAAGCTTAATTTAATTTGCATGATGTGCGTGCAGCAGCCGCAGAGAGAAGGAAAGTCATGCCAAGAGAATTAGCCAGTGCCGGGGTTAGGTAGGGGTGGGTTAAAACAAATCCTAGTTACTTAAAAACTCCGTGCATCTTTGCATCCTCGTTATGGATGGATCCTACAGTTCTTTTGTAATTGTGAGTGTTTTTGTCTTTTCGCTTCCTTCTATGAAAATTTCCATAGTGAGCCACTGTGAAATTGTTTATAAATAAATTAACAAAGCTGTAACAGTTCTCTGATGGACAGGCTGTATAGTCAGACAGACGGACGGACAGACGACCCTGAAGCAACTAGAACAATGCACACACAGCTTCAGAGGATGGCGGAGGAGGGGAGATGAAATTGAAAGCGCGTGGCTGATTTGCCATGACAACACCAAAGTGCAACGCAATTGTCAGACAATCCATATACATATGTATATATGTATGTATGTATGTACATTCATACATATATGGTGAGGTGTATGTATATATAGATGTCTATATGGACACAAACAAAGAATCAACTTTAGGTTGAGTTACACTTACCTCTCTCTCTCTCTCTCTCTCTCTCTCTATTCTGACATTACCATCTCCGCTCATTACTTCCGTCAACCTGCTCCGTTGATGAAATGCCCTCCGAACATAATTTTCCTGCATATTATATTCCGAAAAATGCAAAACAAAAATCAATAATGATTCCTTTGAGTGGAAAAAAGCTGACACAATTTTCCCCCAGTTAACATGCCAGCTCAATGCAAATTTTTCTATGCATTGGGAACCCCCATAAAAAAATAAAAAAAAAAAACAAAAAAAAACTCAAACGCTGTTTATACGGAACAAAACGAATTGCATTTTTAATTAGGATGACTCTTTCCCACTCATTCTCATTGAAAACAAAAAAGCGATTAAAAGTCAGGTGCCTCTTGACTTGATTGAGTGTGAAACAATTAAAAATAACCAAATAATTGTTACAGAATATTTGGAAAAACACACGTGCAATAAAACCAAAAATATGTTTATTTAACCATTGCATTTGTCCATAAGAATACCGATTTTGGTTGGGAAAAACATGAACTATATATATAGATTCCCTCGTTAAAAGTAAAATCTCGGAACTTACGGTGTTTGTAGTAGATCGACTATTTCCAAAAGATCTATTTATTTACAATTAGTTTTATTTAAAAAAATGTTTCGATCTATGAAGGAAGTTTATGTCGTTTTATCGCTTAAAAAGGATGCCTCTTTTATTCAGCTTTTCCTCTAGCTATACATATAAACTTCATTGTAGTAGCAAAATGTCTTGCAAATATTACGAATAAGTTTTAGGACAACATTTGACGTAACATTTTGAAAAGAAATTTCTCCTTCATTTAACCCTTTTGAGCCTTATCCACTCTGTTGAGATGTTAATCGTTGGCCTCAGTAATACCCTGTAATATTATAACTATCATATCATATATCGGCAATATTCCCAATTTATCCATCAGGATCTATCGACTAAGTAAATATGTATATTTAAAAGATGTATGTATATATATATACTATAGTGTTTCATCATTGAATATACCCTTCACTCTTTAGTTAGTGCTGGATATAATATAAATCTTAGACACATTTTATAATAATAAAAATAATTATAATCTCTTATAAAATAAATACGCTTGGGCTATTGCCCATTTAGGGCCAAAATTGGCCAAAGTCCAACTTAAAGTGACCCCGAACTGTGAAGGATTCCCACCTACACACACACATACACACACACACACACAGACATAATACACAAAATCAAGAAACCCCTCTAACCTCCACCTGAAGCGCCTTAGCTAATTATGCGAAAGACAAACAATTTTGGATACACCATGGTCAACACCTCCTGCCAGCCGCACGTCGGGGACCAGTGTTGTGTGTGTGTGTGTATGTGTATGTATATGTAAACTTTTACCATAAATGTCTGAAGAGCCTCCAATTTCTCTTGCCCCGTGATCCTGTCTCCATTTGCCTGGCAGCTGCTGTTTTGGCTGCGACGTAATAAGTTTTTTATGTTTTCGTAGTCGTCTTCTTCGTCGCTACTTTTCTTTTATTTTTATGAGGCTGCTTTTCCACCACACCCGCCACCCCCACCCCCTGAATAGCCCTATTATTATCCTCACTTTTCCTTGCGGTATTTAACATATTTCCTTCTTTTTCTTTTATGTGCTTGAGAAATGTTTTTAAGGATGTGCTAGGACATGAAACAGTGACGCAGTTTTGCAGCTTGTTTTTCCTTTCCGAGTCGTAACAAGGTCATAAGTGATTATAAGAATGGGTATTGTCATATGTTGGTAACCTATCTAAACAAAAAATTCACCCATTCAGAAAAAGCTTAAACGAACGACCTTTAAACTCAAAGAAGGGCAATAAAAATTTCTAAAGAGTAACATTAATGCCTAAAAAGAAATTTTAAAAATGCTCTTCTAACTTGATTTACATTTTTTTGGGCAAAATTAACATACTACTAAAAAAAAAAATTAATAAAAACAAATCATATAGAATATTAAATATACCAAAAATTATATGTAACTATACATATTAAGCAACGTACTCGTAGAAGGACTAAAAAACTAAGATTTGTGATAGCTTGCTTTTAACTAATTACCGTTAATTATCAACAAATTTTTTGTATTAAGTTAATCGTTATTTAATGAAACTTAAGTAGTATATACATACATATATCTAATCGAAAATGAAAATCTAACCTTTCAGTCAGTTAACTTTATTACCAATTTTCTTCCCTTTGACCTCTAAACGCAGAATCTTTTGAACCTTTTTTCACATTGTCCATAATAAAACGGATAACTTTGATTTCAATCTGCTTTATTTTATTTACAACAAATAAATATTCAAGCATACTCAGTTGAAACATTCACCCAATGCCAGTCTCACCCACACTCTTTCTGCCTCTCTCTCTCTCTCTCTGTCTTTCTCTATTTAATATGATATATCGCGCGACAAATTGACTGTGCTCGAGCTTTTTGTTTGCGGAAAAAAATTATACAATGAAATTCTTTTATCTGGCGCCAGAAAAATCAATAAAAAAATAAAAACAAAAGCTAAAGAGAGAGAGAATGAGGAGGAAGAGAGCAAAAAAAGGAAATAAAAAACCCGACCGCCCACTCTTTACATTCGATTTGTTTACTGACCTACCCCAAGAAAAATGTTTAATAATAGCCAAAGTTTGCTATAAGTACTTAAATCAATGTAATGTAATTTCGACTGATCAAATAATAGATACATCGAAATTAAAAGTTTACCTTTTTAATATTATTCAGATAATAGGAAAAATGAATATTTTTTTTTATGGCAAATCAAATTGTAGATAAACAATGAGAATAACAATTGGCCAAATTGCTTTTTATTCATTCAGATGACGGTTAAATTCTTTTGATGTAGAATAAAGTTTTATGATAACTATTATGACAAAAGCCAGATATGGAAAATAGACAACATTAAGAGATATAGATAGCTAGAAGATTTTTAAGGCACTTACGATAAACAAATTGAGGGAATGTATAATGGCCAAAACACTCACATTAAAATTTGGCCATGATTAGTGTAGTTTTACTAACTGATTTGTTTAAACACAAGTTTCACCTGCATAAAGTTCCAACTAACAATCAATCTCTCCACATAGAGTGTCCTGCAATATCGCGTGTACAAGAGCAATTAAAAGAAACTAATACATACTTTAGTATGAAATTAATATTAGTATTTTCTACAACAATTACTACAAGTTCAGAAGGTTTAAATATGTATGATGCAGTCCATTGATATAGAAATACAATTCCAGAAATTCTTTACTGATTTATCAACCTGAGAGAATCAATATTAAAAACCTTATTCAAAGAGAGAGTGCCAATAGATTAGGACATCTTAAAATAACAACCACAGACTGAACGAATTCTTTTAACCGTGATATCAATCTTAATGATCCATAGTTCCAATGAATATATGTAAATATAGATAGATATATATATGTATGTATATGTGTGTATCTTAAATCCACAATTTCTTTTATTTCTTTGCAGTTAAGTTTTGAAGAAAACCCACAACCACATCATTGCACGAAAACAACAACAACAACAACACAATATAACCTGGGAAAAGGAAAGACTGATAGCAAAATATAACCACGCCCACAAATCAACTACATACAAATGTACGACCACTTGTAAAACTTAAGAAAATCAAAAGGATTAAATCATTAGCAGCAGGAAGCCATCGAGAAGAAGACAAGAGTAACAACTAAAAAAAAATGTCATCACGTTCCAAGGAGAGAGTTGTCACTGCATTCCGTAAAATATTCCACAAATCCAGCAACAATAACCATAACCACAATAACAATAATAATGATAAGAGCAGCAGCAGCAGCACCGACAAGGCAGATGGAGCCACCGGCAGCAACAATAATAATAACAGCAGCAACAACAACAACAATGAGGCAGCTGCCACCTCTACCTCAAGTGGAACAGCATCAGGTGGAATTAATGGTGCAGCTTCTGTAGGAGCTATTGGTGGGGGAAATTCAAAAAACGCTGTGGTTCGCATGGCTCCCGATCAACCAGTCTGTGAATCGCCAGGCAAACGCCGACGACAGGATCACAAGTTAGTTTTGGGATTGAGCAAAGCAAAATTTCTGTAATCCTCCCCCATAACTGATAAATTTTCATTTATTTAGAGTATCACCGGTTTCGGGTCTTCAATTGATGACGGCACCAGATCAGACCATACGATCACGACGATTAATGAAGGAATATCGCGAAATGGAACGATTGCAGAATAAAAAGGATTGTGTTTTCACGGTGGGCAGGATAAGAGACATTAATGAAAATTAAATTTATTCAATTCAATTTTCACTTTTCTTTTTTAAACTGCAGGTGGAGTTGGTCAAAGATAGCCTATTCGAATGGCATGTACGCCTACATGTTATCGATCCAGATTCACCGCTGGCACGCGATATGATTGAACTAAATGTTCCAGCCATACTCTTACATTTGAGTTTTCCCAACAATTTCCCATTTTCACCACCTTTTATGCGTGTTGTTGAGCCGCTCATCGAGAAGGGTTATGTGATGGAGGGCGGTGCAATATGTATGGAACTGCTAACACCTCGGGGCTGGGCCAGTGCCTATACTGTAGAAGCAGTGATAATGCAATTCTCAGCAAGCGTTGTGAAGGGCCAAGGACGCATAGCACGAAAACCGAAAAGTACAAAGGAGTTTAGTCGGTACGAACAAATTAAATTGTTAGAAAAACTTGCAATTATATTGATTTAGCCGGACTATGAACAGTATAGATATTGTCATCTCCGACTGACCGTCTATGTCGATTCAGCTGTTCTCCACTCTTAGCAACTCCTATTGATGTAAAATCTTTTGTATTCTAACTAGTACTCATTTAGTTTAATAACCATCTGTAGACTGTTTATGAGAACAATTTTTTTATTTGTAATAAGATTATATGTATATGTATCAATAAGTACAAAGGCTAAAATGTTCTTAATGGAATCTTATCTTTTTCGTTTCTCTTAGGCGCCAGGCGGAGGAGTCCTTCCGTTCACTGGTTAAGACGCACGAGAAGTATGGTTGGGTCACTCCAGCATTGTCTGATGGTTAAAAGAGTGAGCAAGAGAGAGAGAGGGGCAGAATACTCTCCCCTAACTCTCTCTGGCCTCCCTTTCTACATTTGCCAACATTTACATGGATCGCTCATTACTAACTAAACCATAAGAAAAACTTATAATAGACAAGTAAAACGCTTCAATTTTCCTTCAAGCATTTCACCCCGCAAACCATCCTTTATAGTTATAGATAAACTAAACGATTTCAATTGCAAAACCGTATACATTAAATTGAAGAAGTTTAAATCAAAGATCATTTAAAAGTAGTCGAAAAAATAGATGAAAAAGGAAGTAAAATATGTATTTTTTGCTCGTAGTTATCATTCACTCAATGGAATAATATGTTAAGCCTCAAGTATTATAAAATTTTCATAAACAAAATGAAGTCAAATTTCCATTTACTCTTTCGCCTTGAGTTGAATAAACTACAACAACTTAAGTTAATTTTACTTGAAAATTTAAAGAGAAAAAACAAAACTGTGTTATTTTAGTTCCAATTTGTGATTTTCTGTTACGCAAAACAACAAAACAAAAAACCAAAACTTTAACTGAACAAACTACAAAACGTTGAAATGGAGTATTCAAAATTTGTTTTTTTTTTAATTTTTATGCATAATTAATATAATAATGTAAAATTGTGTCAACAAAACCAAAAATATAAAACAAAAAAAATTTTGTGCGGGGTTTTCATTCAAACGTGGAACAGCCGCACTGAGTAGAATTTATATTCACGCGCCTCAAACAGTGTTGGGTAACTGCTTTTATGCCAGCGATGCCCGATGAGTGCTTGATGCATGACGCGATGTGGTATTATCATTATAAAAAGGTAAAAAAAAAAAACAAATGCGGTATTTAAAAATTAAGAGGGTTTTCTTTATCGTAAATATAATGGTTTATATGGAAGGAACTAAAAAAATTTAGCTAAAAATTGGATAATTTTATTTTCCTATTGGGTAGTACCCATCAATTATAATTGTGTAATTTTATATCTATAAATTACACAATCTTAAAAGGTGTGTTTAGTACTTGTATTATACAAACGATCTGCGAAACTCCAAAAGTTACTTAACCGATTAATAGTAAATTCTGCCACAGATTTTTGATTTAAATTGATATTTATAAATGTTTTTATTTAGGGTCAAATTTATCTGAAAAAAAGCCTGTTAACCCAACTGGGTGGAAAGCAAATTTATAAGTAATAAGTACGTAAATATGTACATGTGTAATTCTTATAAACATATTTATTCAATGCACTCAGTTCTTTAATATAGTGTTGGCCAACGAAAGTCCTAGATGTGTGAATGTAGGTGTTTCTAGTACAATATAAGGCAAAGATAATCTTATTTTATGAATCATTTTAATCGGTGAAAACTAGGCAGTATTAAAGATTTATATACACATATATAGATATTTAAATAATACCAAGGAATTAAATTTTTCGGATGTTTTTAAATAAGATTTCAGCACAGATTTCAGGAAACATCGTATCAGTTAGTCAAAATAAATTGATTGTTCCAAATTAATAAAGAATTTATTTGATTACTATACGAAAGCCATTATTTTTATATGATTTGCAAGGATTTGAAATATGCCTTGCAGCCTTCATGTAATTCGTTTCATACAATCGGAACGTGTTTGATGTCAATGTCAATCGAACGCTTACCAACACTAGAAAAAAGACCTAAAAACGGGTAGCTGAAAAATCAGGATATTTTTGTAAGTAAATTTAAGCAATTTAAACAATCTGTATTGCAAAAATATGTTATAACAAGAATAGCTTAAAGTGCGGACTAACTATTTTTAACATAATTTACCAATACCGAGTAAGTATAATACGAAAAAAAGGAAATGAAAATAGGCGTATTTGCTGCGCGATGGCAGCAAAAAATGGAAGTGGCAAAGGCAGAAGTAAAGCCGAATGCAGTGTTGGAATAATGTGAGGGATGAGGAGCGGGGGATTGGTTGAAGACAACAGTGGCGGGTTGTGGGTGGTAAGAAGAAACATCCTAGTGAGGGGGCGTCCATTAAAAATTTTAAAATACCCTGCAGGGGGGAAATGACGGAGAGCAGAAAAACAGCTGAGCAGTCAAAAAAAAAAACTATAAATAAATAAATAAATAAATCCAACGAGAAACGAAGAAGTTTAACCTATTTATTTTTAAAGACCATGGAGACGGATGCCAAGCCCATCAATGAAGATGCTGGAAAATCAGAATCATACAAGACAGAAGACCCAACGGCCATGGATACCTCTGAACCGGGTCCACCATCAACTAGCAGTGGGAACGGAAGTTCCAAGACCCTAAAACGTTGCCTAAGTGTTCCCATCATAAGACATTTACCTCGTCCCAGCGCTCCCATGACGACGCGATCAGCAGCAGCTGCTCTTGCAGCTGCAAATGCAGAACATGGCGAACAGACGCCTAAGAAACAACAGCAACAGACACAGAGACACCAGGATCCTTACATGTTGAGGCTGACTAGCAATTCCTCGTCTTCCGGCTCGGGGTCCTCTTCCGGCTCTGGATCTTCCTCATTGGATTGCTTCGGCAACAATATTCACATACGTTCACAGCCAAATTCACGCGAAGTGTCGCCGGCTCCTATGTTCAACATCTTTACCCCGCGTGCTCGCCGCTATTCAGCTAGTTATAGCCCGCTGACCGCAGGACCCGGTGGAACTTTGTGCCTCGGCCCGCGGGTCTCTCAGCTGCGACAGGAAGAGTGCGCTGATGTCAATAGCCGTGAGGTGAATCATGAAAGGGAAGTGCATAGGGAAATACAAATATCTCAAAGTTGGGAAGATTTGACTTTGGTGGCCGAGAATTGGTCATGCAAATCAGATGAGTTCTCGAATCCTCTACAAGTTTCAGTGCCAACGACAGCAACAGGCTCATGTAGTCCAAGTCCAAGCCCCACCAACACACGAGCGGGCATGCGTTTGCCATATTCCCCTTCACCCACAAGACGAACATTTGCCACGCGACGCTCTATGTCGCCCATAGCAATTAGGCCATCACAGTTGGTTCCAGTTAAAAGAAAATTCGAACTAGATGACAATTCTCCAGTTGGTGGTGTTGGCAGCAATTGGAATGTCTATTCACCACCGCCTCTAAAGAAGATCTTTACGGAAAGGTGAGTATTGCATTTCGATTTAAAAAAGTCTCCGCTAATCCGCTTCACTTTGTAGTCGTGGCTCTTCGCCTGTATGCCAATCGCCCTCATCCATTTGCGCCAGTCCCGATTCGGGCACCTATGATGGACGCATAACACCTAAACTTTTCATATCGAAGCTGTGCACCAACAATGCTATAGGCAGTGGTGGCAATAACAGCAGCAGTTCCGGTTGCCCATCTCCCGTATCGGCATCGCCAAGTGGTGCCGGCGATGGCCCGGTGAGCGCCATTCTGGGTACTAATGCAAACCTAACAGATCCCTTGTGCGGTCAGAGCCAGAGCCAAAGCATCGATGAGGGGATCTCCATACCCGAAAGTGAAGTAAATTCTTGCCGCAGTCGCACTTCATCCATTGTATCCACAGCCTCATCCAGCACACAAGTGCTTGTCAATGACCTGGCTTTGGACGATGCCACGCTTATGATGAATGACGATGCCAAAAGTGAGACGTCATCCATTGGTGGCTGTTCGACCATTAGCATTGAGTCATCATCCTGCGATAGTGGGGCCAAAGCGGGTGCCACATTTCTTAATCGTCTGATTGTGGATGATGGCGGATCACAGCAAACGCAAAAAAGTTTCTATATCAATAAGCAGGGATTATCGGGGGCAAAGAAATTTATTGTCAATCATGAGAATTTGACCGGAGGCAGTGCATCAACCGGAGCTGCAGGCTCCAATGCTAACAAAGATGGTCAACAAAAGCTTTAAGCGATCGCTTATTTCGATTGCTCTTTATATACATATACATATATACATATATATATATACATTTATTCACAATATTTTTAGTTATATGTAATTCAATTTATAATTATTCAGTTTGTTTTGTAATGGACACTTACGTCCCAAGCATTGTCTTAATGGAAGAGAGGAAATGATGTCGTCAAAAATTAAAACGTAAAATCGCATCAGAAAGTAACCAAAGATAAAAAGTTATAAATGTCCAACAACGACGACTAGAACTCAAGTTATATGAGAAGCTGACCAATTGTTGAAATACGATTGAAAGCAATAAAAGATTGATTAAAACAATAAGATAGTCATGCATAATTTAAAACATTGTACAGAAACCCAATCATTTTAAATCCATTCGAGTCGACCTGGTCGCTGCATTACAATTTGCAAGATTTGTTTTTAAATTAAAATTCACTTGCATAGATATCTATCGGTAATTTTTCCTTTCCATCTCTTCCAATTTGACTTGCTTAAAATATTTTTTAAATTTGTTTGTACAGTTGGCTAAGTTGTTTTCAATAAGGTATTCAAAAAAAGAAAAACAAAACACATGCATATCATACTTATCCCATCGCACTTTAGTTGTTTAGCTAAAATATTGCCTGTTTTCTTGATTGTGTATTATTTTTTTTTTTTTTTTTTGTATGTGTTCTAGCCTTAATCCTTATCCACATAAATGTATGCACGTTGGATTTTCATGTAGTTTTTAATTAACTAATTTAGTTTGCTAGCACTCATTGTCATTGTTTTTTACCTCTGCATCCCTATCATCCTACAGTTAGCTGATAAATATCAATCCAATTTTTGCCAAATATGTTTCCTCTTATAAAGCATATATTATGTAACCCAAAATCCTCGATGTATATGTATATCTGCGTATATACTTACCATTAGCTTAATACGACACACAATATATATACGTACATAAACAGGAAAAGAATGAACTAATAACAAATTAGTTTTACGATCGATTTATATATCGGATAGATGATGTTATATTTAGAAAACGATACAAAAAGAAAATAAGCGAATGTAATGCCTATTAAAATACTTTTTTTTTTTCAAATAGAACTAAAGTTGTTTTTAATTCTTGCAGAGTAAAGGTTGAACACTAAAGTGCCATGTTTTATACTGTTCCTTGTCGAGTTAATATAATAACTAATCTGTGGAAGATGTACATAGTTTCGAGTCAAACTGGTAGATCTAAAGGTCTTTGGAAAAAATATTCGAAAAATCGATAAAAAGAAAAGATCCATGGCAGAAAGAAGACAGAAAAACATTCTGCTTTCCAGATGTCCATTTCAGGCACAATTAATGAATTCCAACTTCGGATTCCGGTAAATATCAGTCGCCACAGTCAACGTATTCAATTTAAATTTGATTTATGTACATTGGAAAAGCGGTTACTAACATTTCAAAATGATGAGTTTCATAAGCTCGTTAAAATTTGAAACTTTATCTCCTTTTGCTATTTCTTTTTATCGAGTTGAAAATTTTCACAACAATTTAATTGTAAAATCAAATTTGCCAAATCTTAAAAGATTTGATTCCCATCATTTAAGTGAAAATAAGGGCGTTTCAGGTAAGGACATGTAAATAGTCCTTTATTTCGTTTTGCGTTACTTACCTGCAGTTAACATGCTGGACCATTTGGCGACCATCCTAGTGGATGCAAATCCATTAAACTGAGTTTCTAAGTGGCATGAGGCTGACTCCTACTACATCGCAGTTTCTTTTGTGTGGGGCTACACCCACTTATCGACGGTTTTAAGGAGATTCTATTTTCATCATAGTATTGTTCTGTTGGAACTAATTTTGTGCGGTGGGACTGGGTCAAATTTTAAAGAAGCAATTCTGAAATTTGAATAGAACTCCAATTTCAAGGAAGCTGCCAAGTTAACAATCTTGGGTACATTTTTGTTGAATGGCTTCTCCAACAAGGACCTGAAGGTATTCAGCATTTTCAAAGCCCAGCTTTAATCCGGTAACATTAAGCGGACAATTCCATTCACATTTTCCCACTGATTGACCACTTGTTTCCTTTTGATTTCTTTTGGTTTCCTTCTGCTGCAGTTTGGTTTTCTAGTATAAATACTAATTATTTTAACTTCGGTAACATAATACAAAATTCAATTTTTGAATACAGTTGTAAAATCATATATGTATGTATATGTATCATATTGTAATAATAATCATTTACAATATCATACAATATACATATGTACATACATATGTACATACATATGAACATATGATTTTGAAAAAAGGAAAGTAAAGGGAAGTTTTCACTAAAACTGACGGATTGGAGGTTCGAAGGTTTGGATGAGCGAAACTTATATTGCTGAAATGTCGAGGTAGCTGCATATATACATACATACATACATATATAGACATATGGACATATCCAGTCCAAATTTGATATAAAAATCCAACTTGAAAAGGGAGTTTTAAATTGCGTAACGTAGACAAGGAAACTACGAGAAGTCGTTGTTCAAAAGTAAAAAACCTGAAAAAACAAAATTCTATAAAAATCTAATAATCAGACCTTCTTATATGTATGTATGTATGTATGTATGTGTATATGTACATACATACATACATGCATGCATAACTGCATACAATGGTACATTTAAGTATACTTTTTAAGACGATTCTTTACAATTTTTAATACGCTTTCGATATTATAAAATTTCCAACGTCACAATAACGACAAATAAAAGTCGCCATTTGTAAATTCCTTGATTGATTGCTTATAAAAGCCATAATCCTAAACGACAGACATACATTCATAGGTACATACATATGTACATACATACATACAAATCCATCCATACATATGCATATGCGTGCATACAAATACATACCTACATATGTACATATATATATGCGTACTTTTGTTCAACTGTTTCTATGATGCGAGTATTTGTACGTATGAATGTACATCCATTCATACATATGTACATATAATGAACTGTGGCTGACTGTGGAAAAAAGTTCGAACACCTGGGGGGGCACCGATTGTCGAGCGTTGCTCTCCCAGGTACAAGCACACGCACCTTTATACATACATACATACATATCTACATACACGTAAACCCATATAGTTACATACATACATATGTATGTACATATACCATAACAAACGGCGGATTGATGGGGGCAACACATGCCGATCTTCCAAACGAGTTTCATGGCAAAAAAAAATATAAAATCTGCCTGGTAGTCACGATTCGCCAATTTCAATGACGAGGAGACTAGCTTGCATCGGATCGGACCTGACCACCCACACCCACACGATCTCGCCATATTGAAGAGGGAGCTATGAGGAGAGAGCGCCAACAACAAAGAGAGAGAGAGAGAGAGAAAAACAAAGAGAGTAACAATATCAATTAACCAACCAACAACAACAGCAACAAGAGCGAAAAAAGGAAAAAAAACAGCTGTAAAAATTTAAAAGGCGCACGGAACTGCTCGGTTGTCGTGCTTAAATGGAGCTCTGTTTCCCCCAGCCCTCGCCTCCGTTCTCTTTCTCATTACTCCACATGTACATACGTTTAATCTTTGAAAAGTCGTGTCGTTGAGAGTTGGCTTTTTTTTGCGCTCGTTGGTTTCTTTATATTTTTTCTTTCATTTTTTTGTTGTTCATTTTCTTTGTTTTTCGTAGTTGCTGCTGCTGCTGTTGTTGTTGCTGTCGTTGTTGTTATGTGCCTGAAGAAAAATCAAGTTAACAACCAAAGCACGCAACCGCTCGGTCCGAAGAGCAACGGCTGCAGAAGGAGGCGGGGCGGGGGAAAAGGTGAAGAAGGAGGGACGACGCCAACGCGCCTTCGCTGCTGCTGCTGTTTTTGTAGTTGTTGTTGTTGTTGTTACTGTCGCTCGCTTGGCTGATTCACAAGTTTTGTCGAGAGGTCTGAGCCGTCCCGAGTTGATTCCCCAATCCAGTTTCTTCTTTACTTGCACGGCAGACGCTTCTTCTCGCAGCGCGAAAAAACATTCCAACAGAATCTGCAAATAACAATAAAAAACAATAAAATAACAGCGTTAAGTAAAGAAAAGAGCAAAACAGAAAGTTTAAAATTTGCTTTGGGGCTGCGCAAAAGGTTACCCGATCATTAGATCGTTTCAAATGCTGAGGTAAGGATAAAGAAGAATACAATAGAGATACAGAGAGAGAGAGAGAAAGCGAGAGAGAGAGAGAGCGAGAGCGAGCTGTAGAATGAGACGGCAAGACATAGAGTGAGAGAGGGAAAGAACTGATAAATTCAATTGAAACGTGATTAAAGAATAACTGAAAGATTATCAGTTAGACTTGAACGAAAAGCATAAAAGTTTTAAGCAATTTTATAAATACTTCAATATAAATAACTGTGAAATGCAAATTAGTCATTTTACTTGAGGTTTTTGCAGTATTATTCATTTAACATCTTGAATATGACTCATCAAAATCTCAATTCCTTAGAACTATTCTTATTTAATGGTGTTATTAAAAACACAGACATTTAAACAAAACTTTTCTAGAGTTTTGTAAGTGTTGGTATTTATTATATTATATGTACATATGTATGTATGTATGTACATATGTACGTATGTATCTATGTATATGTACATATGTCTCTGTGTACATAATGGGGTATACATACATAGGTCAGATGTTTATAATGCATAGAAATAGTCGATTTCGCTAACACAAATTATAAATTCTTGATCGGCAGTCGAATCGATTAGGATACATACATATGTCCGTCTGTCTGTCTAAACGGGGTATACTTTAGGGCGTTGGCAGGGCTTTTTTTTTTTTAGATATTCACTTTGAAACTACGCTCAAGGATGTGGACGAAACTTGGTATATGGATCAGAATAGTATATCAATCTGCAAGGCATGAGGCAGTTTTCCGTTTTCACGGAATAAATTGAGAAAAAATTTTAATAATGCAAATATTTTTTACTTTTGAATTAAAAGGGTATATTATTTGTTTTATAACTTGAAGTAATTAGCATTAAGTTGAATCAGATCCTTATATGGTATACTTTGAGTTTTTTTGTAACTGGAATTAATTTTCATTCTATATTTGATCGATGAATCTTGCCTAAGATTCGTGTCTAACTCTTACTACTAAAGTCCTTCAGTTGCAGCGATCCTTTTTTAAAATTCCGCCATTTTGCATTTTGTAATGTGGGCTCTGGTAGAGGTTGATGGTTCATCAATCTATCTTTCCTAGAAGGGATGTCCTGTCTAACTCTTTCTGGACAAATTCCTTTCATTGACTTACCTCTTTATTGGTTTGCTCATTATTCCTTGCAAAACGTTAATATGGTATAAGATCAAATCATAATTATTGCAGTTACAAAATATAGCACAAATTTCAGGTCCATTAAAGGATATGGGATAATTATAGATTTTAATTAAATTAAATAAGGTAAATGAGATGCAAATTAATCTGTGTTTCAAAAACTTTTTCTGTATGTGTATTCTTATTATATACTTATCATATATATATTAGAAATTTTTTTAGCCATAATGAACAATTCTCAAATATAAAAGTCAGATCTGTTAAGAGAAAGCCTACGGATCTCCCACCACATTTTGTCTAGTTTCTCTCGAATTCTGAAAGAAAGTGAGTCCTTCAGTTAAACTTTGGGTTAAGTGGAAGGGGTGTATCAATTAAGATTCTTATGATTATTACTGCCCAAATTGGACGGGGCATTTAATTTATTTATAATAATTTATTACCCCCCATTACTGCCTAAAATGTATGGGGCTTTTAATTTATTTATAATAATTTAGATTTTCCTTTCTTTCTATTTTGTAGCTCATGGAGTTGGTTTTAAGTAAGACCATTACCACATCCACTGCATCTGCATCTTCTGCATCTGGTTCTGGATGTGCGGATTGTTGCGCTGATTGCATAGCCATGCCTCCATCCTGTTGTGCCACCAGTTGTTGCACTCCCTCGTGTTGTCCCGACATTTCATGTGATATGGGATCACAGGAAAATATTTCATATGAATACCACGAACCAGAGGAAAATTTTGTATCAATTGACGATGCGAAAATTAAGAATTTACTAATCAAAATTGGTCAGCAACAGCAGGAAGAGGAGATGCTGGCCAGACAACGTCAACGTCAGGCGGAGGAGCAAATTATTGTCTTGTTAGATGAAGAGGAGGAAGAGAAAGAAACCTTGGAGCAACAGCAACAGCAACCAACTGGTTTGGTAATAAGCGAAGCAAGAAGCTTGGCAGAGAGACCAAAACAGAGGCAATCTCCGGATATTGAACTGATACCCAAGCAAAGAATTGTTGCGGAAATCGAGCTAACAGATAGTGAAATCGAGGATAATGAGCAGCAGCAGGCGGAGGAGGCGGACGACGACGATGAGGAGGAGAATCTTCCTTTAGCTGCCGTTAGCTGTGAATTGACTGAAGAGCAGGAACATATAATAGTATTAAACTCCGATGATGAACAGGACAACTCAGTGTCGCCCCCAAGAAAAACCCAAAGGAATGTCAAACGTCGTCCTTATGTAAAGCGGCGTGGGCGAAATATTTATGAGTGCCAGGACTGCGGCAAAAAGGTTCAATCCAATTATAATCTAAGACGACACATGATGATACATACAGGTGAGGTGTGAAAGAAGAAGAAGAAGTGAAGAAACAAATCCTTTACTTAATATTTAACATCATTTTTCTTCTACTTGCAGGCGAACGTCCTTTTCCCTGCGATCTTTGTGAACGGCGTTTTCGCGAATTTAGCGATTTGAAGAAACACCGCCGCAGGCATTCACTTGATCCACAATTTATTTGTATGATTTGTCATAGTCAAGCGCCAAGCCAACAGGACTCAACGCGTTGTCCGGATTGTGAGGGGAAAAACTTGATGATAAAGCCGCAAAATGAAGATATGTCACAGGAGGTCGGCGACGATGCGGATGGAGGCAACCATGGAAATAAGGACGTGTATATTACAACAAAAAGTCCCTCGCCTCCAGCTACACTAATGGTGACTTTGGTACCGCCTCCTGTTGTACCTGCTCCACCTCCTCCACTTTTACCACGACCGCCTTTGCCCCTTAGCTGTAGCAGTGCCAATTCGTCATCGTCCTGTTTGAGCAATGACATCCATGCACCTCCTCTACTCCCAACTCCTGTTGTTGCTGCTCCAATTGCACCTGTCAAATCACGCAATCGTCGTTCCTATCCCTGCCCCGTGTGCCAAAAAGTGTTTGGAACACGTCATAATCTTAAGCGTCATTATATGATTCACACGGGCGAGAAACCCTTCAGTTGTACGAAATGTCGTAAACCATTTCGGGAATGCTCAACGCTTAAAAAACATATGGTTACCCATTGCAAGGAGCGTTGGTATAAGTGCCCAAGATGTACTAGTAAATTTCAGGACTATCTTGATTACACTGCTCACAAGGAAACTAATCATCAGGAATTATCATTCTCGAATAACTATGAAAGTGATTCCTCGTCCATAGAGGATTGGCTGGAGTGTTGTGAGTGTCGGGAAAGGTTTACCGAATTGGATGCCTATACTAAACACCTGAAGCAACACGATATGGAACTCTACGGCATGACTGTAGATGACATAGAAGACGAGGAAGATGAAGATGTGGATGTGGCCTAGCCAACAGAATGAACAGAATTCCATAAATGTACTGAAAGTGCGAGACAGGATCTTATAAGCCCTTAAGATCTTCTCTTCATTTGATTTATCTTAAGTATTGCTATATACATAAAGTTAAATACCATAATATGTATTATTTAAGTATTAAACACACGTAGTGTTGAAATTTTGTTATTTTTGAAATAAACAATTAAAAGAAGAAAAATAATTGATAAAAAATATTCAAAAGAAATTTACTTAGTTCAAACGCGAACATAAGTTAAAAGTTCGCATTTCTTATCAGAGGCAAATACAGATTCGTTAAAAATAATATTAAATCTATTTCAATATATTTAATTTGAGCCCTGATATCAGGGGTTTGCTGTGGTTTCCTTTTAGGATTCTATTAGTTTTTCCTATATTTCTTTAATCTGTTCTATTCGAACTTCTGATATATTGTCGCAACGACTTATAGTGTCGCTATTACTAAACAAGCTTTTAAATACATTTTAATCTTTATAAAGTTATAGACCAAACCATTTAGTATATTTCGTTAAAAACTTGAGCTAAAATTTTAAAAAGATTTAAGTACATGATAAATTATAAATAAAATAAATATATATTTAAGAAGCGTATTTATTGACTAATAGATAAGTTGGCTAGTCGCAATCGATTGGTCCAAATAATTCATAGATCCAATAGCACTGGTTTCGTTTCTTTGGCACATTTAAAGACCGAACGCATCATTTTGAGGAAACCTGTATCCTTCGGTTTCTCTAGGCCACGTTGAACGCGATTTTTCATAACCGAAATAAATTCCTTATTACTCAACTGGTTATCATCTGGAAAAATCAAATTAAGTTTCTATTAATTTGAGATCATTATTTTCCTTTTTTTAACTCACTGTTCTCATCGAATATGGTGAATACCACATCGACCACATGATCGGATAGATTGACCATGGCAACAGTTTTGGCCACATGTTGCAACGTTTGCTGGTCAATTGAGGCGCCGGCTATGTGATAGAAAGTCAGTGCTGTATCAACATCATTGATATTATTGAGAAAATGAAAGAAATCCAAATAGTCCTGTTTCGAGATGCCAGTTCCATGATCCCGGAAACGTCGCTTCACACGTTTCAGTTTCTTTTGCTTCTTCTTAAGAGGATATCCGGCATAAGCCAGCAAAAGTTCAGCAAAATCGGCTTCAGTTATATTACCCTCCTCATTGGGTTCCTTACGTTCGAACTCCAGGGAAAGAATTTCACGTTGCAATTGCTCTTGAAAATCCAAGAATTTCTCAATCGTCAGTTTCTCATCCATATTGGGGCCAAAGAAATATGTGATTAAGGCTGAATTGACGCCCTAGGAAATAATTGAAAATAAAGGATTATGCGAATGAACTAATTATATAGTGAGGATAAAGGAATATCATGGGTGCATAAAGGACTCTACAAATGATTGTGATTTGAATGATAAATAATATATACAAAAGCGTTTATTTTTTTTTTGTTTTTTTGGGGTTTTAGCGAATATACCTTGAAGGACTGTGAAACGAAAGGAAGTATAAGACATATGTACACAGTTAGGAGACGCGTTTTATGTTAACACATTTGACAAAAAAGTTTCAAAGCCAAAAAAGAGACATATATATAGAGAAATATAATACAAAAATATAGAAATATAGAATCGATTTAAGTTGTCGGCATTTAGTAAATAGCTTTTGACATTGATAAACTAATAAAAGGGGAAAAGACGATAATTAGCTTTACCTTGAAGGTGTTGCCTGTATTGGCATGATCGCGATGTCGTGTACCCATGCTGGTCTGTTGACGCACCAAAGTGGCCACCATCTCGAATTCCTCACAATCCACATCACCGTCACCGTTCAGATCGAACATACGAAAGGCGATCTCAAAGTGACGACGGGAAACTGAAAAAAGTAATAAATTCCTATATAAATAGAATAACTCAACAACTTACGACAAAAGATGAATTTAGTCACAATATCAATTACAAGAATTTCGGAATGATTAATGTTATTAATTAATTCCTAACTTAGGTTGTCTTTTTATAGTATATTACTATTTCAGTATTTGCAGAGCTGGAAATTTTGAATAAATTGAAAATCGACTCGAAGATTGATTTAAATTACAGAGGAATCAGGAAATCATGTTCCCTGACGTAATAACTAGAATCCAATTAATATAACTAATATACTTAGGGACATTCTTTTCATATATCAAATAAAAACTCACTTGACAGCACAGTTAGCAGAAATATATAATCAGAGAAGGTTATCAGTCCATAGGAGCCCAATTTATAGAAAATGCTGTTCTTTTCCAAATGCAAATTTAGTTGTTCGCCCACAGACTGCAATAAAAGGATATATGTATGTAGTATTTGAGTGTAGTGTAGAAATATAATAAAATCGAAACTTACCTTAGGATCATAACGACGATATTGATCGAGCCCAAGACCTAGAATAGTTTAAATAGTTATTTATTTAAATTCCAATTGAAAATCTTTCCATGTTGATATATGTTAGTAAACTTGTGCTATGATTTTGCATACCATCGGGCTGTTTCATGCCTGGCGTCATGCTAGTCAAAAAATCGGTTGGTGTCATATAGACCTCATGACGATCATCGGCCACAGGGACTTGAATGGTGGCAAAATATCGAAAAACTTTATCCGGTGTGGAAAACTGACGTATACGATTCTCATATTCAATTATCTAATTATAAGTGTGAATTATAAGTGAATTTTAGAATTTTATATAATTTACTTTGACAATTGAAAAGTCGAAAAGGATAACAGTTGAAAATATTTAATATAGAAAATCGAACGAAAAGTATACTCAATGAAATGATCTTGTGTTAGTTGGGGGAACTGAAAATTAAAATTATAAAGAAAATAGACAATTTTACCATCTGGCTGCTTCATGCCTGGATAAATGGAGCGTAGAAAGTCCTCGGGAGTCATGTATACAATTGCCTGTGCCTCATCTTGTAGTTGTAAGCGCACAGTGGCAAAATATCGAAAAATTTTGTCAGGAGTCGAGAACTGCCTTATGCGATTCTCATATTCAATTATCTTGTAACGTGTGTAAGAAATGATAGGCGAAAACATAAGAGAAATGAAAGTACAAAAGAAAATAGTTGAAAGAAAAATAACAAGAAAAAGAAAGAGATCAAAGTCAGAGTTTGTATTTTTGACAAAGGAAGCACTGCTTTGAATTCTTTAGGATATTTAAAATGTAATAAGTGATAAGTAAAATTTTAGTTTAAAAGTTACTCTTACATATTTGAATATTTAAATTTTAATCAACAAATTATATATTAACATTTCAACTGTGAATCAAAACTAATGACACAGCTTTTTATACAAACTTTGACTTGGTAAGTGAATTTTTAGAGAGTCCTTCCCATTGAATTTACCTTTCTTTCGCGGAAACCAACTTTTTCCTTGATCTTTTTGCCTTCGTGCAGATGGAGGCCACTGCCAGATTCGTCTTCTTCATCCTCGCTATCGCTATCCTTTTCGCCATTAACACCGGCAGCATTGGATGGACGTTGTCCAGCATCTGCATCCACTTTAGGCATCAGCATTCGCTTAACTCTATAAATAAATGTGTATAAATCTTTGTGGTGCTTCCTCTTCTTCTTGTATTCTGTTTTAGATTTACTCACTTGCTCCAGTCCAAGACAGAAATCATAAATAGAGTTAAAATCATGAAATGGAAATATTTAGTTACTTTTGGAGTCTCCTCCTCGCCATGTCCAAAACGTTTGTGTCCTCTTATCTGATGCCCCTGAACAACATTCGGAGAAGTTCCAGCTGATGAAAGCAATGTTGTTGTTGTTGTTCTCGCTAAGGACGAGGCAAATAACTGTTGATTCCTTAGAAGATTGACAGCTGTTGGCCTGGAGATGGCTGCCAGAGCCTGTCGAGTCATTAGAAAGCGCAGCACAGACATTTCAAATAATTTTTTAACTGTTTATTGCGTTTTCTTTTATTAATTTGTTATTTTGCGCATTTTTGGTCAATACGGGTACTTATAGTGGCGAATACTGGTGTCCACCGCACGCTCCCCTGTATTTTTCCTAGTATTTTAGTTTCGGCCAATTGCTGTTTCAGTATTATCTTGGTAGATTTTTTGAGTAGTCTGGCAGCGTTCCAAAGATGCTTACGCGGCTAAATTTGAAAAGGCGTAAATGATAAGAGATATCACACCTATTTATATTAAAGCAAATGTATATATTTTCTTTTGTTTCACTTTTTTAAATTAATTTGCTTTCAATCTGTTCATGTTCACTCAAACATTTTAAGTATATGTAGTGTGATTTTGGCATGATCTTGAGACAATAAATTTCTATGAACTAATGGCTGCAGTTGGTATTTGGTCACATTTAGAATAGCGGTACATTGGAAAGAATGGCGATTTAAGCTAAAACGCAATGAATAAATTGTAAATTAGGTTTGTGAATTATTTTTGCTGTTTTTTTTTTGTTGTTGTTGAAGGAGTGTTCAGTGCTGTGCAAACGGGATATTTTCACCATAAAACAACTTTGTTTACGCAGCGCGAAAGCATAAACAATCCACCGCCAATAATCGCGAACAACAAAAACATCCATCAACATCCTCAAGTTAAACAAACAAATTAAGATTCCTTTAAGGATCTACATACATTTGTATATGTATGTACATATATACACATTTGTATTTCTTGGAGGTATGTGTAACGCATTTATACATGCATGTATATTTCTTATGACAAAAAACAATCAATCAAAAATCAAATACGAAAACATCTGTGGCCATTGTAGCCACAACAACATAACCTCAAACTAAAATTTTGTCTCTCTATTATTTTTTTTCTTTTGTTGTTGTAGGCGTCGGCGTCTTCAACAAGTTGAAATTGAATTTGAAATGCTGATTGCATCCACAAGCCAATTACCACACACACGCCTTGCAACCCAGGTGAAATTTTTCAACCTTTTGCATTTTGATTAATGTAACACACGCCCCAAATTGGTGGCAATGTTGATGTATTTATTGGACGCGAAGTTTATTTATGGCCCCGGACCATGAAGCTAAATAATCATGTTGGAAAGACTTCTTGGGTGGAGTTAGACCCATTGGATACCAGCCAACTAGAGTCTCAGACTTGGTAAGTCCAAATTGATGTCCATTAAATTACTATATCAAATGTATAATTTTCCATAAAAAAAAAACTTATGGGAATGTTAATTTTGTTTATTCATTTGTTTGGCAACATGTTGATAAGACACGTTGCCAACGGTAAACTTTTGCTTAGTGCTGAATGAATGGAGGATAAAACACACACATATGTATGTAATTGTGCAATGGCAGCAATAGATTTTAGTGAGAATCAGCTTTCAACAAGGTGCCAGGATTAACTCTATCTATATGCACTTCTTGTTGCATTTTTATATCTTTAAAAAAATATAACAAGTTCAGAAAATCTTTAGTCGAGTCGATTATAGGAATAATCATATGTATATACATACGAATAATGAACAATGAGCAATAAGGAAGCCTGGAAAAATGTTGTGGAAAGTTTATTAAATCAAGTTTTAAAATTTTTCTTTTTAACATCTGGGAAATCCTGAAGTCGTCTGCACCATTTTTATTTTAAATTTGTCATTGAATTGAGTAAACTTTAGTCAATTTGCCTAATAACTGAAAGTTTAAATAAAAAACTTTTATCTACGACATAAACTGAATTTACAGCATTGCCTTGATCGTGTTTATATGTACATATATACTTCATCCTCTAGCTGGTGTAGTATAGCATGTGAAAAACGCTCTTTATGGCTATTTTGCAACAACTTATGCATTTTCAATGTAAATTGAATATACATACATACATACTATATCCATGTTGCCAAGGCCTCAATCATTTTTTTTTTATTTGATTTGCCCCTTTAAAATCTTTCAATTTGAAAACAATTAAAACGTGATTAGGCACACTCACAGACAGACACACACACACACACACACACTCGCAGACACACCTGACTTGATTTAGCTCGATTCTGATTTATGCATCTATTGGACTCTTAATGGAATCACATCGAATGTTCAGAATGACGATTGAGTTGGCATTGGGGCGAGGGATTAGGAATTCGAAATTGGTAAATGGCCAACTGGCCAATTGGTTAGCCACTTGATTAGCATTTTGCAAATTAATTTCTCATTAGGCCAACAATTTGAAATAATTGGGAAATGTATAATACGCATTTCGGCCAACTCCAATGAAACCAGAGAGCAATGAGACATGGCCAACAGTTTCTCCCCCTTCTCCATTTTTTCTCTTCTTCTTGACTACGTTAGTTTATTGAACTGGTTTTGACTGCTGGTCGCTGGTCGCGGAAATTGTATTGGCTCCTCCATGGTTGTTCAGTTCAGTTTTATCAGTTGTCGCCAGTTCGGCCCATAGGGTCTTCCCTGGTAAATCAATGCAATTAATGTCACTTCCTCCTGCATTTAATGTCTATGTTCAGTAATCGACGATGGCGCCATTTGTCCATGTGCCCCCCCACCCCAACCCACCACATGCCACATGGCCCAACAGGCTATGCCCATTGCCCATTGGCATGAACTTGGGCCAATTTTGTTGTGGCATAGCTTGTTAACCGGTTAACTAAACGTGAAGCCAATTCAGATTCAGATTGTTATGGTTGACGCAACTCTAATGGAAATCACAACTTGGTTTTGGCTTTGTCGAGTGGCTAAATGAAAGTGCTGGGAACTTAAAGTATCTACATATATATATAGTCGATTGATTCATTTTTTGTAATGAAAATTACCCAAAGTAAGTAATTATTTGGAATACATAAATGAAGGGAATTTTATTTTTAATTGTTGATAAAATTTTGCTTGAATAATGCAATTTTAATTTTGTGTGGAAACAGCTAGAACCAGTTGGGAATTCTAAATGTGCAGTTCCATATTTGTATGACAATAAAGTAGGACAACGAACTTACTTATCTTATAAATAATGTCACAAAACTAAAAAATTAATTTGGCAAATTGAAAAGTCTCCCAACTACAAAGGCACTTTACAAGAGAGATTGAGAGAGAGAGAGAGGGAGAGGGAGAGAGAGACAGAGGATGGAGAAAGATAGAGAAGGAACTCAAAATTGGCCAAACAATTGACAAGGAAAGGAAAAACATGGGATACATACATACATACCCATAGATATATGCATATATATAGTCGTAAAGAAGGTAACAATAGTGAAATGCAATCGATAATCGCATCCAAAGGGGATTTTTTGAATTTTCTGAATTTTTAATGGAAGGAAAAGTGGAAGCAAAAAGTTTGAGCAAAGCAAATTCAGAGTAAGAGACAAAGAACGGAAATGCAAACAAAAACAAACGCATGTGGTGAGTGAGCATGAAGAGAAGACAAGGAGGAAAGGTAGGGGGAAAAAAAGTAGTACAGAGTGTATGCACGGAATCAAGGAATAGTCGAGTCGTAGGAGATGTGGCACACAAATGGAAGTTGACTTACTTCCAATTGGTGTTGGCATATTGGCCAAAGTTTTCAAACGCCAAAGTGGATTGCCTCTTGATTAATTAAAAGCTCTTTGACTTTTTCTCTCTATACACGTTGCCTCCCCCTCTCTCTCTCTCTTTCAATCTCTATCTCTATCTCAATCTTTTTCTACTTCTCTTTTTCAATGTGCTTGTGTTGAGAATTTCTTTTTACTTCCTTTCAGTATAATTCCAAAACTGTCCTACGCAAAATGTGTGCCAATTTGTGTGTATGTGTGTGTGTGTGTGTGTGTGTGTGTAAAGTCAAAAGACCGAATTCGTATCTCAAGAACGAACTTTGTCCTTTTCAAGGACCTTAAACAACCTGGCTAATTGCTAAAAATAAGCCAAAGAGAGAAAAGGTAGAGTGAGAGAAAAAAAAAGAAGGAAGGAAGACAACCTGCCAATTACATTGTTTGGCAACAGCTGCCACTGCTATAGCCACTAAAAATGGCCAATTAACAGGCAAATGAGCCAGGAAATTCAACAACAATCATTATTATGATTTCTCAACTACAGACACAAAGACCAACGCCAAGTAAAGTCATAAAAATGAATAGCAGCACTTGGCGGCAATAAAAAAATGCGTCATGAAGAGACTGAAAAAAAAACATTGAAAAATTGGACAGACAAACGATCAGATAGTCGGAAAGAGATAACTAAATATAGCAGATGGCGTGATCGGCTCCAATGAACATTATTCGAAAGCCTTAACAGATCAGGAACAAATTGCATATAGTCGGCGTTGGTGCGACTAAGCCAAAAAAGAAATGCTTATCGAAGCTTATACTATAATAGTCATTAAATTGACTATAGCTTAAAATACGCTTATTATTATTGGATGTCAATTTATATTAACCTACTTCAATTAGAAATTGCACTTTAAATTAATCTTCTAAAAAAAGAAGTATTTTTCGCCTATTGCATTCAGGCAACAACAGCAACAAAAATCGACAAAAATGGAATTGGCAAACCCATTAACAAACACAATTATTTATTTTTAAAAATCGTACGTTTTCCGTTTGCTTTATAAACCACCCGATAGACATATATATATATATACAAATGTAGTTTAGTTCCAAAGCGAGAGGTGGGTAGATAAGAACAGAAACTTAATTACTTGATTACCAATTTTGCATTTACTTTAGTGATTAAACAATATTAGTTAACACAAATGAACATTCTAATAAGTCCATGGCAATGATTAACAATTTTGCATTAAATTTATAAATGTAAACAACAGAAATTTACTTTTACAATAATTAATTAAAGTATTTGAGTAGTTACATATTTATTTATTTTATATTTATGAGAAAAAGTTAAGACTCCAATGAAGTCTATGACAAATTGCAATATTTAATGACAATGCATTTTGAAGTTCATATTGCAATACTTGGTAATTAGAATATGTAGTAATTAAAATTCAAGTATGTGTAAATTATATTTAACTTACAATTAAAAAGTATAGGTACCTATTCAACTCGTTGTTTCTGGCTGATAAGGAAATTTTTAACAACACATTTTCTTAACTCGTATTTCGTTTTCCATGGAAAGCTCTACTCACTCCACAGTAATACCCATAAAATCACTTTACGATACACTCACAATCCCGGAAAATTAAACACACACACACACACGACACACGACACAAACTGTAACAACAAAAAGTCGCTTAAAAAGTTTTCTTTTGGCCAAAAAAAAAAAAGAAAAAAAGCCCCCACCTCCCAGACTCCCCCCTTCTTCTTCTTTCTACCGGTTTCTGGACTAACCTCACAGCGGAAAAGAACCTGATGCAAAAAGTGAGCGTGTTTTAATTTTTATTTACATGACATTTAAAAATACAGAAAAAAAAATTTCTATATACAAAGTTCCAACAGAGGCAAGATGAGACCAAACAGAGCAGTACAAGGCATAGTGGAATGAGGAATGCTGGGATGAGGGAGAGGGGTAAACGAAAGGAAGGAGTTTGGGGGCGTGGTGGGGCATGTTGGTTGGCTCGTGTGTAAATATTTTGACTTAATTAGTTCAAGTGACTGGGCTGCGGGAAAAAGGCTCAAAATGTGCTTAAAAACGCGTGAAAAGTGCGAAGCTCATTTTGTAAAATAAACAAATTAATTTAATTTACATTTAAACGACATCAAAAAAAAAAAAAAAAAAACGAAACAAAATAAAACCACCAATGGAATGAGAGACGGAGATGCCGAGAAAGAGTTAAATGACAAATGTTCTAACATTACAACAAACTGAGTTTGGCTTAAAGTCATCTTTATAAATTTGTAATGAAGGCTTTAAAGTTCTTAGAACTCTGGCATAAACTAATGGGTATATCTTAGTTATCTATCAGTTTTGAATATATTCAAGCAAAATGGAACCTAGAGTCAAATGAAATTACCAAGAAGTAACAGGAAATGGCAAAAAAAAAAACTGTGGTTTTGCTTATGAAATTCCACAATAAGTCCTTCCCAATGAAAGGATTTTAAGCGATTAAAACATTTTACAAAAATTTCATCAATTCGATTAACAATAAAAAGTTTAACGGGACAAAAGAACAAAGAGAGAGAAAGGGTGTGAGTGAGAGAGAGAGAGAAAGGGAGAGGGAAATGCAATCAAGTTGAAAATATTTGCATATGCGACCCTCGTTTTTATCCTCCATCATTCTCCATGCCTGCTGTCGCCCCTTTAGACCGGAAACGGAAGTAAACAATGGACACAGCGTTTCAGCTTCAGCTTTATAGTATAAAAAAAAAGAAAGTCAAAAAGCTATTGCCCGAGAAAAAAAAAGCGTTCCAATAAACTGCTCCACAACAAGCATCGCATCGCATCGCATCGCCCAATAAACAAAAAGAAAAGAAAAAACCTTAAAAACCCATCCAGACCCCTCAACCGATTGATGAAAAATCGAGAATGGCTTCACGATTGCCAGCTTTTGTTCGGGCGAAAAAATTTCAAGAGCGAGGCGTTGCAAATTATATGAAAAGGCTGGCGATGAATAAAAAAAAATAAATAAAAAAAAAAGGGAAGAAAATAGCGGTTCACTGGATGGTGGGTAGCCTTCTGTGTGTATTGGCTCTGTGTGTGAGAGAGTCATTGTTCCTGTCAAACAAAAACAAAATGGCGTTCTCTATCAGCTTCCTTTTCTCTTTGTTTCCTTGTTTTGTTGTTGTATTTTTTCTTTTAGTTTTTGCTGCCTTTGTGATATGATTGTTGATCAGTGGTGGACAGAGCAATGGAAACTTAGGGAGGAATCACCCAATCTTTGGCTTTCATCCATTACATGGAATGAAATAACTAAAGCAATATTGCATTTTCAATATATATATACATATATGCATTATTTGAAACGATTTGAAAACATTTTGCAATTGGTAGGTCCTCCAGCAATTTCTCTTCTTTAATTTAAACTTTAAAGCAAGAAAATTTAATTTGGCCTTGATGTGGGAAGGATAAATTAAACAATTACTAAGCTATGAAAAGTCTACTAAAACTAAATAAAGAGTAAATTTGAACTAAACTCGCTTAGAATGAGAAAACATTGAAGGAAAAACTTGCTGTTAATTGATTGCTTTGGTATTAAATATTAAATATTATACAATATTAAATTAAATATTAAATATTAAAATTTAATTAGAACGTAAAAACTATTTTGTCCACTTGCCAAAGATTTTCCCCTTAAAACTTAGTCCACCAAAATTCCTTGAAAGGGATTAGCCTTTTCATCGTTAAATTTAGGCAAATAACAAATTTTTAAGACATTTAAGTTCCAACAGCTGCAAATTTTCATAAGAATTAACAGAATTTATCAAAATGCATAGAATTTGCATATAGCCAAAATGCCATGCCATAATTTTGCACACTTGTGAGGTGTGTGTGAGAGTGTGTAAATGCCAGTGTGTGTAAATGGCCTGAAGCCCAGATCTGCCAGATACAAAATGCTTTGGACAATGTGTGACTCTGGCTACTGTGGTTTTTTTTTCCCCCTCCCCTCCCGTATCTCTGGTGTATAGAAGAGATTAACCACATTTGATAAGACTTTATTTTGCAATTCAAATTACAAACCTGAATGAATTTCATTATAGACTGAAAAGCAAAATTGTTCTGTGTTTGTGTTTGTGAGATATGGTTACTATTTTCAAAGATATAGCCAAATAGATAAGCATATCAAATTGTGTTTTTTTGTTGTTTTTTTTTTTTTCTTTAATGTCAACATGCCTAGAAACATGATGATAGTGATAAATTGGATAAAGTTTCAAGAGATAAATAATTTTAAATATCAAACTTTGTGAATGCAATTCTCAATTAAGTATTTAAAAGTAAAAAAAAAAACAAAAACAAAATGTTTATATCTATTTGTAAGATAAGACTATATGCCTTTGCAGCCAATCAATATAGTGTAATATTATAATCTAGATTCTTTCCATATTAGACATTTAGTATATACTATTAAAATGATAATTTGAAATTTTCTGTTGTGATGGACTAAAAATCATGATTTGATATCGTATTAATTATTTCATTGTATTAAAAGTGTCGGTGGCGCTTCTCTTTAATCATTTTACAAACGTGCGGTAATAACTTTAAATATCCTCGAGGCCAGATAATGCATCATTGCCAGTTGTTGTCAGGTTTTCTTTCCTTCATCCTTCCTTTCTTCCTTCCTTCTTTTCTGTCTTCCTGGTTTCTGGTCCAATGGGCAGTTGTTAGTTGGCTTTTTTGTTGACTCCAAAGCAGCTGCTGCGATTTCAACACATCCATCAACCAGACAAAAGGATATACGTACAACAGTTGCCATAAGAGAACATCACTCAAAATAATGCGTGTGTGTGTGTGTGTGTGAGTGTGTTCTCTTTGTTGTGATTCATATGTGTATGTATGCATGTATGTATAAAATGTTGTATGTATGTACCAAGGAAATTTGAAGTACTTGACTTGGTAATGAATTGGTTTATTTTAGTCTTCTCCCCCCTTTTAAATTCCCAAAATAGATTTTATTCGCTTGGCATTGAAATCTAGATAAAAGCTCAAATAAAATTTCTTTGGAAATTTATTCAATCAAAGTCAAAGTGGATTGTTTTTCTTTGCCATTTCTAAAACAATAAACTAATAAAAATGATTTGAAAAATATCCCAAAGTTTATAATTATTATTTTAATCAAATTAAAGGTATTTATTTAAGTTCAAATGTAAAACTCGATTCATGTTAGCCAATTTGTAGGTTTCATTCCATACAATTCAGATAGAAATCGAAGGTAATAGTCATTATCATTTATTAGTTAATAAGAGCGAGAGAGAGAAGAAAAGAGAGAGAGATAATTAGTGGTACAAGCTATAGAAATTTATGTTGAAATTTAGTTTGTTAAATGCAACATCATTAAAATAATTTTATAAAATAATTTTTAACAAATCAATAAGTTTAAATTTCTACTGCAAGTTTAGATAGAATCCACATTTGACCTGAAATATGCAGTTATATTCAAAAATTGAAAATAAGAAACCGTTGCTAAATGTATATTATTTATTATATTACGGCATAAACTTCGTTCTGTAAATATATAGATTCAGGTACACAATCAATAGATAACATCGTTTAGGCACTTTTGGATTTTGTATACCAATTTAAGTAACTTTAATTGATAATAATATCAATCAAAATAAATGTCAGATGGAACATTTTCAATGACTATGAAAAATCGCTGACCATTGAGTTCCATTCCCACACACAGTCAAAGAGAAAAAAAAAGAGCCAATATGCCACAATATTTTGACAACTTGGAAAACTTAAAACAAGAGCCAACCAAAAAAAAAAATCAACATTTTAATGATATGCTTGATAAATTGATAAGGCCATCCCCTCCCTCCCTCCCTGCTTCATTTTAGTTTCCCCTCTACAACAAATTGAAAACAAATTACAGAGGCGATAAAGCCGCTACAACAACGACAACTGCTTATTAGCTGCTACCCAATTAAAATTTTATACGAACATTACATATATGCATATCGAACGAGGAACTTAAAAACAATATATGTATATATATATATATATATGTATGTATATACATACCTAAAACTTGTTGTGCATCTCATGAATGAGCTTTAACTTTGTGGTAGGGCCCTTACTCTAGCTAGAGCATCTTCTTTTGTCAAGGTTAAATTGTTGGATCAAACTGGTTTCGACTACGTCAGGGGAATACGATCTACATATTAACATACTATACTATACTATACTAGGCAATATAGTAATGGAGAGGGGGGTTGGAGGGGAGGGTGGATGGCTAGGTAGGTGTCAAAGGCCCTGCATGAGTCAGTTGGTCGTGAGAGACCCTAAACAAAAAAAAAATAACAAAACGAAACCAATAACAGCAACAAGCCACATCAAGGTCAATTTGCATCTCACGAGCCGCAAACTGACAAATTGGGTTAATTTAAATATTTGGAGCAAAACGAAACGAACAAAGAAAATGTCAGGAAAAGTTTCATCAAAACGCCTACAAAGGGTCACTTGAAATTTACAAAAAAAAAAAAATAAAAAATTTACATGTTACGGAAGTAGAGCAATCAGAATTAATTTGTATTTGTAATTGACATTTAAGTCAAATTTACCATTGATGATTACCTTTTGCAGAATTAAGTTGATTGATTGATTGATTAATAAGATATATAACATGATAAGATATATAACTTTCTTATTAAATCTATTAAAGATTAAATTGAAATTGAAAAATAAAATTTTAAATACATATATTAAGCTATCTACCCTATCATTTAGTTTTCCATTTGACAGAACTTTCTAGATAAGATAAAATAAAAACTTTGCAACTTAGCAAAGAAAAGTATTTCCCACTCAGCAAAGTTACTTTCATCACATTGGGGAAAATAATTTTTAATTTCAATTTTTTTTAACAATATCAGAACGATAATTTAATATTTTTATCGTTGAATATAAATTCCTTCAACTTCCAAATAGAGAATCTTATGAACGGCCCAATAAAATTCTTTACCATATTCAAACAATTATAGAAATTTCTAGTTCGACGTTTTTCCATTGAACAAAAGTTCTTAAGTTAAACATTGAAAATATTGAAAAGGCGTAAAGCTTAATGAAAATTTTCTTTCCATTTTCACATGCATTCACAACTTTCCCAATTGGCGCATTTTTTAAGAGCTTAAAATCTTTTATCGTAAGCTTTTGCTGGAGTGAAAATAATTGCAAAAATTGCCATAATATTGTAGAGGGGGCGAGTGGGGTGGCGAAAGGGTATGGGGAGCAGGAAAGCAATACGCAATGTATGCCTCAGCTACCTCTCACCATGCCACACATTGTTGCAATCGCATCAATTAAATAAAATAAATAAATGAAAAAACAAACGAACAAATGAATGAAAGAAAAAAAAAACGAAAGAAAGAAAAACAACACTGAAATAAATAAATAAATGAAGAAAAAATGAAAAAACTACCTCAATAATTTGCATGGCCATGCAAACGAGTACAAAAAATTGACGTAACTTGAATTGCATTTAGCAGAGAGCGAAAGGCCACACAACAGCAACAACGACAAAAAAACCAAAAAAAAAAAAAAAAAAAAAAAATCTGGTAAAGACTTTCTAAAATTTTGAAAAGGAAAGTTGTCAGTTGTTGAATGATGTATTTGCCCCATCCTAGATTCCTCTTAGTTTCAAAGGGAAGGGGGAAGTACTAATTATATACGTAAATATATAGACCAACAACCAAGGGCAAATCGAATGCGGAAGTTCTTTCTTTGATTCTCTTTAAACACTTTTTGACCCAGATTTTGAGCTCTGAGGAGATTTTTTTGTTTTTCCACTTTAATACTTATCATATTTGAAAGCTTATCGACTGGCCACTTGGTTGCAAATTTTTCTTAATTGCCGCTAATTCTTCTCGTTGTCTATTTAAAATTTTTATTATCTCTCATTGTTGTTGTTGTTGTTGGTTTTTTTCTTTTGCCTTTCAATTTGCCGCTCGTCGTTCACATTTAACTAATGGAACTTTTGTCTGCCGCAAATGGCCAAAAGCGGCAAAAAAAAAAACAAAAACAAAAAAAGTAAATAAAGAAAAAAAAGCAAAGTTTGTTTTTGCCAATCATTTCCGCAAATTGTGCAGTTTCTGCAGTTGCAGGTTAAAATTATTATGCCATAGTCACTTACTTTGGACATTCTGCATATAGACATCTAAAAAAATATAAAATATTTGGTGAAACAAATGCCCAGAGCCATAAATGGAAAATTTTTCAATTTTTCAGACTTAAAAATTATCACGCCTTTTTGGTCAAGTAAAACAATTTCAAGCGTTGAGAGTTTGGCAATGGCAATAAAACCTATTAACAAGTTTCACTAAACATTTTTCCAAAGATGAGATGAAGATTCAATTATGTCAAATAAAAGGGACGTGTGTGGGAAAACTGAAAAACCAAATAAAATATACACAATTGAGTTTCCTTTTTAGTTTTCCCTCTGCTTTTGTTTAGGTATTGAAATGGTTTTGTGAGTCCTTAGAATAGGAGTTTCGCTCTATTTTCCTCCATAGATGGAGATTTCGTAGTATATAGAATAAGTTTCTGTATAATATAAAGATAACTACGATAAAGTTTCATTTGACTTATTCGCCCTGTGTAAACTAAAATGCGTGGGAGAAATAAAAATTCAACTGTTTACCCGGATATAATTTCAATTTGCACTGAATCAAAGAGACTGCTGGTCAGATGGACAATAAATTTATTTATTATCCATTAAATAATATGCATATCTAAATATGTAGAAAATGTAAATTTATTAAATCAATGCCAAATACCAGTTATAAATTTATATAAATTTGTATATACATATATCATCTGTCGGATAGTAAATATATCACCCTCTCTCTGTGTAATGCAATAAATTGCAGAAATATTGATAAACTGAAAATATTCAAAAAATTAAAAATAAAAAAAAAAAAAGAAAAAGGTAAACCGAAAGCAACAAGGAGGATTACCAAAAATTGACAACCATTAAATTGCATTTCTATGCAAATTGAAATGTAATTTAAAAAGTTTAAATGGAATGTGGATTTTGAAATGGGGGAAAAGGATGAGAGGGAAATGCAAACGGATATGAACAGGGGAAGTGCATGAGGGAAATGCACACATGTGTCACATTAATAGGTAAATAAAGTGAATTAAAATTAAATGTCAATTGCCAAAGGGATTATGCCAAATGCAAAATGAAATGGACAATGAACTGTAAACATAAATGTGTAAATAAAACCAGACAAAAGAGTTCTATATAGTAAGCCTAACATCCACTCACCGATATCTGAACGCTCTCTCTCTCTCTTAGTGTTAAGGCTACTTTTGAAAGATATACATATGTGGAAATATACATAAATAAATGAATGAAACCAAATAATAAATACGAAAGAAGAAAAGTAAACATCGTAATAAGTTAAAATCTATTTTTGACCGATCGTTGCTATAAGATATACACAGTTGTTCCATCGTTATGATTTCAGTATATAAATATATACATATATACATGAACAATATTTACACTGTATATAGACGGAGATGCTGACTGCAAACTTTTGATCAAAATTAAGAAACTCTTTCTCCTTTCATGTACAAAAACCAAGTTCTATTTGTTTACTATTACTTATATTTTTTCATACGATAAATATAATGTATCAAACACTTGCAAAATTTTATATTACTTTCTGTAAAGGAAAACTAGAAAGAGTGCGATAGAATAAATGGATGTGCTAGAAAGAGAGCAACCGCTGACTGTCAAATCTGTTTAGCTGACTTTGACAGCAATCGAAAAGAGTTTGGGGGGGGGATGGCTGGAAAATAAATTGTTTTAGTTATATACAACTTCAATTCTTTGTTTTCAACATTTCGCCACTTGACTTGTAAATGGGCGACAACCACAACAACGACAAGAACAACAACAATAAAAGGGAACAAGTGTTGACCCAGTTATTTAGCCCCAAAAAAAAAACACACGTCAACAAAGAAATAAAAACGTTGGAGTTCTTCTTCATCTGGCTATACTTCTTGCCTTCATCCTTCTCCTTCTTTACTCCATCGTTTCTTCTTTTTCTCGCTAATGACACGCTGAAATGTATGCTATGATGGCAAATATGCTGACATAACCATAGAGCATAAAAATTAAAGATATATGAGAGTTGTAAGACAAAGATAGATAAAGAGAGACAGAGAGAGAGAGACAGACGTACAGATAGAGAGAATCCACAAAATACAAACTGTTGTTGACCATAAAATGGCAGGAAAAGCCAAAGATGTGGCAAAAACGGGAAAGATGTGGCCCAGCATGACGCCCTTGGGAAAGTTTCCGACTCAAGAAAGAAAGTTTCCTTTTTTTTTTTCTCTCCTTTTCTTACGAATCCTGACTCTATGTGCGTGTGTGTGTGTGTAAGCGCGATGGCAATGGAGAAAAGCAGATAGAACGAGGAGTTTTGCGGCTAAGAAATATGATTTGGTCTGAGAGTTGAACAATTTATGAGGAAGTTACGCACATTAAACAACCTCAGATTACACTAAGCAATGTTAATAAAGTTCAGACTTCAAAACTTATGCCAGAATGTAAAATAAATTGTGTGAAAAGCAGTTTTCTTTTTTTTTTTTGGATACCAAAAGGAAACGCAAAATACACAGACGCAAAGAGAGGAAAAGAGGAAAAATATTATAATGGTTAGGAATAGAGCATATAATCCGACAGACATCCAAGCTAGTCTAAGCTGAAGAGAAAATGGTTTTGGGAAATCCTAAGAATTTTGGTTTATCTTAATAGTTTTAGGTTAAATATGGCATTTTAGGGATTAAATTCATTATGTACACGCCGAGATGAAATTTTTCGCTGTTACTTACCATCGAGTATTTCGAATGGAATTTAATACTAATTAAACTAACTAATTTGATTAAAATTAAGTTTTATTTGTGTTTTTTAATTTACGGAGTTCAATTTATTTTAAATCATTTCTCATTGCAGATGCCTTTTAGCCAGTAAGAGACGCAAGAATTTTTAATTTGAACTTTTTTACTTGTGCCAAATTGCCCAAAAAGGGGTAAGTCAATTTTTTTAACAACTCAATTGAAAAAATAAAAAATATGTTTAACTAAGTTTTTTCGACTCATTAACAACCCAAATCAAGCTAAAATTTAGTTTCAATGTCTAAATTCTCTGACACATTGTTTGAGAACTAAACCTTTCCCTAAAACCTTCGACCGCCGACATCTAACCCTTGACCTAACCTAACATACAAAATGATTAGTTCTGCTGGTCCAAAAAAAAAAGCAAAGAAAACAGAAAAAAAACACCGAAACCGAAACTAAACTAAACGAAACTAAACTAAAAATCTATTATAACTTTTTTTGCCACATACAAAACGTGAAACTTTTTTCACCTCTCCTCTCCCTCCTCTCCTCTTGCTCACATTCCTCCCTCCACGCAAAAAAGTTTTTTAGTTTTAGCATTTTTACTTGGTTCTTTTTTTTTGGGTTTTCTGGCCCTATGCTGGGAATGTGCTGCCAATTAGAAGTTTATGTTAGCAGAGTTTAACTTGGGGAATCAAATTAATTTCTCTCCTCTAACTGAATTTCTCTGTGTGTGCGTGCGTGTTAATCAAATTGTGGCAGGAGGCTGCCTGACGACAAACGAGGGAAAGAGGTAAAGACGAATTTGTTAGTAGCATGGGAGAGGCTTAAATTTCTTGCCTTTTGGCTATGACTGGGCTCACCGATAAGCCTAGAAAATTTCACTCAGTTTATAATAATTAGCTGCGTGACCAACAGACAACCTGACAAAAAGTTCACACTCTGCCCCAAGGGCGTATTGTTGTAAATCACTAGCAAATCTCGGTATACCAAATACCAAATAATCCTTAACAAATGTTGCATACTTTAGGGGGAGATTTTAAACTATGTATTGTACGTTTTATGAAAGGGTTAAAGGATTTCAAAAGTTATTCAAAAGTGTGGGACAAAGGTGCAAGGGCATATAACTAATTAAAAAAGGAACTACTTAAAAATATTATAATTAAGTCAAATTCATCATTGATTTTTCTTGAAAATGTAATTTTAACAAATGTAAAAAATCTAAAATTACAGTTTTATAAAAAAAAAAACAAAACAAAAATAATCGATGGTCGATATTAAAGCATTGTTCCAGTATTTGGTTAAATGTTTTTAAAGCCTGGAGTAGATCAGTAGTTGGTTCGACTTAGTTAGTGTCAATAATATTAGAAACAGGAAAGCCTTCTTTTTCAATGTACAATGATCTCTTATTTCAATTGATGTATGTTGGATGTATTTTTTATATATTCATATAAATATATAATGGTATAGATAGATATTCATAACTTGGTTAAAATGCATTCTCGATTATATTATAGCCACAAACATTTAATCTGCCATCGTTCAACTAAACGGAATTCCAAAAATTGTAGAGTTCTTATCAGAGTTTCTGTGACCGAAAATTCCTACCAATTTTCATATATTTTTTTATATAATAAATGATTTTAGCATCTCTTCTCCCTCTCTCTCCCTCTCTCTCTTTTCCTTTCGGTCTATTTCCGTTCTTTTCCTCTGGCAATTGCCTTCATTTGTGTCTGAAAACTTGGCAATGAAATATTCGTCTGCATAGCCCGACTCTGAATCACATTCACACACACACATACACTCGAGTGAAACCCCATTAAATGCCACTTACTAGCTCTAATAGTTTGCTTAGGCCAACATACATACATACATACTCAGACATAAACACACACCCAAGCATACAATATGTTGTCCGTTTTTCTTCAGCACCCCGTTCCATTTCCTCTGAATTCCACGTTCCTTGTTACCCTTACTCCAACATTACCAGTTCCAGTTGCCATCGTTTACCACATTAACCTCATGTTTTACGACGACTTGGCAGGCCGCATGAGAAATTTATTTACATTTCATGGTCCTGGGGCAACATGTTGCAGTGTGACTATGAGGATATATATTATATACATATGTATACATATATATATATATATATATGTATGTACATACGTATATACCATTTATATATATATGTGTGTGTGTATGTGTGTGTATGTTTGCAATATTTGACACAAGTCCAAAGTGGCAAAGCGGGCCGACAATGCATAACTCAAAGTGCAGGCAAACAGGAGTTGCCAGTTGGTAAACAGCCGAACAGAGCAATCGCAAAGGCAGAAAGCCAAGAAATATGTATAAAGGGAGAGAGAAGGAGAGGAAGAAAGGATGATAAAAGAGATGATAAAAGAGAGAAATAAAGAGGAGATAACAGATAGGCAGGGAAATATACGACCACTGTAAGTTCTATTTTAAGGACCTTTTTTGAATCAATCATTTCTACTTTACATGATGGGAAACGATTTATTATAGTTAAATGCAATATTATTTAGAAGTAGAGGACTTTGTTGATAATTAGGACGTATGTAAATAGAATTATCATTTTTGCAAACGTATTGGGATCAATAAAGATCTTCCATATGTTGAAATCTCAAAGCCGATAAAATTGTAACAAAACCGTATATTAAAACAATATCGCTACAGTCTAGAAATGCGTTTGCAAACGGTTTAAAATTTTGGTTAGCCAAATTTAATTTAATTTTTTTTGTCCTTTCTTGCTTATGCAATAAAAATCCATTGCCATAAATTTCATCATCGAGTAAGTGGAATAGCCGGAAAAGCAACGTGTGTGTGTGTGTTTGCCACGCCCACGATTTGCTGCGACCTCCCTCGCTGGATTTTTAATTGCGCCATAAATCAAATCTAGGAGATAAATGGGCCAACAGTTAAAGGGCTGCTAACCAAATGGGAGCCATAAGCTGATAAGAGAGACAGAGAGAGAGAGAGAGAGAGAGAGAGCGAGAGAGTGACTGACTAAAAGACGGGATACAGATTTCGGAGGGGAGAGGAGCAATAGAGCTGGAAAAAGAGAAGCAAAATATAGGTGGAAAGGGGGGGAGTGGGGCGGTGGATAAAGTGCGACAGATGAAAAAGGACGTGATGGCCGGGGGGGCTAAGGCTTTAAAATATGTCAAAGTGCTGACCATTTACTGCAGACCCCTCTCCCGCCCCCATATCCTCCCCCCTCATCATCATTCACTACTGTGTCCTGCCCATGGACTTCGCTTCTTCATTCATTCATTCGTTTAATTTTAACGACAGCGTTCAACGTAATCAAGCCTCTAATTAAGTTGATAAACTTTGCCTCCTGACACGTCAAAAAGAGAAAAGAAAAGCAAAGCACAAAAAAAAAACTGTTAATTAAGTCATGGTTATGGCTTTGCAGATACCCTGTATTTATTGTGGTGATCTTATATAGCAGGTTCCGGTTATAGATTCTGACTAAAAACAATTTACAAAGGGGCAACTAATGAGATTCCTATGTTATCCAGTCTATATAAATATTGGAATCGTTAATAGGAACAATCTTGTGTTCTCGTAGATAAATAAATCATACACAAAAGTCGTTCTAGAGCTCCCTTTCACTGGGATTCTTTTGTCTATTCGAACGCATAGAATACCTAATAGGAAAACTAATTGACAAACTAAAAAACTTTAAATGAATTTGGCCTGTGGTAATATACCCTCTTAATATTTGACTACAGGGTATGAAAAAAGAAAAATGCCAAACTAAATTTTCCGTTTGGCAGACGAAAGTCGTCGGCCATTTCACGCCACAGTGAACACTTTTCCCCTCCCCCTCTCTCTCTCTCTCTATCTCTATCTTCCATTCACAACTAAAACTTTTTGGCGTTAGTTTTTTTTCCCCTATCCTTATATATATATATATATATATATATGTATATATATGGATGTATTTTGGCTGATTTCCGGCAAATGTCGCCTTCTGTCTTTTAGCGGTCGCTGCTGCAAAGGGGGAAGGAACGAACGGACTATTCGAGGAGCATACGGTGGATCCGCCTTCTAATTTAATTAAGTGCGGCGACGCGGCGCCTGTTTGTTTGTTTTCTACGCCAAAACACAAAAAACAAAAAGAAATATATAAAAAAAAGTTTGCTAACAAAAAAACTTGCGAGATGGCAAAGAAAACTTCCTCTAGAACAGTTGGCGCGGATTTAATTTGCTGGTTTTATACTTTTTAATTACTAGACAAACAGATTTATATATACCTATATCTATATATTTGTATATATATATAGAGTGAAGATGGGATGGCAATTCGGTCTTAGAATCAGTCGTTATATTCCTTTTATATTAATTTATTTGCCGTTAACTCAATGACTGAGTAAATATTTCTTTTTCACAGAATTAAGTACTTAAATTGCACGCTAGAAATCGCATTAGATAATATAAAGGATTAAGTCAGGGACAATAGATAAAAAAACTCACAATATTTCATATTTTATTCTGAATATTTATTTCGTATTTCATTTAGCATAAGGAGGGATGAGGAATTTATAAAAGGCATGCATGATATACTTATATTAATCTAATCCCTTTATGTTATATATAGGATTTTCACAAATTAAAAACAATTTGTTTTTCGTTCATTTTATTTATGTTAAATTTAAATAATGAAAGAATTTATGCAAAAAAATTAGTTTTTATGCTAAAAATTTTAAATCTTGTTAGAGTTAGTAAAATAATTAAGAAACAAATATATGTTTATTGTTGGAATCCACGATTCGATTGGTGATTCGGCCAGGCAATTCATTTATTGATTTAATCCCATGCCTAGACAAATCCATTAGTTGATAATATCCAATCCATTGTCAATTACCAAACGTTTAACCCTCTTGAACCATTAGATCAGAGTTTTATATTACAAAGACAAGAGGCAAAGGAAAGAAGCAAACAAACAAGAAATGAAATCAGAGCAGAACTGACCTAAGCTACAAAAAAAAACCCACTCAACTGAATGGTAGTAAAATGCAAATGGAAAAGCTCCTATTCCGGTTCTTTATATTGAATAATTGTAGTATTGGTATATCACAAAAGGCGACTGCCTCCAACAGAACAACTCAACAAGTTTGCCCCATTTGACAAAAGGAAAAGCGTGACAAATTGTTGTTGGCTATCAAACCACAACGAAAGGCACAAGGCAAAAGAATAAGGCAAAAAGGAGGAGAGAAAAAAAAGAAATAAAATAAAAATCCCAAAACGAGACCAGGCCATAAATCCTCCCCTTACTTACATTCATCTGGCTAGCTAGTGAAAATTTGTCAAGCTTTTTGGCCTTGCCAATTGATTTAGACCGAAATCCAATTGGCTAGAAAACAAAACAAAATAAATGGAAAAAATTCCAATAAAAAACGAACAAAATGAACAAAACAAAACAAAACAAAACTTACGCAAGTCCGTTTACTGGCCGTAAAAGTTTTAGCAGCACTTGCCACAACAAAACAGATTTTTCCCGGCCCTAACAAGCAAAATAAACACACACAACACGAACATACAATACAAACCAAAAAGAAAAAAAAAAAACAACAAAAACAACAACAACAGCAACACCAACAATAACAACAATTGCTGCAGCAGCACCAACTCGAGAGCCAAGAAAACAAACAACAAAAATCAACCCAAGACAACCAAAAAATGCATCTGCACGTGAGCGCATCTTAAAGATACAAATTTTCGTCTTCGGCTTCCTCATTTGATGGCACTTGAACATTTCAGTTTAGTTTTGGTTTGCTTTGGTCTGCTATTTGCTTGCTTCTCTGCCTGTCTGTCTGCTGTCTGTCTGTCTGTTGTCTGTCTGTCTGTTTGTCTGTCCGTCCAAAAGGTAACTTTAAATACGCGCCAAAAAACAAAAAAGAAAAGAGAAATAAGAAAAAAAATTAGGTGAGAATACTGAAAAAACTTTGTTTTCTATCTGTCAGTTGCATTTCAGAAGTTGTGCGAACTGTCGCACATCATTTTCTACTCACTCCTCCCACAACACAGGAAAATGCTTCATGATGAGCATCAGAATATAAGGAAGAGAAAAGTCGAAATGAAAATACTCTAATCTGAAAAATTAATGTTTCCGAATTTATATTATAAACTATGGTAAAAGAAAATGAAGAAGGAAAATATTAATATAATATGCGAAGGCAAAACAAATGTTAAGCGAAAGGAAAATCAAAAGAAAGATGCCAGCTTACTAAGCAAAATAATGAAAGAATAAAATTATTAGAACCTCAATAACATAAAGGAGAGAGTAATCGCTGGATTTTACTATAATATTAATTATATTTCTATTAAGTTCGATTAGAAATAATATAATTTCTCATCCCTTGCCGCAGAAATGGCCCTAAAATGTTACCAACTTCATAGCAAATTCATGAAACACGACTTCAAATAAATATTTTTCATGGCACACATAATAAAAAAAACACAAAATACAAAAACAACAAATACACAGTAAAAAAAAGCACAGCTAATAAATCAAGCAAATATTTGGGTCACGCTTCCGTAACATTGGGAAGAGAAAAAGGGGAGGTGGCTACTCTAGAGAAAGGTGGAGGGGGGTCAGGGGCAGGGACAGGGCAAAGTGAAAGAGGTGCAAATGGACATCATGGACAAGTGGTTACTTAGCGAAGAAAAATATTTGCTTGGAAAATTGCCTGTAAATATTTCTCTTACGTGAAAATGACAACGAGTCATCGTCATCTGGCTATGATTTATGTGTGCACACATACATAGTATGTATGTATGCATATCATGTATATACGATATATGTATAATAACTATATAGAAACTTGACCTCGAATCGTATCAAAATATAATTCAATAAAGTGTGTGTCAATAATAGAAATCCACTCAATCAATTCCAAACGATTACCAAAAGGAAAACATACTCACGCACACCCACACACACATACACAAAATTTGTGAGAACTTTAACTTTTACCGAATGTTTTTCTGTTTTTCTTAATATTTTTCCAGTTGTTTTATTTCTATTTTTTTTGTGGGCTTTAAGTCGCTAAATGTCAACTTGTCTCTGTGTCTGTGTGTCTGTCTGTCTGTGTGTGTGTGGTTGGCTGGAAAAGTGCACTTCCTGTCGGCCATTTGTCGAAATGAGCTGCCAAGGATTGCGGCGGGCACAAGGCACAGGACAAACAACTGTAAAATGCATTTGGACATGTCCACGGGGACTAGTAGATAGACATGCCGGAGACGGGTGGGGGAGTACAGACCGATGTGGATGGCTGGTTGCCTCTGCCATAAAAGTAAATGGAACATTCTACGAATCCAACTCATGAGTCTCTGCATTAGTGTGTTGTGTCTCTGTGTGGGTGTGTGTGTGTGTGTGTGTGTGTGTGTCAGCTGCTAACTTTAAAAGCTAAAAATGTTTATAGAAAACTCGTTACACAAATCGAATAGAAAATTTTCTCTTCTTTTTTTTTTTTTTTACACTACAAACACAACTTGCACCGTGACCCAAGGGTGGGGGAGGTCGGTATGGGGAACGCCCTGGCAACGGCAAAAGCAAAGTCACTAATTTCCAATCGTAAAAACTTCAATTGCATTTTTAGAAGTGGAAATGCAATTTCTTTTGAGGCTGAGAGCGAGAAAATCAAATCTTTAAATAAATTCAAAGGAAATGAAAGTTTAAGGCGAGAATGATAAGGTTAAAAAATAATTGTGATAAATTAGAAATAAAATCCAAGATTTACCTGCACTAATTAAATGAGACTAAATGGGTCGATTTTCTGGAAGATAATTCTCGGAATAATCAGCTATTTGAACCAAGATTGCCTTAGAAATGTTAACTTAGGACAAGGACTCCTAAAATTACAATTTAAAATCTTTTTGCTATTCAAACTATTTGGTCAAGCAAATGAATCGATATTCGATTCGAGCAGTTCCGCATATATGTATATGTATATACATATATTCATGCTTAAATCCAAGTAAGCTAATCAAATTGGCAGAATGCCATTCAATTTGCATGAGAATGATTCATCTAGTCAATTTTTCATCTCAACAGAGATGCCCATTGAACCAACTTTACAAAATATTCTCTGATGCCTGAATAAATTAAATCACAAGTTAGTTTAATTCGATATAAAATCAATAAAAAATCAGTTGCTGGAAATTTTTGAACTTGATAAAAAAGTCATTGGAGAAAATAATAATGCGGCTGCTTTATGTTTATCTAATTTGTAAAGAACTATGTAGAATGATTTAATTTTTATACCCTGCACTGTCTCCCATATTCAAGAATGTTTTAAGGATATTAGAACATAAACCCCAAGGATTCAATAGTAAACTTTTAAATATTCGATAGGATAGATGTGTAGTAAGCACTTTGGTTAACATTTGAATTACTAAATATGATTATTTTGGTTTTTTTAACTGCATTTTGAATATTTATTAGAAAGTCTTCTAAATTAATAAAATTTTTCGATTTATTAATGATTGAAAATAACATTTTAAATTGCTTGTTGACCTGTTCATTACGCTATTTAGGTAAATTATAACTGTTTTACCTATTTCGATGGCAATTTTGTACAATATTAATGAAATTTTATCATGTTTAAAATATTTCTGAATGCAGAAACGAGGCAGGTTTGTAATCAGCTTTCTGTCAACTGGCAAATGAGTGACCAGTCGTTGGAGTAGTCAGACATTTCAATCAGTGTGGTGGTGTGTCTAACTAACCGAACGAGCACATCTAACGATGTTGTCTTCCAATTGCTAATCACTTTATTGAGTGACGACTGAGGCTACGGTCCACTGCTGTGCCAGCAGCAGCTGGTTGCAGGCTGGTTGCCGGTTGGTTGCTCCATTTGCCAAATTATTCACTTTGCAAGTGAATTTGATTTATGCAACTATCGGAGCAACTGTTGTTCCACTTCTGCTCTAATAACTGGTATGGAATCGTATGTAGACCCATAAATCTTGAGGTTGTCATCGTTGCCAGATCGTGGCGGGTGGCGGCATCAAACTGGGAAGGAAGAAACGTGCCAAATATCTAATCAGACGAATCATCATTTGGTCAGGTGGGAAATATTGGAAACTCTTCAAAGGTTAAAGAATATCTAAAGCAAGGTTAACATTTTCCTAGAGCGTAGATATTTTTCTCCTATTCCTCGAGATACCCTTGCTGAACGGGTACATGTACAAATATAGCAACATTATTTGATTACAAAGATATTTGATATTTCCAAGACGGATGGAAAGACATTGATTTAGAAATTAACTTGATGTTAGGGGCTTTTAGTACTTCCAAATAAAAGTGGTAATACCGTAGAAGAAAAGGTGGATTGATTGGTGGCGGGGGTGGGATGGTGGAAACGCGCCCTCACAAGGATATAAAAACAAGTGCAGGCGCCCTTTTAATGTTCCTTTTGTATGTATTTCGTTTTTTTGTATTCCCTCCCCCTTTTTTTTTTTGTTCAACATGCAAATTTGATGCAAAAATATGTGAAATTTTTCGATTTTTGTGAAACGAAACTAGCCGCACTGCTGGCGCAATGTTCTTTGACTACTCTTGTTACTCCAACTGCACTCTGGATGGGCTACTGCTACTGTTACTACTACTACTACTACTACTGGGCTGCAAAAATTTATGGCGTTTGCATGTCTAAATTTATCTGCTTGTTTCACATGCAAATGCAGCCGAGCAGCAGAAGCACTCGCACTGTAAAGGCAAAGGAACAGAGTTTCCATCTAGTAATGGTGATAAAAATAGAAACATTTTGCAAGCAAAACATGCCAACTGCTGAATTCGACAAATACATATAGTACACATACATATGTCCATATATATATATATATATATATATATAATATTATGTATATACATATATGTATAGATATAGTATAACAAGTATTTGCCATGACTCTTGCGTTACCTTTAACTGATTTCTGTTTTATATGCGTTTTTTTTTTACCCCGTTAAGGAAACCATGTCAGTGTCCCAAAAAGACCCAAAAGGATCAAAGGGGGGGTGTGCAGAGTGTGCCAGTACAGTGGGTTGTCCATGCAAGAAAAGTGTAACCATCAGGGAATATCCAAGATGGAAAAGATTTGAGTCTCAAAAGTGGCAAATTTGCTCGATAATTCTGAAATACTTTTGAATTTAATCTTGAAAACGAATCTTCACGTACACACATAAGAAATCCATTTGTTAAACTGAGCAAGAAGAATTTTGCAAGATATTAAATATATTATTACAATAACAAACCAAAGAAATAGGAGAACAAATTTCAATAGTAATATTTCGTTTGTTTTCCTTGCTTTTATTCATTGGAAGAACATGAAAATATTATTTGCTGCTCAGAAAACTTGAATATTATTGTTTTACTTAAAAGAAAAATAAATATTTTGTTTCTGTCAAACAATTGTCCCTGGATGCGATCAATGCTCGTTCGTTAGGCTTAGGTTAGTTTATAGTTTTCTAGTTATATTCCGCCAAACTTTAATCAAGCTCCTCTGACATTTGTTTTCAAGACACTAATTTTACCTTCATATTAAATGGAAGGCATACACTTTAATTTATTATCGAAAACTAGAAAGAATTGTTAACTGCACTGTAAAAAAAAATAAAACAAAGTTGGCGAATGTTTAAATCGAAGCATTGTATCAATTCTCTAATAGATAACCTTTCAAATAGCCATCACCAACTTTATCATTCACAAACCAATATTTCCAGCAAACGCAACTAATCAGGCATGTCAAAAGTAAATATTTATTTTATTGTAAAAATAAAAGAAAAGAATTTTGTTTATCATTTTATGAGAGAATATCCATACCCTTTGCTCTATGCCAGGTTTCTGCTGTTTGACAAATTTAAGTATTAAATATTAATACAAATTATAATTTTCTATTTGTAATATTTTGGTTTTTCCGTTCTTTTCTTTTAAATTTTTTTACATTGCACAGATAAAATGACATAGTGAAAATGACCTTTCCTTCTGCAGTCAAGAAAGTTACGTTTAGCCAATCGAAAGAATCTCTCATAACTTGACTTCTGTTTACCTATTCAATAACTCAAGTGTTTCAGGTTAAGAGTCATTCCATCACTTATATTCCCAATGTATTTTTTTTCTTTAATAAAATAAAATAAAGTAAAAAAAAATTTATTTTTTCCAGTTTTTCCTTGCCGAATTCCATTTCCAATTATTTGCATGCCATGGATTGTTGCTGGTTGTGGCTTTGTTGGGGGGGCGGTGGGCGCGGCATAGTATGGCTCACATCGCATCGCCTCGCCATGTGGCACGTTGCTCTTTCATCATACGTGTTCATTCATAAAAATTTTATATTTATTTGCATGCGCAAAACAGACAAAAAGCCCGAAACGAACCAAACACCGAACTCATGGTCTCAGTTGCCAACCTACAAACCACTTCCCCATTGGTTCTGTCCCCTAGCATACCCTACATTCCCCTCGCCCACTGAGTGTTTTGACCTTGAGCTATGGAGCAGATGAGTCGACCGAGAGGCGGCTTAAGTTCTTTTTTTTTTTTTTTTTGTCTCGCTTTCTCTTTGGCTTTTTGCAACTGTTTTAATATTCCTTTAAGATACGGATACGATTGCGACTCCTCTTTGGTTCATTCCTTTGGAGTTCTCTGTGAATTGTTGGCCCATTTGAGCGATTCCTTAGTACACATTGTTTATTTGTATACCTTTTTTTTCGGGTCGTCCATAGCCAACGGTTATTTGCTGCCACCTACGTGACTTTACCCCTCTGTTCTCTCTGTGCCCACCAACTGGCTAGGTCTGTGGGGCAACAAGTGAGACATGGGCCCCAAATCCAGTGGCGCAAAAGTGGAGCAACTTCAAAAAGTTGCTTCAATGTACATATGTATGTATGTATGTAGTTTAAGGCGGGGCTCAACATGTAACATTCACTAGAAGGCACTCTTCACTTCGCCCTGTCTCCTTCACACAACTTTAGCCAAAGTTCTCTTTAGGCTTCATAAGTTTTTTTCTTTCTGTCCGTTTTGCATTGACAAAATCCAAATCCGACAAGTCGGTGGGCGAACAATTTGTATAAGTTTTCAATTGGAGAGGCCGTTGCTCAAGTCAATTGAGGATTATTATGGATTATAGAGACTTGTTGCTGGCTGGGACAACTTAAAGTTTTTACAACAATTTTTTGTTTTTTAACAACTTTAACACTTAAAGAAGACAAAATTTGCATTAGTCAGATTAAGTGCACTCAGGGTTATTTGATTCAACAGCAAAATATTTAATTCTAGAATATATAGACTTTTTTATCGAGAAGAAGAATATATTTTTAAAGATTTTGGTTCAGAGTCCATTGATGTTAAAATAATCGATAAATTATATTCCACAATGTCCTAAATCTAAGAAGGTTAAAGATATATACAAATTTTAATTTCTTTTTTTGAATCGTGGGTCTGAAACTATTTGTTGTTTGTTAAATTGAAATATTTGCATCGAGAATGCTTTATGATTCATCGAACTATATTTGATTATCTAACGATTTCTGAATGAAATGTGTAAATGAATTTAAAGTAAACTTTTCAAACTTATATTCGTGATTCTTCTTACAGGATTTATGGGGAAATTTTTTATATTCAGCTTAATGCTATAATATTGTATATTATGAATACTATGGTTAATTAAACGTTTTGAGTCAACTTTATAGCAGTTACCTGACATTAATATCCATTAGTCACCACCAGCCATATATCACTGGTCTAATCCATCTTCTCCTCAACTGCCTTGCACCTTGTGCGTGTATTCTATCTTTATTTCACCTTTGTCCTACATGCATTTAAAGTTGGTTGTCTGCACTTTTTTTTACCACCTACCTGGCACACTTTGTAGTCACTTTTTATGACAAATATAACCCCAAAAAGAATGTTGCTGGGCTAGCCGACCACGCCCACCAAAGGACTCTGTTGGCCTGAGACAAATGCCTTTGGCCATTGTACAGAGGAATGAAGGCGAACGATGAGGCAAAAAGGGAACTCAAGCTCAGTGTCTCGTTAAAATCAGCAGAGAAGCTGGTAGAGAAAATGATAGAGAATGGAGAGAGAATGAGAAAGAAGGACTAGATATATATATGGCTGGCTTTCCATTATATACATACATATACAGTGGGGTGCTATCTGTCGGCTTACAATATCCTTGTTTCATTTTTATTTTACTTCTTTTTTTTTTTGTTATATTTTTCATCTTTTTTATTTTTTTTGGTTCTTGTTGCCGCTGTCTTGTTAACAACACCAGGAGGCAGACACTTCTGTAGCAACAACAGCTTCCGCTATCCCGTACTCCGATGGCTTTGCTTTTCTAAAGTTTTACGCGTGTCCTCGTTGCCGTCGCCGTCGCCGTCGTCTTCTTAGTCGTTGTCGCCTTCTTTATGTGGCAGGAGAAGACTATGAGATCGCCGCTGCTTTGTGTCTAGTAAAATGGTTTTTAAAGATGAATGTTTAACGGCTTCTGCTGATGACTGTGGATGAACTCAAAATGCTGCTACAACTGAAATACAATGTGTGGCCATTGATGATGGAATCTAAACAGAGGAAGAGGTGCTTGTTTCTTTTTTTTTTTTTTTTTGCTTCTCCCATTCTCGTTTGCGGAAGTGCTGGGCAGGCAGATAAACAGATCTTAAGTGGGGGATTTGACAAGGAGGTAAAAGTCCAAAGTGGAGGTCAACAAAACCTGGGAAAGTTCACAAAAGTTACTTCAAATTCACAATTGATGCATTTATATTAAGAGTAGTAGATATATTATCTTAGTTGAAAGATGCTAACGATAAAAATATATAGAGATTTGCTCTGTTCTTTGAAAGTATACACTATCTTTTGGTTACCCATATAATGCAGTTAAATAAATTTTAGTAGGAAACAAATATTAGAGAAATTTTTCTATTCACATTTTTAAAATATGCATCCACACTTTCTTGGTAACATTTTCTAACCACAATATATTACTAAATGTTTAATTTAAGCTTGTATTTTTATCATGTTAGTGTAATATTTTGAACTATGTATGTATGTATGTATGTATATATATAGTTAAGTCTTATGATCGGCTTTACTTGCTTTCGCATGGTTTGTTTATATTCTGTTATTTTTTGGCTCACTTTATAACAGTTTTTCGATAGTTTACTTTGCTCCCTCGTGTTTTTGCGCTGTCGCCTGTCGTGCCACTCCCCTTCTCCGACATTCCTTCATGGCATTAAGACATACACTTACTAAAAAGATATCAGCTTGGTGGAAAATTGTTAAGACACGCCCCAAAACACACACAATACACTTCCAGTTACAGCTTCATTTTTCGAGATTGTCAAGAAGAAAATCCAAGCAGAGAAAACAAAAAAGGAAAGAAACAAAAAGTATAGCGAAGCAGCTCTAAAAGAAATCCCCTTGAATTTTACCCACAGTACCCCCCTCCTCCTCCTGTCTGACGGTCCCAATGTTTCATCTATCGCTGTTCTTGACTTTGCCATTTTTTGCTATTTTTACTTTGCACTTTATTGCCAACACAATCTATACAGAACAGTACCCCTTCTTTCCCCCTAACGTCCCTTGGCCTTTTACTGATTGATTTGCCTCCATTTGCAAAGTCAATTATAAATGCTAATGGCGAAGAGATCAAATTTATTAGATTTTCGTTGGCAATTATGCTGCAAGCAGGATATTAAAGTTTTGTTAATGATTTTTGCTTATGTCAAAAGTCAATATCTTTAAGTCAATTTTCCTTGTGGATGGAATTTTTGAGACAAACAATTTAAACAATTAAAACAAAATTTTAAATGGATAATTAAAAGTATAAAGAAACTTAACACACACAATCCCATAGTAAAGTTTTGTCAAAAGTTTAAAATGTTCAACGCCCCACGCTAAAAATGGTAAAAAGTTTCGATACTCCCTTTTATTTTAATGCTAGACTTGCTGAGAGCGGTTTTATTTTAGTCAACTTAATTAGCAAGTTGATGATTTTTTAACGCTTAATCGAGCACAGGTAATGATTTCATTAAAATTTGTGTTCTAGGGGGAGGTTTTGACAGGGTGTAAATTGCATCATGATTATTAAATTGCCTCTGCCAAAGCTGAGAGGCAAGAGAAATTTTGTGCAGTTTTTGTGGGTAAACTAAACTTGTTTAAAAGTTGTAAATGTTGCAAATTAGTTGGCTTACGGATAATAATAACTTTGAGAGTGAGTACTGGGAGATTTGGGAGAGAAATGCTTATGCCTAAACTAGTGCATAGTGAAATTATTGGTACAGTGAATGGCAAAATTAAGGAACGGATGAATCATGAATATTTGAACTTGTGATCAAACTAATCTGTAGGAAATTTTACTAGATCTAAACCTATTTACTGTATATGCATCTTAACATTCGATGAATATGAAAATGTCAAATATATAGAGTAAACAATTTAAGGAACTTTTAGTAACTTTTAACTAAGTTTTAATCTTGGTATTGCTAATATTCAAAATGAAATTAGAATTTTATATTTTATCGCTAAAAGTTTGCTGACCAGTTTTGAACTTTCTCAACTGTTTTGCTTAAGATGATTTCTCGGAAAAAAGTTTTCAAATTTTTCAAGTCAGTTTATGCAAATATTAGCATTTAATGCCCAACGATATGCAGTCAGTGTCATTTTTTAGTTTTCAAAGAGAGATAACTTTTAAATGGAGTGTATGGCTATATGTAACCTACATATAGTATGTACCTACATACATGTATATGTATGTATGTATTTGTTGTCAAAAATGTTATAATTTCTTTTAATTTTCTTTTCCATTTTCCATTTTCACTATTAAATGGTTTAGCCTCATTAAGACTCAATGCAACTGTTGTCGTCTCTCCAATTGAGCGTTAAATTCAACACATAATATAAGTTTTATGGTTCCAACGATATATATATACATATATATGCATGTATGTATAGCTTTATAGCTTACTACCTTAATGTTTCCCTGGACGCCGCCCCCCTCCCTTCAGTATGCCTACCTCCCTTTTACTATCTTTAACATCATGATATGACGATTTTTTGTGGTCTGTTTTTTTACTATCTCCTCTGTAAGTTGTGTTTGAGTTTGGGCTTAGCAACAATCAAACAACATTTAACACATTCAGTAAAAGGCAAGAAGAAAAGGAATGATTGGAATGAGAAAGGGAGGGAGGGAGAATGAAGGAAATTAATGTTTATACATATATATTGTATACATATATACTATAAACTTGGATATCTATTTGGTAGAATTAACTTAAGGTGAAGGTTTGGTTTAGTAAGAAAAATGTGATCGCTTTTGACAAATCCTATTTGCACGCTTCAAAGGAAAATCAATTTGACGGGGTCATAAAAAAGAAAATGTTCTTTTTTTTTCATTATTGGTTGCCGCATCTTAATTTTGTGGCATGTTGCATGTTGGGTGTTTATCTCTTTGTGTGTGTGTTTGTCGGTGTGTGCAACCCTTTTATCATTGATCATGCTTATAGAAGGAGCTGGTTGCATTTTTTATGATCATGCTAAGAACGACAGGAAATATCTGGATGACTCATTCTCGAAACCTTTTTCATTTCGTTTTGTTAAACATTTAATGGTTATTAGTAGGAAAATTTGTTTGCCATATAAATACGGTGGAGCAAGTTGTGATTTGTTGTGGATGGCATTCACTTTAGACGGCTGGCTACTGGTTAACATTGAATTTCCTCTTGCCATTCCATTGAAATCACACACACACACACACACACACACAGTCTTTAAACAATTTTACGTTTTGTCTTGCGGTTAAAGCAAGTTTCTCATTCTATTCTTGAGTAACTTTTAATTGCTTGAGGTAGGGAGATGAAGTTCTTCATGATTTTTCTTCCTCTTCATCTTGTTTTATGAAATACGCAGCCTCATTATTATTATGTAATGGATGATGACTCTGTGCCCACACACAAATACATACACCATAAAGCACACAACATTCAAAATACAAGAAACAACAACGGAACACAGCCAACGCAAGTCACTGGCAGAACTCTCATTGACACAGGGAAACCATGCCCCGGCCATGTGGAAAGAATAGAAATACTCAAGATGAAGATTTTCATTCTTAAAGGTTCATAAAGTAAAAACAATTGCAAAAGCGTGGGATTTTCAAAAGTTCTATCAAAACTTTTTAAACGAATTTAAATAATATTGATTCATTTTTTATATATTTATTTCTGATTTCAAATCTTAAACGTTTAATAATTTAATTTATTATTTAATTTATCCCTTAGAACTATTTGTAAGGACTAAAGATGAGTTAGAATTAGATTGATTCCCATTAGTTAACTGAATTGCCATTTATTAACTTATTTATAAATTATTTAAAAAAGCAAACAATTTACAATTTTCACTTTCTTTTTTATTTGTCTTCTTATCAGTGAACAGTTTGTTGCTAGCAACATTGACAAAATGTTTCCAGCTGCCAGTCGACTTTGTTGCTGTCTTGTGTGTGTCTTGTGGATTGCAACATTTATGTTGCTAGTGTAAATAGCTAGATGCAAATGTTGCCAGTCGACTTCTCTCAACATTGCGCATCAGTTTTCTGGACATCAGATTCCATTTCAGATTTCAGATTCAGTAGTTATCTGTAAGTCGTCGTGTCTTGTCTCGTTGACCTAGCCGGATTATTCCATTGTGTTGAAACATATATAAAGTGTTTCATTTATGATTCACATATAAACAAAACACAAATTGTGCATCGTCGCTTTGAAGTGTATGTAAAACAAAAGATATTCTGGGTGTGTGTCTTGTGTGTGTGTCTGTGTGTATGTACGTGAAATGCTTAAAAATGAAAACACGTCAGGGAAAATTCCAATTACAATGCAAAAGAACGGAAAAAGATATTAACACAGTTTATTAAATAAAAGTTTGAAAATTGTGAATTAGAAATTTTTAACCCCAAAAAAAAAAACATTCTACCTATGACTTATAAAAATAAAAAAAAATTAAGCAGATTGTGCATAGAAACTGATTACATTTTTAAATGATCGATGAGTGTTGAAACGATTAATTCTTCCAAGAATAATGGCTTTTTGTGATCATTAAATTGGCCCACTTTTATTTAATCTAGAAATAAAAATAAACCAAATTAAACAATTAGTGAATCTATATTTAATTTATGAATGTTTTTTCCATCTTAAACATAGATAGTCCAATTTTACGTTGAAACTTTTTTCATGTTTGGAATAATTTTCTCAGAAATTAATTAAGTTCTCGAAATGTTATCTTTTGTATTCAAAATCTTTGCCAAAATTGGGACATTTGAGAATAGCTAAAGTTGGTTGTGATCCGATTTAAATTGTTATAGATCTGCAGCTGTAAATTTTGCTTAATTTCAGTTTACTTTTCGAATTTTTAAATTTTTTTTATTAAATTCCGACACATTTTGAAATGTACATATATAGGAATTAGCAATGTTTTTCGACTAACTTTGAATTTTATTTAAATCAGATATTTGTAATAATTTTACCCATTTTTTGTAAAAATAATTTTTAAAATTTTTCTTTGTCCTTTTTTTACAATTAAAAAACTTTTAAATTATGAAAAATGAAGAGCTAATCCATTTAAAACTGAAATAATTGTAACTAATTAATAATGAAACAATAAGTGCAAAAAGTTTTAAAATAAAATACAATTTATGTTTTTCTTTTCATGGATTATGAAAAATATTTTTGACATACTAATTGTAAAAATAATTTTCTCAGAGCAAATTAATAATTGTCTGTGTGTGTGTGTGTGTGTTTTTTTGTTTTCATTTCCATTCAAATTTCATTCACAAGTGTCATCAAGTGTCAAAAGCGATTGATATATGAGCATATATACATACATATATGATGTGTGCGAAAATTAATTAAAACAAAAGAAATATGTTGTAAACAAGATAACAAAGAGAAGCTAAAGTGAAACAGTCAATAAAATAACAACAGCAACAAAAAAAAAAAAAAACAAAATTAAAGGAAATAGAGAACAAATCTCTAATATCAATATCTAAGTTGATCTCAAAAAGGCAAGCCAAATGGCCAAACCTCCAATAAGGGGCGGCATTCAGCTGCTGTTGCTAGTGATGATGATGTTAATAATGATGTTCCAGCTTGGTTTAACAATGACCACAACAGCTCCAGCAACAGCAGCAGCTTCATCATCGTCATCATCATCAGCATCAACTGTGCAGAACCGCAATAAGCAACGTTTGCAGCAATTGCAAGCAGCTCAACAGGAGGCAACAGCTAATGGACATCATTATCAGGCACATCATCATCTCCGACATGAGCAACATTTGCGTGCCGAACTGGAGGAGGCAACTGGTAGGGGAAACAATCGACAGCCACCAAGGCCAGTGGAGACTTGGCCACAACTTGAAGGTCAACAACAACATCATTTGCGTCATCATAATCGCCATCATCTGAATTGGCAACAAAGGGTTTTGCCCTCTCTACACCAGAGAACCACAGAGGGTCCCTCTGGATTCTCTACTACATCTCATCCGATACTGCATTTGACAAGCTTGAATCATAGCAGATATTTCGATCGAGAAGGTATTTATCCGGCCTGGGCTGAGCCCCGATCTACCAGAGCTCCCAATTGGCGTCAGGAATTGGACACAAGTGAAGATGATGATGATGATAGTGATTCATCGGAGGACTATGATGAAGATGAAGATGATTCTGAACTAATCAATATGCCACGCTATTCTCTCTTCAATAAAAAACTTCAGCAAGAGATATCTAAGAATAATAACAATGATGATGATGATGATGATGATGATGATGACTATGATGCCTATGATCAATTGGATGAGGTGACTCCATCTCTAAATCACAACAATAAACATCCCAGTGTGGCTAACCATCAGGATAAAACATCTTCGAAACGATACATTTTCGATTGGCTATTTAAGAGGGATAAAGATAAGGATAAGGAGAGGGAGAAGCAGAAGGAGATTGAACGAGAGAAGCAAAAGGCGATAGAACGGGAAAAGCAAAAACAAAAGGAAAAGGAAAAGGAAAAGATTTTGGAAAAACAAAAACTTATGATAACCAAGAAAACACCAACTACTGAAAAACCCCGTTTGGAACTCATCGATGCCAATTTGGAGAAAGATGACAGTTTGCTTGATGTCTCATCTGATTCAGATACCGATTCTGATTCAGTCGAAAATTTCTCCTCGGAGAAATGGAATAAACTTGAGCATGATCATTATTTAAAACAACAGAAACATCAAAAGGAACTGCAGGCCCTGAGAGATAGTAATCGGAATGCCCCATTGATAAGATCCAGAATGAGTGATATTGATGATGATAATGATAATGAGGTAAGTTTTACGTTTACTACTCTATGGCATTGCACTCATTTTAGCTTTGGATGATTACCAAATGATGTCATTAGCTATTGTTATACGTATGCCAGATGATGTTGGTGACATTGCTCCTCATAATAGATGCTGATAAGCCAAATCAAGCCGAGCCAAGCCTAGTGCGTTTAGTCAGGGCTTCGTTCAATATAAAATACATATATGTACATATATATATATGTGTGTGTGTATATAGGTGTCTTTACATGCGTATGCGTGTGCGAGTATGCGTGTGTGTGTGTGAGAGAGCCCACAAAATGACCAACCATGACCACACATATTCTGGGTTTTGATGGCTAGTCATCCAAATAACCATTGAATAAATGCCAATTTACATTGAGAAAAATAATGACTAGAAATTTTATAATTTTTTAAGTTTTTTTTGGAAACAAAATAATGAAAATTAATAATATTTTATTTTGTAAATCATTTATAAATGATTTCACTTGACCATCTTATTTACTTGATTCATTGTGAGATTAAATAAATATTGAATATATAAGAAAACTTGAAATTTCGATTTACAGACTCTGATCTATTCTAATACGATCTAATCCATATTGTTGATAAATTTGAAAGTAGTATGAGAAAATCATTCAAAGTTATTTTTATCTAATAATTCTCTGATAAGTTTAGAGACTTTATTTTTTTCAAAAACCTTTTAAGTTAAATATACAAATGTATGTATATACATATATGTACATTTATGTACATACATTCATCATGTAATGGGAGATGTTTTTTCTGCACACTTTTAATTAAATTATCATTTTAAAGTTTTTATTAAAAGACTTATGAATTTTTTTGAAGTGTACATAGTTTTGGCATATGCTGACTGACATAACTAACTACCAGACCGGCTGACTGACTGACTGACTGACTGGCTGGCCAAACCAACTAATGCCGTTTGCATTTTGGCTTACAATAAAGGCAACACTAACAACATTCACTATTACAACAATAACAACTAGCAAGTTCATACTGTTTGCTTGGTTTCGCTCTCTCCCCCTCTCTATCCCTCCCCTTCGCACTTTTGATGTGTTTTCAGTTCTCTTGTCAAATATTTACACAATGTATGCGCTGATTTCTGTACCGATTTCCCCTACCCTACCGCTCTATGTGTTGTCCTCTAGTGTTGGCCATTGTAGCTGGGGGGCTAACTAATTGAAACCAACTATGCTAACAACAAATTGTTGCATTTGATTTGTTTTTGGCTTTTTCTGCAATTCATTTGTTGTCAGCTTTTTAATTGCATTTCATTTTCTTTTAACATGCGTTGGCCATTGTGTTCGAAACCAAAGTTCTTTTCGTTTTTCCTTTCATTTGGCCACATATACTCACACATTCGCACACACACTCACATACACACCTCGAAGCGAATTTGGCCAAAAAGGGCAAATTTAATTAGCCCTCAGAGCAAAAGCAAAGCAAAAGCAAATACAATGGTTCACAGAGCGTTGAGATGGAGAAGAGAGAATCAACAGGAGAAGTTAACGAAAATTGAAAGTTTGGCAGTTGAATTGGAGGGATTGGAGGGGATGGGAAGGGAAGTATACTGAATTTTTATTATTCTTTTATATCCACTTTAGTTGCTTGAACTTAAGTTTTGAGAGGAACATCTAAGAAATCTCTCTGGAAAATGGACTATAAATGAAAATTGCTGTAATTTCAATTTTATTTTGCATACTTAGTGTAAATGATAGTAATTAAAGTGGTATAAAAGTTATTTAAATACAAATGTTTTAAACTTTAACTGAAAAGAGAAGAATATGAAAAATGTTAAGTCACACGAATCAAGTCAAGTCAATCAAGTTTCGATATCTAAATTTATTTTTAAAACCAAAATAAAGATATGGAACAAATAATTTTCATTATATTAATTATAGGTGAGAGAGGTTGTGAAATTTCGTATTGGACAGTAATTTATTTCATTGAAATCTCCCTAAAGACCTCATTAATTGTGGAATTCAATTGTTTCGATTCTAAAGTTGAGCAAATATAATGATTGTTCCATTTCTGTATTTAATGCCCCACATAAGATCTTAATCAAGAGATGAATTATTAACAAGATGCATTAAACATAATTTACACATAATTATTGTAAAAATAATTATGAAAGTGCATTGAAATAAATAATATAAAAAATGCAACACAATTAAAATCAACTTGAATTGTAATAAATTAAAATACACTCGAGAACATTGTCAAACAGCGAAAATATGAACATCTGAGCAAATTGTCGAAGAGACGGCCGAAGGGTGATGGGTGAATGTGCGACAGAGAGAGAGAGAGAGAGAGAGAGAGAGTAAAAACAACAAATATGTACAGGTGCTTGTTAAACAAGAAGAACAAAAAGGAGGGCACGAGAGAGGACAAAGGCGAAACAGGTGAATTGTGTTGCTTGTTGTTTTTGTTGTTGATGCTGATGCTGTTGTTGGCGCTCAGCCATCAGAATGACAAGGCGCCACAGTATACACTTCCCTCCTCTTGCACATTGGCACCACTTAGTCCATTCCCCTCCCCCACTCTTTATCACCACTTACACATGTCAGGAAAATCCGTTTGGTTCCATTCCCTTCCGTTTCATTCTCAACTCTTCCTCATGCCCTTGTTTCAGTTGCAAGAGCAAAAAAAAAAAAAGAGAGAACATGAATGAACTTGTTTACATGCCCGTAATGTATTTATTGTTGCCGTACTTTCTGCATTTAATTGCAAACTTTTTACAATTTGCCTCAATTTTAATGGAGGGGAAAAATGTAAAAAGAGAATTTAACAAATGATTGAAGAAAAAATGTTTCAGCACACGTTATTCTAGTTAATCCCCTTGATAGGCCATTTTAACCCTGCTTTACATTTGTTCGAATTTTTTCCATTTAAATGCAATTTGCTATCTACTACATATGTATGTACATACATATATATGTATGTACATACATACATACATACATACATACATAGCTCTTTTTACTGTTTGAAGTTGCTTTGAAATTTGCCGTGTTTTTGTAGCTTTTCAGAAAAGGTTTACCTAGCAAAATCCTTTACATCCACATACAAATGCCGATTGCCACGCCCTCTCTTATGGGATGTGATTGCATTGCACTTGTCATTGTTTCTGTTGTTGCTGGCCATAAGCTTTTAACTGCCATTTTCTATCTCTTTGGTTTTGGTTTGGTCTGGTCTGGCTCCTTCCTGCTGTTTCTTTTTGTGGTTCTGGTTATTTTTTTCCATTTTTTCGTTTTATATTCAAGCTGCCTTTGGCAAAATACATTCTGTGTTTTGGCCTTTTGTCCAGTTCTTGGCAGGAGGCGCTTGGCTTACTGTCTTTTACTATTTTAGTGAAGCGACCTCACAGAAGCACAACAAAAGAAACCCGTTATACAAAGCAATCCAATCTCATCAGCCCCCCATGATGGTGATGATGACGCTAATCATCATCATCATCATTATCATTATCATTATCATCATCATTAAAGAGCATCAACTGTGATTGCAGTTTGACCTTGAGGTCAGGAAATGACAAACTCCGACCATAAAACCCTGATATCAATGGTCAAGTTCAGGCTAATCAATACATTTGTCTTCATTATTGGGATAATTGTCGATGCGAATGCATTTATTTAACAACATTTTTAATTTGTTTTCCGATTCGAATCCATAGTCCATACACCGCTTTACACTTGACTAGGACATCCCATCTAGCACATTTCAGATTTGTAACTAAATTAGTATATATATAAAATGTGGGAAAAAGGGAGGGGGGGGTCTATATAAAATGCATTAACATCAAAGTGAAGGTGTCTCTTTGCTATCGTTAGATTAAAAGTGTGCCAAAATAAATAAATATTTCTAAATTTACATTTAACATGTAAATGCAAATTTTAAGTTTCTTTTTTTAAACGAAATTGCTAAAATATAGAGTTGCAATGTTGTAGTTTAGATGCCTCATAAATACCAGATGTGACCGATAGATTTCTTTTTATATTCTTTCGCTTTTCAAAGAAAGTATTTTTAGAATATTTCAAAAACCAAAAAATCTAGTAATAATATAGTACTTTGACTCAGTCTGTTTAAATTCTTAGTATGTTCCGATTCAACTAGCATATACATATGTACCTATTTAATTTCCAATAATTTATTCAGTTACTACACTTGCCCACAAATACAAATTTTGAATAATTTTCATCGGTTGTTGACCCACTGTGCTTCCACTCACCAACTCGTTCAGTATGCACATATCTACATAACTGGGTGACACTCAGTTTGGGAGTGTTTACATTCTACGAGTACCTTTTAATCGGGCCTTTAAATTTTTTTCCATTTAATGGCCATGCAATTTGGCGTCTTACTGACACAAATACCTGAAAGGTAACAGCCATATTCCTTAGTAGAAAAAGGTTCCCCCTTAAGAGTGCTCTTTTCACTGGCTTTTTAAGATTTATGGTAAATTTTTGATGACCAATGCATCAATGTTTAATGTACAATAAAGACATTTGCCAGGCAATCTCTGTGACCTTTTTCGTGGGTGAATAAAAGAGAGAGGGTGGGGGACAGCGTGATAATATCAAGCCAGGTGATGGTGAATAAGGTGTATGCAGCATGCAGATAATAACCCAAAACACAGCAGGTGACATTGAAAGGGAGAAGATCTCAACGAAAACCATCATCAAATTGATGTATTTGATACCCTCGACATGTAAGTTTAAAAGGTATACCAAGATAGTTAAAAAAGACTGTAACGAATAGGTAAAATAGGGATTGAAAATTCAAAAATGTCTCATTGTCCCAAAGTGTGTAGTTTGATTAAGATAGGTCAGAAAATGAGACATTTTCATATTAAGGGTATTCGTGTTGTCGATGTTTCGTGCTATGAAATGGAGTTTATATTTTGAGAGTAGTTTGATTTATGCGTTTCGTTTGATGAATTAGAATGCACATAACACGAATAACAATAACAACACAACAACAACAACAACAACAACAACAACAACAAGAGCAACAACACTAGCACCTAAAACAACAATCAACAATTTTTCAAACAACAATGTTTCGTTTTTCAGTTCAATAGTTCAGTTTTGGCTTCATTAAATTTAGATGCATTTGTTGTCTTTTCGGTTGTTGTATTGTTGACCCACATGGCGACCATGACATGGAGGGAACCTGGACACAAAATCTCTGTTACAGTTGTGTTTGTCTAACCCTTTCCCACCCCCCCCACCCCCACAGTTATGCCATTCCATTGCTCCCTCTCCCTCTCTCACTCACTCCCTGTCTCTGTCTCGGATCTGTTCAACTTTATTCCTGACCACCGACACTACTCCGTTCGCATAGCTTTCAATTTATCTTTTGCGGTATTTTCGTTATATTTTTTGTCGTTTCTGGTGTATTTTACTATGCAACACTTCGAACAGCATTTCATTCGTTTGCCTGGTCATGATTTATTGTTTGACTATATTTTTTTTTTTGTTTTTCCATTTTTTTGTTTGGTCGTTGTTGTTTCTTTGACAAGCATGTTATTTTCCATTTTCCATTTGTTTTGTTGTATTTGTCACTTGCAAGTGTTGCGTGAAATAAAGGCAATGTTTTGGCAGGAGTGCGGTTATTGGATTACACAAATGTGAGAGATGTGGGAAAAAGATTGACCTTGATGCTTGTGGAGCAAACCTCTAAATTTATTTGTCACCTAAAATACAGAAAAAAGGGAAAAAAAGAATGGAATTTTTACAGAAAAATGCCTTTCGGAAACTGTAACATTAGCCCGTCATATGGTACCTTTATATAGGTATGTAGGTTGACATATAGTGGGAGTGACAATGGGAATTCGAGTATGTATAACACCTTCCAATATTGAATATCGGTTAAGTAAACTTCAATTAGTCAGACCAAAGAGCATTAAATATTGTAACAAGTTATGTCACCATCACCTATGTATGTACATACATATGCCCCATTGAGTCATTCGTTTATGAGGTATAGCAAATTGAATTATGAATCATCCATGGGTTATTTAATTTTAGTTCTAAAAGTTGTCTTAACGCACTCGAAATATTTATAGAATTCAGCCTTGACTTTGTTTCGTTATTAAAATAAAAAAAAAAAATGATGTTGCAAACTTAAGAAACGACAGAATTAATTATAAATCCAATTTATGACCCAGATATAAATTTTTGATCTTTATGAAATCTTCTTTAATTTATATGGTTTTTTTTAGGCTAAGAAACTCTTTTTCATTAACGTTAAAGAAGAATGAGTAGTGTGGTGATTTGACGGGGGGTGGGCGGTGAAAAGCGAAAGTGTTAAACTGTCAGCTAACATCGCAGCTGCTTTTTGGACACACCCTGTTGATCAAATAACCGTTATAACACCTTAAAACTCTCTCAATAAAAAATAAAATTAAATTGTGTAATAAAGAAAATCACTGACAAATTTATATGAAAAAAAAAAAATAATAATAAAGTGGCCCATAGGGGAAGGGGTACAATCAAAATGCTCAAAATGAAATATTGATGAAATTTACTTGATGCATTGTCCGCATGTCAAACGCAGTTGGTCTGCACCTCCGTCTATCCAACTTCAACTTCAACTTCGAATCCGAATCCGAATCCAAATGCAAGTCCAAGTCCATGTCCATGTCTCACTCCCTCATGCATAATTCAAAAGGCGCCGCGCCGTGCGTTCAAGACATTGAAAAATTTCTAACTTGATAGGAAAAAAGCCAAAAGAAACAAAAAAAATGACTACTGGGCTTTTTCTTTTTTTGATGCCAAATCGAATCAATTAGACAATTTATTTGATAACTTGACATTTGCCATTCAGCAACAGCGGCAGCTTGTTTTTGTCTTCTTCGCATTTCAACTAAAAATTGTTTTCGAATGTCATAAATTTTGATTGTCGCGAAAGATTTATGGTGTGTCTGTGGATGTTTTTTTTTTGAAAAAAAAAATAAAGAAAAAAGAAGCACGATCCAACAGACTTTTTAGTAATTCTCTCGTTTGCCTCTCCGCTTATCAATAAGTTTCGTTTTAAGCAGAAATTGAGTCATAAATATCCACAACATTAATTAAGGCCCCGCATTCACATGCAAATGTTACAGACCTCCATGGATGAACAAAAATCAAGAAATCACCAGCATTAGAATGGAGAGGGGGGCAGAGAAGGAGAGCAACCACTAAGTGCCGCAAGTCTCAACTTGTGATTCGGTTGTCAATAGTGTTTTAAGAGTTATGTTTATTGATTAAGCTAAGTTGTCAAAAATGCACTTTGATTTGCCTTATTTTTTTCAGGTTTATTTTCCAGTCATAAAATCGAACAAAAATTTAAGGTGGATAGGCCAAATGGGTTTTTAAAATGTAAAAGGATTAATAAATCAAATCGAGGTTGAAAGTTAATATTGTTTGAAATTTTTTAACGAAGGGTTACCCTCTCTGAAAGAGAGATTACTTCGAATGAAAGACAAAAGATTATTTTAAAAGTTTATAAAAGTGCAAATATGTATAGCAAATTAGAAATACGTTATATTATTCAAACCAAATAGATTGAACAGATTTATAATGGGACTTAAACGTGTCTTTAAATTTATGTCAGATTATCTAAATAAATGGCTGTAGGGTAAATAAGTTATTTAATCTTTATCTTTATAAAACAAAAATGCTCTTTTCTTATTATCTTTTCAAGCAGATGCATTTGTGTGTGTGTGTGTGTATGCACATATATATATTTTCCTCCCTTGCTGTTTGTGACATTTTCCAGCTAATTTCCACTAGAATGTTTTCATATTGTCTGCTTTTGGCCATGCTCAGATGTTGGTAATTCTTTTTTTTTTTGCTCCCATTTTTCTGTTTCTATCTCTCTATCAAGGCCTTTTCCCAATGAGTATTTCATTTATTCCTTTTTGTTTTTTTGCTTCCTCTTCTTTTGCTACTATTACTTTTTTCAATTGCACAGCTTTTGCTCCTATTATCTTGTTTTCTTTCTCACTCTCTCATGCTTGCTCTATCTCTTTCTATCTATCTCCTACATTGCAGATTGCTTCTGCAGATTCTCGGGGTCCCATAATTTATAGCTGCTTCTAATATAAATTTCAAGAAATTACTTTCCAGCTAACCGAAAAAAGCAATATAAATTCTCGCGCAACTAATTGGCAATGTCGTCGTCGCCGTCCTCCTTGGAGTCTTCCTTTCGAAGTCTTGCATTTTTTGGGTTGCTGTTTTTTCGTTTCGGTAGTTCCCCCCGCACCTACATACCTCCCTCCCTCTATAGCATTGGTTCTCTGGTTGTCACGGGTAACAATCTTAAAGCTCAATGGCTTTATTAGAATCTCGTGTTGTTGTTGTTGTTGTTGTTGTTGTTGTTTTTTTGTTTTTATATACCACACATGCGTTGCAGAATTCTTGGAATACCGCGAAGTCTTTCTGCGGTGGTGCTGCTGCGGCCTCGTCACTTTATAAATCATCTCATTCAGTGAATGGTGGAGAAGGAAAGAGGAGGAGGGGAGGATAAGCAATGAAGTGTGACAGTTGGTGGATGGGTGGAGAGGACACAAGCTAGTGGGTGGAATTTACACACAAAGCGACGACAGTTTGCTAGTTAATCTGACAGAAAACTGTTTGTCAGACAATACAACGAAGACAAGTAGAAGAAGAAGGCATGGTAAGGGAAGAGAGGGGGTTAGGATGATACATATGTATGTATGTATATATGTTCATATATATATTTGTTTGTACATGCATATCTTTTGAATCTCTTGCTGAGTGCATTCGCAGTGGTTTTTTCTTTGGCATTTCTTGTAACTTGAAACACATGTCTTTGGCTGGTTGCTTGCTGCATAGTCTCGCCTCTTTCTTTCTGTTTGTAAAGCTCAGTTTATATGAAGAGATGCCGACTTTGTGATTGATTTAGCTGCGACTGCGTCTATTCATTGAAATGCGAGGCGCGGAACTATGTGGAGTCAGTCTACTAATAGAAATGGGGTCAAGGTGGGCCAACGATCATGTTAGAATTTCTATGACTCTGACATAAGAAGTAAATTCTTTGATTACGTGACCAGAGAGAGGTTCAACAATCGAATAACATTATCCAATTCGATTCTGGAGAGTCAACAGTCAAAAGGCAGTTAGTAATTTCAAAAGTTCATATACTAAGAACTAATTAAGTTCATTTATTCTGAGTATAAGAAAAAAATTAATTAATTTGATTTGCATGAAATTCCTTGTATTAATGGATTTTCTTCTTCTTCCCTTCACTGTCTGATATTAGCATAGTTGGTTGATTGGCAAAGCTATTGAACGCCAGTAGCATTTATAATTTAGAATATTCATTTTCAAAAAGGTCCAATTAAAATTAAATTTAAAAAATTCAAATTAAATTAAATTTAAAAAAATCTTGTGTACAAAATTAGCGTGATAAATTGTCTTTATTTTCAGTTGAACATTTAAACTTTTGGATATTTTAAACATATTTTGTATTTAACAATCCAAAAGGTATTCACAATCTCATTTCTTATATTTTACAATTGAGTTAACAATTCTTTATAAAACTATGCAATAAATTTCATATACATCAGATACATATGTATGTATGCGTATAGCTACAGTCCAAGTAGAGAAGCATTGTATTAAAATTTTAAAATGAATTAGAAAATGTATATTTCATCAGTAAAAACCTTTGACAATATATGAAGAACAATTCCTAAGGGAATCGATTTGTAATCAAAGCAGACATTGTTCTTTAAGGAAAATCTGATCCTTTGCTCCCTTTTCTCTGAAAATTAATTTCATAATTTGAGCTATCGGCACATTCCCTTGATGATTGCATGACAGCATAATTTGCATACTTCTTCAACTGCAACACGAAGTCTCGACTTCACATTGTCTTGCGATGCGCCGCCTCCGTTGCTCATATTCTGCCCCATTGAGATGCACCTGCTGTGGACGAGTGTGTCAGCATCCACGTCTCTTCCATCATCAGCATCTATGTATCACTATTGTTGCCTCTACCTTTTGTCGTGTTCTCTTGGTGTCTGGGGAATAGGGAGGGTGGGTGGCGAATTCCACCTCATAAACTAAACGATATCAGAAAAGTCAAATGCTTTAGCTTTAGCTTATGGCTTTAGCTTTTTTTTTTTCTACTTTTGTTAATCACTTCATCAACGTCAAATTGCCAAATGCAAAATGCAAAACTCCAACAAATCAGCCCCAAAGCAACTACACACAAAAAAAAAAAAAAAAACAAGAAAAAGAAAAAATCTCAGCATCATCACGAAGCAAACATTTTGTTGTAGTTAGATGTTGTTGTTGATGTTGTTGTTGGTGTGGCCTTCGTGTGCACCGTGGGGCAAGAGTCTGAAGAGTCTTCGCACACACACACACAGACAGACAGACGATTGAGGAGTGCTGCTAGGTGGGTTGGGGGTTGGGGGACTTTGCTGCTAACTAATAATTGCCAACAACAACTGCAAGGCAAATAAATTTGCACAGAGTTGCAAATCATTTGACAGGCGGCTGCCGATGACTTCTTTTTTGTCTCCCTCTCTCCGCCTCCCTCTATCTCTCTCTCTCTCTCATTCTGTCTCAATGTCTCTCAGTTTGTGTTTGCTTTTTGTTGGTTTTTCTTGCCCATTTTCGCCACTGCCCGCCCCACCATGATGATGTCATATGCAAATTTTTGCTGGCCAGACAGATGCCAAAATCCCATAGCCAAGTCCGTTGGCTAGAAATGACAAAGGTGATGGTAGTTCAATTTGTTGCTGTGGAATGGAATTCGCCAATTTGACAATTGTTTGACTAATATTTTGCTATCTCTTTCTAATTGCAGGTGAGTTTAACCATTTTATCCCAAATCGGAAACGGAGTAAGTTAACTAATTTTCATTTAAATTAGCTTGAATATAAAGTTGATTCGATTTCAACTATTTTTAGGTGTGACTTGATAGAGAATAAAGATTTTCTTTCATACCTTAGTAGAAAGTTGGATTTGAATTGACGCCAAGAAAATAATTATATATTTATGAAAATATATAAAGTTACTTATTTGCATAAATTCGATTAAATCTATATGATTTCGGATACTTAATATGTTAATTCCAAGAAATGTTGATGAAGATAGATTTTAACTAACATTTATAATACGATATGAGAGACGAAATTTCTTCATTTCTTCTTTATTTTCTTGATTTATTTTTCACAATTTTAGAAAACAAATTTCCATGCTGTAGTTATTGTAATTAGAATAGCCATATTTTTAAATGGAAGTGGCAGCTTTGTTTAATTGCTTTACTAATTAAATTTATAGCTCGCAATATCTAACGGTATTCATGAAGTCTTATCACATATTTTGTTATCAATAAATTTTAAAAGTAGTTCTCAAGTTTTCTTCATTGTTGTTTATCCTTGACATCTTGCAACAGAATGTTGAATGTACCACTCAGACTAAGTCCTTGATGGTGGCAGGAGGGAACATCTTCAACCAAGCGAACTATGCAATTTGTTACGTGATGAACCATTTTGCCCCCACCTTCTTCTTCATCTGCTTCTTATTGCTACCCTTTTTACTCGTTCTCGTTTCCTTCACCAACTTACTTACTGGCCATATGCCTAACGACCCATTAGTCACGTCAAATCAACACAAGAGGCAACAACAAACCAACCGTTTGAAAACATTCGATACATTGAGAAAATGAGAAGAGGACAAATGGAAAGAGGAGGCTAAAAGCAATAACTAAAACCAAAGTGATCGTGACCAATTGTTGATGTTGGCCAAGCAAATGTATATATGTATGTATGTATGTAGGAGATAGAGAGAGGGAGGGGGGTGGGAAACACAAATATTTGTCACATGTTGACAAACTTCTTGTCCTCACTATGGCAACCAACTAAACCCCTTAGGTTAGTTATCTTACAGTCTGTTTGTGCATGTTGTCCATCAAATTCAACCTAGTCAAATGACCACAAATTGTCTGACCAAGAGTATCCGTTTCTTGCTCTACCCTCCACCTCTTTCCCTTTCTCGCTCATTCATTCTCTGTCTCTTCTTCTTTTATATAAATTATTGTAATCAAACGTGACACTTTTCTCGGTCGGAGTGTCAGTCGGATTCATCAGCCAGCGAAGCCCATAAAGTAAATTAAATTTATCTGCCATTGATTTGACAATTGAATTTGCATATTAACAGCACACACATATAGATTTTCGGCTTACATTGCATATTGGGATTATGCACTATTTGTCCTTCTCTATAGGTCGACCGATATACCAAAAGACCGACACATATGTGTGCAACAAATAAACACACAACACAGCGACAACGACAAAGTCTGCCTCCACCCACAAAACAACAAACTAAAGCCATTTAGCCATACAAAATCCAAAACCGAAAACCCAAACCCAAACACAAGCCACTCAAACTCAAACCCAAACTCTCATCCAGATCCGGACCTAGTACAATGCAATCGGGATTGGGTTGAGTTGGTTTAGCGTGTGCGCCGCTCAGTGTGCAGTAAAAACGAATGTTAAGAAGGGGAGCTTCAAATACAAAAACACAAAAAAAAAAAATAACAACGATGAAAAACTTCCCCCAACCTAACGGATTTTTTTTTTTTTTTTTTTGTCCTTTAGTGTAAGGTATAGAGATTTGCTTAGCTAAGTTGCCCATTTACTGAGATTAGAATATTAAATTTGAAACGATATCGTATCGGTTAATAGGTAGAAAATAAAATTTATTAGTATCCATTGACCACTACAACCGAAACAGACAGTTTCGGTTAATCACATCAACTATATTTATTTCCTCTAAAAGAATGTTTTACAAAATGAGTAAATTATATAACTTTTCTGAAACTGAAAACTAAAAAAGTTCTCAGTTAACTCAATAAAATCATATCGGTTTATAGGATCGTTTATCTTTACTTTAATTGTACCAAATCGAAAGTCTGGTATCAGTTTGCGTCAATTATTTTGTAGTTTTCGGATATCCACCTTGTTTGTAATTCAAGAGTATTTCTGACTTGATATCGTCACAGTTATTTCTCTTTCCATTTATATTTTTGTTTTTTTTTTCTGTCTGTGAAGGGTAAATTCCAGTTTTTTCATACCAAAAAAAAAAAGAAAAAAAACGAAAGATGGAAGGGGGAGCAAGTGCATGCTTTCAGCATAGTCCTGCGTCCTTCGTGCTTTTTGGAATCTTTTTTGTGCTTTCAGTGTGCTGCGTGTTTGCAGGCAAACAAATAGAAAGCCCCAGCTCTAACAGTTTGTCGGACAGACCCCAATCTGGAGGACAAATGGTAGGATGAGGGGATAATGCTGATGGTGAAGAAGAGGAAAAAAAGGGGGTCAACTTGCCACATGTTAGACATACTCGATGGCACGCTGCGGACAGGCAGCAGCTGCTGCCCTGCAGTTAGGGGAAATTGAGTTTTTGGCCACGACTTGGATTTATTTGCATAGCCTAAAAGAATTTAAAGCTTCATTTTGAAAAGAAGAGAGTAGATACCAAGCCAAGCAATAAGATGAAGAGACAGAATGAGGAGGAGAGGAGTTGCATCTGTGGCATATGTATCATGTGGGGCATGTGAGGCATATGAGCAAACTTGAATGTCCAATTGGTCAGGTCAGTCAAAGTCCTTTGTTTGGCCCTCTAAGCCCCTTGCGGCCAGCTTATGAGCTGCTTTGCCAGAGAGTTTCTACTGAGTCCTTTTCGGAATCTTAAGCCTAGATAAAGCTGAAGTGTAAATGCCCCTCATAATGGCTTGTTGTACCGTTGTCATCCTTGACAGCTGCCCCCCCACCCCCGTGCATTCTCTTTTTACAGCCATGTCTCTTCGTGGGAGAGTTTGGCCGAAGAGCAGCAGTACCAGTACCGGAAGCATCAGTAGCGAATCCATATAGAGCTTCGTGCTTATTAGTATGCAGCTCTGTTATTTGCTCCTCCCATGCATGTCCTTGTGCCCATGTGTGGGTGTGTGCGTGTCCGTGTCGGTGTCATGTTTGAATTCGCTTTAATTAATTTTCTGTAAGCTTTTCTACAGCACCAAAAACAGCAGCAGCGTCTGCAGCAAAGCCTGTGAAACGGAAAATATTCGTTTTACTCAATTGCAACATAATTTCCAGCATATTTTGTTGTAAATATGCAACCGACATACAATTTAAAGCGTCATTCAAATAAGGACATTCCGCTTTTAAATTTCACCATGAAAGAGAGCTGAAATTGCGTTGCATACTTTTAGGTTCACTTGCATTGAAAATTAACTATGTAGAACTGAGGCTAAATATAAAAGCAAAAAATTGGAAAAGTATCTAAGATAAGATATATCATACTATATCCAGTAGAATTATTTGAACTGTATAATTTGTACTCTATACAAAACAAAAGGAGCTGCGTATATTTTAACCTTAAATTAAATTAAACTGAGCATCTATCTATCTTTAAAGCAAATATAACAGATAACTAGTAGGAAAACAAACTTCTATTACTATGCGAGTCAATAAAAAATTGAGTTTAATTTGCACTAAACTTTGATCCCATCAAATCCTGTTGTGCTTTATGACGCAATCAAATCGGATAAATAACATTTGACATTACCGCTTTTTTTGTTGATGATAAAATCAACTAACCCACCCACTACTACTATACCTGCACTCAATTTTTTTTCACCCACTCGAAAGTACTTGTAAAACGCGTTTTTAGCCTGAAGTTTGCACTTTACTGCATTTGCCGAGCAATTTTTGATTACATTTCAATCTTTCTTTCTCGCTCTAACTCGCCTCCTTTTCCACTCTCTGTGTCCCTTTCTGTGCAATAAAAATATCTTCTAAAATGGGTCACGTGCGCATTTGGTGGGGAAAAAAAAGTGCAAACGCAAAGCATTTCACAAGTGGGCACAAATCACAGCAAAAAGGTGGAAAAGGGGGTGAAGGGGGAAGTGCGCAAAGGGAGTCTGAGATGGGATCCATTCAGAAAGCGTCCCAAAAAAATGCAACTCGAAAATATAGCAAAAATTAAATTTCAATTGCAAAACGAAATGGAAATATTTCGATATACTACAAAGATAGAAAATTGTCGATTGTCGTCGTTTCATTTGTTGGGTGGCGTTAAGGGTAGGTGGGAGAATTTCCACTGATAGAGTTTCTCCCCACATTCAGTTTATTTCAGTTTAACTTTATTTTTTCCAATTTTTGTTTGGCTAAAAATGTTGCCCGTTGTTGTTGCTGCTTGTTGGTGGTATATATCTTGTTGTATATCTTGTTGTAGCATGCAACATTATAGTGCGTGATTTATGGAGAATTATTTGCTCTTTCCCTTCGTATATCTATCTATGTATATGCATTTGAAATGCAAAGAGAAAATCAGCTTAATTTTGTGTTTTTCGATGCTCAGAGTAAACGGAGCAAAGAAGGGGAGGGAGAAAAGTACACACGCATTTTCCCAAAAGGGTTGAAATCATGTAGGTAGGGGTGGGGTGTGGGGGGGGGTGGGGGCATGACGAGAAGAAGGGGAGCAACAAAATATGAGTTGATTAGGTTGCCATGAAGCATAGAATCCAAAATATGATTGATGTGTTCTGTGGGCCAGAAGTTACCCAGTTACCAGTTGTTTATCTGGTTGAAGGAATTCCTCATCACTCTCGCTCTCTCTCACTCGTTCTCTCTCTCTCTCTCTCTATTTGGAAGTTAAGCAATACGCTTAGTAGCTGTTTGCCAGAAATTTAATAGAAAAAGTAAAGATAGAATGAGTTGAAATAAAATATTGATAAAGTCTTTTCAGAGAAATGAATCCCTTTAGTTTTTGCTGTTGTTTTAATATTTGCAATAAACTTCTCGCATGTGTGCGTGTGTGTGTATGAGTTGAAATCTAATATCAACATTGAAATTCATCAATGCAATAGAATATATATATTTTCGACTATAGCAAATAATCTCTGTTGTTATGTTTCTGTTAAACATTAGAAGCTTGTGCTATATAAAAAGAAGAATCTCCAAAGTTTATGATCAGTAAGTAAGCCTGGTTAATTATTTGTTTTTCTATCTTAACAAAAGAAAGACACATCTTTCACCTTGTCAGCTTGCATATATAGACAACTACTGGACTATTTGCTCTGTTTACATAATAATTGATAATCTAATCATTATGGCGAATGATGTCCTTCAAGGCAAGGCATTTTTTTTTTCTGCCTATTGTTGTTCGTTGTCCTTGTAGCTTATCTCTTTCTGACATTTTGTATATATGTGTATAAACTTATATTTCTTTTTTGCTTGCTTATCTGCAAGCTCTTTATTCTCTGATAAGTTATCTAAAATTCCATTTCTATTACTCATTCGGAGTTTTTAGCACAGTCAAATCCAAACATTTCTCCTTCGTTTTTCTTTCTTTATACCTTCTCCTTTCTCTCTCTCTCCTTGTTCGCCCTGTTAACAAATCCCCACTTCCCACTTCAGTGTTGACCCCACTTGTGTGTGCGTGGGTGTGTATTTGTTGTCAGGCTTAGCCAGTTTAGGGTCCTTTCATCGCAGCTCATTAATCAAATTGGTGGCGGAGAATGGAAACCTAGTGGACATTCTCCACAGAAAATGTCAACTATTATGTGGGTTAGCCTTTTGTTTTCCTGGTGTCTTGATTAATTATTTAGTTAGTGTGTTCAGGAGCAAAGGAGCAAAAGAGTTGAAGAAATGTCCAATTAAAAATGCTCACGATATACTTCTCACGCCCAGCAGATAAGAGACACGCGATTGGGCTAGTTTATTCTCTCTCTCTCTCTCTCTCTCTCTCTCTTTCAATTCAATTTCAATTTTCCTTTTTGTTTTTGTGAAAATGCATTTCAATATACTAGACTCTCTCAACGACTACACGTTATTGCCACTTCAGTGATGTGAATTTTTCTGTTGTTTATTTTCCACTGACAGCCACTTGAACATTTTGCCGCCTGCCTCCGACAGCGACCCTCCGGTCCTGTTATTCATCTAACGTATTGTCAATTTTTTTTTTTTTTTATTCCGCAAAGTTTTGTGCTGCGTTTACTGCATGTGACTGCAATAGCAATGCAAGTTTTTCCTCTTATCATCATAAATGTCGCGTCTCGTATATATGATTTTCTTTTACCAAAAACAAAATGAAAAGAAATAAATGGATGGCAAAAAAAAAAAAAAAAAAAGAAGAAAAAACAAAAAGTTTGTTTGCTTACTTTTCAAATGAGTTTTCTTAAAACATTTTAAGAAAATGCATATGTTAAACAAAACAAAACGAAAAGTTTTCTTTTCCTTTGTGAATTTCAAATGATCGAAAAAAAATTGCGTAAATTCTTAACACAGAAAGAAATAAATTAAATTAGGATCCAAATAACGAGATTAACTCTCTCGAATCTTTTAATTTAGCTTGCAATTTTCTTAGTTTATTTTTAATGGAAACGAATTTAAGAAATAGGTTCAGAACCTAAATTATTTTAATATGGATAAGCTAATCCATCAATCGAAATAGAAATTATTGTATTAATATTTTATTATGTAGGAAATACTTAACTTAGGCAAAATCTTAATTTTTTTCCTTCGATTCTAGTAGTTATTAGTTACAAGAAAAAAAGTTAAAAGTTAAATGCAATTTTTGATATTTTTTTCATTAAAACGTTTCGAAAATCTTTGTTAATGGTTAGATTTTGTGGCTGTAAGATTATCTTCAAGTGGTTTTTCCACCTTTTTTCCCTATTATTATTAAATGATATTGGCAATTTCATCAAAATAAATTGTCCCCCACCATCGAATAATCATTTGAGTCGCTTGGGTCCACAAATACTCAGTTAAAGATATTTCGACCCAAATCTACTTTTGGAATTATCAAAATTTGTTACTTCCTATTTTTCTTAGATTTTGTGTCTATTCTTTAATTGAAATTTTTATTAAATTTCCAGTGAAATTTTTCATCTGAATTGCACTTAATGAAAACGATTTTAATCGTCTAATAAAAAAGAGAAAAAAAAACAGAAATGAAAATGGGAAATTGAAAAAGGGTACCACATAAAGGCACTCTCGTCTCGAGAATGACTTGCTTCATTTGTTAAACGTTTATCTATATATGTATATGTATATACCTATATGTATGTATGATGTATACTTAAATATAGAAGATGTGATGTATCCTGTTTATTTTTACAACTGAGCTGACGGGTTGGCTGGTCCTTTTTGTTTGCCTACCTGAGACGCTAGCCTAGTTCATCACTTTTGGGCTGGTCAGGCATCAACTTTAATCCAATTAGTTAAACAATAGAAGACAAAGGCATTTCATTTTAGGTTCTTGCTTTCGTTGTTGTTGTTGTTGTTGTTATTGTTGTCCAAAGTCCGTCCCTCTCCAAACAATTCAACATACACTTTTTGGTGGTCATGTGGTTGGTCTAATGGTCGTTCTATGAGTCTGTCAGTCAGTCAGTCAGTCAGTCTCGTGCCCCTTTACAAAAAGGCCAAATCAGGCAGAGCCGCCAGCAGGCAATGTGAGCCGCAAAACCGGATTTTATAGACAAAGCAAGGAACCCACTGGCCATACTTCATGTGAGTGAGTGACTGCCTTCTGATCGTTTTAGTTAGATCTTTTGCCCTCCTTTATTGTTCGCCATTTTGCCAAACTTAATTAGGACAAATCTTTTGGTTTAGGATTTGGCAGCTGTTGTTGTTGCCTCTTTTTTTCCTGCTGCCTACAATTTGGCTTTGAGCTTGGCACGTCTTCTCCGAACTAGTCATCAATTTCATAGAACAAATTGTGATTACCGCCCTGGCCCCAGTCCCAACAGTACGTTGCTATTGTTAAGGTTATGATTACCGTTAACTCGGATATTGGCCAAATTGTTTTATAGAATGAGAGAGGAGGACTATTCCATGCATATCAATTATAGAATATAATGTTGATTGTTTGCTTAGGAGTCGGTTGAAGTGAGGGTCTTTTCCAACTTAAGTTAAAGATAACTCTATTAGGTGCCTATTCAAAGGTTAAGTGAGGTGAGAAAACTAAACATTATTTCTCTCTTCAAAAACCATACACACAGTATTGTTCCTATTCTTTATCTTTATCTTTTGGACTTCAAGAGGCAGCTGTCTGGCGAATCCACAAAAGTTTATGTATGCACAGAAATATTTGCGAAACAAATTAAATTTTGTTTTAAAAGTTGGCAGCCGTCTCCTTTTTCTTGATGTGAGTAGTAGTATTAGTAGTAGTATGTGGGTGAATACATGTCTAGGGCGTTACGCTTCTGATAAAGAAAGAATCCTTATGCTAAATATATTATATATCTATGTATGTATGTGTATATGTGCAGTATACACCCACACAGCGAGTCAAAAAAACTTAATTGTGTGAGAAAAACTTTTTGTGTTTGCCCGCCACAAAAGTGTTGAAAGTGTTTGACAGACAAATGTGAAATATAAATGGTTTAAATGGAAAAATACAGGCAACATTAAAGGGCCAAAAAGAGTTTGGTCTGTGAAATGAAAAAAGTTTATTAAGGAATTGCAACAATTTGTTTTTTTTTTTCAATTTGAACATTTCAAATGAATTAAATATGAAAAGAATGTGAGCAAGCCATTTCTTTCTATATGTATAAATTCCTTAACTATAATGAAGTTTGAAAAAGTTTTAAATAAGTGTTTAAACTAACGCTGCCTATACATAACTGTGAAAGGTATAGAACCACTATTGAACTAGTTCCGAAGATCTACAATTATTTTATAGTTGGTAATAAATCGACTAAACAGAATACAGAAATGGAGTTAAAGCACTTTGCAATTATTAATAATCAGTTCTAAACATGTAAAATTTTTAAGTAGTCTCATGCAGCCCAAGAAGCTTAAATACAGATCGCACGAACTAGTTCAGTTGTATTCCCTCATGCTGTTAACCTGAACTAGCTCCGTTTGCATAGTAATACAAAATGAGCTTCTATGCATTTATTACGAAAAAAAATTAGATAGTATTATAAGATATTTTAACCATGTGAGGCCATTGAAATGACTGCCTTACTCCTCACAAGCAGTTAAAATTCCTAAAATATTACAAAACAGTTCCAAAGCTTTTAATAGCTGGTGGGCACTTGTGATTTTAGTTAGGTGCTTACAATTTTGTTTACACCCTGCAACTTACACACTGCTGACATGACATTTGAAGATACTTTCATAACCGGTATTAGTGCCTTTATGATTAGAGCTTATTTACAGGTCATAAGAAATTCGCTGGATTTTATTTGCTTTAAATTTTCATTAGACAAAACTATAATTTACAATATAATCCTCAGCATGTGGTCTTGAAGGAAAGTAAAGAAAAAACCGTTTATTTGAATAACCAACAAATAGTCATTTGGCCTGGCTATAGCTAGCTATCAGTTCCCATAAAGACTCTCGCTTCTTTTGCTGTGGCATCAACTAGTAACTCAATTACCTGGTAACACCATACAGAAGAGAGAGAGAAAAAAGAAAAACCAGCCAGCCAGCCACCTTCTCACTATCCATTCCATTTTGCTGTAGTAAAAATTCAACATGCCTTCCATTTTTTAATGCTCACACGCAACTTTAGACCCAAGTCTCTTTGCACTCCCCCCTGACTGGGAGTCATCTCAACTAATTGCAGACATGATGCCCCTTTCAACACTACAAATGCCGCTTTAATAGTCTTTGGTCTTCTTCTTTTACTCCTGCTTCTCCTGCTCTTCTTTTTATCTATCTACATTTTCATCTTCTTCCGCCTTCTCCATGATTTTTTTTTCTTCTTTTCCTTTAATGTTATTCGAGAAAATGCAAACTATGTCATTGGGTCTATGAAAAGAATCTTCCAACTGCATTCAAATGCATACGGGAAAAGTGCATTTTCAATTTAAGCATTTCGTTGCTTTTATTGTATTTTCTTGTTTGGCTATTTAAATTTTCGGCTGAATAGAAGAGTCAGTCAGTCCATAGAGAAAGGAGAAATAGTAGCAGCTTCTATGGAATGAAAACATTTAAATGAACACCATGAACAATATTCTGGCCTTTCACCTTTTCTTGTGGCATTGCTTTAAATAGATTCGGTTTAGTGTCTGTCTGTACCAAGATTTGAACAATTTGATTTTCATTTTCTTCTCTTTCGGGATTTATGCAAATTTTCAACTAATCTTTCTATTTCAAAGCTTTTTAGCATATGTCATAAGAGTTCGTTCGTTCATTCCTCTTCTCCTTCTTTCGCTTTATCTAACTCACACTCCCACACTTATTTATCCCCTTATTCCTCGCATTTCCTTCTCCTGACCTTTGACTATAACTCATGTCTTCAGCCGCTTTTGGTTAGCCTTCAAAAATGCCCTCCAACAAACAATGTCAAGTTTTCCTTCATTTCATTTTGTTGATGACAAATATTTGACTGCCGGCTGGGGTTTGACTGACTGAATGTCTGACTAACTGACTATCTGAGGCTATGCATCTACCACTAGAAAAAGGGCGTATTTCGTAGAGGGGGGTGGGAAATGGAGGATTACAAATGTTGAGCTCTGACCCCAAACAGAATTTTTGTGGGAAATGCCATTTCAAATGCAGTTTTCATTTTTCAATTATTATTTCTATTTTTGCTCGCTCTAATAAACTTGTTACATATTCTCTTGTTTATATAAAAAATTATTCTTTTATATTCTTGCCTAAACCAATATGACAACAACAACAGCAATTGCTTCATTTTAAGTAAATAAGAACAATGTCGAATTTGATTTATAAAGTTCAGTTATTCATATAGTTTCTTTGAAATTATAGTCTTCCAATGTTGGTTTTCCTTATTAAAAATTTATAAAAAAATAAAAGTAAATTAGGAGAAATAATTGAAATATTAAAGAAAGACAAACAAATTAAAACAATGTTTTTATTATAAACTATGTATTACCAAGCTTTTGATGTTTCGTATGATCGCAGAAATTCTATATAATATATATTATATGTATATATTTTAAGCTATTTATATTTTGTATCTATTTCAATAAATACAATCCCCCTTCTATACCCCTTTTCCAATTAAAGGTTTTGACTACGCCTTTGGTTTTTAGCTCCCTGACTAAAACGAAACCGGAAATTGCGTTGCCTCTAACTGGGGTTAGGCACCCTTTTTTCGTTGTGGTGTGTGTATATTTGGCCTTGGGCCTTCATCCTACTGAGTTTATCTTAAGTCAATTTGCGTTCCCCTCGTCAACAGCATCGTCGTCATCATCATTATTATCGTCATCATCATCATCACCATCACCATCATCATCATCATCATTATTATTATTATAGAGGTAGTCACAACAGTGAGCACATTGTTTGAGTTGTTTTTGTCGAACAATAAGCGGTTTACAGCATTTCCTATAATTTTCCATAGTTAAGCAAGTCAGAAAATGTCATAGATCAGGCGATTTTCCATAGGCCACCCACTGTGACCTCCAATGAATCAAAATGAAAGCAATTAGGAGCAAAATGTCGATAGTTTTCAAAATAATAATAATCTCTTTAGGGGTTGTCAATTAAATCGGATCCCATTTAGGGATGATACCAATGCAGATGCTTCTATTACTTCCATTTGGTTTTTCGGTTTCGGTTTCGGTTTCCATTTTTTTTTTTTTCTATTTTGTTTTGGATATGTCAATTATTTAAAGCTTCATTTCCTATGCCATTTGATTTTTATGATTTCTCGTTCAAATTATTTTTTTTGTATTTTTCTTTCTCTGTTTTTCCCTAATTTTTTTTTTTTTTGTGCTTCTCAATCTTTTTTTTTTTTTTTTTTGTTCTATACTCATTTGCATATTGTATTGAAATTCGTTTTCATTTCCTGCGGTTTGCCATCTGCTACTGCTGCCACTGCCACTGCCACTGCCATTGCCATCGATGCTGCTGCTGCTGCTGCTTGTATTTGCCTACTAAATGGCAACTTAGGCAAATTGAAATGCGGTTTGAAGAGGCTAAAACTTTAAATTGAAAAACGATTCAACATTTGGAGAATGATCCAGCCAGCCATCCTAATGTCGACCTTGACTATAAATACAAATTACATTTTCTCGTTTTAGACAGAATTTTATTTTTTTTTCTTCTGTGGGAAATTCATTTTAATTAGCAGCACACACAGCCCCGGCATTATATGAGAAAAAGCGGCCAAATTGCAGCGCGAAAAAATAAATTTAAAATACAAATTCCATGATATAATACAGTTAGTCGACATCGATGATACCCTAGGGGTATGACATATAAAAAAGAACATGAAAAACCTCACATAATTCTATCCAAAAAAGGGGAACTACTGGCGTTAGATCTGATATAAAGATTTTTTATTGCTAGATGAATATACTATATACTAAATTTGATATTTTTTTTTTTTTATTATACCCATTTATCCTATATAATGTACACAGGGTATAGGGAATTTTTATGCCAGTTTTCACCATCCTTTGCACTCAGCTAGCTGCCGCTTGGGTGGGCTCCCTGGCGCTGCAACATAATAATTTGTAAACATTTATCAATTATGCAGCAACAACAAAAACAACAAGAATAACAACAATAGCAGCAGCAGCATCAGTAGCATCAGCAACAACAACAACAACAACAATGAAGATTCCCCTTTTCAGCTTTTAGCTAGCCAAGACTGGCCACATAAATTTCAAGCACACACGAGCTCCAAAGCACACAAGCAAGCTTCCCCTCACCCAGCAGGAGAGCGCATTCCAGAGGCATTCGATGATGGCGAGCAACTGTGGTGGCGTCACTGCCGTTTGGGGGCCTTTGGCTAACTTTCGTCTTTGGCGGCTGCCTGGGCGTTGATTTGCCAGACCAAACATGCAATTAAGTGGAAGTGGGCAACACCTCATCATCATCATCGGCATCATCAGCAGCATTATCATCATTAGCATTGTCATTATCTTCATAGGGAAGCTTCTGCCATGGCAGGTGTTGGCTCCAAGTGTAAAGGTTTGCGGATTTTCAAAGTGCGTAGAGTCGAGTCAATCAATCAACTTGCTGAGACACGAGCTGTTGACACCAGCCGCTCAACCAAAACCATTTGGCTAACCAACAACAGCAACAACAGCAGCAACAACAACAACAATTGGTGCAATAACGTGACTGCCACCTAATCCCATGCATCTGTTCCCCACAATGCATCCAGGTGTGTAGAGTGACTGACAAAAAAAAAAGAGGGAACTAAGAGAGAAAATGTCCTTGAAAATGATCGAGTATATATTCTATGCGGGTTGGTGGAAACCCATCACGAATGCATCAGCAAAATAGTTTAAATTTGTTAAAATATGAAAGGAAAATAAAACTAGGGAAGGGGGGATATAAATTGATACATATATGTATATATAATATCAAAGAAAACTTCTTTCTAAATTAAATTAAATTAAAATTTTTTCCCAAATGAGTTCGCTTCGTTTATTATTGGAAATGCAAACATAGTTAAAAATAGTTGATATCTAACTAAAGTATATTTTTGTCCCCAGCAACATGATAACTACCAATGCGTTAGCAACATCTTGCCAAATGCTGCTGCACTCACGCGTGCGCTTTGCTCTGTCATTCGTTCTCTTTAAGTCTCTTTGTTTGTCGCACTCTCGGGGAACCTATTCGCTCTTACAAAATTATAAAGCGGCAGCCGCTATTTTGTTTATGTTTTTCAGTCGTGCCAGCTGTTTTTCCATTACGATCCACATACAAACAACAAATGTTGCCGACTGACTCTATGCCGACTGACTCTATGCCGACTGACTATTTTGTATCTTGTCTCCCGCCGATTGCGTGTATATTGTCAGTTGTCGCTGTTACCTCGAGGCGTCACCATCCGGGCTAAATGGTTATACATATGTATGCGTGTGTGCGTGTGCATTTGTGTTTACGTGTGTACAGAATGTGTGTATCTAAGAGATTCTGATGAAATCCAAATGAGAAAATGAACGAAAAGACGTAAGACGAAAGACGAAAGACAAATAAGAACCACAGACAACTTGGCATGCATTTGGCAATCCAATTGTTTGTCTAGCCAATTTCCGTTTGAACTGAACCAGTGAAAAATACAAAACAAAAAGAAGAAAAAAACTAAATTAAATCATTCATTAGGAGTCTCATTCACAAATTGTGCGTTGCACGTTTCTAGCAACCAACCAGCTGTGCGTTGTGACACCGAAAAATATTCGAGAAAAAACCTAAAAAAGAAGAAGAAAAATAACAAGATTTTGCAATAGTTCTTTTTTTTTATTAAAAAAAAAGTTTTTTTTATTTTTTAATTATTGTTGCTGTTGCCGCTTATGATTTATGCTAGTTGTCACATTAGCAACAAGTTAAAAAATTCTCTCTTGACAATCTTTGAAGTGTATCGAAACTATTAATTAAAATTTAGTTGAAAATGAATTCAACATTATTTAAAATATGCCTTGGCATCAGTATTCTCTTGCTAGAGGTTCGAGCTAATGACCAGCTACCAGATAATGATCTAAATAGAATATCAAAGTTGGAAGAGATGGAGGATGAAAAACATTTCCTACAGCCGCAGGCTCAGACTCAGACTCAGACTCAGACTCAGTCGTACCATTCAGTTGATGATTTTCGCAAGGAACGTGATAAAAGTACAACTGCTGTCAAGTCGATGTTGCATCTACGACATGAGCAGCACCATTTGCGGCACCAACATTCAACAGCGTGGGAGGAGATGCAACATCAACATCAAGAGGAACAGCAACAGCAGAGACTGCATCTGCAACAGCAACAGCAAGAGCAACAAAAACAACAGCAACTAGTTGGAGTTGTGCGTCATCATCAGCATAAATCTCAGTCAGGAGGCATTAGACATGGGCAAACTTTGCCCGATGTCGATGACATTGATTACTCCAACTCCTACTCCTATACCTACTCCACCTACACCACCTCATCTCCCCCTATTAGAGATCCAAACAACCGTAAAAAGAACAATTTGGATGGGGAAGAGGCAACCTTCACTCCTTGGCAATGGCAACAACTTGAGGCTACTCATCGTTGGCAAAAGCAGCAACATCAAAAGGAAATGCAGTCTCTACGATTACGCAATCGACACACAGAAGGATTTAATGAGGCCAAATTTTTAGTTAACGATGTGAGTACAAAACGAAAAGGAAACAAGAATTTTAACAAGTTGAACGAAGAAAGAAAATAACGTTAACAAGCAACTGCCTGCAAACAGTTGTTAGAGTCTATTACCACTTATAAAGACGTAAATTTAGGAAAATGCAATGAAAATGGGTATTGGGTTTTGTTTTAAACTCAACTAAATTAAGTCGATCTATAGCAATTATGGATATTAAGAGGGTTATATAGATAAGGGAATCAAATTATATATGCATATCCATACATTTGTACATACATACATGAACATAAATAGATACATATACTTTTTCTTGTTTAACAAGATATATATATATAAGGATATACATAGCTAAATAGTAGGTACATACAACAAATTACATACAAATATGCCATATTTTTTTTTATTTATTAAGTTTCCCATATCTTTGATAACATTTTTTGCAAATATACATATGTATGCGTGTATGTATGTATATATGTATGTATATGCTTATGCATAAGATGTTCTTATCTTTTAAACACGAATAATAAGTATTAACAAATGAGTAAGGTGTAATTTCTAGAATTTTGATGGCTCCACTTTTGGCGAATCAGAGTCTTATCACGTTGGTTCTTCAGGGTTAGCATCATGACATCATTAATGCGTTGTTATACAAATTGTAGTTCTCTCTCTCTCTATCTCTATCCCTCTCTTTCTCTCTCTCTCTTTGTTTTTTTGTCACTCTTCATCTGTGGCTCTCTTTTCTAATCACTTTCTCACTCATCTTCTAGGCTTGGATTTCGCAATTGCAATTGACTTTAGATTAATTTAAATTAGGTAGCGCCGTTTCACTTATAAAAACTGATAAGACCGCATTCATTTGATGGCACCCTGTTGAGCTGCTGTTGTCCCCCTCCCTTCCCACTCCCACCACCCGCATTTAGTGTTCACTTGGCATACAAATTAATTTATATTTTTTTGTTGTTTTTGTCTTTTCTTATTTTTTACATTCTTGTTTTTGTGTGTGAGTGTGTGTGTGTGTGTGCTTTTTTTCGTCTCTGTTGCTGGGAGTTGTGCTGCGTTTACTTTTGCCTGCCGGCACGTTCCACTCGAAGAGATCTCAACAAGTAGATTAAACTTGGCGCATTTTTTTTTTGTTGTTTATTTTATTATTAATTGCCATGGGTAATTGTTCAGATTCAATGGAGATTTATGTAGCCAGACGTTGCTGCAATGCAAACGAATAATCATATCTGTATGTATGTATATAAAATCGGGTAGAAAAAAAAAACGTCACATGAAGCAATTAAAAGCGTATTAAGTGCAAATGGTTCGCTCTTATTCTCAGTCGATGAATCAAAAAGATTTGCCGGAATTATAGGCAAACATTCTAAATGCTGATACATTAACATAATGGGGCACTAAATGTACTTATTGATTTGATTTAATTATCGATGGTCTTATGAAACTAATTATGAAAATAATTAATGTGTATCAGCAGAAAGCGGGAGAATGTTCCAACAAAATCCAACAAAAAAATTGAGAATAATTATGAATCCAAAAAGAGAATTGATTTAAAAATAGATTAACATTATCTATTGGTTAATATACATCTAAAATTGATTTGAATTGAATATGAAAACTATAAGTAGAAGCAGATCTTATACAAATGGTAATCTTGTTCAATAAAATTTTAGAAGAATTTTAGAAATGAATAATGTACTAAAAATGATCAATAGTTATTCACTTTCAATATGCAGGCATTATTGATCTTAAATAAATCGATTCTTAATGTAAGATTTAACTGAATAGACATAATTACTTCTCTAGTACTCAATTAACTTAAATCTAGTTGATTTAAAGAAATGAATAAATTTTCCTAATTGATATAATTAGTTGGATTCGTTTGTTTACATCATAGCTAACATTAGATCATTCCCTAAAGTAATTTATATTGAAGACTAATTACAAAGAGGGAATAATACGAAGTATAAATACATACATATATATAGAATTTCCTTTTTTTTTAATGAAAATTGTTTTCATTTAAATGCATTTTACCCCTTTTTGAAAATTGGATAATTTTTGTTTTTGGTAATTAGAATAAAAAAATGCTTTCATCTTTTTTCCTTTTCTTTTTTTGTTGATTATCTTTCGGTTTGTTCTTCGACTTTTCCACTGATTATTAACACTGCATTTATTGAAATGGCGCCCAGAGGCAAACCAAACCGACAGTCAATTTTTATTATTATTTGCTTTTCATAATCATTGATCCCAACACTTTCACTTAACCAAAAAACTCAACTTTTGCCTGCCACCCAAACACCCCACCCCATCGCTCTTTCGTTCCTTTGTCTATCTCTCTCTCTCTCGTTCTCTGTCTATCTCTCTCTATCTCTTTCTGTCTATCTCTCTGTGTGTGTTCAACTTTTGCAATCAGTCTATTAGCTGGCATTCGTTCCGCTTCACTGGGTTCATCTTGGCCTCCTTCATTTCCCCTCTAGCACCTCCTGCTGCACTTCTCCTTTGGCACTTCAAACATATTCCTCCCGCCTTTAACAAATTTGGCGCAAGTAAACATCACAGCTGCAGCAGCTAACACATAGACAAATTAGGCGCTTGCTCCAGGGTATGCGACTTGGAGATACCCTCTACTTCATTTCAAATTAATGAATTAGTACTTTAAAACTGAGAAATACCGGGATTAATTTAGATAGAAATACACTAATTAAAGACTAAGAACACATTTTGTAGTGTTCGTGTTTTATTAATAAAAATATCGTCCGATCTTGAAGAATTCGAACATTTGTATTGCATTAATCCGCTCAAGCAGACAGACGATCAGTCAACAACTATCAATCTATATAATTGAGTATCTTATATCGAATATATCGATGGTCCTCTTCATACCATCTATCGAGGGTATCAACAGTTGGGTACAAAAACAAATGGAGGGCAGGAGGACTGCAACTGGTACTGGGGACAGAGACCAAGATCGGGACCAGGGTGTTGCTCCATTGTAAAAGTTTGCCTCTGCCTCTTGCACATTCAATTAATTCAAAGCATTAAAACAATTAAACAACTGTGGCTTCATTGACTTGGTAAACGCCTCTCGACACGCCACGCCCAATTCACAACTCTCTATTGCACCCTTCCACCACCCACTCACTATGGCTGGCTAACCACCAACCGCCCTTCCACCCACCACACTAACCACTTGTGACCCAATTTTCCATTGCACACAACAACAAAAACAACAAATACAACAAATACAAATTAGTGCAGCTAATTTTTAATGATGATGATGACGATGATTATTTTTCTTCCTTCTACTTGGCATTTTTCATAATTTTCATTTTCATATATTTACGCAATTTATGATGTTTCCCCCACTCACTGCCCCTGCCCGTTCACCACTTCTTCGCCTCCACAGTTGGTCTTGGCGAGCCGACAAATGCAATTGAAATAAACATGGAAGCCAAAAGTGGGAAAAACTGAATTTTATTTTAGTTTTATTTTTTTTTTAATTTTCGTTCTTCTATGTATTTCGGGTAAATGCTTTAAAGGCAGAACAAACTTGCCTCTTGTTCGGTGAGCCAGAGGATTTCTTTTTTTTTTTTCTTTTTTTTTTTTTTTTTGTTCTGCGGTTCTTCTCTTTTTCCTTATTTCAAGGGCCGCCTCCGCCTGCGTTTTAACTCATTTGCACCTAATTGTCATGCACACGGTGGTGGGGCAAAAAGTAGAAGATGCGAAGACAGAGAAAGAAAGAAGTGTGTAAATGAAAAAGAAAGAAAGGAAACCCATTCAGACAGATGTGGGAAGCTATCCACAGCTGTTTTTTTCCTTCTTCATAGTAATACCCTATCGAATAAAGGTAAAATAAGGTACAACAAAGTCCTGACTTTGATATCAAATTCAGAGAACTTGACTAAAATCTTCTTTCTATGCTTTAGTACCTACTTTTTAACTAAAAGACTAATATATGAACATTTAGGCAACATTAACGACTCCACCTAGTAAAGGGTAATTGAAATTCGGTCTTGCGACTTGTTTAGATAACTTTTTGCATCTCCTTTTTGGCTCCTTTGTATATAACTCTTCTGGCTAAGTCGTTCGTTGACTTAATCTGCATTCTGTTTTTTACTGCAAATTGAATGCAATTTGCATAGTTGAAATCGGATAATTGTAATTTAAGTATTAAATAATATATTGTTTTAAAGACATTTACACAAAAATAAAGCAAATAAAGTCAATCAATCAATGAAAAAATTAAGACTTGAATATAGCATGGAATACGATAAATTAAAGATCTTTAAAAGAAACTTTGATTCCAAGTATTATGGGTAGTAATTTTATCTAATTATATTTAAAAGCAAATCCATTTACAATTGTGCAACAAGTATGAAAATCACTTCTTTAATTGTGTTTGAAATTATCATTTAAATGAATTGTTCAACTTAATCTTATATAATACAACGTTCAATTTAAGTCAAAGCAACTAAATCAAACTATTCGCTTGTGTATTAACACTTGTAGAATTTCTTTCAAATCTCTGTACACATTTTGTTTCGAAGTAAACTCAATTTAAAAGTCAAAGTTGAACAGTATGTATATGCAACAATTGGAACTCTTCAAGGAATAAAACTTATCTCTCTTCTCTTGTGTCCTGCTGGGCTAACTTCTACTCTGTAGTTCTTCCCTCTATACATACATCATCCTATGTATATTTCTATATGTGTATCTCCCCCTCCCTCTCCACGGTTGCGTATACAGACACTTGCTGCTAATTCTTTGTCACCTTAAAGAACAATGCTTTGTCTTTCTCCCCCCCTCCCTCCATCTCTTCTTCAATCCGCCCACTCCCATCATTCAACGGTCCAAGAGTTGCCTTACTGCTGCAGTTGCTCTTTGTTTACAGTCTGTTGTTTTTCTCACATTTTCCTTTACATACCCCCCCCACCCACTAACCATCCTTTCCTCCACTCAACTCGTTCTCCTTTGTCCAGTTTAGGAATGAGCGAGTGTTCAGGCAAAAAAACACAAAAGCTTCGTATTCTTTTATTTTCCTTTCCAACATTATTTTCTATGCGTTATATTTTGCACAGTTTTTCATTTTAGCCAACTAGCCAGCCAGCTAGCCTTTTTCTATGCTCTTTCAACAGGTTCCATTTCTTCTGGCAATCAGTTTGTCCAAAAATATAATTTATTTTATACTAATATTTAAATCTCATACGAATAAAGTTATCTATCTCTTTTTCCATAGTAAAATATATAATTATTACACATATTCTGACTTATATATATCTACATATTATAGAAACATTAATCTGAATAAAGGAAGAGACTTCCGCAAAAGTGTAAAAAACATTCGACACGTAGTTGCTTTTGTTTTGGCATATTTCTCTGGTATAATTTTTATATTTTCTTTTTCATTTCGCTGTTTATCTCTGTCGCTGTCTTTTTTTCCTTTTTACTTGTTTTTTCTCTTGTTTATTTTCCTTCATTTCGTTTTGTATGTTGGCATTTTAAATTGCATTTCACAGCTGCTATTTATTACGCTAAATTTGAAATCATCATCATTATCATCATATTTTTTTTTTATTCCAAAATATTCTGTCATCATCATCATCATTATCGTCATCATCATCATCATCATCATCATGATGATAGTCTTTCCACGTCATCATGGTCTCTTGTTACACTCAGTGTCCCTTAAGCGTTTTTTTTTTTTATTATCCACAAATTTGCGCATTTTCTCTTTTAGTTTTAATTAACTGAAAACTGTTGGACAGAGCAGACACGCCCACACCCACCTTTTAGGCTATATGATATTTCTCTACCATGTAAATTTAAGTTGGAATTTTTGCATGAAATACAAGAAAATTATCCTCGAAAAAATTAAATATAAATCCGAATTAAATTGTGAATATTATGCTAGAAATTAATTTAATTTGAGGTAATAATTTATTATTGTCGTAACCAAATACTAATATAATTAATTGTATAATTTGCTTTATGTAAATTTTATTTTCAAAATGGAAATCAGAGCTCCGAATTAAATTATTACTCAGATTATCATTAAAAATTGTGCTAAGATTTAGATAGAACTCGTTATTTTAACCCATGTGAGGTGTGGCATATGCTTCCGAATTCCTTCTTTGCCACAATGAAAAAATTGTGGGAGGAGTTAAAGTTAGGCCATCTAGAGAAGAGCTTAAACAATATATAAAATTGACATAAACTTAAGTAGTTTTCAAATAGTTTAGTAAAATATTACTGCATATTATATTGAATGAATTTGTGTATATGTCTATAACTATCATTAAATAGATTCACTTTTAAATCAGACCCTAACTAGATCTATGCTAACAGAAAGAAGCAGAATAGGCCGAATGTAAATTTAATGTACTCAATTGTAGGGTAAAAAAAAGAATATTATGTTTTTCTCTTGTTTTAATTTTGAGATTTCATTTTTAGTTCTATTTTTTTGCATTTAATTTGTGTGTATGCCTTTGCTCTATTTTGTTTTTGTCTTGGATTATTTTATTTTGTTTTTTGTTTTATTTTTTGTTGTTTTTTTTTTAATCATTCGCTAGTTAAAGTGGGACTGAAAAGAACAGGTCGTCGGAGAACTGGAGAGTAGAAGTCTCATTGTTTATGGCTCACGGGCTGGGCTTGAGGCTAAGCTGAAAAGCCAAAGTCAAAATGAAGGCCAAACTGTTTGCTCTGTTTGTCTGAAGCTGGACCAAAGTTCAAAGTTGAGATAGAGACAGATAGAAAGCCAGGGAGATGGAGAGAGAAAGTCAGAGAGAGAGAGAGAGAGGGAGGAGAATGGCTGGGAAAAGTGTTTTAGTTCATCTCCTCGTCAGCTGCTTGTGGCTTTAATTAAACTGAAAGAACCCCAGACACAACAGCCAACAGAGCTAACAAAAGGATGAGGCAAACAACCTCTCACTTGATTCTTTTTGGCTTTTGTTCTGCAAACTAATTAAACATTGGAACTGTGTTCTCAATAGCCCATCCCCATACCGTTCCCCCCTCCCCCCTTCCATGGGAATCTGCAGCACCTGCAGCACCCCGTTCTCTCGTAACTATTAATTTGTTTTAAATCGTTTCTTACTCTCCTCTGGCTCCTACTCTCTCCTACTAGCTCTCTCTCTTTCTCTCTCTCTCTCTCTCTTGCTCTCTCTTTCTGTCTTAACTCTACTCCAATTACAAGTGGGAACTTTGATTAATGGCCCACAATGGACGTAACTTCATTTTGATTGCCCTGTCGAATTGGCCTGGCACGAACACATCATTTGTTTTCAGCCCAAAATTGAGTATTTTGTTGTTGGTTTTGTTTTGTTCTTGTTTTTTTTTTTTTTTTATTTTGCCGGCAATATCAATACACAAAGTACAAAATGCGTTTTTTTGGCTTTTCAATTTACCGACTTCTATTTCGACTTCGTCTTCGTCTTCGTCTCCTACTCTCAGTCTTACGCCTTCATTCTTGATATTCTTTAACCATTAATCACCTGCTCAAGTGCTTGTTTTTCCTTCATGTTCTTGCTATTGTTGTGTGGTCTTTGTTGATGCTTTTTTTTCTTGCCTCTTTTATGTTTGCTTTTGGCCAAGTTGTAGGCATTGATGAAATTTTCAAATTTCCAAATTTCTTTTAGCTTGTCTTCTCCATTGATTGCCTCAAACTTTTTTGTTTCCCCCCTGTTATTGTTTAAACAAATGAAAATATTGAAGAAAAATCAATTTATGTAATCTTTAAAAAGAATCAAGCTAAATATAGAAGATATTATTGCTAGTCCCCGTATAAGTATATTGGCTTTATCGGTTAGTCAAACATGTTCACAACGTTCAGCTTCATTAACTTAAAAAGTTTTTGCCAACTTTTTGCTCTTTCTCTTTCTTTCTTCATTTTTTTTTTGGGCATTTTTAATGGTTGCAGGGAAACTTTGTTGTTGACCTTTTTGCTACACCAAAAAAAAAAAAAAAAAACAATTCAGGCAAATCGCACAAATCGGGCAATTCCTTTTGACTTGTTCTCTTAACGTTTCAATGACGATTACGTACACTTGCCGCTTGCCACCTCTTTTTCTGCCTGCTTGCCTTTTGTTTAGACTTTAACAGTATTTCTCTTTGTTGTTGTTTTGTTGTTGTTGTTGTTTTTTCTGGTATTGGATTCCCCCCAGTGTGTTTATTACAAGTAAAAAGTGCCACTTGCATTGTGCAGCTGCCTTGCATCGATATAGGCACAGTCCGAGATATAACAAGGGGGGGAGGAGGAAAAAATGGATACCATATTCTCCCATGGCATTGAGTCAAAAGGGCAGTGAACTTTCATATCCGTGAGGATATGGAAATAACCAAAAGATATGTAAAATATCTAATTAAAAGTTCTATTTTTCAATTCAAGGTGCCATTTGAAGTCAATAATTTTAAACTAAACAACCAAAAAAATAAAAAAGAAAGCAACACCACAAAATGGGAGCTTTGTTTATATTATAGTTTCTAGATCAAAATCTCTTAATATAAAGTTCATAAAGTCTTAAAATAGCTAAACCATTTCCTACAGTTTCAATGGGAGACCGTTGAAAATTTATCAAATTTGTAAGTTAATGTTAAGATTTAACATTCCCATAAACCCAAAGTTCGTAATTGGAATCTAATCAAAGGGATTTATAATGGTATTCAAATGAGAGCGATTTCTGGTTGTTTAATCATATTTTCTTTATTGCAAAATTGTATTTTATGTTAATTATTTTAAAAAGATTTTCATGAATAAGATTTCTCATTAAACTTTTTCATGGCAAATACTTAAATCGATTAATTGATTAAAGACTAATCCAACAATTTTTAACATGCCTAGTAATTTCGCTTTTTGAGATTGGAAATATTTATTTGTTCCTTCAATTATTATTTATTGTCCCTCACCCTTGGACAAGTTTTAGTTCTCTTTCAGAGGCAATTTTCTATTAAAATTTATTAACTATAACTAAACTAGTTCCCTCTACAATTTCATTTTTAAACTAACTGAAAAACATTTATGATTTAATTATACCCCCATCCCTCCCCCCGACACTTCTGCTTCTGCCATTCCCTTCATTTCTCTATGAGAAACTGAAAAGTTATTAAAATTCTGAAAAATTTAATTGGCTACGAAAAATCTGAAAATTTCCCTCAAAAAATAGAAATCTCTTAACCAACTGATTGAATATGCGGGCTACTAATGTGGGTAAGAGGGGTGGGGTTGGGGGTAGGGTTATGAGAGAAAATGGAAAAGCAGTCGATACCGATTGCAGTGAATAGATACAGATACAAACACATCATAATCATCAACGTAATAACCATACACACACACACACACACACACACACACTTAACCACACACACACTTACAAACACAGACACACAATCAGATATAGGGATAGAGGCCCATAGACCAGTAGCAATTGCCAAGTGCACGCATTGAGCCGTTCAGTCATCCATCCATCCATCCATCCATCCATTGAGTCATCCAGTCAGACAGTCATTCAGGCATGCAGTCAATTATACAATGTTGCCAGCCAAAAGCTCAACCACAAACGAACGAATGAACGAACGAATATATGTCTGAGTGGTCATATCAAGATGATATCTATTAGATACTTTTTGTATGCATCACAGCTAACTGAATTTATGTCAGTTTTCTCTTCCCCTCACCCCCACTCCACCACCACTCCCACCAACATCAGAAAGATGATGATGGCTCTCTGACATGCTGTTGTAGTTGCTGTAGTTGCTGTTGCTTTCGTTGATGATGTTGCATGAACAACAACAACAACAACACTAACAACAAGTTTCTTTTTCTTCTGTTGCTCTTCTGAATGAATCTGCAATGTGCCTTTGGCCTTTTTTGCGTGTTCTTCTTCTGTTTTTGTTTTCTTTTCTTTTTTTTTTTTTTGTTTGTGGTGTTTTGGTCGTGTTTTTAATTTTCAGCTTAATTAAATCATTGCCCAAGTCAGCAAAAAAAAAGAACAAAAAAAGAAGGAAAATAGAAAAAAAAAGAAAAAGCGAAAATGAACAAGCAACAACAAATTCTGCACTTTGCTTCTAATGAATTATGGTTAAAGTCACTCAGTGAAACACACACACACACCCACATACACACACACAATTCTGCTATATTATTTTCTCACTTTTTTTCTTCTTTTTGGGCCATATTTTGACCAAAATTTATGACAGCTTCTTGCTGAAGATTCTTTTTTTCTTTTTGTGGTCCTCTTTTTTTTCCGTTTGTTGCTACTGCTAAGTAAAGTTGGCCATAAATTAAAAATTGACTTTGGAGAAGAGAAGATCTAAAAAACAAAACGAATGCTTCCATTGAAAGAGAAGTTGAAAAGTATTAATTGAAAGTTGAAATACAGAAAATGTGAATATATTCTAAAAATGCTTTTGAGAAAAGGAATCTAAATGGAATGTATTTGTTTGAAGAGGGGGGGAAGGTAACTTGGAACTGTTCGTACTGAGAAAATTGAAACTCTGATTCTTAAGCGATCATAAATTATACACAGAAGGTGGCTTAAGAAATGAACGAACCATGTAAGGATCGCTTTAGAGATTCTTTTGTAAATATTCATATATACAGTAACCGGTTTGCCCATTTATCGATCGATTCAGCTGATCTTTGTCAAGACGTAAGAAGATCCATCATCTCCCTTTCTTTTGGGGAGTAACTGAAATCGCTTGGATCTTTATATGGTAATTACTAATTTGTTTAGTTAATCTAATTATTATTTGTATGGCAATCAAAAGTCATGCCATAAACTACAAACTTTGTTCTCTACCGAAATTCCTTCCTTAATCAAATAATATGAACTCTGACCTTTTTGTTGGTAGCCAGAGCAAACACCATTGGGCATGTACACACACTTGTCATTTAACCATATTCAAATAAAATAAAAAAAAGAAGATTCCATCAAAGTGTCCAACTTGATTCCTAACTGATTCCACCCAGTCCCCCACACCTCCCCTTTACCATCCCAGACACAACCCATTAAAAACACGCAAAAGCGTTGCACGAAAAGAGTCAGAAGACTGAGAAAAAAGTGGAGTGAGAAGATGAGATGAGAGGAGAATCGCTGTCGGAGTCGGAGTCTCCTCTATAATTTGTGAAGAAATGTCCAAATGCGCCGTGTGACACACTTCAAACTGTCAGTTGGCTACCCCGTCCTCCAACTCCCTCCTCCATCTCTTTCGGGTTTTCCTACCCAATTAAGCAATTTGTGTGGTTTGTGGACGGACACGCACATCACCATCATCATTATCATCATCATCATCATCTTTGGTCGGCATTGGCATTCAAAAGAAAAACCTCTAATCTTGTCAAGGCATAAACGAAAAACCAAATATTTTGTACACTCATGTGTGTGTGTGTGTGTGGTTTGATGACACATTTTCTGACACAACATGCAGAGAAAGAAAAAAGTAGTAAAAGAATTGAAGTTGAGGGGGTAAAAATGAAGAAAAAATGATTATTATTAGTTTTTACTATCAATAATAAAAACAATTTTCTTTCACTTTGGGTCAAACGGCAGCAAGCGGTTGACTTCTGTCCACGTTGAACTGTCATTTAAGAAAAAAAAAGTGAAGTTTTTATGACTATTTGATAAGTTCCAATTTCAGTTCAGTTGATATCAGTTATAAGGAGGGGGGGAAAAGCTCATAATTTTCCAACTGAAAATGGGTAATTTGATAATTTGTGTAAGATGACATTTGATGGAAGCTTAAACGAGGGGCTCAGCTATCATTAGGAAAACACAGAAATTAATTTATCTTATCTATCGGTGGTTTATACATATATTGATTGGATAAAAATAATGTCAAGTAGAAAAAATTCAATCAATTTAACATTTTTTTCCATTCCTTAAAGAATCCTTTCATTCTTTCTCATTCACTCTTTCTTTTTTTTTGCTTTCTTTTCGCTTAACATTTAATTTGCATAGTTTTTACACTCTGGTCACCCTAAAACAACTGCCAAAAGGGGGGGACCAGCCACATTTGAATTTGTTTATTTTGCTTTGAATAAAAAGGGTTATAAAAGAAAACACTTTTTTTTGTGTGTGTGTCCGCTGTCTGTGGTCACGAAAAGGTATAAATTCAAGGTTCGTTGCTGCTGCTGCTTGCCTTCCTCCCTCCTCCCACCTACCACTCCCTTCCCCTTCTAGAGTTATTTTTCTTTCTACCGATTTCAATTTGCATAACACTTCAGTTAACTATATTTATGACTTGTCAAGTATGTTCGTTACGCGCTTTGTTTTGCTTGTTGTATGTGGCAACCGGAGCCAATGAGCCGGAGTCCAATGATCGGCTTGAGACACTGAGCCTTGTCCGAAAAGGAGGGTTTATTATGTTTGTTTTTGTTATTTTATGTTGGCAAGTTGGCCAAGATTATTAATGAAAATATTGTAAGTGGCATAAGCCAGAAACGAGAGAGAGAGAGAGATAATAAAAAGAGATATGTATATAATAAATGTAACAGAAAGAAATCGAAATCGAAATCAAAAGTTATGAAAAGGGAAACATAAAAGTGGGCGTTGCTAATTAGTAAGTATTTGTCCACTTTGACCTTAGATAAGAGATTTATTGTCAGTTATTTAAGTATGTATCTTTTATGTGGGCTATCCCCCCCTCGCTTTCGTTTCTTTTCTCTCTCTCTCTCCCTCTCTCTCTTTGTCTCTCGTATCTCCCTTCGATTGCCATTGTCCGTTAATCGATATTTAAATTGAGTTAAATTGAACGGTCGATTTCCCTCTTTTTTGTCAAATAATTTTCCGCTCTTTGAATATGTTTTTTATACACCTCGTTGTTAGGTATAACTATATACTTACGATTTATATATATGTATATATATGTATATTTATTCTCCTATATATATATAGATATATTGGTGTATTGACCATTTGTTATTGCCTGAGCTCATAGATCATTTTAATGGCAGTTTTGGTCTGGCCCAGGGCCATCAATGGCATCCGCCGCCGTCGCCGCCTCAACAAGAGTTAGTCAAAGAATTGCAGAGAGTCGAGTAGAGGGGAACGGTTTGGGGTCAGGGTGGGGTTGGCGGTTCAAAAGTTCAATGGTTTCCTCCGCAGCGAGTTGGAGCACTTGAAGCATTCTCCGTTCTTGTTTTGTTGTCATTGCACATTGGCAGTCCATGTTGTAGTTGTTGTTGTTGTTGTTGGTGTTATTGTTGTTGCTGTTGCAGTTGCAGTTGCCGCACTTTGTTGTCAATGACAAGCGCGGAGGTTGAACAAGTTTTTTCCCTCTCTCTCTGTTTTTTTTTTCCTTTTCGTTTTTTACTATCTGCAGGTGAAACTTGACTTAGTTGATGGCAAACACAACTGTACAAGCATCATTGTAAAGAATATTTGATGAAGTGAATTGTATGAGAAGGGACTGTGGGGGAGGGGGGAGAGACCACAATGAAGCGCCACTAGGAATGATAAGAATTCACGAAGAATGTTTTGCCAGACAACTAAATTATATTAACAATGAAATAAATGGTACTTGACACACACTTGTGCATATATATATCTATGTATATATTATATGTATATATATATATAACAAATAAATGATTATTAACCTTTATGTAACCGATGATAATCGACATAAGTATTATTTTTATTAACTGCTGGAGATTTCATTTGCTAAAGAATAAATTAAATAATTGTCTATTTAATCAAATTTTATACTAGACAACAAAAAATGTTTGAGTATTTATATATTTATTTTATATCATTGGTTTATCATTTTGACATGATTATTCAATTGATTAAAATTTCTTTTTGATATTATTTCTAAAACTGATTAAACGTTTATTTGTTAATATAAAATTCAATTCAACATTCTTCAAATATTCAAAGTGAATTTTTATCAACTTTCAACATTTCAAGCAAATCATTCAAATCGTGTGTAATTATCTAATCTCTAATCTGACAATTGATTGTAATTTTGTAACAATTGATCTAACACGCCTACTTGCATATATCATATCACATCTAATTGCCTATTTCATTTGCATGGAGGTTGATTGCTAGGAAGGGGAATGGGAATGGAATGGGGACTTGAGTTGGGGTTGGGCTTCAAAACTGAGCACAATGCTCACTCGTTGGTGGCTTATCGCTCATCACTTGTGAAAATTGTCACGCTTCTCTGACTCAGCTGACACTTTGACTGTGACTGTGACGCCTTCCAAATAAAAAAAAAACACATAAATACACAAAATTATGACATAAAACATATATATATATATATATATACAAAACACAACAGACATCAAGCAGCCAACAACAAAAAGAGCAAAAAAAAAAAAAAAGTCATTATCAATTACGCCACTTAATTATTTTTATTGGAGCATAAAATGCTCCATTTCTTGGCACAGAGAGTTTTTCCTTTCACCCTCTTTTGGTTGTGTTACCCCTGCCCTCTCCTGCTGCACTTCTTTTCCTCTTCCCCTCTCTCTCTCTCTCTCTCTCTCTCTCTCTACATCCACTCCAGTGTAGATTGTCGCCCATGTGTCGATGATGTGCTAATTGTCGCGTGCCCACTTTTTGAATGACACTTTTGGTTTTTCGGTTGGGGCGTTTGTCGTTTCGTTGCCACGTTCTCTTTTGGATGTTGCCTCCTCTCTCTCTGAAGTCCTGTTGGAGTGGTTACCCCAAGTGGAAGGTAGGAAGGGAGGAAGGGAAGGAAGCATTTTGCATATTTTGTTGACAGTTTATTTTTTGACTTGAGGGGCTTGGCTAAAGTTAAAGATATATACAGATATTGTAGGCGTTGTTTTTCAAATTGAATTTTTGCATTTTAGAAATTGCTCTTAGAAATTGAACGAAAATGATATCGTAGAAATATCATGATTCCGACGCTGAATTGATAAAACAGTTGAACAATTTTAAATGATTTGGATTTAGTTTAGCTTTCCCTTGAGGCCTTTTAACGTTGCAATGTCATTAATGGATTATGAAAATTAAAATACTTATTTTACAAGTTAATTATTGTAATATAATTGCATTTCCCTGATTTCTAGTTGATTATAGATATATCAGTCATTTCATTAACTTTAATAGTAGTAAGAAATAAAATTAACTTTTACTTTCAGTATTTTATTATATCAGTATATATTTAACATTTGCTCAAATTAGTGCATTTTTTATGGCTTAAAACACTTTTATTTTTTTTTTTAATGGATTTTCGTTATAGCTCTAGTTTTTGCGATAAGTAATTAAGAAACAATAATTCCAACTCCCACACATTGCTGCGGCTTGCGGTTAATGGCTGTTAATTGCACTTGATTGAAAACTATTTCAATTGTGCCAGCTTAGTTGATTTTTTTTTATTACTTTTATGCAATAATTGAATTGAAGTTCGACCACCCAGAGATCAAGGAAACTTAGGTCAAATTGTGCATTAATTTTTCATCTCTTTCTTAAGCCAAAATAAAATGCAACAATTTGTTAACAAACTGTTAAAATGAATTCTTTACGTGAAAGTTATAAATATTTATGCACATTTATCTTTAATTTTATACATTACATTAACTCTGGCAGAAAGAAATGTGATGAACTGTGGAGGATGGAAGGGGGAAGGGGGGAGGTGAACCAGCTCTGCAATTTCACTTGTCAACATTTGTTTGTTGCAGACAACATATTTGGGCAACATTCATCTCACACCGTTTGCAACATGTTGCCAACTGTTTCGATTGTGCCTGGGTCTATTTAAGTATTGATGATTGATGGCCTGGTCGAAACGAGTAGAAACGAATAAAAAAAAAAGAAAAAACAAAGTTTAAGCTGTTGGTTGTTGTCTGTTATGCCAATTGAATACTAAATTTTTACTCAAATGACTCAACAAGTGGCAGGTTGCAACTAACTGAAACCAAGGCGCACCCACACACACACACACACACACACACACACACACACACACACACACACACACACACACACACACACACACACACACACACTTGGACAGACGGCGGCCCAGTGCAACAATGTTGGATTTTACACCTGAGCTGATTATGTTTATAAGCGATGCGCTCTTTTTCTACATATCATTAGTAACGATTGAAAGTTATTATCATCATCGACTTAAGACCATAATACGATGTTGTATAAAAATTATGCTTCTCCTTTTGAAATCTATGAAAACAAGAAAACTAAATGTGTACAATTTATGCAGAACTTCAACTAGAACTAGAGAACTCCAGGAGACAATTGCAACATTGTGTGTGCTTAAGCACACAAGAACAACATCCCACGTAAAACTTTTGCCACTATTTTAAGTGGGCACAACAGAAGCGGCTTTAGCCACACGAGGGATTTGTGATGTACCAAGATTTCTTCTGCTCATCCCAAATCCAAATCTTTATCCAATTGAAAGTTGATCGTATGCAATATGCTGTTTCAGTAATAAGTAAATATATTCATTTGTGAATAAATAGTTATTTAGTTACCCTTTCATAAACAACTACTTAGTTAATCTTATTTTAAATATTTAAACTGATAAATAATAATTTTAATCTAAACACCAAATTTTGTATAGTGAAAGTTTGAAATTTCCCCAATTCCTTTATTTCGAAAATTATTGCCATATTTTCTTTAGAAATTGGTTTAACAATTAAGAATTAAAGTTAAGTAAAGGGGGGGTAAAGGATCGATCTTTATTTAACAGCTTTATAAAAATATTTCCAAGAGGCAATTATTTTCATTGATGTAAATTGAATAGTTTTTTTTGATATAAAATTTATAAAATTTAGGTTAACAAATTTTTCAAATGCTTTTCTTGTGGTTTCTGTTTATTTCTAATAATTATTATAAATTGAGTTTCAAATAATCTAAAAAAAATACATTAAATCGAATACTTCAGCAATGTACAGTAAATACTGATTAAAACGATTTAACGCTGCGCACACAAAACTTTCTTCAGTTTGCATAGAAAATTGTGTCTACGTTTAGTAGTACTTTATCGGCTATAACTATACAAAATTGCCTATCTCTTAAGTGTCGTTATAACTGGCATCCACTGTAAGATGTTGATATATATTTATTAAAATAATATATATATATCTTCTCTCAGCAAAGATTGAAAAAGTTCTCTCTTGTTAAATTAAATTCTTATAATAATTCATAAATTATCTGTATTGCACTAGACGTTAGGATCAAAGCATTTCGTTACCTTGACACCGGAATGGCGCTTGAAGCCGCTCCTGGATCATAATAATAATAACAATTGCAATAATTTTTATATTTCTCTCATTCTGTTTTTTTCTGTGTTTTTCTTGCAGGTAAGAGCCGGTCCGAAGACATTAGAAGAAGACAACTTTAATGGTCGTCATGTAAGTGTAAGTACAAGTGTAAGTGCTTACCCACTTGGTGTGTGTTTGAGTGTGTATGTGACTGAGTGTGTGTATGTGTGTGTGTTGTGTGTGTGTTGGTGTATGTGTACGGGTAACATAAAAAAAATACATGCAACTAAGCAAGCAGTCAACAGTCAGCAGAATAAGTATACTAAACCACCCACACACACATGATGTGTGTGTGTGTTGTTGTTGTTGCAACACCACTCCCACAAAAAAACTGACAATTGCCGGCACTTCCGTTGGCAAATGGCGAAATAAAACATTGAACTTGCTGGCGTTTTCTACACACACACACACACACACACCTACAACTAAGTATAAAACGCCCCCATCATAAATGCATCCGTCCCCACACCCTCCCCCTCCCCCTCCAGCAGCAGCAGCAGCATCGCCGCAAACTTTTTCTTGGTCTCTATCATGAGGTAAATGACCCAAAACTATTAACAGGCGTTTGCTTAACGATCGTGACCAATTTGCGGCTGGTCAAGTCAACAATCATCTACACAACAGAACAGGGGAAGGAAGAGCAAGCAAAATGATGGAGGAGGAGGAGAAGAAGAAAAACCGATTGCAAATATTTACATTATGAATAGAGAGCGATCCGTCTCGGTTTCTATTTTATCGGTTGTTTGTTCTCTCATTCGCCCTCCAAGCCCCTACCCCCACCCCACTCCACTGCATTACTGCATCAACATCTGTATCTGCAGCATGGGTACCGGCAATTGCAGTCTCCGGCTGCCATTCATTCACCTCATCTCATTTCCCCTACCCCCTATCTCTCTGTCTCTCTCTCTCTCTCTTATTCTACTCGCACAATGCCTGTCAATCAATGCGCGACTCATTGTGGCGTCTGGGTCTGGTCTGATATGTATACGGAATATGTGCCTGGAATATTCAATTAAATGCCAGTCATCGATGGCAAATGCAAAAATAGGCAAACTAAGGGTGTGGGGGGAGGGAGGACATAGATATAGAAATGTGCTAAAGATTGAATACCCTAGAAATGAAGGTGAACTACACATAGATATATATATATATATATACGCACACACACACATTCATATAAAGATTTACCAAATTGGAGGATAAACAAAAATATTTTGAAAAGTGATGAAACTTTTATTGAAATGAATTTGGGAAAACTACACAAAACACAAATCATTAAATCGTTTTATATAGTTTGATTTTAAAGACAGATTTTAGCAAGTAAATTTTTGATTAAATTTATTTGAATATTTCAATTACATTATCATTACTTAATGATACTTACATTTCTAGAAACCTAAACAAATTAAGTATTTTGCAAATGAATGCACAAATAATAATATAATAATTTATTGCAAAAATAATTGAAACATAATTGTATTGCAATTTTGAATTCACTTGAACAAAACTCTAAAAAAAATTTACAATTGTTATCAACATTAGTAAAGTCATTTTCTCAGATTACTTCAAGTCAAATCGCCTTAAAAATCTAAAATTAATGTTGATTTTAATTCTAACTAAGCGTAACCCTTCTATAGTGAATCGAAGTTATTTATATGTGTGTGTATGTATGCGTATGTATGTATAATTCCCGTCTCTTTTTTTGGATTTTCGGTTTTCTGCATTTTCCATTATTATTTGCCTATGAATTGATATATTTATTTATGATCCTGTCATTCACATTTTCCTTTAATTAATTTTGATTGATTTATTAAGCGACTAACAGTTGCCATAAAGGGTATTCGCGTGCCCACTTAATGTTGCCCGATTGTGCCCGACTGCCATATAAACAGTTCTTGGCTCTCGACATTTGGCGCATGGTGCCTGTCTCCCCATATACAAACTTGCCAGACAGCTAAAAAGCAACAGCAACAGCAGCAACAAAAACAACAACAACTAAAGAAAAAAAACGTGACTTTAGTGTGGCAAGTCTGTCTGTTGACAGTCTGGCAAATTCATTTATTGTTGTTGCTGTTGTTGTTGTTATTGTTGGTTTAGTTTAATTGAATTGTTGTGGCTCGGAAAACTTGACGCTGATTTGACTGGAAATGGAGAACATTATCTACATAACTTACCAGATGCCTGCTGACTTGACTTTTGACCTATTTCGTAAGGGCCAACATTGGACGGCAATTTATGACTTTCATTTGTGAAAACAATAGAAAAATCTGGGTCAATGTTTGTGTTGTTTCTTTTTGTTGTTGTTGTGTGGCTTGTTTATGATATCCAACAAAAAAAAAAAGAAAACAAAAGATTTGCAACTATTGTGACGCCTTTGAGATACCCTGGTGCGACTTCCATTTCCATTTGATGAACAAAACAGTGCATTGTTCCATAGATTCCATGAATAATCCGTATAAAAAAGGATATTGAGCTTTAAGAGCAAAAATGCATGGCTTGAATAATATACAGAAACATTTTATAACTTAATAGAGAGGATCAATTGGAGACTTGGTTAACTATAGAATGAATTAAAATTCTTATTGGTTTGAGTTCTACTATACCCATTAATATGTTAGTTATAGGGTAGAATTATAAAAACGGGGAATGGAATAACTAGAACTTGGCAAATACTTGTTTGTCTATGTATATCCTCCCCACCCCACCCCCTTATCCGTTGTTTTGTTGTATTCAAAATCACCATTTTGTTTGCCAATTTATTTTGAGGCAAAAACCGTTAACTGTCAACTGCAGATCAAAACGGAAAATACCATAAAATGTCAGCGCATTGGCAAGCATGTAGGGGTTGGAGGTCAGGCGAGCGAAATTTGTGCATAAAATGGACAGGATACATAAAATGTTTAACATGTCAAGAAACAAATGAACAAATGGCAAATTCAATTCATTTTATCCGCAAAAACCTCATGTAACTTGGCTTTAAATTGTTGTGATTTCAGAAGGATATAAGGACATGGGGAGGGGGGCAGGCAACGTGCCATACTTTTGCCACATGCCCACACGCCACATCACATCAAATTAGCAGAGCGTATATTTGGCCAAAATGATGAAAAACATTTCAGTTAAATGATGACTAAAGCTTTATATTTTTGTTGACATTTGCCATTTTAATTTAATCCAAACATTTGTGCAATAACATTAATTATTAAAGTGAGACGGAAAGCCAGATAGAAGCAGAGCGACAGAGATGCAGAATTTTTTAATTACTTTTCTGTGAGTTTATATTTGTGTATGTATATATGTTTACCCGTATGTATGCCTATGGGTTAAAACATTATTATCGGCTAAATGAGCAGTTCATCTTTAGAGTCATTGAAGCATAAATAAATCATATTAAATAACTGTCACAGCGAAATAAATCTTTAATTTTTAATTCATTGAAAAGTCATTGTAAGTACTTTAGTTAAATACTGTTTTGCCTTACCCTAGTTAATACAATAAGAAGACCAGTAGCCTTGATTACTAAATAAATCCTGGCTAATACGGCTCGATTAAACAAATAAAACTCAAATCTTAAATGGTCCTCCCGACTAAGAGAAGCTAACCAACCAGCTCAGCATCAACCATAAAGTCCTACAGCTTTCACCGAGTCAAATATACTAGAAATTTACTTGTGGTGCATTTCTAAATGACACCTATATTTTAATATGGCATTCGATATGAATTGCTTGGACGAGTACAGCTGCTTTCGTCCTTTCGTCCTGCGGTAGCAAATGCATGAATTAGAGCCAAAAAACGTAAAACAATAAACTTTCCTGGGCCATAACTCGGCAGGACGTTATCCTTTTTGTCTGGGATATGATTTTTTTTAACCTCCCGGAGCAGCACTTTCGATCTGCATTCAAGGATTTTCAAGATTTAAAAAAAAATTTTCTTCAATTTTTGTAAGGGGGTTAGCCATCAAAATTTTATAAAAATCAGAAAAAGGCTAATAACTCGGCCATTTCAAGGACTAGCAGGATGTCCTTTGGCCCAAATGTGGTCCTTGTTAATTAGCGTCGGATGGCATAACAAGATCCTTGAATATCCTTCTGGCGGCTGAGAAAAAAGGACTTTTCTCTGTACAAAAAAATGCTAATATCTCGGGAATCCTTAGAAGGATCAGGACGAAACTGGGGTCAGATGAATCTAATTAAAAAGGACTATCTTCTGGCCAAAGGACATTACGATAGTCCTGCAGGATGCTGAGATATTAAGGATTTTAGTTTTTTCGCCCATTTTCTGAGCAGTCTGAGGGGTGAAATTTTCTATTGCCTACTTCAAGGGTGCGCTTTGAATTTTGCTAACGAAATAAAAATTCTGGGATAGCAAAATACCAGGCGAACAGAAGGCAGCTAGTAGGTTGATTTTCTTAAATTTTTTTTCAAAACAAAATAATTTTAAATTTTGGGTTAAATCCTCAGATTGGCGATTTCATTTGCTAAAATTTCAATAGCGAAAAATCGCAATGGGTGTAATTTTAATTAATGAAAACGAGGAGGATATTGATTGATTTTTTGTAATGATTTTTATTTTGAATTTCGTTTGTGCTTACAAAACTTGATTGTACATTTTACATAATTGTTATGTTTATTAAATTTAGCATATGTTGTATTATTATACAGAAGTAATCAGCTGATTAGATGGATGGAATGTATTTGCTTTTCCATTATCTTCCCGATAATCTGGGGAGCCTGGTAGTCCTTGTAATCATCTATTGCTATCCTGGGGAAAAAATGGTTCTCTGCAAGATAAACACGATTAGGTTTAATTCAACAACATATGCAATAAAAACTCACATTGATAAGGACATCAGATCAAAGGCATTCGCATACATAAGCAGGGAGACGAGATTGCTGGTTGACCAATACCGGTTATCCTTAGTGCTAAATAAGAAAAGAGAGGATAAAAATACTGGAGGAATGTTAATTCGTTAGTCAATGACGTTGACGCTGAGTGCGCAAGTATTTCTTAGCAGTCTTGTGTATCCATTCACTCACTCCTCAATCCCTGTCTTATAGTCTGAAGGATAACATTGATTACGTATAACTGAACTGCATTTAAAAGGTAGATGTAGCTGCCACAGGGTAAAGGAAGCAGAGCAAACAGAGAGAGCACAACAGTGACTTTTCGGATTACACTTAGCTCTGCTGCTCGATGACAGGCGTCTCCGGGCCTTTGAAGTCACACGAAGCAAAGGTAGAGGTGATGGCTAACTCCATGTCCTGCAATTAGTTAAATTAGCAATTTAAAATGAGAACTCAATTTTAATATATGCCAAACGAAGATAGTTACATACATACTAACCAGCAACGTCGTCTAAGAAGCTTACCTAAGCCTCTTACATACATTCTATCGGTTTCAATATCCGTTCTTAGCCAGCCCACGGACTTAGATTTGAAACGGACCTCACCTAGTAGCATTCCATTGAATTGTTCAATCAAATTTGTTGGGAAAAGTAATTTAAAAGAAAATGTTCCTTAGAAACTGAATTTCGACTTGGATTTCCATTTGAGCATTCCTTATATTTCAAGTACGTTAAGCAATTGATATGTAGTCATAAAACCTAATTAAATAAAGATAGAACAGTGGGAAAATGGATGGGGGTGAAAAGACAGAGGGAAATCTACCTGCTACTGTACTCACAGTTCATTAGCCTCCATTAGAGAGGCGGCAACAACAATCGGCTGAAGGGAATCTGTGAAAATGGATAGAAATAAGAGTAGGACTTGCGCAACATTTTCCAAGAGAATTCCTCGAGTGCCAAGCCGAGATAAATGTAAGACCCTGCAACATTCAATTACTTGTTTGCCGCAGAGCTAACACCCGGAAAACAAGTAAAGAATGAAAAGGGTAAGAGCAAATCTAAAGAGATTTTCCCAGTGAAGTATAATGGAAGAAGGGAGAAGAAGGGGGAGAGTGTTAAAGAATGGTGGTGGAGGTGGCACTACAAACCTCAAACATTACCGTGGATTAACAAAGACTGCACTTGTTCCTTCTACTCGATGCCAAGTTTAATGTACGATAAAAGAAAATGCACTTGAAATGCCAAATGATAAGAAACTAAACTACACAAAAAAAGAAGCTGCCGCCAATGTCACACGCATGCACGTAAGAGTGTGTGTGTGTGTGTATAAAGGGGTAGTCATTGTATCATGGGAAAAAAGTTGATAATTTTAAGCTAATTATAATTTAGAAAAGGCAACGGAAAAAGGCAACCAGCGGCAACCATAAGCCAATGAACTTTAAACTCAAAATTATATCAAGCCCCAAAATCATTTTTAAGCCCTTCAAATCAAACATTAGCCACAGCATCAACAACATCATTATTCATTTAAAGACCCATCCCCCCCATCAAGTCTTAAGCTCCATCTGAATGGAGTTTGCTCCATGGCACAGAGTGCGAGAGAAGCAAATGACTAAAAAGAGAAGGAATAAAAAAAATGTATAAAAAATTAAATAAAACACGAAATCAATAAATTGCAATATCATCCCAAAAAGATACTCAAACCAGGCACAAACTCTTTTTGCAAGAACTTGAATAAACTCGCATTAAAAATGCATGTGACTGGCTCTGACTTTGGGTTCTGGGCAAACGTACATATATCTACATATATATATATATATATATCATTTTTAAGGCTAAAGCATAAGAAATTATGTGTGCAGCGAAAGCGAGAGAGAGAGAGAGAGAGAGAGAGAGAGAGAAAGAAATAAAAATATCACAGAGAGACAGGATAAAAAGGAGACGAAAGGAATGAGCGGTAAAGAATTGCATAAATTATATTGCTGAAATAAAGTTAAGAATGTGCAGTAAGAATGGTTAGGAGGAGAAGCGCATGAAGGGCACTCGGTTGGAATGGAGAGAGACATCTGGTTTGTGCAAAGGAAATTCCATATTATAAAATAAGTTATGATTTCGAATGATATATGTATTCACAAATTAATCAAAATGACTTTAAACGGAAGAAGAATTTTAAAGTGTAATCCATTCATTTTTTGTTTTATAAAGTTTTAAAAGAATTCTCTTTCAGATTTATATCGATAAATATATTTGGTCATTCGAATTTGAAAGCATAAATAAATTTAAAAATTTATTAATAGGAAATTTTTTCTGTCAAATCTAGAATTAATTTTAATAACCCAATTTTTAATATTTCATAAATTGAGAAAAAAAAAGTTTCAAATAATTTTCAATTACTTAAATTACTTAATAACTTTATAAATTCAATGGCATTGGATTCGTGACTACCCTTGATGTGTCGCCCAAAAAGTTACCAAAACGAATTTATTTATTTTCAATCAATGCTATAGCTTCCGCTCTCTCCGATAACCGCACAGCACCTTCTCCTCCACCATCGTCACCTCCCCCCTCTCTTCCGCTCTTAAGCGTGTTGTCGCGATTTCCAAGTTTGTCGCGCTCGTTTTGCCACTTTTGCGAAGCGAGCGCGTGCCTCTTGGAATATTTATGAGCTGTGGCGTCCATTGCCATGGATTCATTCGACCAACTTGCTCATGCTCTTGTTTTTGTTCGTGTTGTTGGACGTTGCCAATGGTCTCGTCAACTGACGGAAATCAATGTTGACCCACTTGGCATTGGCAAGGCCAGCCCCCCAACTTCTCCCACTTAAATTCGAACTTAAACACGGTCTCGGACAGAAGCTGGAGGAGCAGGAGCTGGAAACGTGCATTGTTAATGCGCCACGTAGCTATAGACGAGACCAGACCAAAGTGAAAGTCAAGTGAAGAAATTAATTTTCCCGGCAAGTCATTAATATTAAGTTATACATCAAGCAGAAAAAAAGGCAACACAGCTCAAGCACCAAAAAAAAAAAGGCCAAAAAAGGTCATAATGAATGAGTCTGCCACCTTGAAATAAAATGTTGTTATTGCTATTATTGTTATTGTTGTTGCTGCTGTTGCTGTCACTTTAATTGCAACGAAATCCATCGTTCAGATTCCTTTCGCTTTGATTTCCGTTTCCGAATTTATTTTACTCTTTATTTTTCAATCGAGAAACTCTTTATTTTTGCTGGCCACACCCAAAATAAATGGATGCTGCCCCCCCCAACATAAATGTGATTTATTGTACAAAAATTACAAGTAAAACGAGAAACTTGCAACCATCCAACGAACAAACAAGCAGCAGCAACAGCAACAACAACAACAACACCACAAAAGTCCAGTGGGAAAAGAAATGGAAACAACTCAAATGCTCTTTTGAGGATATAATCAAGAATCAAATAAAGAGCCATGAAGTCCTTGAAGGTTAGATAAAAATAATGATTGAGGTTGCCAAAGGAGGAGGAAATCTCTTTCAAAATCTTTTTTTATTATTTCTTAAATTTTCCATGCAGGAAATATTGATTGAATAAAAATTGTTCGGGCAAAAAGAAATTGGAATTTTAAAAATGTTTTAAACATGAGTATTTGATGTATTGAATATTTATATATATTTATTTATATATAACTGAAAATTTCTGGAATCTTTAATAATTAAATACAACCATCTGATTTACCATAATTCAAAGGTTACCAGGATAATTCAAACAGATGCCTCTACGGGTTATGCTTCATAGTGTAGTTACCTTAACCCTTCATTTAAGGGATGTGGCAAAACTATTTTATCGCCTTTGGCATTTTGGCTTAGCTTTCGTCTGTTGTTATTATTCCAGCAAGTTTTTCTGCCATTTCCCGTCCGGTACCGGCCCCCTCCCCCCCTTTCTCTACATGTTTTGCAATCGATAGCAACGAAATTTATGGTCTGTATTGCCCTTTTTCCATTTTTTTTCTTTTCCTTTTTTTGCTATAAATGAATTTATGGCAAGCGTTTAGCTGGCAACTAGTTTATGGCGGTTTGGTCCAGTCGTCCTAGTCCTAAATAATATGCGTACATTTTCCGGCAAAACTATCGCAGACACACCCCGCTCCCCCCACCATCCACTCACTTTCCCCATTTACACCCTCCTGTTCCGCCTGCAGCAACAAGCCCGCAAAAAGTTGGCTGACTGAACACTGAAAATTCATTTTGGTTTTTTGGCTACACTTTTTTATTCACATTTTTGATTTTATTTTTTGTTCTTTTTTTTGCTGGTTTCTCTTTCTTTTCTCTGTGTTGCCGAGCAAACTTTTTGCGGTTAGTGTTTTTCGCCTAAAAGCAGGCTTTAAACTTTGCATAACCCGTAACCGTAATGCTATGGCCACTATGCCACTGCATCCCCCTCCTCTCCCTTCCCATCACATGACTTACCCCCTCCCCCTCTTGCCCTAGAGCCCTAGATGGTTGCTTGGTTGCAGTTTTAAATTTCTGAGGCATTCATAAATTTGACACTTTTTGGCTACTAAAGGAGAGGAATACGCTTTTTCTGGCTGGTTTTGGCCAGCTAGTGGGAAGTTGGCCAAGTATTTCTGTGGCTTTTATCTCTATGCAAAGTAATGTAAACTTTTTGGCCACCAACTGAAACTGAAGAATGATGTGGCAGCATTTGACTTGACTTTGTGGCCAGGGGGGAAAAAGAAGGCGTGGCATATTTATATTCCTCTTGTGTTGGGGTTTGTTTTGTTGTTGTTATTTTGTTCTTGTTGCGGCTAAGAATCTGAAGAATGAAGATCTCGGTTAAACTACGAAGAAGAAGAAGCAAAGCAAAGCAAAAGTTTTTCGGCTTAGTTAGGACTAATTAATAGGAGTTTTAGTGCTCTTGGACATAAGTAGGTTATATTTTATGGTCATAATTAAAACTAGTTAAATCTCTGGCATTCTCTCATTCAGAATTTTGTATGAAAATGTACGAGGTTGGTAACGAAAGTTAATCAAACTGTTTCGTTTGTTGTTTTTATATATGTATCAGATTAATCTTTTAGAGATGAATCATCAAAAAAATTCGAACATTAAGCGAAATTGTATTAGAGAGAAATAGTTTGGAAAAATGTTAACTTAAATATTCGATTTTCCATCTGAAAACAAATGCGAAATTCTCTTTTGCATTTAAACTTTATCAGTTATCAATGATCCCTATGATGACCTATGAACTCCGACTATAACAAGTTGCAACTGCAATCAACTATGTATGTATATATGTTTGTTATATAAATTTGCCTTTCATTTGTCAAATTGAATTGTAAGAAAATCATTTGGATTGTTAGATATAAACTGAACTTCCGGTTGTCACTTTAGATATGCTAAAGTTGTGCCTTAGCATTGCTTACAATTAAATTCTCTATTTCATTCGTCTATTATCAGAGTGTGTGTGTGTGTGTGTGTGTTTGTGTGTGTGCGAATGACACTTCACTTTTTAGCTCTATGACGTTTGAGAATTTATCACCTTTAGTGTGGAGGCTTGCTGATGCTCACGTTAGTGCCACGCCTCGTTTGTCAACTTTATTCAATTTTGAGTAAAATGCAAAAGGAGAGCTGCTGCTGCCGCTGCTGCTGCTGCTGTTTTAGCTTCTGCCTTTTGCTTTCTTTCATCAAAGTTCTTGGCATTTGCTTATTAAAAAAAAGAAGAAAAAATGATTTTCTCCTTTTCTTCTCCCCCCCTCCTTCTACATCACAAGTGTGTAGCTTTCACTTGGCTGTCGAGTTGAGAGCTGGAAAATATTGCCAGACCTAGATCTTTGTCATATGCCTCCCTCCCCCTCTTTCCACCTTCTTTCTCCCAGAATGTGTGTACACTGACACTGGTTTGCCGTTTGTCATATTTTCCCGCCAAAGTGTCAAATAGCGTCAGCCCGACAGACAGACAGTCAGTCAGTCAGTCTATCTGTCAGTTTGTCATTCTGTCATTGGAGTAGAAAGGAGGGAAAGACAGATGCATAGGGAAAACGAAAATTGAGTAGACAAAATGAAATATTTGATTTTCTCCACATACTTTGAGGCGCCGTTTAAATGCAAAATTACGCATACGCCATGTATGATTTGCTTTCTAGAGTTTCCTCATATTTTTTTGGGTTTTCCATTCCTGTTTGTTTGTTGTTTGTTTTTTTTTTTTGTTCATTTTAGTTCATTTGATATATGAGAAAAATTGTGATAAAAGTTGAAAACTCTTTCTCGTTTTCTCTCCCGCAACGGGTAAACTTTATTCTAGGAGAAAAGTTTGGCAAATAAAAAATAGCGACGGGGGGGGAGGGTAAAAGAAGAAGAAGAAGAAAAGAAAGCATTCGCCACAACAATTGGCAAAGAGCAAATGTTCTCTAGTAATTGTTGTTTACACAGAGAATGACTGCAGCTCCTTCCTCCCTCTCTTTCTTCCCCCTCCTTCCCAACGACTCATCACCATAAAGTCTTCTTCTAGTTGCTATTTACCTGGTTTGCCCTGATGCATTTTCTAGTTATTGTTGTTATTGTTGTTGTTGTTGTTGTTGTTTTAGTTGAATATAAATTTTATTCGTTGAACTTTATAAATGGCAAAGAAGTTGATGTTTTTCGCTTTTTCTTTTCATTCCTTTTGTTTCACTCACGCCACCTCATTCCCCTTCTCTTTTCCTCAATCTTTTTTTTTTTTTTTAGTATGTGCGCTTTTCTCTAAAAAGTTTTTATACCCTATAAAACTAGAGCTAGAGGGTATACAGAGTATTTTGGGTAATTCTAATCTGATTTATATGTATCAAGAGAAGGGAACTAAAGATACGAGCTATTCGATATATCTATTAACTTTGTTTCAGACTCGTTTTCTATGCCTTCAATATGAACAATTAATTAAAACAAATCGTTCTGTTAATCAATTTTGATAGTTGACAATCAAATAATCTAGGAAAATAGGTAAAACTAAAGTAAAACTAACTATATTAAAGTGAAATCCCTTTTATGGCTCTAATTATCAGATATCGCATAAGGTTGAGGATATAGAAAGATCATCAAAATTTAGCCAAGTGAGGAGGTTTTTATTTTAATAAGTATTCACTTTTACCATAGCTAAGGGAATTTTTAAAGTTAAAATTGTTTTGATATATTGCTCTCACATGATTTTATAGTATGGGATCAAGAATTTTCTATTCGATTCCAAAAACTTGTTTGTTTCTTCCAGGGTAATTCATAGTCGACTACACACAAACCCATTGTATTAAAATTTGCTGCCTTTTTTATGTGTTTTGCTTTCTTTTGAGGTCTGGGCGCATAAATTTTGTATTATTTAGCGACTGCAGCATCCATTTTACGTAAATTTTTTTCATTCTTTTAGTTTGTGGTTCAGTGAGTGGAGTGGTTCAAACTGTCTGAGTGTGTGTGTGTGTGTGTAGTATGTGGGTGTACTTGTGTGTGTCTGTGTGTGCGGTTTATGTGGTTTTGGCAGCTTAGTTTAGTTTTGTTTTTTAGGGGGCCAAAAATTATTTGTTGCGGTATTTGTTTGATTGTCGAATTCGTTATAAAAGTTAGTTAGCAGATGTTTTTGCTATTAAAATTTAAAATTCGTTTTATGTACATGCAAACAATTTATTAAATGTAACATAGTTACTTTTTGACTATATAGCTCTAGACTTGTAATTAAATTATTAAGCCCATATATGAACATATATATATATACATATATATGTATGTATATTTGCATATTTTTCGAGCATTTTACATTGTGTTTCATTTCTTTTTTTTTTTTGCCTTGGCCTTGGTTATTTATGAGCTTATCTCAGCAACATTTACACAAATTTCCCAGGTGTCTTATTTTTCATTTACCATAACAGCAAATGAGGAAAAAAGCCGCTTTAATGCCATCAAATGAATAATAAATGTTGAATGACTCACTTACTGACTACTGACTGACTGACTGACCGAACGACCGAACGACTCTGAATGAAATTGCATACTTATTATTAAACTTTGCAAAAGATTCTCTTGGTTAATCCAAAAATTGTGAGTTTATTTAAGCAGTTTATAGCCAAATGCATCATGTATGTACGTCTATATGTGGATATCATACGAATATGTAAAAAGTATGAGCAGGGGAAGAGATAGGGAGGAATTGCTACTAGTGCTCTCTGCCCTGTCATCTACAGTTCTCGTCTATTGTGTAACATTGGCCTGCATTACGTTGCACGTTCACCTTAACATCCATTCCCTTTCATCCCTTTTACCTCTCCCCCCCCCCCTTCCCTCTTCAATTACCTTCGTCTATCAACTCTTGTTTAAATTAAGTTTGCCGCACCTTCATTGTGCTGTGCTCTGTTGGTGTTGAGTGCGGGTGTTGCGGATATGCGGATGTTGCGGGTGTGATATGATGACCTCACCTAACAATGACCATCCCAATTTAATGTACCTTTTGTATGGTATGGTATAGAGTTGTTTTTGTTGCGTCTAGTGTGTGGACTAGTTGTACGATACCTTGCAATAGAAAGCGAAAGAGAGAGAGAGAGAGAGAGAGAGACAGGGTAGAAAGCGAGAGAGAGAGAGAGAGACAGGGTAGAAAGCGAGAGAGAGAGAGAGAGACAGGGTAGAAAGCAGAGAGAGAGAGACATGGCAACCATGGACTGTCATTTACAGGGAATAGGGAGAAATAAACAGGTTCAAAATGTAACCCTAGTTGATATAGTGGAAAGAAATTTACGAATCAAATACGAGATTTGGGGCTTTTTTTATAATGTTAAAATGCATAGATTACAAATATTTATTCCAAGAACATTTCCAACCAGAAATTTAGTTCTGCTCTTTCTTCATATTCGCGCGTGTTCTCACATGGAATAATAAGATTTGACAAAAATGCGAATTCCTTTTCCACTTTTTTTTTTTCGATATATGTTTATTGAATATCCGCGGCTTCATATTGTCAAATTTGATCTCAAAAACTTCCTTCTAGTTTTTGCATTTCCATATTAGTCCTTCAAAAATAAGAAGATCCATTGCAAATAATCTAATAAGAGATTTTTCCGAAAATTTTGTACTACCCACACACATTATGGAAATCATTCGAAAATGATACAAAAAAGAATTTTGAAAAATAGAAATTAAACAAAATAAAATTCAAAATTAATAATTTTCAACGCCCGAATCAGATTCATTATTGCTAAAGAGCATCGACTTAATCTGCTGTAACGAATATTCACAATCATCGGGATTCTCCAGTAATATGCTCTTTATTAAATCCAATGTCGAAACCGTATCCCGATATTGTTTACGCAGACGAAGAATTTGGAGCTCCTGCCTCCTGAATGTGTCCATTTTTCTAGAGGCACACAAAATCTGAGAGCCTTCAAGATTTTCATTATTATTGTGTAATCTTCGATCGGATATTTGGTTGTCATTATACGATTCATTATCATCGCCATCGGATTCTGGTGGCAAATCCACATTCTTACTTTCAGCACAGAAACTAACTTCCGGATGAAGCTGTTTCGGTTCATTCGATGATTTATTATTGCAACGTGGATAAACGGTTGCGGCACTGCCGCAACGTTTGAAATTCGTTTTTGGGATCTTTGAGGGCATCAGGTTGCATGTAAATGAGTGACTGCGTCCCAATTCCTTTAATTGTTTCACCTTGGGGGGATGATTAACCTCAATTTGGGATTCTTCACGGACTACCTTGGGACTCTCTGAATTCTCATTGATGTTGGCCAAATAGAACTGATAGAGCCAATTGCAAAAATTATAATTTCCAGGACCTTTGATCAAATCCTGTATGGGTACATCATGGTCAATCCCTAATTGAATGAATGCGGATGCTAGCAGGCGAAAATTTGCCTCAAATTCAAATTCATTCATGGTGAACATGCGAACCTTCTTCAACATAACGGCATTGGGAAATAGTCGATGCAATAATTGACAATAGATGGCGCCAGTGCGCAGATCATCAAACGACCTAAGTTCAGCTGCCAATGTTGTTGATATCCAACTCATTAAGCCACGCACAGACAACATATCCTTTTTATTAAATACAATATTCTTAACATGACTCTTATTATCAAGTCCTGGATTACGTTCAGCTGCTGCTGCTTTCTTGCCTTTTGTTGATTTCATGATGGTATTAAGCTATAGTTGTATAGTTGTAGTTGTAAAGAAATATAAGAAGAAGTACTCAAAAAGCCAAAATGAAAGAAACTTTTAATACTTTTCAAAATAAATATTTCGCTTATTGTGATGATGAATGAAATGTTTGACGAATAAGTGGAGACTGAAGATCAGGTGTATAGTACATATGAAATATATTTAGATAATGTACGTAAATCTCAACTGTTACTACGATCTAGTAAGATTATTTGCTTTTAATGAAATATTTCAAAATTCTAAAATCAATAATCTTTTACGATCGTCAAGAATGTTCTTAATTCATGAGAGAAGATTTCCCATTTTTTTCTTCAATTTATTTGAAATTCTCAACTAGTTCAAGGGTTAAAGGAGTGGAACCTACCCATTTTGTCCTTAAAACATGATCACAAAACGACTAATGCTTTATCAACAATATTGAATAAACTTTTGTTTTAATTTTTAACTTTTTTAGTCACTTATTCCTGCCAATATTCTACCTAAGATAATCGGCTAAATATTATTATTATTTTCCTTCTTTCTTGACCGCTCCTCAAAGCATTTCAATCAGATTGAATGGTCTCATTTAATGCCAACTAAATGGCTACAAAAGAATCTACCTTTATGTATTTGTTTGTGTAGGTACATATACATAAAGGCCATAAACCTACATATATAGTATATTTATGTACAATGGATGTATAAAAATATAAAAGTCAAGCATTAACGCTAACATTCCAATGGATGAGGGGAGACAAGAAACAATACTTCCATTTGTATGCCGTTCAAGCCTGGCCAAGGTTAAACCGCTAAAAATCATTGACTAAACATCAAACGATTGTCCGATTGTCCGACTGTCCGTATGTCCATCGGTCTGTCTGTCCGTCCGTACAGCCATAGAGACCATTGTTTAGCCACCAAAGACGAAATTGTGTTTAAGCCAAATGAAATGAAAACCAAAATGAAAATGAACTACACAATAAAATGCCAAAAGACGAAGATTTATGCCAATTGAAGCTTGGAGCACCTTAATGTTCTACATGTGCGTGTGTGTGTGGGTGTGTGTGTCTGTGTATGTGTGTGACTAATGAACAGCCTGTCGGTTTTTATTTAGCCATTGACCAAAAGGCATCTCTCAAGGCATTTTACCCGCTTCCTATCCCCTGGCGCATAGCATAGCATTACAGTATTATTATACTTCGTAATTTTTTTTTTTTTTGCCGCACTTACCAACACTGGTCTCTCGCCACAACCTTAGAGCCTCATTAATTTCGCTTAACTTCACAAATTGCCAATTGTGCGCATTGGTCAACATTTTTTTTCTTCTCTTCTTTTTTTTTCCTTCTCGTCGTCGTTGTCGTCATTTGTGGCCGAGTGGCTCTCCCAGTCCAGGTTCCATGTCCACGTTTACATCCACATCCACGGACATGCCCGTGGTCGATGTCCAAATGTCCAGACATTTCTGCTCTATTGTATTGTATTTTCTCGGCTCGTATTTATTGCCTTGAATGTTCAATTTGTTTTGTGTGCTGGTCATTGTTATGATGCTGTGGCAGTAGAGAAACAAGTTAGGGTATTATTAAAGATATTGACTAAATCAATGGCAAAAGAGTGTGAGAAAAAATAGAAGCAAAGAATAGTTGAAATTAAAAATAATTATTATTAAATTATCATCAAAACATCTCTTATCTTTTTCGACCTAATAATTCTATAAAAAAAAAAGTCTGGCAATGTTATAGAAATTCCAAATTGAAGGGAATCCCCCCCTCCCATTCGATCAATAATAAAGTAAAGATGAACATTAATATATAAAATATCCATAGAAAATTGATTTGTACTCTGTGCCATAGAAGAAAAATCTGATGAGTGGATTATATAGGATTCACTTAAGCATATTTTAAAAACGGTTGTCGGTAATCCATAATAAATTTAAATTTAAAATGGTTTTTAGTTCGAAATACTCAAAAATTTCCTTTGAAAGGGTGTCCAAATGTCGATACAATTCATTCACGGTTTCATGGTTTTTTTTGGTGCACATGAGAATTCTTAGTTTATGAACTTCAATTGCTGGCAACACAACATTTGACTGCTGTTGCTGCTGACTCTCGATAACTATAATGTTCATCTGGCACGTTAGCTATGAATCTGTCGTTTGTTTGTTTGTTTGTTACCTCAAACTCACCTCCTCCCCCACCCACCAAGCGTTTGTCTAAAGCAAACTCTCCTGTACACAACCTGTACAATATAAATTTGTGACAAATTGTTATGACACGATGGCACACAAATGTCGATATTATGCCATCTTACTAGTTGTGGGTCTGAATTTTATGTCTTGCTATTAAATGGAGGATGGATGTAAATGTAGATGTAGACGTGTGTGTGTGTGTGTGTGTGGGTGTATAAGAAAGAAGTAATCTGAAATTAACATTTCTGTAAATGCAAAATTAATATAAACTTTCTCGACATTGTTTTGTGTGTCTTGTCTGTTTTTTTTGCAGGATGGTGAAAACATTTACCCAGGTGTCTTAACTAAAAAGAAACTCGATGAGTTGGGTACACCGGAGGCATTGGTTAAAGCACAGCGTCAACGTGCTAGGCAACAGAAAAAGGAACATGGTAAGTAAAATGGATACAAATCACGAAAAATCACCGAAAAAAAAAATGTAAACCATATTTATTTAATTTTTTTTTTCTTTCTTTTTTTTTTTGCAGATTTGGCCAAGAAACATTTTGATCAAGTGATGAAGGAGGCAACTTGCCGGGTACCCCAACCTCGCTGTCAGCGACTTGACCATGACTATTCGAAAAACTATTCCCCACATTGTACCATCCTACATAGATGCAGCGATGATAGTGGCTGCTGTCACTCACCTACACAGATTTGTGCCCCGAAATCTATTCAAAATGTGGATTTATACTTCTATGTGAGTATTTAAGCTCATCTGATCTGATTATTAAAGAATACAACCTGACAGATTTTTTATAAAGAAATTCTTAAACTTTTCATTACAATATTTCCCACAACTGACATCTATTTTGTTAAGGTTATTTATAACCGGACAGTGAGCTAGTATTGAGACTAAATATATATATATATATACAAATGTATGTACATATATACACCTTAATTGTCTTTCTATATACATTATTTTCTTTATAACTTGAATATATATTGATATCTCTGTAATACAGAGTTAAAATTTAAATTTCATAATAATTTTCTTCTAGCAAGAATTGAGATTGCACTGTAGATAATTTATATAATAAATTGAGGATAATTTGACCAGTTCCAGTACCTAATATAAACTGCTCCAGATATAAAATATATATGTACCTATAAAATTTACAAAATATTCTTCATAATTATCCCTGCTACAGAGCTTAGCATATTTCTTTTTCAACTCACTGTTCTACAGTGCTTTATACATATATATATAATGATTTGATCTACTAAGATAAACAGAGCAACATATAATTATTGAAATTTGATCGATCTGTATGTATGTTTTGTGTTTGTAAAGATGAAGAAATCTACAACTGGCAGATCGTTTTCAATAT